>OZ024915.1:12124467-12669467 GCA_964017125.1 Flabesymbios commensalis
CCAAAAAACTCGGATGCCATGAAATTGAGACGAATATTTCAAATGCCTACGAAAACTAGGCCATTTTCAGTAAGCGTAAACTTTTGATCGTATTAGAACTACTACATTTAAAAATGGAGGTCACTGTGTCAGAGCCTTGCGATGTCATCAGGGTACTAGAAAACCACATCGGATCATGATTGTGCTGACCATTTTTAAGTCATACTACAACAACTTATCAGGGACCATGCATTCCTTCAGAAATGGTCATCTGAAATAACCATAAGTAACAATACTTTCGAATACAGAATGTTTAAAACGTCTCTGCGATTATTTATTGACGCTATCATATCACCAGCGATGATGTAGGCCCTAAAATGCAGAAACCACAATCTTCCAATAGAGTCTGATTGCCGCACTGATATCCCTGGAATAGTGTATGGGCTCATCGACCATAACAGCGCTAGCTTACTTATCATGTTGAAAATAACTTTTCCGGCTTGGTGACACAACGCTCTCACCTTCATGAAGCATATGGGGCCTACTCCCATCCGTATCCTCAATGTGGGGGTAATTCCAGATGGCCTGATGTAAGAGTTTTTATTTTCCTGTTTGAACGTGTAGAGGATATCTCTTTATCATAATTGAGATTTACTGTAGGCCCCTCCATTTAGTAAGTCTTCAATTACTGTTCGGCATTTTATTTTTCAATGGATTCTTCTCAAAAGCTTATCAGATCAACAGAAATACCAAGGGAACTACCACGTGAGATTTGACAGCGATCCACCCTACTGTTCATAAGATATCGCATTCACCATGTTCACCAGCTGATTTGAGTAGCCATCATTGAAAATGGCTCTTTATAATATAGCCCGGTTCAAAAAATATATACGAGAAGAATTCCCGAAGCACATATATATAGGTCATTTGTGAAAAAGTCATAAGCTTAAAAAATGACCACCTCGCTCCAGTAGAAAAAAAAATCAAGTGGTAGCTTACGGTTCACAGATCTTCTAAAACGCTTGTTTTCAATAACCTGATGTCGCTTATAGTCCTGGGGCCGATTCTGAAAACTAAGATAAATCCAATTGCTGCACTCACCCAAAGTACAGGTTTCTCACTTTTTTATGTTTATTTGATATTAAAAAATTTAAATAGTTTATAAACATTACCACTCTAGAAAAGTGTTCGAAAGATAAAATTTTCGCTTTTAAAAAAAACATATTGATTACCTTTTGCACATTGTCAACACGGAGGGTCATCTGCGTAGAAATAGCAACAAGAGGCCTGATTCCCCAAGTGGTTTCAGAGATATGCTCTGGTTACGACGAGATTCTTAGGGTCTACCCTATTTTGGCTGAGAGATGTAGGTCAAAAGTCATAACCCCGAGAGGCACACCTACAGCTCCCAAGGTGATGTGTGTGTGCAATACGAAAGTGATCCTCCATCGGTTTCCAAGATATGCTCCGGAAACGAAAATGCGGACATCGACGGCATAGCAGGCTAGACTTATGGTGTCGCCATAACTCCCTCCCTAACAAAGTTTGGTGGGGGTAAAAAACAACATTACAATTCAGTTAAATTAAATAATAAAGTTACAATGTTCATATCCAACATGTCTAAGGCAGAAACTATTAAATCTATGATATTGGTGAATATTGTGAATTTTATGTCACATAATTCTTAAAAAATATATTCAGGAAACGAATTGGTATTAAGAAATAAATGAGTTTTTAGACTAGAACTGCAAACGTTTTTTAATTTTTGTGCTGCGCATTCACTTGTTAGGCTAGATATAGAGACGAAATTCCCGATTTCTAATTTTTGACAACCATGTCAAAAATTAGAAATACGGGAATTTCGTCGCTATATTTAGTCTAACTGGTGAATGCGCAGCACAAAAATTTAAAAACTTTTGCAGTTCTAGTCTATGGACTTGTTTACATCATATGGTCATATTAAGAAGCCAAAATAAAATCACCGATTTTTTAAATGATTTTTAATAGCCTGGGCCAGTCCCTTTAAGCTGTGTCGTTTTAGTTCACTGAACCATATTATTTACATTGTTACACAGATAAACATCTAGCTGGACACCACCATAGACGTTATTAGCACATTAACCCTTACACCGCTATAAGCACATTACCCTTTAAGCGCTGAATTAATTTGTAAAAAAATCGCAACCAAATGGGATTTTTTCAATTTGAAATCATCATAAATGCCTTAGTCAGCTCTTTCTGCTTTATTTGAATACCTATGTTATGGGTCTACGGCCATTAGCAATATTTTTACCCTTACAGCCCGGGGATCGACTTTAGTCGTCAGAATCTGACGTCTCAGACTAAAGTCGATCCCCGCGCTGTAAGGGCATCTTCATCTATCCAGTTGTCTGCTACCGGCAGAACCTGGATAACCCGTATATGTGCTATGAATTCAGAAACCCCCTCCTCCCTCCTCCTCCCTTCCCTTCCTGTTTCAGGCGGCCCAAACAATCTGACCTGAGTGTGACCTCCACACTGCAGTCAGTAAACCGGTGACGTCATAATGAATATTCATGTTGCTCGCACCCCTCATTTTCGTACCGGCTTCACACACACCTGTTGTCAAGGTCGGACTGGTAGTCTGACGGTCAGACCTGATACGGCAAGATGTGCTAGGGTTAAACCGCTATAGGCACGATAATAAGAGTTTATTATCCGTTTTATTAACTCATCAAGTCACTGTTATCGGGAACGAGTTTATTATGAGTGTTTAAACATCAAGATTTTCTGTGATTTTAAATGTTTGGTATCAAATTGAACAAATATCAGTAACTTTAACCCACTAAATGTTGTGGGTCTCGGTAGCGAGACACAATTTAAGTGGGTGAAAATTAAAAATATTTAATTTAGCACACGCATTGGGTGTGTAAAAGTGGCTGCTCATAATGTCTTCAAGAATTCGTTATACTGCTTGACAGGCGTCTTGGCAACATTTCTGCAGAACTCAGCATCGCGTCCCGAAACAAGTTCTTTCAGGGTCACAAAATTCTCCTTCGTTGGATCATACTGTGCCCGTGAAATATGTTGCAAAAACATATGTCTTGGTCGAATAGTAAGAACTCTTGTTCGAAGCACCTCTGGCCAGCTAAGGATCTGTACGTGGGTGAGTCCCATCTGATTGTGTAGGTAGTCAAATCTCGTCTGAATTGCGTGTGGATCTGAAAAAAATATCATAAATCATAAAAGACAATATCAATAGTTTTGCATTTCTGAAGATTTCAGTTTGAGTGGAAATAAAATAATAACTAGCCTATTATAAGCATTCCGAGCAAACACAATACGTTCAGTCAATGCTCTTTTAATAACGTCAGGCTAGCATAGTCGATTGTGGACCAGCATTTTACGGTTTATATCTCGAGCTTAATTATCAGGTTGTCATAATTTAGTGTTTCAATCATTACCAGACAGACAGACAGATATTTTATTGACAGAAAGAAAGTCAATCCAGACTTATTTGTCATAGAACTAGAGATATGTACATGTATATACAACATTGTTAATTTGTTAAAATCATATGACAATATACATAGTATGACATACATAACTAAAATCATTGCCATAAGAAACACTGGGTATGTACTTTAAATAAGATTGAGAGGCATTGCCAGGGTAACATAAGGTCTATCATTTTGTTTCCCGCACCAAAACCAGAGATAAAATAGCTACTATGTATGACATGCTAATTATATATATAGTAGCAAAAAAGACACTCTGGAAAGCGTAGAAACCTAGAATATATACAAGTGCATAATTATGCTACAGTAATTTGAGAATGTATTAGGACAATGTTAAAAATTACACGATATTTTTAAAAATCAAATATTATATCATGCAAGTACAATCAATGTGACAATCTGCGACACAGGTAGCTCCGAGCCATGTGACCATGCAAGGACAGTCGCTATGAACTCGGCGATTCCCTGATATAGACTAGTGATGTAAATTTAACAACGTAATAACAGTAATACCATCGAAACACAATATATACATACTAATAAAAGTTGGACATGGTGGTTCGTCGACTGCCAACAAAGTATAGCATCAGAACCATCCATATTATCGAGTGTTGGAGACCTAGTCAGGGCTCGACACTAACACTGACCCGTTGGCCCGAGGCCAGTGAAAATCACTAAGGGCTAGTAAATCACCTGATATACTGGCCCTGGGGGCAACAAAAAATTACACTCCCCTTGATACTGTGTACACTAAGGACTAGAACTAGAAGGCTAAGGGCCAGTAATTATCCAAAGTTACAGGCCCTTTGGGCTACTACCTGAAATCAGTTAGTGTCGATCCCTGCTAGTGATGTAATAAGAATAAAAATTACGGATAATAATTATGCGTGCCATTCACGCAGGACATGGCACTCACAAAAACATTACAGCTTATTTTAATTCACTATATTGTTTAGTTCATACCATTTCACTCACGACCTAGTTAGTACCACATACTTAGGAGTTACAATCGAAGAAAAACATTCCCGACCTCATAGAGAAAATCAGTTGACTTAGCAACTCTGAAATCCTCCATAAGGCCCCACCTCGTCTGATAACAAAGGCGACGGAAACGTCCCTAACCGGCCCTAAAAAGCCAAATAATAAGATCCGAGAGCAACAGCCGTCCTGATATGTGGTAATACCCAAGTCAGATCATGAAGGCATGATAATATGGATAATATAGCGACAGGTGACTTGTGATTGTTCTACATAAAAATGTAACGTTAAAACGATAATAATGATAATAATTAATCATGCTAGTCACGACACACATACAAAATATTTCAGCTTGAAGATGAATTTACATTTATCATACTCAATATTTTTAACCCTTAATTTGTTTAAAACAACCATAGATAAATTTTGCTAGCGACTTCACCACTGTTATGTCTCTAGATGTCATAATTCGTAGAAAAATATCATTTGTTGGTTGCATATTGATAATTCCGGCAATAGAATTAAGCAAGATTTCGCGTTCATTGTTCATGGCATTACAGTGGAGAAGAAGGTGTATTTCGTCGTCAATTTCGTTTGATTCACACCTCGTGCATATTCGTTGGTTTATTGGAGTTATTGGATTATTGAATCGTCCTCTCTCTATTTTTAAATCATGTGAGCTCATTCTATATCTCGCCATTGCTGTTATGAGGTGGTTCCCCTTTATGTTTAAGATGTATGGTTCCACACACAAAGATTTTTTCACTAATGAATATGTGCGCAGCTTACTTGAACTCTCAATATCTTGTCTCCACCGCTGTGTAAATATTCTAACAATTGAATCTTTAAAGGAAAGCATGAATTTATTTGTATTGCCAATGTGCTGCGTCTCCCAAGCTTGGTCTAGCCCGGTTAGTTCAAGGACAGACCGAATACGCGAGCACCAGTTTGTGAATCCAGTGCCATCTAGCTCTAGTAGCATATTGTAGGCATTTCTGACAGGGTGGTTCTGAGATAGGTCTAGAATTCTACACCAATATTTTACAGCTTTAATATGTTGCCTGATAATCAATGGAAACCGTCCTGTGTCACCATAAATTGCAGGAGTGGGTGTTTGCTTTCTAACACCCAGCGTTGATTTAATAAATTTTAGATGTATTTTTTCCAAATCGTTAACACTATCACCGGTATACCATATATCACTTGCATACTCTAATATGGGCAGTATTTGACAATAAAAAACCTTGAATGCAATAACAGGTGACAATTTACAGACTACGGGACGAGATTGCTTGTGTAGAGAAAAAACTGCTTTACCAGCTTGGGAAGCGAGATGGAGAAACGTTTCTTTTAATGCATTCTTAGGATATTTAGTGCTATATACAACCCCAAGGTATTTACATTTTTCATTTTTTTCTATTATGTCATCACCATAGTAGAAGCTGTCACATTCTGACGTATGACGTTTGTTAAATATGAGAACTTTTGTTTTAGGAATGCTGACTATTATATGCCACAGAGAAGCATACTTATACAGGGCAGTTAATTGCTTTTGCAATCCATTTGCAGAATCTGAAAAAAGGACAAGGTCGTCTGCAAATAACAAGTATATAATTAATAAAGTATCTACGGGGATACCCTCACCTTGATCAAATGATTTGGATATATCCTGCAGAAATTCTGTAAATAATTTGGGGCTGAGCATACCACCTTGCAGGACACCAAATTCGCTTTTTAATATCTCGCTGATGCATGAATCCCATTTTACACGGCACTCAGCTTTAGAGAACATACTCTTTATTACATTTAAAAAATTGCCGTCTATTCCTCTGCTCAGTAATTTATAGTACAGTGCTGATCTGTCAATATAGTCAAATGCTTTTGTAAAATCAACAAAACATGTATACAGGGGCTTTGAAAGACCTTTGCTTATCTATAATGGCACATAGTATAAATATATTATCAGTCGTCCGGGAGTTACTTCTAAAGCCGGCTTGAAAGGGATCATTATCATAGCATACATCATTTTTAAAAGACAGTCTGTTATTAAGTACAGATTCAAATAATTTCCCAATGCATGGCATTACTGTAACTTTCCTGTAGTTATCGGGCACGTTATGGGCAGCTTTTTTGTGAACAGGATGAATTATACCAGTGGCCCAACTTGATGGATATTCTCCATTGGCTATAATGGTATTAAACAGTAAAACTAGTGCTGGTAAGAGTTACCGATACAAAATGTCCTGTTGCCACTGAAAATAATATAGGTCTACAGTAGGCCTACAGTTCTACAACGGTATAATAAGACCATGGAGATCTCCATGATAAGACCAGCATTTGCCGTCGTGAATCATGTGTTGATTTCTGAGTGAATTCGCAACCAATTTTCATGAAATTTTGCAGGCATTATTTTTTCTAGACTTTTGTGGTAGAACATTCGTAGTATTGCAGAATGAAACCACTTTGCCATGTAATGTAATTTTTTATGTAATATAATAACACAAGATATTTAAACTGAATTACGTCATTCTGTTTTTAGAGGTATGTTACTATAACGATCAGCTTTTAACTGTTTACGCCTAAGCTATACAATTTCCTTAATGAAATTTTAGTCGCCGTTGTAGGCCTTCTAGAAAGCAGTAATTGTGAAATTTAGCAAAAATTGGTATAAACGGCTAATGTGAATCGGATTTTTCCTACTATAATACAGACTGAGATACAAATCCATAAAGCATTCATAATTCATATAATTATGGATCTATATTATGTATTCTATGTTTACTGCTTTTTTTAGTAAAAATGAAATTAAACATTTTAATTTAGCATGAGCTCTCTAAGCGATTTAATCATTTTTTTATCTCATAAGAGGTTGTTATTAAAATGAATGGGGTCTTAGGCCACGTGTCTTGGGCCAGGAGAACCTCCCAAGGATGGTGAGATAAATGAGATCACACTGCCCTCCAGACAGAAAATTCGAAAAGAGGTTGTAATGTTAGATAAAGTGATGTGAGCTTTGTTAGCTCCCTTTCAAAATCAATATGAAAAATAGCCTTCAAATCATACTTGTAACATAGATCTTTGGCTGAGACAGCAAAATCTGCTTCATTTCTCCTTCTGTGAATCCAAGAAATTCTCTCATCAACGTTTTGTTATGCTGCAAATGAGAAAAAAAAGTGGAAGATAACACATAATATCATATATTTCAATCGAGTTAACCCTTGTAATGCTAACACCGCATACGTTTTCAAGCAATTTTCACACTGAATAAAAAACCACTAAAAACTGTAACATATCATGTGGTAGTTGCTCAGTTATGCAATTTGGGAGATGTCTATTTTTTACTAATATAAATATTTTTCGTCATTTGAAGCCGGAAATTGTGTCAGCATTTCTAGCTTCAATTGAATGGAAAATAGAAACAAACAAATCAGCTGCACAAGTGTAAAAATAGGTGTTGACGGCTATTCTGCTCGACACATATTTCTATCTTTTTGCTAGAACTGGTATACAAATATAGGGGACAGTAGTTCAATTAACTCAATTGTCCAATTTTTACAACCATCCTAGTCAAAACTTTGTAACTATGCCATACCATAGGGGGCTACTATACTATACTCAGATGAATTAATACTTTATAGATTATCCCAACGAAAATAGATGTTACACGAATGCAATCTCATGAATGTATTGTGTTTGCAACGCCATGTAACAAATTCCGCCGCATCAACTGTTCGTGCCCTACATGATGTCATCGTATTCAGGGCCGTATCCGGGGGGGGGATGTCTGTAACCCCCCTGCATATTCCCAAAATGCTTAGTTTTTTTCGAAATTTTCTCGGGGACAAGCCCCCAGACCCCCAATTACAGGACGGTCGACCTGTAACCCCCCCCCCCCCTTTGTCTTAGTCTGGATACGGCCCTAGTATTCAGATATTATTATCATGATTATAGCTAACAATAAAAAAGGTCAGTAAACAGAGTGAAGGTGTACGTCATAGATATAGTTTCTCTATATCTATTGGTTTATATATATAAATATGGGTTTGGAATGTTTTTTAAATCGTCGGAATATCCCAGAAGGACCAGAGTTTAATCAAAGCCAAACTTGAGTGTGTCACAACATACTAGAGATATTCAGCAACAGATTAACAGCTCATTCTATTATCCGCATTAAAAGTGTGGGATTGGGGGATGCCCCTGCAGCACCCATTGTCTGCCCAACGCTGGGGCAACATCATCGACATTCAACCATCCTTCAACCTGTTAATAGGTGTACAAATAATTTGTTTGGGTTTTCTCTGGATTCTTAGAAATGTTAATAATAATGTTTTTAAAAATCTAAAAACTTTGAATAAATTGAAATCATGATCAGCGGGGATAAACTACTTCATACACAACTAAATACCAAAATTGAGGTCATCCCTCTACTTTAACCCTTTAACCGCAAAATTAGTCAATCTGAATTTTCACTGACTTGAAGTTGTGTCTCGCTGACGCGATCCACAACTTCAAGTGAATGAAAATTATTCAGATTTTACAAAATGGGGGTTTTCAAAAATTGCTGATTGATGTCAAATTTTATCTTTAACATGTTTAAAAGGTTGTACTTAATGTGCTAATAAAAAATGAAAACCCGAATATATGCGGCACCGGCGGCTAAAGGGTTAATGATAAACTCACCTTGACTTCTTCTTTTTTCCAAGTGATAAGTTTGGGAACTCGTGTCACCACTGTCCTCACCTCAACCCCTGCAGTTAATGTAACATTTATCACAGACTGAGATTCCACTTTAAAACATTATAACATAGGCATAAACATGATATTTGTGAGTGAATATTGCTTAACGTCGATTTCTGAACAATAATGAGAATAATATTATCGTAAAAGCAGGGAACAGCAATTGCCCTACAGGCTACTCTTATGGAATGACCTAAAGAGTTGCATAGTACCATAGACAGAACTCTATACCCCATACATTTGAACAGTTTGAGCACTGTGTAAAACGCACAACCTTGATGACAAACATCCGACGCGGCCGGGATTCTAGCCTAATACCTCGGAGTTATACCGAAAGTGCCATCGGTGCCGGCCATTGTAACAAGTAGGCTACTCCTCGTCGTATAATGGTACAATGATCCTAACGTATTTTCTTTATACAACACGATAAGATATGATACTTAGCGCCTTACTCCTCAGGGGACCGAGCCGAGAGGCGGTGCACAGCCGGGCGTGGGCCAGTTTATACATGCAAACCTATAACAAATATTTGTGAACCCAGCAAACACGATATATTACGCCAAATTTTTTAACGTTTGGTACACAACGCTGACCCCCAGCATCAAAACAACATTGGTTGGGTCAACATGGTCAATGACTCGTAAAAAAACATAATCCTGTAGTCAGGTAGTTAATAGTCTACACCTATCATTTATACGCCTTCAGGAGTCAAAAATCCAATTCTGCCGCCATCTCAATGGGCTCGAACCACTGTCGAACCGGAGGTTTTATCATCGTGATTGTATATAAGCAGTGCGCTAAATCGTTGAAAGGTTTGTAGTGTGCTAAAAATGTTGTCTATGGTACTGTGCACTATAAACAACCCTTGAAGTCATTCCATAACGAATAGGGCATAGACCGGACTTCTGGCTTCCTTCAGTCGCGATGCTGCCATAATGTACAGAAAGCGACGTAAAACAATATTCACTCATTAACTCTAATTAGAGACCATGTAAATACAGCCAAGGTTGGATATATGAGAAATGGCTGCAGGCGTAATCAATATACGAGTCTATAATCAGATGATATAATATTGAAATAATATGTTGTTGATTAAATATTCTTTGTATATTACATCTACTGATCTATATCAGTTGGCACAGATCAAAAATGTTGTTAAAGGATTTTTTAATGAGCAGGTATTAACCCAATAATGTGAGGCAATGTTGGCACGTAAGCGCGATGGCGATAGGGGCCACAAAACCCGTTTCATAGATTCTAAATCCAAAGGTGGCACAGGATATAAAATAGATGGCACCTGTTTATGTGTCTATCTGATTCGGCATGGCCAGAGATATGTGACCATCCTGGTGGAAGTATGGGGATGTCTGGATACAAGTCATAACCCATAAAGCGCTAAGTTAAATAATTTATATTTTCACCCACTTGAAGTTGTGTCTCGCTATCGCGACCCACAACTTCAGGTGGGTGAAAACTACTCATACTTTTTCAATTTGAAACCAAACATTTGTAAATCTAGATGTTCAAACACTCATTTCATTCCCAATAAGAGTGCTTAATCGGGTGATAAAACGGGACTAAAAACAACAATGTTGTGCCTAACGAGTTAAATCATTAACTTTCATAGTTTTATATGAATACACTTAAAATAAAGTGGTAAGCTACCTCTGCAGCTAATAAATATTTAATAAGCAGATAAAGCGATATTAATCTCTGATTCCCTTACAAAAAATCAAACGAAGGTAATTGCAGAATTTCCATATGTAGAAATTCCGTAATAACCCAATCATACCTGTTAATTTAAATTCATTCTGTAGAAATCCTAGTTGTGTATCGATTGATTTTGTGTTCAAATTGAGGACACGAGGGGCCCGGAGAATGATATTGAGAATCATTTCAGATGTAAATCGTTTTGATTCCAGATAAGCAATGCGTACAGACATATTATCAATGCTCTCTTCAAACAACCAAGGATTCTTGTTAATCACGTCCCCAAGTCCTTCTGCTGGCACTCCATTGTCCGTTAAAAACATCAAGTAGGGCTGGATATCGGCAACAAAATCAGACTTTAACAAGAATTCTGCAGCATTTCTGTGCTTTTCCAGCTTCGATAAATCTACTCCCAGCTCTAACAGTTTGGATAATGTGTCAGACTGATTGACATATGAAGCGAGGTGGTAAGATGTATTCAGTAATTTCGGCTTTACATTGAGATGATCCATCTGGCCAACATCTGATGTCGGTACCGTCGCTTTCTCTAAGTCCTTCTTATTGTTTTCTAATATGTCTAATGCTCCATATGGTGTTTGGGACAAAGCATTGTAGTCTTTCGCCACTTCCAAACGCCCAGGATGTTCGTTTATCTTCGTCTCCGACGCATCCCCCGACGAAAATGTTATTCGTATCTTGTGGATTGCAGGAGAACAAACTGGTTTCCTTGGCGCGAATAACTGTGGCTGTATTCTCCGCAAGCATGATCTACACGACAGGTGTAACATCTTCGCCAAGCTAAGGTTGCTCAAACTTTCACCTATAATAATGTAAAGAGAATGTGTTAATAGATTTTAAACAGATGCGCCTATTGACGTGATTAAATTATATTAAATTATATATCCAGCTGGTTTTGTATCGGCAAGCAAAATAATAGCCGATGTTGCTTGATTAGTTAATGTTCGACAATCATCTTAGGCTAGCAGCTGCCATCATCTGCGATTATGGCCCCACAATAGGGCTAATGTGCAGTGTTTGCTGGATTAGATTGGATTAACCCTTATCCTGCTAAGTTAATTTATTTATATTTTCAACCACTTGAGGTTGTGCATCGCTACCGCGATCCACGGACCTAATCTATAAAGCATATGTGTGAAGTCATCAGTCTGGTTAGCAAATGGTGTCGTCAAATGTGTATACATCGTGAAAAAATGACTGCTTGTGGATTCCTTTGATTAGGAAAATCTTAACTTAGCTTTCAGTCATTTAGGCACATATTATTAAAATAAATGACTGAAAGTCAAAACCAAAATTATCATTTTTATTTTTAGTCCCTGACGTGGCCATAATATGTCAACATGTTAATAGACTATAATTGCGTATGTTTTTTAAATTTTGTGTTACGCATTTATCAGTTAAAAGAGAAATAAGGACGAGATTTAATTTCAGACATGCATGTTCAAAATAAGAAATACGGGAATAACTGATAAACGGGGCTTTGGTACACCTGCAATTCTAGTTTATGGAGATGTTCACAATTTATGGCAATATTGATCAAGGAGCGAAAATCCAAGCGAAAATAAAATGTTGGCTTTTGGATAATTTCTGACCTGATAATTGTGTCGCTTTAAGATACCGATTAATGACGATAATCATATTATAATTTTATTTAGTAGCTAGTAGTGATTCAATTTTCTAAAATAGTTACAAAAAGAACGGTATGCAATAAAGAACTTTACAACGATTACAAAAAGATTATCGTTATCAGCTTTAAAAGCTACCAAAATATTTAAATGAACATGAAATGAAGATTAATTCTGAGCAATCATATTGCCGTTGCCTGTGTGGGGGCAAGCGTGAAGGCGCGACGTCGACCATGTAGGGCCCATGGCAATTTTATTCTCTCACCAAGGCTGCCATCCAAATATCACGGTGCAGGGCGTTCACAGGGACCATCGAAGTTATAGGGTCTTATCCAGATGCATTTGTGGGCATCCAAGCGTGGATGCGCGACTTTCATCCTAGGTGTGAATGCGCTGTCAGTGATCATGGGGGGTTCAAAATATTGACCATTGATGTCCCAGGTGGTCCGCTTAGCGAGGTTGAGATGGGTTTGGTGCTAAAAAAGTGGTCCGAGTCCCGAATAGCGGGGGTGGTCCGCCAAGGGTTAATCCTTAACCATTACGTCAATGAGAAACACTTTGGCACTGGATTAAAGTGGTCCGAGACGCGAGGTGGTCCGCTTATTGAGGTGGTCCAGAACCGAGGTTATACTGTATTTGCTCTACCCAAAAAAATCAACAGAGCGATCTCGACCACCAAGGTCCGAAAAATGTCCATAACTTTTTAATGACTGCACGTACGACCTCAGAAATGTCCCACGATTTAGTACGCGGTCAATCTGTTGCTGAAATCTGTTTCAGCCAAAGGGGCTACGTAGCAGCACTGCTCCAAAATACCATCAGCAGCAGATCAGTCCCGACTACTGTTCATAAGATTATATATATCAAGATATATTTTAAGATATAATAAGATATATTCTTATACTATTAGAAATGGTCACGGGTTAACAGTTTAGCACGTTGTCCTGGTCTATGTCTGACTATAAATTAGTGGGTTGGCTTGCCTGGCAGGCAAGACTTTCATAAATCTAAGCGAGATCTTAATGTAGTACGAACTTCACACGACTACATTGGCTTGGATCCAACTGGGCCGACGCTACTAATGGTGGTATGAGGTATCACTTAACAAAGTGTTCTGATAATAAGTGGATTTATTGTTTACCATAGAATTTTTTTCCAGCACATTCAAAATACACTTTAACAAATCACAAAAAAATAAAATAAACCAATTTGTATTTTCAAACAAACTTTGTTGTAATCACACAATTTATACTGGAAAAACAGAGAGTTACATAAGTTAAAGAACTTATTAAAATGTAACACTCTATGTATATTTTAATTAAGATTTAAATTTATTTCCTTTAATTCCATTTTCCCGGATGAAAAAACCCCTGCACTAAAACACTCGATATTCCTATCAAATAAACAATATTTGAACAAATAAGAATAAATCTACAATAAATTCTGTGAAACTCAATGACCTTGACCTCCTTTGTTTACACCGAGCTGGCTAGTACAATGAAGTATGTGGGAGGGGGTCTTATATAACCTTGTTTTCACCGAGTGACTTCACTGCGTTTCACAGAATGAAGTATGGGGGGAGGGGTTGTTATACAACCTTGTTTTCACCGAGTGACGTCACTGCGTTTCACAGAATGAAATATGGGGGGAGGGGTTGTTATACAACCTTGTTTTCACCGAGGGATGTCACTGCGTTTTACAGAATTGTTACTATCGGCTGTTTCTGACGAATAATATAATATACATGTGATGATCATGAATATGACTAGTGACAATGCTAATTATCAACTTAATAAAAAATAATTACCAATAATAATAAACACGTGACAAACAATAAAGATGACTGTCTATTCATCTTTCGCCAGATTTATATTATATGCAAATGATAAAGATGGCTAGATGATTGGAACCGCAGTATCAATTCAAATCCAGCATCAAACCAAATATTCCTGAAGCTATTGATACTAGGGTCAACACAATATTGTTTGCACCAACACTACTTCCTATATAACAAATAAAAGGCACTTCTCTCAGTGAACTGTAATACATGTAAAAAAATATATACCTTGGAAACCTAGTCCCCTTCCTTACAGCATCACATTAGGTTTTTATATTTAAGAATTACTTGGTCTTTAAACATACATTTGAATGTTATTACCTTTGACATTCTTCAATTTTTTCTCAAATTGATTCTACAATTTTACACCATATATGGAAATATTCATGGATTTATGAGTCGTACGTGTATATACTTGCTTAAAATCTTGAGTATGCCTGGTCTGATAAGAATCTTTCTTTATCATTTTAAAATAATTCATGATATTTGGTGGCAATACTTTTTGTTTAACTTTAAACATAATTATTGCAATCTTTAAGTCAATTAAATCAGATAGTTTTATTAATTTCAAATCTACAAACAATGCATTTGTGTGATTTAATCTCCCCACTTTACTCATTGTTCTCACTACTTTTTTCTGAATAAAATAAAGTGAATTAATATATGTTATATAAGTTGTACCCCAAATTTCTGAACAATAAGATAAATAAGGCATAAAAAGAGAGCAGTACAAATTTTTTAGAGAAAAGGTATCCAAATACTTACTGGCTCTATATATAAAAGCATTACTTTTGGCTAATTTTGACTTGATCATGCAGATATGTTCCTTCCAATTTAATTTATTATCCATCAAAATTTAGTAACAAAAACTTCCTCTATTTCTTTATCACCAATACGTAATTCCATTTTGACGTTAGAGTGTCTATTCCCAAATCTCATGAAGTTTGTCTTCGACACATTAAGTGATAACTTATTTAAAGCAAACCACTCATTCAAATTTTCCAATTCCTTGTTGATATTAACACATAATTCCTTCAAGTCAAAATCCAAACAATAAATATTTGTATCATCAGCAAACAAAATGAACTTCACAATATTCGACACCTTACAAAGGTCATTAATATATAAAATAAACAACTTAGGTCCTAAAATAGACCCTTGTGGAACTCCACATACAACTTTATATATATCCGAGTTAATCTCATCCAGGTTAAAAAACTGTGACCTGTCCGATAAATAGCTGCATAGCCATATATTTGGTTCCCCCCTAATTTCAAAATGTTGAAGTTTTTGTATAAGCAGTTTATGATCTATTTCAGGTCAATAAAAACACCTACAGTATACATTTCTTCATCCATTGCAGAAGATATCTCTTCTGTGAGTTCCATCAAAGCAAGTGCTGTTGATTTTCCTGACCGAAAGCCATACTGACTATCAGTTAGCAGTGTTTCATCTAGCCATTTCTAACATGGCGCAGCGCCATGTTGCCATTTGTGATTGCCATGTTGCCCTTCATGTGCGCTATGTTGCCCTTCATGTGCGCCATGTTGCCCTTCAGGTGTGCCATGTTGCCCTTCTAATATTCAGACAGTGAAGTGCCTCATTGAACTATTGTTACGGCATATTTAATCCACCCAGGCCATTGTCACAGTGGAAAAAGGCACCGATCACTGCTGTCTCGCATTCACACCTATGACACAATACCTGATGATAACGGCTTGTGTACATAGTGGTAATAACTGGCGATGATACTTGACTGATTCTGTTTGTACCCTGAATTGGGGAGGGGGGGGGGGTGTTGGTAATGCCCAACCGAGTCAACTGGGTGCCCGGCTGGCATGATGAGGTGCCTCCAATGATTGGTGGCGCCATGCCCCTTCTGAATCCTAGATGAAACACTGTTTAGTAAACTGGAGTTATCTATGTATTTATCCAATCTTTTACTAAATAATTTTTCTAATATTTTTGAAAACTGTGATAATAAAGATACAGGTCTATAATTAGTAAATAAATTATTTTCACCTGCTTTGCATAGTGGTACCACCTTCGCTATCTTCATATTATCAGGGAATATACCACTAATAAAAGATGTGTTACAAATATGAGAAAAAGGTTTTACAATATTTGTCATTATTCTTTTTACAATATCCATATTTATATCATTAAAGTCTGTAGACAATTTTTTACTATTTCAATTATTCCAGAGTCTTCCATTTCAAATAAGTACATAGAATGTTCATTAGCAGGTCCCAAGTAATCTTGCATCTTAATATTTGTACTAGGAGTTTACATACCTTTTGCTAAATTTGGTCCAACATTCACAAAAAAATCATTAAAATCATTTGTAATATGTTTACGATCAGTTATCTTTTTATTATTTTTAATGAATGTAGGCCTATCAGGAATAGATGAGTTCAGTGTCTTTTTTTTAAAATGGAATTTAAAATTTTCCATGTAGCTTTAATATTTCCTTTTTGTGCTTCGAATAATTTTCTGTAATGGTTCTTTTCCAATATCCTCAACAGACTTGTCAATGATTTTTTATAGTTTTTGTAGGTCCCTTCTGCAGATTCTGTACGTTTGGCTAAAAATTTCTTATACAACAATTTTTTCTTTTACAAGAACACTGTAAGGCCTTTGTGAACCAATGTTTACTTTTCCTTACACCTTTAAATGCTATTTTTTTAACTGGACAATGCTTATTATACAGTTGTGTGAATATGGCTATAAAATTATTGTAGGCTACATTAACATTAGACGAATTGAGCACAGTATCCCATGAATTGTTACCCAATTCTGTTTTAAAAGCGTTCATTGACTCATCATTTACCTGTCTTTTTAAAATATATTGTGGTCTTTTGCACTGAGTCAGCTTTTCCTTATAGTGACAAATTGTAAATACTGGAAAATGATCACTTATATCATTGATCAGCAGTCCATTTGTTAGTTTACTCTCTAGTTCATTTGTAAATATTTTGTCGATCAATGTCTCAGAGGATAATGTGATGCTTGTGGGTTTATCTATTAAAGGGTAGAATCCAACAGAATATAGCAGATCCAAAAAAAAATTTGAATCATTGTTATCCTCATGTTTAAGCAGATCTATATTGACATCACCACATAGGAATACCTTTTCACCTTTTCCCACATTCAGAATATTTTCAAGTTCATCACTAAAACTATTTATACTCGTATTTGGTGTTCTATATATACAGCTGACTTGAATATGTTTATCCTTACCTATGTTTAATTCAACTGTAATACACTCTAATAAATCATCCACCTTAAGCACTGTTAAGAGACTTGTCCTTATTTTTTTTAAACTGCAGTGAGTTCTTTATATATAATGCTACACCCCCTGCTTTGTTATTTTGTCTAATCATGTGACCAGCTTCATAGTTCTCAAAATTAAAGTCCATATAGGGGTCTAATCGACATCGCATAACCAAGTTTCTGAAAATATTACATCAAAATTAGTATCTAATTCTACTAAATAATCCTGCATCTTTACAGTTACAAATGTAGTTTGTGCAGTTGATAGGCCCTACACAAGAGGTCACTGCTGATGGATAATGTCATTTCACTGACTGTTTTTATATTTTAATTTATTAAAATTTAACAGGTTTAGTAAATGGAAAAGTAGACTGTGTAGGCTAGTCTCCCTTTTTTAAAGAAGACAACAATAGTGAATAGATATCCACTATACTAGAACGATAAATGATTATTAAAAGTGTTCAATCTCTACATTTTATATATTTAATAGAAAGAGGAGATTTTTTTTGTTTGAAATGGCATTTTTGTTAGCGAAATATATGGTTTAGTCTAATGTAAAATAAAAAAACAGAAATGTGAAATACACGGATGGGGAAAAAAATAGTTGTGCGAGACCTCATACATGAGGAAATGGGCGATAATAAGTGAAAGGAGTGATATTTGTTAATATTTTTGGGTCAGATTGATCTACTAATAGATTAAATACCACCTTATCTATTTCAAACCTCAATTTTACATACACAGACAAATCCACGTCACTGAACATATATATTATATTAAACCTGCTAAATTAGTTACTCATAAAGTATTCAAGGTCTCACCCACTGAAACATGGTGTCCTACCGGTATGGGAAGCTGATAGTGCAAAAATATAATTATATGTTTATTTCTTCATAATTATATTTTTAAATATATCGTCTTCGTGTTATGTAATTACAGGCCTATACGTTTAGCCTATGTATCCATGTATATTAAGAAAATAAAATTAGCAATAAAAAGAAATGGAAAGAATTAGAATATTAATAATACTTTTAATTGCGATTATTAGGCCTATAATGTGTAGTGTTTTTGTAGCAATTATTATTAGCGCTAAAACAGGTTCAAAGGACCAGAAAAATGAAAGAGTGGTGACACTACCATTTACACAATCCACCCCACCATATCCACATATTTTTCTCTGAAAAATAGTTCTGTGTGAAGTTAACATCATCACAAAACTAGAGGACACTTGCAATTATTAACATAGTTTTGATTTCTGAAAGCCAAGTCCCCAGCTCAAGATTACCAAAAATACGCTGCGGCATTATTGATGCGTCACAAATATCACACTTCGTCTGAGTGCGTAATACACTCTTTGCACGAGTTTGCGCATAAGCCAAAGTCCCAACTAAATAGTTCAGTTTTGGTCACTGTGTGGCGTGTTGTCAATGAAAATGGTGTAACAGGAGTCCTAACTTGATAGTTCTGCTTTTGGTCACTGTGTGGCGTGTTGGTATTGCAAAGAGTGTATACATTGCCAAATAAAATATAATAAGCAAAAGTCATGGATATATTTAATTTAATTATTTTTATTTTAGATTAGCTACTTATCAAATCAACTATAGTATTCACAACAGTGGCGGATCCAGGATCTGAAGAACCGGGGTGGGGGGGTGGGGGCGCCCGAGGATTTGGGGGCTTGGTCAGCATGGTCAATTTTAAGTTGCTAATAGAATGAGCAGTAACAACATTTTAAATATGTTAATTATTGATCGGTCCACTAAACAAGCTGACCAATCATTACTTAATTTATGTAGGCTATACTTGCTGCCATTGGCTATACAATAAATAACATACCTCTTTAATTTAATAATTATTATATTATAATTGCCCACCTGAATATCGCCATATCTATGATTATTAAACTGGTCACATATGTTTGACTAACTCTTTAACCCTTACACCGCTAATCGCGATTATAGTCGTTTTTAATTTATTTTATTAGCAGATGAAATCGATCACTGTTATTGGTGATGAAATGAGTGTTTAAACATCGACATTTGCAAATTTTTGGTTACAAATTAATCAAATAGGAGTAATTTTTACCCACTTGAACTTGTGGATCGCGGCCGGAGGTCGCCGTAGCAAGACACAACTTCAAGTGAAAATTTAAATTATTTAATATAGCGTTTTAAGGGTTAACTAATCGTTAATTTCATCAGATATTTTCTTTTCTTGTTGTAAATTGGCACCGCAATTGATGTCGCATGACACTATGAATAGGAATTTTCCTAATTTTAATAGCTTGTAGGCTATAGTGTATGGTTTAAAATGATAATTTTATTCCAAATACTACTACGCCACATGGTGCATTTACAGACTGGACAGCTAGATGCATAAAGGGTTAACCCATTGTATGCGAGGGAGGAGAGGGGTGTATACATGCGCTCCACTCAGCCTAATTATAAGTCTACAGATAAATACGATATTGAACAGATACCGCAAGTAATCTTCACGACGTCAGATACTAATTTATAATTATTCAAATTAATACACATAACACTACCCAGCAAATGCGACACGTTGAGCCAATGCTGGGCAAATGGTGGCCCAACGTCGTAAACGGTGGGCCAGCATTAGCGCAGCATTAGCTCAACGTATCGCCGAAGTATTGTACTCTACCCCAACCGACATAAATTAGTTAAAAAGTAACGTGACTAAATGCCGTCCTCTTGTGATTGGTTAGAATAGAGTACAATGCTTGGGTCATTAGTGAAACTGGGATATAACCATCATTTATCATTTATCGATATTGCTGGTATATATTTTGATATTGAATCGCGTGAGTATTGGCTATATATTATATATATGCCTACCATTTGTTATTGTATATGTATATTTCTTAACATATCAGCGTTTTAGTTTACATTTTACATAAATATAAAAAAGAAAATACATAATTATGATGAAATGCTATTATGGATGTGCTGCCAGCCTGAGGATTTTCCTTGAGGTTCCTTCAACAGTAGTGCTTTGAGAGTATGCACTGTGAAGCTGACGCTCATATGATATCTTGCTAGTATTTCATTCATAAACTTATTTATGTAATAGGCCAACAGTTTTTATGACAAATGCATTTATAACGATAATCACTTTCATACTGTCAATTTATCATTTATATGTGACTATATGTATTTTATGTATGAATGTCTCTTACAACTCATTTCTTAGTGACCATTTTATTGTAGAAGAGAATAAATAATTACTAATATCACTACTGCCAGTGCTCACGGCCAAAATTCACCAAATGTTGCCGTGAGTATCACCTTTAGGCCCAATGAAAAGATAACTCCGTAAATTAATTATTCTGTTATTTACTGGCCTCTTGGTAAATAATTATTGAAAAACCTGTGTTATATAGGGCTATATCTTATAATAGATAGATAGATGTTTTATTGGCATAATAACATGTCATTTCTGACTTATTTGTCATAAAAAAACAGGGTTCGCTACCCGGCTAAGCCAAGCTACTCACATTGCGTGGAGCTCGGCCGCAGTGACTGACATTTTTGCACAGCTGCCCGTGTAAAAAAGACAGTGACTCCGCCTACTGATAAGACGGTAGTTTTGTTGGCCCTAGTCAGCTAGCGCGCTCTGGTGATCACCGTAGAGCCAGGCCCGCTAAAACATGGTGGTCAGTTTGTCAGAGCCTTGCGATGTCATCAGGGTAAGGGTTAGCAGGGTCAGTTCCGTAAATCACTTGTGTATCGACGTGATATGTACACATATAATCAGGTTTGCCATTTATATATTTAAAACAAGCACAGGATATTTAAAATATGCATTAAAATTACTTAAAGTTAAATAGCAAACAGAATTATCATGATATATGTACATGGGGACATATACGTTTCCCGCACCTAATCCAGAGATAAAATAGATGTCATATCTGTATGTTATTCTACATGATAGCAAACAAGACACATAGTCAAACACACATATTCAAGCACGTTACGTATTTTATACTTTGTTATTTTAATACGTGTCAGCCACGACATAGACATTTTCGAATTTTATTCAGTAATCACACCTGGAGCGAAAATTTCGCAGACTTTATAGAAATAGTTGGTTGACAAAGCAGCTCTGACAAATAACTTGGATCCCATCCATTCAATGACAAATAACTAAATAAATAAATAAATAAATAAATAAATAAATGAATGAATAAATAAATAAATAAATAAATAAATAAATAAATAAATAAATAAATAAATAAATAAATAAATAAATAAATAAATGAATAAATAAATAAATAAATAAATAAATAAATAAATAAATAAATAAATAAATAAATAAATAAATAAATAAATAAATAAATAAATGAATGAATGAATGAATGAATGAATGAATGAATGAATGAATGAATGAATGAATGAATGAATGAATGAATGAATGAATGAATGAATGAATGAATGAATGAATGAATGAATGAATAAATAAATAAATAAATAAATAAATAAATAAATAAATAAATAAATAAATAAATAAATAAATAAATAAATAAATAAATAAATAAATAAATAAATAAATAAATAAATAAATAAATAAATAAATAAATAAATAAATAAATAAATAATGTATGAATGGATCGATGGATGGGTCCATGGATGGATGGATAATTGAAGTTTTATGTAATAAAAATAGCATGGTTTGTGGAAGAAGCGTCACCTGGTGAATGAGGTGTCATAAATAAAATGCACAGGAATCAATCTATGTTTGCTAGGTGCTCGTGGCCTTGACTTTGAAGGTCAGGTCAGCTCTGGGTCAACTGGCAGATCAGCTGAAAATGGCTAACCGAAAGAGAAGTGTCAGCGGTTGCAGCATCGGCTCAGATGTTAGCGACCATTTCAATGACATTAATGAGCGCCCAGTTGATGATATTTCAGTGGAATTTTTCTACAAACCTCATACAATCACTCTACTGACAGTTTCTATTCTGGGTCTTTTGTACACCGCGTTTACGAGGTGAGTAAACCAGGGCACGTGCCCCGAGCCCAGCGCCGAGAACGGCGAGATGTCACTTTGTCAGTCACTGAATCAGACCGTCCGTCATCCATGTCATGTGCCTGTGTCAGTGTCTGCGTTTGCCATTGTTCATGTTGTTCAGTGTTGACTGTGGTTGTGTTCAGTATCGTTATGTTACAAAAAATTCAAGCACCTCTGATTTTATTCTTTTGCAATTTTCTGGAAAGAGCTCATCAATACCATTCGTCAATTGCAATGGTGAAATGAAGAGTGAAGTGAAAGAACAACCCTGAAAATTTTGCGAAATTCCATTGAGTATTTCAATAGTTAGTCCATTTCACATGTAACGCACTTCTGAGAATAAACCAGAATGGAAGTTAATGGGTATATACATGTTATAGAGGAGCGTCATAAATAGACATTTATTACATGTCAAATGCCGGGGTCTAACTTTTGAACTAGTCTATGCGATATTTTTTTACGAAATTTTCATGGTCAATGCCAAATGAATAGAAAATAGGTTTACAAAATTTCATGAAAATCGCTTGATTGACTGACTGGATAGGCCTACTGAAAAACTAATTTTCATTTTGGACCATCCTCTACCGTTGGACAGACTGTAGTAAAAAGTCTGTCCGACGGTGGAGGATGGTCCAAAAATGAAAGTTAGCTTTTCGTATAGATGAACGGTAATGATGAAAACCGAAAGCAAGCCAATTGCCGAAAGCAAGCGAAAGCAAGATCCCCGCACCGAAAGCAAGCGTTTATTATAGGCAGAGTTCAAAACTTAAACCTCACTTTTATATTGATTCATCATGCGCATATATATCGTTAGTAAATAATGTATATTCAAATATATATTTAGATCAGTATTTACACACTCAGCCCAGCGAGTGTGTGTGTGAGTATAGACTGTGTGTGATATATAGAGTGTGTGATATATAGACTAGTTGTTTTTTTAATTCATTTTATTTCAAAAGTCATGTCATACTAGGGGGGAACACTCGGCCCAGCTATTTTTCCCTACTTCATTCTATTTCAAAATTAATGTCTTACTAAGGGGGAACTCTCAGCCTAGCTATTGTATGATATAGACGAACTAGCTTTTAATGGATATATTTTTTATTTATTTCATTTCAAAATTCATGTGATATTGAGGGGGAAAACTCAGCCCAGGTAGAGCATGATATAGACTAGCTAGCTAAATTTTATTTTTTAAATTCATTTGCTTTGAAAATTTATGTCATATTGATGGGGAACACTCAGCCCAGCTATAATGTCTGATGTAGACCTCGCTAATTATCTGTCTCAGCCACGCTAACACTGTTATACTCGCCTACCTTTTTAATATTAAGTAACTTTGCGAGTTTTCTTAATATTATCTCAATATTATTTATATCATTAATTTCAGTATTCAATAAGCTTTCTGGAGATATTTATTACATGTTTATATCACACAAATTGAGAGAGATAATAATTCGTATTGTGCTGATTTTTCACACCTCGCTTACCCACTGACAAGGTTATTTAGTTGTGTAATACACCTTGTAAGACCAAGGGTGTGCTAGGTGTTAACTGCACCGCATATAATATAAATATTTTGCATTGAAAACCTCACTGAAACATGGTTTTAAATTAATAACAGAAAAAGTTTTTAAAGTACAGTAAAAATAATTATATCACTGGAGAGCATTTCCCGGCCATTATAATCTGATATGCATCCTGACGATGTGACCAAAATATTGAAGTTTTTATCCACTTAAAACATTTTTTATATAAGTTATTTTTCACTTGTCACTTAATGACAATAATAGCAAATACTAGATGAGTAAGCGATTCCGATGGTATATCAGACTTGACAATATCTTGGAAATAGGCAAAGCTATAATTGTTAAAGATTTACCAATTTTGGCAATTTATTAAAATCCCTTTTTTATATAAGTTTTTTTTCCAGATATCAAAAAATGACAAGAATAGGCTAATACTAGGTGCCTAAGTTTTTCCAATAATGTATCACACTTCAAAATATCTAGAAAACTAGCCAAATTGTGTCATATTGAGGAGAGAGGGGGGGGGGGGGGGCACACTCAGACCAGGTATGTTATAGACTGTGTTATAGGTATGTTATAGCCCAGCTAGTGTATGATATAAACTACCTAGGTTTAATTTTTAGCCCGCCTTTTAATTTTAATTAAAAAAGGTGGGCTATTGCAATTGAAGTTCGGCGTCGTCGGCGTCGGCGTTGGCGTTAACATTTACTTGTGGGCGCGATAACTTGAAAAGTTTTTCATGTTTCCTTCCCAAATTTGTTTTGCATGTTACTAATGACCACTTCTCGGACAAGTTCAATAATGGCTGAAAAAAAATTCAAAATGGCCGACTTATTGCGATTTTTCACCTTTTACGTCAATAATTTGACCTTGTGGGCGCGATAACTTGAAAAGTTTTACACGTATCCTTTTCAAATTTGTTATGCATGTTACTAATGACCAGTTCTCGGACAAGTTCAATAATGGCCGGGAAAAAAAAAAATGGCCGATTTATTGCGATTTTTCACATTTTACGTCAATAATTTGACCTTGTGGGCGCGATAACTTGAAAAGTTTTCCACATATCCTTTTCAAATTTGTTATGCATGTTACTATTGACCAGTTCTTGGACAAGTTCAATAATGGCAGAAAAAAAAAAAAATGGCCGATTTATTGCGATTTTTCACATTTTACGTCAATAATTTGACCTTGTGGGCGCGATAACCTGAAAAGTTTTTCACATATCCTCTTCAAATTGGTTATGCATATTACTAATAAGTAGTTCTTGGAGAAGTTCAATAATAGCCGAAAAAAAAAAAAATGGCAGATTTATTGCGATTTTTCTCATTTTACGTCAATAATTTGACCCTGTGGGCGCGATAACCTGAAAAGTTTTTCACATATTCTCTTCAAATTTGTTATGCATGTTACTAATAAGTAGTTCTTGGACAAGTTCAATAATGGCTGATAAAAATTCAAAATGGCCGATTTATTGCGATTTTTCTCATTTTACGTCAATAATTTGACCTTGTGGGCGCGATAACTTGAAAAGTTTTTCACATATCCTCTTCAAATTTGTTATGCATGTTACTAATAAGTAGTTCTTGGACAAGTTCAATAATGGCTGAAAAAAAAATCAAAATGGCCGATTTATTGCGATTTTTCTCATTTTACGTCAATAATTTGACCTTGTAGGCGCGATAACTTCAACATTTTCACAAGTATCCTCTTCAAGTTTGTTATGCATGTTACTAATAAGCAGTTCTTGGACAAGCTCAATAATGGCCAGTAAAAAAATCAAAATGGTCGACTTATTGCGATTTTTCACATTTATTTTACGTCCATAATTTGACCTTGTGGGCGCGATAACTTGAAAAGCGGCTGGTTTTTTATAGATCTGCTTGTAGTCTATGCATGTATTATATAGTATATCATATTATACATGTATCTATCTTATTTAACATACCATTTATATCTTGTGTTGTTATTTACGTGATGACATTCGTGTTTACTTTCTTTATCATAATTCGGCGGCGGGCTATTATCGAGTGTGCTCTTGTTTTATTATTATTATTTAGCAATTCATGTCGCATCAAGCTGTATGATAAAGACTAGGATTAAAAAATAGAAAAATAATTTTTTTTTGTATTTTATTTTATCCACAAAGTCATGTCATATTGAGATAGTGTGTGATTTCGATTAGATATTTCATTCAAAAATTCATGTCATCCTCTTTTCTTCTCTTGGCTGGCTGTCAATTCTACCTAACAATCCCTAAGTGGTGTGATTTAATACAGCACACCATCCAAGTGATTGATGAGTATTTTGTCCTGGTAGTACACTTTCCCATAATATTCTTTTCACCTGTTCACTGTTTGTTGTTAACACAGTTGCTATTTTCTTGTTGCATCTTGAAGAACTTGTATTTACTGACGTGTATGGGCTACATAACAATCTCAAAGTGGTGCGATAAGATACAGCACACCATCCTAGTTATTGATTTGTAGTTTTTTGTTGAATTTTTATACCAAAGATGATGTGAAGTTGGAACAAGATCATTTTGATAATCCATTTTGATCGATGTGTTTTGTGTTTTATTTTGATGCCGAAGTTACAATCTAGGATTTCAATGTCAACCCTTTAACTGCTCAGCATGATATCTATATACCACATGGCATAATTTAAAAAAAACATGAGTTGTCAAAGGGGTAATTTATACCTATCATGTACTTACATGCAAGTTATATAGAAACATAGTAAACAATGAAAGACATACATACAGTTATTTCACACTCAACATATAAACAAATATATACCACATGGTATAATTATATAAAAAACAACACAAAAACATAGATTCACACTCAACATAGACTATATACAAATATACAAATAGTAACCTGTGAAAGAAGAGTCGCGAAGCAAAGTGGATCAGCCTGATCTACATCAATTATAACACAAAATAACAACAAATCATTTGTCTGTTGTCAATAGCCTAAAAAAGGCCTAAAAAAAAAATTGTTTGTTTCCGATTTCCGACCGACCCACCCTATCAAAACATGTGCGACCCAAATTTATTTTATGGATTTCCAAAAAAAAAAAAACATTTTTTTTTTTTTTTAGGAAATCCATAGGGCATAAGTTAAGGGATGACTTACTTGCTGTAGTCAAAGTAACTAAAAAACGTTACGTAAAGGAGAGGGGGGGTCAAAAAGCGTCCAAAAAACAAAAAATCATTATGTAATGTACAGATAAGACATGTATGGAAGTGAATTTGGAGCCAAATAAAATAAAAAATAATTCTTACCTACCGATTGGTTGAAGTGACAAAAAATTATATAAAAAATAAAATAAAATAAATTCCCTACCTACCCACTGATTAAAATGACAACAAATCGGAAACAAACATATATATTTTTTTGGCCTTAGATAGAACTTACCCTGTTTGTTGATCCATCTTTATTTTATTGATTTCTGACTTAGTAGATCTATAGACTATTATCCTCATGCAATTTTCATTCGATTGTCATGAAATTTGACAAACGTTAGTTTCTAATTTCACGGCACCTGCCCTAAAAATTTAAAATAAAATATTATGTAACGTAGTTTAAAAGTTAGACCATAAATGACATGTAGTTTTTGCGAATTATGACGCTCCTCTATAAACCCATTGTACGCTATCAGCTTCAATCACGAAATTTCACTACATGTCGAATGGTCTAACTTTTGAAATACTCATTCAAATTTCACGACGCTGGTAGAAGTCGACTGTGACTATAGTTCAAAAGTTGGACCATTTGACATGTAGTAAATGTCTATTCATGACGCTCCTCTATATCATGTATAAACCCATTACCTTCATTCCGGTTTATTCTCAGAATTGCGTTACATGTCAAATGGTCTAACTTTTGAAATACTTAAGGGAATTTTGCGAAATTTTCAGGGCTGTTGCCAAATGACTAGATAATAATGGTTACAGAATTTTGTGACAATCCCTTGAGAAATGGCCGACTGGATACCGAAAAGCTAACTTTCATTTTGGACCATCCTCCACCGTCAAACAGACTTAAGGCTATCATCAGGTTACCATGTAACCTAATGACATAGTTGGACTCTAGTTTAACGTCATTAATAATATTATTATTCTCAAGCAATTTTTATGAAATTTTGTAAACCCTATTTTCCGGACTAGGCCCTGGCCTAGTCATTTCACGCCATCGATCCTTAAAATTTCGTAAAAAGATATTGGATCTAGACTATACTGTATGACCAATTATATGGAGCGCATGCTTTTCGTTGATTTCCCCGTCAATTATCAACTGATTTTCACAAAATTTTGTACAGGACATCTCCTAACATCGGTAAAAAATTCGTAAAGTTATATACAGAATTGCAAAAATTAGACTATTTGACATGTAGTAAATTGAAAAAATGTCCCCCTTCCATAAACCCATTACCAGATTACACTAATTCTGGAATTTTTTACATGTCAAATGGTCTAACTTTTAAAATATTTAATACAATTTCGCAAAATTTTTACTGATGTTAGGATATGACCTGGAAATGTCCTGCGCAAAATTTCAAGGAAATCGGTACAGAATTGACGGATAAATCGACGAAAAGCATGCGCTCCAGATAATTGTGTCGTAGACTATAGTCTAGACTATTCTAGGCCTATAGTAGTCTACAGTCTGTTTCACCATTTTTTTTTTCTTTTTTGTAATCAGCAGCTGCTATGGTTAGCAGAGCCAATGCCTGGCTAAGAGCCACCTGAAAGTGTCAGGGACTGGTTCAGGGCCAACCGCAAAAGGTAATGTTAATCGAACTTGAGAAAAAGATGACCCACAGTCACGGCACAGAGAGACCGCCATTCCCCCCGTCTAATCCGCACCAGACCATCAAGGTCCCCAAGTTGGCAAAATGTTGATGATCATGCATTTTTGAGATTGTGAGATAGCATCCTGTTGTATCTCAGTTGGTTGACTCTGCTGTTCAGTTGCTCAGATGATTGACTCTGTTGTTCAGTTGCTCAGATGATTGACTCTGTTATTCAGTTGCTCAGATGATTTACTCTGTTGTTTTTTGCTTGCATATTTGTACGACCTGTCAAGTGATCCCAGGGCAATAATTACCAGATCCTGGGAGTAGCCTTTTTTCAATTTGCTTCCAAGGTCGTTTTTTTAAATTTTGAACAAAATTTTTCTCGGATTATTTTTTTATCTTCCCCTAGCATCCCTGAATATTTGGTGCAATTTTGTTGTGTATTTTGGAAGTTAGACCATTTAGCATGTATTATAATTCTTGTTTCACGGTAATGGTGTTAAAGAGAGCTGTAATTTTGCAAGTTTATTACATGCCAAATAGTCTAACTTCGCTAATACACAAAAAAATCCACGAAATTTTCAGGGATGTTGGGGGAAGATAAAAAAATGATCTGAGAAAAATTTTGTTGTGAAAATTTCAAAGAGCGACCAAGCAAATCGGAAAAAGGCTACTCCCAGGATCTGGTGAAACAGACTATAGTACATGGCTAGATAAGCCTAGTTCAAAAGTTAGAGTAAAATCATTTGACCTGTAGGCCTAGACCAAAGAGCCCTAAGAGGCTAAGTTCGACCACTTAAGCCTTGGAATATCTGTATTCCTGCCAGTTTCTGTACTGTTCAAGAAAATAAAATGAAAAGTAGCCTAGATTTATGTCGCCCCTGAAGTAGTCTTGGCCTAGGATATAATATAGATTATTTATAGTATAGAATATACTCTATAGACTGCATTACATGTCAAATGGTCTTAACTTTTGAAATACTAGACTAAATGGAATTTCACGAAATTTTCAGGATTGTTGCCAAAGATCAAATAATAATGGTTGCAAAATTTCGTGACAATCGCTTGAGAATTGACTGACTGTATACCAAAAAACTAATTTTTATTTTGGAGCATGCTGAGCTCCACCTCCGGACAGACTATACCCACCGTCAGAATAACTTGTATTGCATGTTTTTCACCGATTTCTCAGTCAATTCTCATCCGATTTTAATGAATTTTTGCAAGAACTATTTACGAGTCATGCGGCGACTCCCGTGAAATGTTTAAAAAAATATTGTATAGTTTAAGTAAGACCATTTGACATGTAGTAAATTTGTAATTAAGATGTCCCTCTATAAACCCATTAACATGATTAAACTGGCTATATTAAAGTTTGTGTTAAGTGTAAATAAGTAATACAACTATACAACTGCTATAGGCCCACAGACAAGACAGGCATGGAAATGAATTTGGTGCCAAATAAAATAAAATAAATTTCCTACCGTAGCCATGGTAACCTACCGATTGGTTGAAGTGACGCAAAATAAAATAAAATGAAATAAATTGCCTACCTACCCAGTGGGTAAAATGACAATAAATAGTAAACAAACATATTTTTTGTTTTGGCTTAGTCGATATTTTAATGATGTATTCTACTTTTTTCAACTGTTACAGAGACGATCACAGCTCTGAAGCCAACATCCGAAATGGACTCTGCTGTATATTATTCTTCTTCCTCATCATCAGCGTTCTGGCTTTTCCAAATGGTAAGTTGTACTTCTAATGCTTTTAACCCTGCACTGAGACCGTCTCAGACATCAGAACCTGACGTCTATCAGGGATCGACGCTATCACTGGCCCGTTGGCCCGAGGCCAGTAAAAATCACTCAGGCCAGTAAATCACCTGAGATACTTGCCCTGTGGGTCAACGAAAATAAATTCCACTTTTGTTTATACAGTGTACACTAAGGACTAGAAAGACAAGGCTAAGGGCCAGTAATTATCTGAAGTTACCAGTTGGCCCTTCAGGCTACTACCTGAGATCAGTTTCTATATATGTCAGATTCTGACGTTTAAAGTTGATTCCAGGATTGAAAGAATTAAAAAAACTTATATTAATGGGTGAAGAGCCATAACATAGGTATTCAAATGAAGCAGAGCCAACCTAGACATTTATGATGATTGCAAAGTGAAAATATCCGTTATATGGGGACGATGTGTTAGATAAATATATGTCAGCATTATAATCTTGTGTCAACAGTTTGTTACTGCCGCAATTTGATCAAATATTTTGGGACAGGTGATAAGTTACCGTACTTGAATAATTCAATTTAATAGATGTCTATTTTTCATTAATAACAATTTATTTGTTTCTATTATGCTGCACATGTATCAAATCATGTTGAAATAAATAATAACCCTCAGCACACCACTGTTACAAGGTTAAATCACTGTTATTGAGAATGAAATGTGTGTTTGAAGATAAAGATTCGCATATGTTTGGTTCCAAATTAAACACTTACACACGTATGAGTTATTTTCACCCACTTGAACATATATATGTTGAAGTTGTGGGTCGTAGTAGCGAGACACAACCTAGTATGATAGTTCATCATTATCATTACGGTACTCACTATGTTCATTTTGAAAGCGAGCTTTCTCATACCGTTCATGGCACTATATTTTCAAAAAATATTTGTTGCCCAACGTCAAATCTGGTCAAGTACTCTACATGATAGATACATAATAAACCTCTGTCATGCTCTGATTGCGGCTGCCCACTGAAGAAAATGGTTGTCCTATTTCAAAGGCCCTGCATATGCATGCTACATATATACCAGATAGGAGAGCAAACCCTTTTTATTATTAATACTGACGCCGTCACTTATAACATGGGTTATGTCGTCTAGCGATAGTATTATTGAGGGCACCCATAATATTTTATCAAATGCCAATTACATGTGCATAAAGCAAACTTGATATTCTAAAAATATAAATAGAGTGTAGACAATTATAATGACAAATAATTATAAATTATAATTGTTTTTGTGAAGGGTTCTTCAGTGACAGCGCTTCTGCCACTAAGGGGTGTACTGTTGTGTTACAGTACGCATCAAAACCCTTTCAGTGGGGACAATCTTCAGACGTCAGAATCTGCCGTCTAAAGACGTCTGACGTCTCAAGACGATCGGATCCCCACACTGGAAGACTTAAAATATTTATTATGGCCATGGACCCATAATATAGGTATTCAAATGAAGCGGCAGGGAATAATTTCTCTGGTGTAGCGGCGCAGTTTGCTACACAATTATAGGCAAATGCTACACTATAATATGTTGTGTAGCAGATTCTTGACGGAGAATAGTAGCTTGGTACATTTAAGTCCTTGAAAAATCTGATTAGGTCCTGGAAAAGTCCTGAAATTCTGTTTCTTCATGAGAGTATGAACCCTGATAAATTATTGTAAGGTACATCAGTGTTTTCCCTAAAGCGTCTTAGCGCCTCGGTACCGAGACGCTTCCGTTTCGTCCGAGACGCTAAAAAACCCTTTAATTCCTAATTTCTTTTGAATTGGCCATGAATTCAGCCACAAAAAAACATGTTCCATAAAGCCGATACTCTTTGGACAAATCCTGGGGAAAACACTGGTACATTTATTTTCATGACTGGTATTTGCTGTTCTAGCTATAATATATTTCGCGCTATGGGCATGTAATTGTAAAGATACATGCTCTGGAGCTGAGGATAGATTGACAACAGACAACATACACTTGGCCAACATTAACTCTTCCTTTACCAATTTCGCATTTATGCGAAAACTACCTTCCTTTACCAATTTCGCATTTATGCGAAATCCACATGTGTGTGACATGCATTAACTGCAATGGAGATATTTTATTACATACATGGTTGAAAATCGCCAACCAGAATGGTCAGTGACATGGGCGCAATGTTCTCTTGCATTTTTAATTTGTGCAATGTGCGCATGCGCATAGCTATAACCTGTATTGTGCACAGGGACTACCTCAGGGGTCCTACTTAAAAAAAAGTCGGTTTCTGGGGTTAGTTTTATCAGGGGGGAGTCGGTAAAGGAAGAGTTGAATCAACATTGGGTCATTATCTCATTTCTGGCCTTAAAATGATAATTCCAGTCATTTAAGTATCAAAATTTGACAAAAAAACAAAATTCGCTATTTTTAGCCGATATCATGCATATTGACTTTTTTTTCAATTTGAAGAATGCCGACATGCGACTCCGTTCGTGCAGATGGGTCCCAAATATATCGGTTAGCTCTTTCCACTTCATTTGAATACCTAAAAATGGGTCTATGGCCTTTAAATCAGGGATGCAAATTCGCTCTATCCTGTAACCAGAGTTTTGTAGAATATTGTACATGTAAGGGCTAGTGGATTCTCCTTAAAAATGTATGGTAAACATGGTAAATGATGTTAAGGGCTAGTAGAATTTAGCTCTGGGCTAGTGAAACTAATATTTGAATTTGCACCCCTGATTATAAATTTTTTGCCAGTGCGTCAGACTGTCTTTATATTCCCGCGCTGAAAGGGTTAATTAATGAATCAATATTCTATGTTACGACAATCCAGCGATATAATTATCATTGATAAAAACTGGCGAACTATTATGTAACCAGATTCATTATATTTATTGCTGTAAGAGGTAAATTAATGCATACATGTATACATATTTTTCCCTTTGTGTCAATCTGTATGCTTTGGGTCTGTCAAATTATGATGCAACTGAAATGCATATATATCATCAGAAATACATAATCTGTATTATGTATTTCTGATATCATGATGCGGGAAATATAATACACTTTAATCTTCTAACATCTCCAAAGGTCTGTATCATCTGTTGTATGGACAAACTTATTATATAATATAGATGTATAATGACAAGATTTCCCTCCCTACCTCAGGCTCAGATAGGATATAATCCAATGTTGGCACACCGTTTCCTACGTCGGCCCAGCATTGAACCGTCATTGGGTCAACGTGTCGCATTTGGTGGGCAGTTTTGTGACTACGGACATACTCAGCACTGTACACACGGCATTGGACATGTGGAGGCTCGATGCAGTTACAGCGTCGGAGCATTTACCGCCAAATTATTAAATCTGAATTTTCACCCACTTGAAGTTGTGTCTCGCTGACGCGATCCACAACTTCAGCTGAGTGAAAATTATTCAGATTGGACAAAAGGGAGGGCAACTGTTTTCAAATCTTACTGATAGATGTTACATTTTATCTTAAACATGTTTAAAAGGTGGTACTTAATATGCTAATAAAAATGAAAACCCGAATATATGCGGCACCGGCGGTTAAAGGGTTAAATCACATGCTATGTTTACCATCGATGAATAGGCCTATCTAATGTGTTTTCACGGAAGGAGAATGTTGACAAAAAATCAGCTGTGGTTGAACCCTTTGAGCGCTAACGGTCAAACCTGAATAATGCAAATTTGCATCCACTTTACCTTTACAAGTTTCAAGCTCGCATTTAGTAAATAAATATTGAAATCTACAAGTATTCGACTTCTACAGAATGAAAATGGCTTGGAGTGTTTGACAAATTTAAAATGTCCATATCTGCATATACTTAATGGTAATTTCACGTTTTAAAACCCCTTCGATGCAGGGAATTTAGTCATTTTTCCAAGAATGTACTATGATGCTTTGAGGCTTCATCAGGTTTTAAATGCTTTAAGTTTTGTCGCGCCATCGCCAGTCGGCAGCGAGACGAAACTTCCAAGTGTGTGAAAATTACTCATGTTGTTGGTTAATTAGAGACTTGGGTAGTGCGGACGAGAGATCGCAGATTCTGTTGTAAACGCGGTCAGATGACGCACCGTCATTTCGTCAACACTTCCCAGCAGAACATTAGGTATAACATTGATACAATGTTATACAAATGTTTTGTGATTGCTGGGTTGGTAGACCTGCACGCATTATGTTATTGACACGGAAACTATAGTCTGCTAAATCCACTAGGGTTCAATTTGTTCAGTATCGCGTTTCAGAAAAGATTTATAAAATTTGACCCCTTACTAAAAATGATTAGCAAAATATTTTGTCCTTTTATATAAGAAAAATCAGCGTAATCTGGAACTTGTTTGAAAATCGCTACACAAATTTTCCAAAACATATTGAACTCTGTTCACCCGTCGAGGATGAGTTATTTATGCATTTAGTCGATAGAAATGTCTGCTTCCGCAATATTATTGATACCAAGAACTTTATATAAAGCTCCTATTCATACCAATTATCAATATTGTTTCACCCTTTCAGCGCGAAGACAGATGTCGATTCTGACGTCTAAAGTGTGGTCTCCTGTCTCTTGATTTATCACTGTTTATATAAAAATATTTCACCGTTATTAGGATTTTGCCAGAAATGTTCAGCTTTGTGGATCAGTTCTCAGCAAACACAAAACACTTTATAACATTTATACAACGCCGGCCCAACGTCTTCGACGTTGGTCTAACATTGTATAAATGTTATACAAATGTTTTGTGATTTCTGTGTTAAGTGGCCCGCGACGATTGGTGGGTGAGTGACGCAGGCTACTTATTTCCGCCAGTAAAGACTAGACGTTGAATCTGACGTCTAAAATCTATCCCCGCGTTGTAAGGGTTAAGGGTTAACCCTTTAGCCGCTGGTCCCGATTAAATATATTTATATTTTTTTCTAGTGGCACATTAACTCCCTCTTTTCAAACATGTTACAGTTAAAAATAAAACGGGACATCCATCAGGTAGATTTCAAAATCCTTATAAACTCCATTTTGTCCGATCTGAATAATTTTCATTCACTTGAAGTTGGGGATCGCATCAGCGAGACACAACTTCAAGTGGGTGAAAATTACAAAGAAATAATTTTGCGGTAGAAGGGATAATGATGCGACTGTAGTCCAACAGTGATCCAGCATCAGGTCAATGTCTCGTGTTTGCTGGGTTGACTGAGTTCAACGGGTGTGTATCCCGGGAAACATGAGGTGTTGAACAAAAGTTGATTCAATGCTGGTCCACTTTCTCCGACGCTGGCCAGCATTAACATTGGTTGATTTTTTTTGTTTGTTTAATGGTACTAGTAAGTTGTGTTCACTGTTGGCCTACACAATAGACCAGATTTATCTTTGAGCGGCGATGGTGATGGAACGTTGATTTAAATGACGAATGTTCGATTCTGGCCAGTTTACCATTGTTTCATAAAACACTTATAAAGGATCGAGTCAACAATTCGCAATGTCCAAAATACGAACACTGTTCTTATTAGATGAACACTGTTCTTATTGGATAAAACATTTGACAACCCGAATCTCCGGGCCCTCAATACGAATAACCGCGACTTGAGGCTGGCATACCTTGTGTCGCGGTCCACCGCGACCCACAACTTGAAGTGGGTGAAAAATACTTACGTTTATACAATTTTAATAAAATAAATGACAGTTTTAGAAATTTAATATACGCTTCATTTAAAAAGACTAAAAACGACTAGAGACGCGATCAGCATTAAGCCTTACAGTGCAGGGATCGACTTTAGTCGTCAGAATTTGATGTCTTTAGACGTCAAATCCTGACGAATAAAGTCGATCCCTGCACTGTAAGAGTAAAAATATTTCCAATGGTCGTAGACCCATAACATAGGTATTCAAATGAATCAGAAATAGCTAAGTAGGACATTTATGATGATTTCAAATTAAAAAACCCTTTGGTTCCCATGGTTTATACCAAAAATAATTTGGCGTTCTAAGGGTTAAACTTCAGGGTTAAAACGTGTATGATGTACGTGTCTAGCAACACAAGGGTTAAATGGAGACACAAACTCTACATAGCGATGAACAACTCCATAGACTAACTATAGTTGCAGTGAACTTCCACCAGCGTTGGGTGTTTTTTGTAAATTTCTCAGTCAATTCTAAATCAATTTCCATAAAATTTTGCGAGCTCTCTTTTCAAGTATTTCGGCGCCTAACCTAAAAATTTCGTAAAATTTAAATGAGTAATTCAAAAGTTAAACCATTTGACATGTAGTGGGATTTCGTGATTGAAGTTGATAGCGTTTAATGGGCTTATAGAGGAGCGTCATAATTCGCAAAAACTACATGTCAAATGGTCTAACTTTTAAACTACATAATATTTTTTTTTTTGAAATTTTGAGGGGAGCTGCCGTTAGACTAGAAAATAATGCTTGCCAAATTTAATGACAATCAGATGAAAATTATGTGAGTAATAAGCTAAAAGACTGCAGCGCAAATGACAGATTTAATGTGACTTACTGTACATGCATTGACAGATATACACGTATAGCGATTATGAGCAGCTTAGCAGATGGCAATCTTGATGAGAATGCGAATCCAGATGTAAATTTTGCTGATTCATGTCGTTTGTCTACTGATCTTGGTCATCGTCTAGATATTGTAGCATACCACATTTAATGGCAAATGATTACCTGATCATAAAACATGCCCCTTTTCTCGTGCCAAAAAATCCGTCACACTCCTTCACAGTAATTCCGTGGTTCACGAAATAATACTTGAAGAATTCTGTAATTTTTATTTTACACATTTTTTCTTGACAATAAGAGTTAGTTCAGTAGTTATATTGCCCAGATTTTGTACCGTTTTGAAATGTTGACCTTATAGATTCGATATTATAAATAAATATGACATTGTGTAACCATACTATCCCCTAAAGATCCAAATATTATACTAAGTTGTAACTGTTTGTTCAACATGGATTAAATATTCAAATCGTGATTATTAAGTCTCCACCCACTATGTGGCGGAGACTTATTGTTTTAGTGCTGTCTATAGTTATTATTATTATTACTATTCAACAATTTGACGACGTAAACGCTCTCCAGTCGCCGATATTCATCCGATCTTCACAAAAAAAAATTCTGTACACTCTCTGATGTGTTGTTCAATAATCAGCAGACAGCTAATTTCATTTGCCTATCATTTGACTATTCCTTACACATCACAGTCGCCAATATTCATCCCATCTCCTGACTGACACATCACTTCTATTATATATAGCCCCATCGTTACTGCATTGTCAATAAACTTGGTTGTGGATGGTAGAGAATTTCATATTTGCCATGCAAATGTAGCATCCAGTTAAAGGCCTGTACCCACGCAAGTGGCATGTCTTTGTTTTAGCTCTCAGTTATATCTTTTCGAGTGTTTGAATGAGTGTAGGCAACATTCCGATAGATTACAACTTTTAGAAACATCCGTTGGCAACGTAATCACGTCTCGAAAAAGACGAATTATGACAAAATGTCGCTCATTACATTTTTGTCTTTTAGATCCACCCGTTTTTCAATGCCATGTTTTCCGGTTGCCATGTTTGACGGGAAAGTTGTATCGAGTCATCGATTTGATTATTTCCTTCTAAAGATAGTTTTTTATATAATTTACTAGCCGTTTTCTATGACATATCACATCGTCAAATACGTTGCAAGTTTAACTACAATGTCATCGGGAAAGCGTCGTTTCCGAACACGAAGGTTCAACACACCTAAACTCGGCCAATTGACATATTTTACAAAAACACAGGTAATGTTCATGGGATGTTCGTGGCTGGTGATGTAGTGACCAAGTGGAAGGGATTTTTCTCAGTGTCGATCCTTACAAAGAAAAAAACAAATCAACATCGGACCCTTCATCTAGACCCCCAGCGGCTTGGTCAAAGCCATTATAAGAAAGATATTGTTGTTATTAATTGTCTAAACATTCCGAAATACACACTTGTCGGGTACATATCTCTTTCAAGTGGAGGGTTGAGAAAAATAATATAGATTTACGATGATATAAGCCTATACATGCTATATAACACAATTTTAAACTTCGAAACTTTTTAACCTGGGTATCGGCCTTTAATCTCATTTATATTTGTGTTCAAAAATCGTCTTTTAACCGTTTACCATGGATTAAAAAAACATTTACAAATCCTACTCATTGAGCATCAATTTACTTCACAAAAGTTGGTATTTACCCCTTTAACCGCAGATTAAATAATAGCTTTTAAACTTGCTATAGATAAGACGTGACACCAATCAGCAAGATTTGAAAATAGTTGACCTCCATTTTGTCAAATCTGAATAATTTTCACTCACTTGAAGTTGTGGATCGCGTCAGCGAGACACAACTTCAAGTGGGTGAAAATTCCAATTTAAGAACTTGGCAGGTAAAGGGTTAACATGATATTGAAAACAATTGAAATCGAGAGTCGTGCTTAACACTTTAAGAGTTAAATTGTGAAAATATCTCGTACCGTAAACCGGGGCTATTTTGCCACCCCCTTTGATAATTGATAAAATCCTCTGGTTTTCAATAAATACTATGAATGGTCGTCAATACCAAATATAATAAATACCATAAATGGTTTTTATTGAAAACCAGAGGATTTTATCAATTATCAAAGGGGGTGGCAAAATAGCCCCGGTTTACGGTACACTACTATAACGATTTGTGGTCCATTTCTAGTCATCTTTTTGTCGGTACTTGTTATTTATGTTGACATTCCTCTGGCCGATGGCCACATTTCTCCGATTAGCCACACACTGTCTCAGATTAGGAAGATAAATGTTGCTTGTGCAAGCCCAGATTAGATGTCAATATAATATTATATAGCTGATGGCACAGCCGTAGCCCCAGTGGCTGAAACAGGTTTCTGCCACAGATTGAACCCGTACAAAATCGTGAGACATTGCTTTGGAAGGTCATATGTAAGACTGCCCTCATATAATCAGGTCGAAAATAGTTTTTTTAGAATCAGTACTGTAACATTTCAGTTACATGCCCGTATGCTCAGCTCACAGCCCGCACAGTCCTTAAAAAAGTTATATGGACCTTTTCGGACCTTGGGGTCGAGATCATTCTCAGTCACCGCCATGTTTAATTTTTCGGGTTTAGCAAATACATCAATCCACGGCCTCGGAGAGGACGACACGGCTGACAGAGCCGCACTCTGTGCCCGATTTAATGATATGCTTCTGTGTAACTGTTGGAAAACGTGATTTTGTTTTGACATTGTTGGCGGCGTCTAGACATTGGCGCCCTCAGCTGAAATAGAAGGTGTCGCTGCTTGGGTGGTTGACGTGATCACAACAGCCCCATAAACATGAATCATTATAAAGGGTTGTGAAACACGTGAGATACATGTAGCTACCTTTACAATTTTCATTCATTGGTAAAGGTAAACCCATCTTGTTGCTGCAATTTCAGCTTCGAATTAAGGAGAAACATGTAAAATAAACCATTGGCAGATCATGCCAATATATTGTTTGCACTACAAATGCTACTGAGCCGGTGTTGTAGTAAAGGGCGTCTCGCCACTCGCACAGACAGATTTTAAACTATCAATGTGACAATACATTTCCGACATTGAGGTAATATTCCGGCATTGGCATCGACCGTGAACTTATTCAAGTACATGAATAATTTACTGTCTGGTGAAAGTTTACTTTTCAATAGTTCAATGTTTCTATATACCGAAGGTGAGTCAGAATGTATTCTAATATTTACAGATATCTATAAATTAATTAAAACCCTTTAAACCCTCACGATGCATTAAAGCATAATTTTACCTCCCTAAAAACACACTTAATTTTTGACGGTTTTAGAAGAAAAATTTCCATAAACATGATAAATATTTTTACAGATACACAGATACGATACATCGTAGGCTTCTGATTGGTCGAGACGGCCGTCTCGACCAATCAAAAGCCTACGATATATCGTAACTTGTACGAGAATACGGGGCCTGTTTTCTTTAATTTTTCACCTGCTTCAAGTCATCTTTATCCACTATACAAGTCGCGGCTTGTAGTGGATGAAGATGACAATGGTAAATTCAAGCTTTAAAGGGTTTTAACAAATTCCCGATAACCATGATAACGGGTCGATAGAATCGTATTTTATCCAAATGGCCAACACATGACGCTTGCGGCAATGTGGTCGCTATTGGTAAAACCTGCAATGAGCGGTCGATATTTGCCTGGCGCGTCAAGTCGACCATGTTCACGCCGAGCCCCCAGGATAGATACACAGCTAAACTAAGTTAACCCTTCAGCTACTAGGAATGTAAATATATCAAATAGTACAGTGTAAATTAACAAATATTTACCTTATGATAATAAAGTATTTATTCGTTAAATTTAACTTTGTATCTGCTCAACACATTGTACTATAAGAAAAATATTACAAATTAATTTATATCACACAGACATCTACCCACTGTGTTGGTTCACCCTTACAACGCAGGAACATTTTGTATAAACCATGGAGACCAGTTTTTTTCAATTCGAAATCATTATATATGTCCCAGTTAGTTCTTTCGAATCCATCTGAATACCTATGTTATGGGTCTACGACCATTAGAAATATTTTAATTCTTTCAGTGCGAGGACCGTCTGTATGTAGACGTCAGATTCTGACGTATAGAGACGGTCCCCGCGCTAAAAGGGTTAATCCCGGCCATTGGCCGGGTCGACATCACAGACAGTGAGCCAACAATAATCATGATAATACTATACAGTTGAGTTGGCGCTTCGTATTTTTCTGGATAGTAACTTCTTTGCGTCTGCAATACTCAGTACTATTAAATTGAAGCTGGAAATCGCGTTAGCGATTCCGATTTTAACCCTTTTCCCGCTAAGATGTCTCGTTGAATTTTCACCCACTTGAAGTTGTGTCTCGCTGCCGCGACCCACAACTTCAAGTGGGTGAAAATTACTCTTTTGTTTAATTTGAGGCAAAACATTTTCAAATCTTAATGTTTAAACACTCACCTGATTCATTTACCAGTGATCGGCTAGAAAAGCGGATTGGACGTGTGTAGCGCTGAAAGGGTTAAATGGTGGGGAAGAAGCCAGGATACTTCAGCACTCAAGGGGTTAATTAAATTTACAATGCATCCCGCACGCCACGCTCATTAATCATTCATATTGACCCTTCCCGTCTTCTCGGCACCAGTATTTGCTGTAATTTCATGACTAAATGTAATACTTCACCAAAGTTGAGCTCTTTCAGCGCGGGGATCGTCTTTATACGTCAGAATCTGACGTCTGTAGACGTCAGATTCTGACGTATAAAGACGACATCCACATTGAAAAAAATAAAATATTTCGAATGGTCGTAGTCGTAGACCCATAACATAGGTATTCAAATGAAGCGGAATGAGCTAACTAAGACATTTACAATAATAATTTTGAATGGAGAAATGCAAAAATTATTCAGCGTTGTATGGGTTGAACATTACAACAGTAGAATGGCTGCTGTCTATTTCATTCATATGGCAGAGTTAGATAAATTGTATTCCCATTTGTGGACGTAATGTTGGGACTAAAATATAATACTAAATACTAATACTAAAATTATATACTTGGCTTGTTTACGAACTTTTATCGCTCCCTAATTTTTTTAATCAGTCGTAACTCAATTTGCAAAGATTTTTCTGTGATTTTAACATGTTAATGTTCAAGGCATTTTGCCCACTTAAAAGTTTCTGATTTCGCCGGGACAAATTGTCAAGACTTACCCAGCAGACACGAGACATTGAGTCAATGTTGTCTTATTGCTGGTCCACCGTCTATGACGCTGGCCCAACATTAAGACAACATGGCTCAATGCCTCGTGTTTGCTGGGCAGTAGCCAAATTTCAAATCGTGACACAACGTTTTAAAGCGGCTAAAGCGGTTGAAAACCCTGGCCATACCCCACACCTGTATCATACATTTTCCCAGCAACTCTCAAGTCATGTTAACTGGCAACACAGCAAAACAAGGGTTAATCGGTCGATCGATTTGTTTTCTCTTAGCACCTCAATTTCAAAGAATATTGATGTCTATTTTTTAGTGGTACTTTATTTCATGTATTGGATCACGCAGCCACTTTTCATACTCGTTAAGTGGCCAATCCACTATGGCTGCTGTATGTATGTATACACATGCGACTCACATCACATTAACACATGATCGTGACGGCTGTATACAGAAACACAAGCGCGATTAACCCTTACAATGCCGAAATATTTATGTAAAGTCCATGGAGACCAAAGGGTGTTTTCAATTTAAAATCATCATAAATGGCTTAGTTAGCTCTATCTGCTTCATTTGAATACCGATGTTATGGGTCTACGACCATTATAATTAAATATGTAAATTCTTTCAGTTAGGGGACCTTTATACGTAAGAATCTGACGTCTACAGACGTCAGATTTTGATGTATAAAGACGGTCCCCGCGCTGAAAGGGTTTGAGCATTTGCATCGCTGAAAACTGAAACTTAATTCCTGCTCATTAGGGTTTAACTTTTTGAATGATTGTTTTCGCTCAACTGTTTCAAGAATATCGTCGCCTCGGAGCTAAATGATCCTATCTGCCACTCTAACGAGTGTCAGATAGGATCCTTTAGCTCCGAGGCGACGATATATGACAATTTGTCATCACTTCATGCAAGTCATCTTCATCGAATCATGTGAACCACAAGTCTAGAATCGCTATAAATTCGCAGCTTGTGGATGAAGATATCAATGGTAACCTCAGGCTGTCACTTGAAAAGGTTAAATGACATGCACAACTTGTAATTTTGCCATGCACATGTAATTTTCGTGAGAAAAAATGCCTTGTGCATCTCCACTTTTAGCATGTTTAGTATCTGCATGTCGTGAATGCAGCTCACGAAAACGTTGGTGGCGGTCCCGGTGCGATGTTACCCACGTAACCATGGTAACAACTAGCTGTGTATGCAAATAGTACTGTTAACCCTCACAGCGCGGAGATCGAATTTAGGTATTGACATGAAGCGGAAAGACATTTATATTGATTTAAAATTAAAAAAAACAAACTTTGGTCTCCACAAATTGTCAGCGCACTGGCCATGTGAACTGCATATAATTACCGTAATAACAGTATGACCCAGAGTCGCTGGCCAAAATGGTGTTTTGGTGTTCATGATGTTGGGCCAACGTCGCAGAAACAAATTAGGCCACTGTCTTCTGTTTGCTAGGACCCAGTTATTTGGGTGACAGTATTTTTCGTCCCTTTTAATATGAAAGCTTCAGTATATCTGCCACTTTACAAAGTGACAGATATTTATTTCATATTCAAGGGGACGTCTTGTAAACATTGTCTCAGTGGTGTAACATGTGTATGGTATGTATGCGAAATTTTATAATAAATCAAACAATTAACATGATTAACATTAATTTTTCAATATTATACGCTGTATTTTTGTTATTTGGAGTTTTGACAATAAATTATCAAACGGGTAATTACTCCGTATATACTCCAATGATTTATTTCCACTTTTCACGCCATGTTTACCATGTTTCTTGGTGCTTATATAAGCTTTGAAGCGCTGAAGCATGTAAATGGTCTTTTAACCCTTTAACCGCCGGTGTCGCATATATTCGGGTTTTCATTTTTTTATTAGAACATTAAGAACCACATTTAAAATATGTTAAAGATAAAATGTGACATCAACCAGCAAGATTTGAAAAGAGTTGACCTCCATTTTGTCAAATCTGAATAATTTCCACTCACTTGAAGTTGTGGATCGCGTCAGCGAGACACAACTTTAAGTGGGTGAAAATTCAAATTAAATAATTTGGCGTTCATAGGGTTAACCCATTCGAAATTTGTTTTCAGCGACCACGACCCACAACACTAAGGTACAAAAATGTAGGTGTCTGTATCCACAGACCAGCTAGTCTCTGATAAATCGGTCACCGCCCCCAACTACATAGTTTATTTAATTGGGCAGATTTTCTTTCTTTAATTTTGGCCTGGTTACCTTCAAGCGATGTTGTTCACTGTTATGAATTACATATACATCACAATATGAATTACATTAATAAGATTAACCTTTTAAACCCTCGCGTTTGTGTAACACTGTTAATGAATTCGCTAAATAAAAATGCATAATCACGATCAAGGAAACTCTGAACTTACATTTAAATATTTTTTACTTTTGTATTTAATAAACAACAACGCAATTTTGTACTCTCGTCGAGGTCAGAAACGGGTCATCTCTATGTGACTCACTACAGGCCGCCTAGATTGACAATTAAGAGAAGTACGTGGGTGAGAGGTCTATACAAAGTTAGGCGAACGTCACAATGCTGTTTTTATTTAGTTTTAAGTTCCACAAAATACCCCGAAATGAATTATGCGAACAATCCAGCCACAACACCACACATTCACACAACACTATTGATCAATTTCACATGCATTTAATTTGGCTTGCAACTTGTTAAAAAAAACGTATAAACACGGGTAAAGTACGACATCATTGGATACAGTACTGATAATGTAGCCTAGGGTACACCTCGTTTTCGTGGGTAACAGTGCGACCCCTCAAGGTCACTCAACTCCTGGAGAAAATACGTGACTGAACAACATTGGGTCAGCGTCTGGTGTTTGCTGGGTATATACCTCTTTAATCTTACCACCGCCAATCACGACTTTAGTGGATTTGAATCACTTTTATTAGCCCGTCAAATCAATGTCATTGATCAAGATTTGCACATGTTTGCTCTCAAATTCAACACATATATTAATTTTCACCCATTTTAACTTGTGGGACCCGGTAGTCGCGGAGAGTCGTTAGCATGGTTAGTGTATATAGATCAAAATTATTATTTTGTAAATAAAAAAATAAACCTAGCCCTGCAAACACACAAAGAAAGAAGCAACGCAAAACCCGCTAAGAACTATGTGATGAATATGAAAAAATTTAGAAGTGATTTCCCGATGCATCATCATACACATTCGTATTGATGTCTAAAAACAGTTTCTCTACAACGATTTTCAAAGGAAAATAACTCAACATTACTTACTGTAGTTTGAGATATCTATGGCGCGTGCTTTGTGGGCCCCTTGTCTCGCGTATTATGAACAGTGGTCTATTTCTTTAACCCTTCAAGTCCCCAAGATGCATTAAAGCATCATTTTACATCCCTGAAAACAGACTTACTTTTCCTGTAATTAAGGGTTTTAGAACGAAAATTCCCATGAAACTGGCTTACCAATACGTGGTAATTTTCTTTAATTTTTGTGTAGTGTAGTGTAGTGTAGTGTAGTGTAGTGTAGTGTAGTGTAGTGTAGTGTAGTGTAGTGTAGTGTAGTGCAGTGCAGTGCAGTGCAGTGCAGTGCAGTGCAGTGCAGTGCAGTGCAGTGCAGTGCAGTGCAGTGCAGTGCAGTGCAGTGCAGTGCAATGTAGTGTAGTGAGAACTATACCTGTCAATGACAGGATGAGTATTATATACAAGTTTTCTTTTTTCTAAAGCTTATAAAAACATTATTGAGAACTATAGGGCCTATGGTATTTAGTAGAGCACTTGTGAAAAAAATCTAATGTTAATTTGTACAGTATATTAAAGGTGATCTATCACCCCTTATATGGTATGAATAATTATGTCCTTATATGGGGTGATTGGCTATCATGTGACCCTCTCAAGAGGGTCACATGATAGCCAATCACCCCATATAGGGAAACACTTGTGCCCCATCTTGTGTCAACTTTGATTTATTTGTCACAAAATTATTCATACTATATAAGGGGTGATAGATCACCTTTAACCCAGACGCTCTCGAAAAAACATACAATGAAACTAAATGAAACCTCTGAAAAATAATGGCCGTAGACCCATAACATGTATTCAAATCAACCAGACGGAGCTAATTAAGACATTTCTGATGGTTTCAAGTGAAAAAACACTTTGGTCTCCATGGTTTAGACACACATAATTATCTCAGCGCTGTACGGGTTAACCCTTGTCGTTCTCTATTTTGTACTCTCTATTATACATAATAAGGAGCAATGTGCAATTGAAAAATTCAGTGCAGATGATACAGTTACAGTGCATGGTACAGTTAATTATAAGTTCAGAAAAAGCATATTAACTGACTTAGTTCAGTCCACCTAAAGTTGGTGTTGCTATTATCCCTCATGGATAAGAACATAAGTCATGAATAGCTTCGGCTGACATCATATCGGCTGAGATGGGATTATGTGCATGTATTATGCTATTCATAACATATATATCCGCAATATTGAACTTATCCAGGTTGTTCAAATTTGTAATGAAATTTGTATTTCTGGCCTCAAAACGACTCCCACGTCAACATAGCAACGTACACAATTCAACACATATAACATGTACTTGTATTGTCGCTCTCAAGGTGGTTTACAAAAATGTTTAAAAACCGCAGATTTAATTGTCCGTGATGGTGCAAGCAAAATGATATCATCGGCATATCCAAATTCTCCCATGAAAATGTGACCAATAAGACATCCGAACCGTAATTTTTCAAGTTTATCAAGCAAATTATTAATATACACACCAAACAGGATACGAGATGAAACCCCACCCTGCTTCACACCATTTTGAAGAAGAAGAGCCCAATTGAAGTTGTTTTCATACATTTGAAGCTGGAATTGCTGACATCATATCGGCTGAGCTTCAATTTCAAATGACAAAAAACATTATATTAATGAAAAGTCGACATCTCCAATTTTTAATTATTTTTAATGTATTAAGCATGTACCACATAAATTTTTTTTATTTAATAAAAAAAAGAAACATTAGAAACCGTAAACGAAGCTGGCCCAACATTAAACCAGCATTGGTTCAATGTCTCGGGTTTGCTGGGTATAAATGGACGAGAACCACGCCCTATCGTATTGAACAACTTCGCAATGGATACCACTGCTTGTGATTCTCATTTATAAAGCTACATCCATCATGTTTTGAGAAATCAAATGAAGCCCACAGAATATTTTATCTGTTTATGGGATCGTGAAAATATTTCTTTGTGTCACTGCCGTTTCATAGTCGTAATGCAAAAAGGATTTCACTGTCTTTATGGCGGACTATTTGTTTTCTTGTATACTGCTAAGCCCCTATATATATATACAGTTTCAAAACACGCCTTAAAAGAAATTAAAATTCCTCTAGAAAGGACAAAATTGTTGATGATAGATGCCAAGTCAATCAAATAATTCAATTTGCGAGATGCCTTTTTTCCATAAATGAACAATATTTTTCGTCATCGCAGCTTCAAATAAATGAAAAATAGAAGCAAACAATCCAACAGCGCAACGGTTAAAAGGATATGCCCAGGTCTAAAATCATCAAAAACTCGGTGATTTTATTTTAGCTTATTAATATGACAATAAGATGTAAACATGTCCATAGACTAGAACTGCAAAAGTTTTCTGCTGCGCATTCACCAGTTAGGCTAGATATAGAGACGAAATTCCCATATTTCTTATTTTTGACATGGTTGTCAATAATTGGAAGTCAGGAATTTCGTCTCTTTTTTTCTGGACATGTTTACATCTTATTGTCATATTAATAAGCTAAAATAAAATCACCGATTTTTTGATGATTTTAGACCTGGGCATGTCCCTTTGATAGTATGCTACGGCCTGGGCATGTTCCTTTGATAGTGGGCTACGCTTCTGCTATGGTGTCATTGTTTGATCATTGAATAGATTACTCATTATACCATTGTGCAAGTTTACACATGTTAGAAGGGCCTGCATAGTCAGAATAATATCATGATTATATACGAACGTGAACATTGCAATAATTGAATAATTATGTAATGTAATTATTTATGATATCAATTTTACCACCACTTCATTACTGCTTTCATTTCAGTAAATTTAATTATGTGAATAGCCGCACATCTGCCATAGAATTCTTGTGCAGCAATTTGTGCAGCAAGTTTTCATGTCATTAATGACGATATATTTCACTGATCACTTTCATCATGTTTGATTAACCCTTTCAATCCTGAATTTACCATTGTCATCTTCATCCACTACAAGCCGCGAATTGCTGCCGCAATTCTCGACTTGTAGTGGATAAAGATGACTTGAAGTGGTTTAAAAATTAAAGAAAATTACCACGTATTGGTAAACCAGTTTCATGGAAATATTCATTCTAAAACCCTTAGTTGTAGGAAAATTAAGTATGTTTTCAGGGATGTAAAATGATGCTTTAATGCATCGTGGGGGCTTAAAGGGTTAATAATCGGCAAAAATAGTGTAGCTTTTCACCAAGCGATACGTCACAATCATGACGAGGGCATTTCCTCTCGCCTGTTTTATTATGTGGTTACCTATACCACAATACCCCCCCCCCCCCCCTCCTCAAGCAGATGATGCACATGTATGGAATCGTATAGCTCTAACCTGACAAGGCTGCTTGGCTACGACGAGTATCATCAATAAAATATTCAATCTCTCTCTCACTCCGCTGTGAAGCACGCCAAATGCTACTTCTGGATCACGCTGGCACATTGTCCGCTACGGGATCCGTGACCCAGATATCAGGTACATTATTGGTCGAGATGGCCATCTCGACCAATAATGTACCTGATATCTGGGTCAGACGCTTTGACGACACAGAGCGTTAACTCTTAAACCGCTAGAAACGTTTTTAGTCCATTTTATTAGCCGATGAAATCACTGTGATTTGGGAATTAAATGAGTTTTTAAAAATCAAGATTTGCTCATGTTTGATCTCAAATAAAATGAGTTATTTTCGCCAATTTGAAGTTGTGGGTCGCGGTAGCGAGACACAACTTCAAGTGGGTGAAATTTAAATTATTCAATTTAGCGCTTTAAGGTTTAGCAATGCAGCAGATGCTCCGATGCACACATTAAGACATTACGTTTAACCCATTAAATACCCGGAATTTTTTATCAGATTTCCATTGACTATCAGCTGCGAATTTATACCAAATGACGAAAATTACCTGATTTTATATAATATTAAGGTGATTTTATATAATATTTAAGTGTAATACATCCTTGGAAACTCAAAAAGTCCTGATGTGGATGATTTTCAATATTTCTCTTGAATCATTTTATTCAAAATGTGCCATATGGTGGCTATGCACGACACAGGTACTAAAGGGTGTATCTAGCGTGTTTTACTCTTGGCGTTGTCTTCATTCGGCTGATAATTAATGTCTGTTCCGTGTTTATTCCAGGGGGTGGGGGGTCCGGACCCCCCTTACTCAGGATTTTTAGGGTCCCCCCCCCCCCCTTCCACAAATCTGAACCAAAATTTGTCAAGTTTACAAATCTGCCATTATGTAAATACTGGGTATAGTCTTAGAATTTAACTTGGAAGGTCTCATTTGTTAACATTTCCTGGCGCGACGTGGTTAAACCCCCTCGCGCACTTTCCACCGGTGAAATGGCAGGCGAAACGGGCGGCTGGGCTCAGCATGCTTTGGACCCCCTCCCACACTCACTAATTCCTGGAATTAGCCCTGCTGCTTATATAATGACCACTGGTGACCAGCATCATCAAGAAACAAACGCCTCGGACCAAATGCCCCGCGATCTCTGATATTTACTAACCCTTTGCCTTTGACGACAATAGGCGTTTTTAAATCATTTTTTTCAGCCGATTAATTCACTGTTTTGGGGAATTAAATGACCTTTTAAACATCAAAATCTGTAAATGTTTGGTCTCCAATTGAACTCCAATTTTCAACCAGTTGAGGTTGTGGATCGCATTGGCAATTTATAAATAATTTGTCCACCATACAGCTGGAAAAAAAATAACCATGAGCTGGATTATATTAAAAAAAATATTTGCGTCCATCCCAATATCCCTGCCCCCCCCCCCTGGATATTAAATGGTGGCCCCCTAAGTGATAACTTAGTGTAAAAGTACACATTTTGTATCAACAATATTATGTCTAGATATGTGTGGATGCTGCAATGCCTATTTAGAAAGATATATGTATACATTTAAATTTGTTTTCGGCGTCGCTTTGCAGCACATCCAAATATACCTTTCAATAGTCATTTAAATAGTCATTTCAATACAATGGAATAACGCTGACAACATCAAATTATTCTTAAATCACCAGAGGCATCATGCGTATTCAGTCTTGCGTACCATCATGTATCAACAATCAGTCAATTTTCTGCGACGCAACGTTTTAATTTGTGGGGCTCTTTCAGAAGTTTTTCTGGGAGTAGTTTTAATATGTTTTTGTACACCACAATAAAATTATGAAACTTTTCGTTTCTGGGGTGTTGTATTTGGGAAAATCCAAGTAAACTTGTGAAGTGTATTCGAATGCTTCCAAATGCTACACATCTTGTAAAATGTGAGCTTCTAATAACAGTGTGACTTATCATGCTTATATGTTAATATAAGAAGAGATTAATTGATCGTTTATGATTACCTTCCCAGTTAGCACGAAACGGTACCTGGTTTAACCCTTAACCCTTTAAGCCCTTACGATGCATTAAAGCATCATTTTACATCCCTGAAAACATACTAAATTTTCCTACAACTATGGGTTTTAGAACGAAAATCCCCATGAAACTGGTTTACCAATTCGTAATAATTTTCTTCAATTTTTAAACCACATGAAGTCATTTTCATCCACTACAAGTCGAGAATTGCGGCAGCAATTCGCGGCTTGTAGTGGATGAAAATGACTATGGTAAATTCAGGATTGAAAAGGTTAAAGCGCTGAAATTTTTTAATGTAAAACATGGAAACCAAAGGGTTTTTATCAATTTGAAATCATCATAAATGTCTTATTCAGCTCTGTCCGATTCATTTGAATACCTATGATATAGGTCTACGGTCATTATACATATTTTAACTCTTACAATACGGGGATCGACTTTAGACGTCAGAATCTGACGTCTAAAGTCGATCCCCGCACTGTAAGGGTTAAGATCCACCATCTGCGAACCTGTGCCAACATTGAAACAACATTGGGACAAATCAACGGCTCTTTTTTAGCTGGCATACAGGGCTTTCCCCAGAAAAAAAAAAGAGCGGGGGGATTTTTGAAAAGTGCGCTGTCGGTGTTGTGAACCAGTGATGTCCAAAGCGCGCGCGCCAGAAACGCGCAGTTCTAGGGGGGTCCGGGGTTATGACCCCTGAAATTTTTTTAGGTAAAGTCTTGAAATAGTGCATTCTGGCAAAATTTCTAAAAGTTCATGGACCAATATATATATTTTTTTTTTTGCATTTTGTCAGCGCGGCGCTGGGATAAAACAGCGCGGCGCCGTGCCGCGGATCCCCGCTTTAGGGAAAGCCCTGGCATTATTGCTCTGTATAGTCACTGATGAAGGCTATGCTGCTACATAGCATCTGTACAATGAGGGCCTGTATAGCCCACTCCCTCACTCTAATATTGATTAAATCGCAAAGGTAATCAGTTTATACGAGTTATATAATATCATGGCTTCATGTCTACATGCAGTTATGCACATCCCATGCAGTAAACACGACACGTTGACCCAATGCTGGGCTAATGTTGGTCCAGCGTCGTAGACGGTGGGCCAACATTAGCCCAGCAATAGTTCAACGTGTGTGGTAGCTGGGATGTTAAATAGCCTAATGCCATTAGTCTCTTTGTGCTACACACCAGGGCTAACCATCAAACATGAGATGGGGAACCAATATTGTTTTAATGGTTGGCTATTGTCGCAGACGGTGGACAAACATTAAAATAACATTGTTTGAATGTCTCGTGTATATGCTGGGATGCTTTAGATCATGGCGCTATAAAAATGATTTATTATTATTATTATTATTATTATTTCAATTTTTCATTCACTTTATTTAAATTCATTCATACATGGCCTTGGTGTCCCAACAAACAGCAGTATTATTGCCCCTATCTTGTTTTAATGTTGTGCCAACGTCTGTGACGCTGGCACAACCCTAAAGCAACATTGTCACAATGTGTCAATGACATGTTTCTGTGGTGTAGCCGGTTTAATTATTGTCCTGTTTGATTCTATTTTCATGATTTTTCGTCATTTGAAGCTGGAATTGCTGACGCAATTTCCAGCTGCAAATGCCGAAAACTAATTATTTCTGACAAGTAAGATATCTGATATTCCAAATTGAATTGTTTTACTCAACTGAACATCTACAGACTACAGTACTACTACAAACTATTGTTGGAATTGTATTGACATTTGATTTGTTTGGATATTTGCTTTTCAAAAGCAAATATAAAACCCTTACAACGCTAAAATATTTTGTATGAACCATGGAGATCAAGGTTTTTTTTTACTTTGAAATCATCATAAATGTCCTAGTTAGCTATTTTCGCTTCATTTGAATACCTATGTTATGGGTCTACAGCCATTATAATTTTTAAATTCTTTCCGGTTGGGACTCGAGTTTAGACGTCAGAATCTAACATTGTCTAACGTCTCTCTGATGTCTAAAATCGGTCCCCGCGCTGAAAAGGTTATTTCTCAACCCCCTAAACGCTACTAAGTATAGTCGTTTTTAATCTGTTGTATTAGTCGTGTAACCCTCAAAGCGCTGAATTAATTTTGTAAAATCATGGAGACCAAAAGGTTTACTTAAATTCGAAATCATCATAAGTGTCTTAGTTATCTCTTTCTGATTAATTTAAATACCTATGTTATGGGTCTACAGCCATTATAATTTTTAAATTCTTTCCGGTTGGGACTCGAGTTTAGACGTCAGAATCTAACATTGTCTAACGTCTCTCTGATGTCTAAAATCGGTCCCCGCGCTGAAAAGGTTATTTCTCAACCCCCTAAACGCTACTAAGTATAGTCGTTTTTAATCTGTTGTATTAGTCGTGTAACCCTCAAAGCGCTGAAATAATTTTGTAAAATCATGGAGACCAAAAGGTTTACTTAAATTCGAAATCATCATAAGTGTCTTAGTTATCCCTTTCTGATTCATTTGAATACCTATGTTATGGATCTACGGCCAGTAGAAATATTTGTACTCTTACAGTGCGGGGAACGACTTTAGACGTCAGAATCTATACGACTAAAGTCGGTCCCCGCGCTTTAAGGGTTAAATCGCTGTTATTTGGAACGAAATACTAGTGTGAAACTGTTTAAACATCAAGATTTTCAAATGTTTGCTGTCAAATTAAACAAATATGAGTAATTTTCACCCACTTGACCCACTTTGAATGATTTAATTTAGCGTTTGAGGGGTTGATATCTAGGGATGTAGCCTGACAAGGGTTGACAGTGTTCATCATGAGATTGGAAGACGCTGACATAAAGGTCAATATACATGTATATCACTGTCTCTATATAGGCTACTGCTGAAGGTCATCTGCCGCCTTATAGCTAGATACATGTATATGACTGTCTCTATATAGGTTCACTCTCATAACAGTGACGCCTGTGCTCCGCTCGGAGCGTTGAGTCACTGTACAAGAGTGAACTATATAGGCTACTGACGGTCATACTATAGCCTATTCATGTATCCCAGCAGACAGAGGACATTGAATAAATGTTAGCTTAACATTGGTCCAACGTCGTAGACGATGGCCCGACGTTAAACCAACATTGATTCAACGTTGTCAGCAGAGATATGGCTGAGTGTCCCTAGGCTACTGAGGGTCGTAGACAGTGGCCCAACGTTAAACCAACATTGATTCAACTTCTTCTGTCAGCTGAGATACGGCTGAGTGTCCCTAGGCTACTGAGGGTCATCTGCCGACTTATGATCAGGGAATCTGCCGCATATCAGGCGTCAACCCTTTCACCGCTACGCGCTTTTTTAGTCGTTTTAATCCAGATTACTAGCCGATAACTACTGTTATAATCAACCACTGTTTATTGGGAACGAAAAGTGTGTTTAAACATCAAAATTTGCAAATGTTTGGTGTCAAATTAAACACTTGATGAGTATTTTTCACCCACTTAAAGTTGTGGATCGCGGTAGCGAGACACAACTTCAAATGGGTGAAAATTTAAAATAATATATTTAGCGCTTCAAGGGTTAGCCCAATGTTGTTGTAATGCTGTGCCAGCGTTGCAGACGTTGGCCCAGCATTGTGACAACATTGGAACAACGTCTTGTTCTTGTTGAGAATCTGCCGCATATCTGCATGTAACCATGGTAACGTATCAGGTACAAGGATCTTGATGAGGAATGGAATGTACATTCCTTGGCGAGCTATATGGTATTGTCACCAGGGATATCGCTTAGCTAATTACTTCATAATGCTAATGAAATATATAAATTATTATATATTGAAGCAGCAGGCCTACTTACAACGTATAGATATGATGAGATATATCGGCCTATATTGACATAAAAAGGTCGCAATACTCAACATAAAGATCTGTAGGCCTATACTACAAAATTTTTTATTCAATCTAGACATTTGTAAGCCTAAATTACCATGAAAATGTGACATTATTCAACATGATGATTCGTAGGCCCTTGATATATCAGTGTATACTATCATTAACTGTGACGTAGGAGTCTGTACTGCTAGCCCTTTATAATCTTTTAACATACAAAACTGAACATTGAGATCTTTATCATCATGGCTTTATTTTAAAAAGGATTCGTTTAGACCTATATGTTTAATTTTAAATTCGACAAAACTCAACATTGTTGGCGTGGATATTGCCAGAATAGTATGACAATTTTCAACATAAATGTAAATGCAAATGCCTATAAGCATGATAACTTATTATATATACAAGTAACAACTGTGACAAATTTCTGCGTTTCTATCAGTGTTCTGTCATATAACGCACGCATATTATATAGTCTACATCATTGAGGAATTCATGATCGGTCAGTGTTTAATAACTATATAGGCTATTCGCAATTATTAGCTACATAAATTTCCAATTGCTGATCAATTACAAATTTGATAGTGTTTGCCGCCTTATTAATTACTAAAACGAAAGTATTTTGTTATTTGTCTTCATGCACGCGAGTATCACATCAGGGCCCGTATTCTCGTACAAGTTACGTAGGCTTGGTAGAGATATCCATCTCGACCAATCTGAAGCCTACGATATATCGTAACTTGTACGAGAATACGGACCAAGAACAGGAATGTTTTATACCGTATAAAAGTAATTAGGTTTTTTTTGCGGGTGACTAATTACAGATAATTAGTCACCCGCATCTGTTCTACGACTATAATAATCTGAATTCACCCTTTGCTACAGCGAAATGTTGTCTTATTTGCATTCACTGTGGGCTGTGAATTGCTCTCCCACCTTATAGGCCTAATGCAGATATGCGGCAGATTCTCAGCAAGAACAAGACGTTGTTCCAATGTTGTCACAATGCTGGGCCAACGTCTGCAACGCTGGCCCAGCATTACAACAACAGATCTCAATGTTCAGTTTTGTATGTTAAATGATTATAAAGGCCTAGCCGTACAGGCTCCTACGTCACTGTTAATGATAGACCTATATGTTTAATTTTAAATTCGACAAAACTCAACATTGCTGGCGTGGATATTGCCAGAATAGTATGACAATTTTCAACATAAATGTAAATGCAAATGCCTATGAGCATGATAACTTACCGGTATTATAAAAACAAGTAACAACTGTGACAAATTTTTGCGTTTCTATCAGTGTTCTGTCATATTACGCACGCATAATATATAGTATACATCATTGAGGAATAGGTCCATTCGTGATTGGTCAGTGTGTAATAACTATATCAGTGAATATATAGGCTATTCGCAATTAATAGCCACATAAAATTACCATTTCTGATCAATTTTAAATTTGAAACTCTTTGTCGTTATTAATGACAAAAACGAAAATATGTTGTCATTTATCTTCATGCACGCGAGTTTCACATCAGTGCCCGTATTCTCGTACAAATTACGTACGAGAATACGGACCAAGAACAGGGATGTTTTTATACTGACAAATAATTAGTCACCCGCATCTGTTTTACGACTATAATAACTCACCCTTTGCTACAGCAAAATGTTGTCTTCTTTGCATTCACTGTGGGCTGTGAATTTCTCTCCCACCTTATAGGGCTAATTTGACCCCTTAAACATGTTATTTAAGCCGCTAAATTAAATCATTGAAATTCTCACCCACTCAAGGTTGTGTCAACTCTTGCTACCGCGACCCAGAGCTCACTCATTGCAAATCTTTATGTTTCAACACACATTTCGTTCCCAATTGTAGTGATTTAATCGGCTAATAAAACGATTAAAAACGACTATTTTTTTCCGATTAGCAGTTTAACCCTCTCAGTGCGAAGACGTTATACGTCAGAATCTGACGTCTATAGACGTCAGATTCGGACGTATAAAGACCATCCTCGCACAGAAAAAAATAAAGTATTTATAATGGCCGTAGACCCATAACATAGATATTCAAATCACGCGGAAAAAGCTGACTAAGACATTTATGAGGATTTCAAATTGAAAAAAAAACCTTTGGTCTCCATGGTTTTTATACAAAATATTTCAGCGCTTTAAACATGTTAAAGGTTAATCCGTAATCGAACATTTTTATCAATGAAGCAGACTTCTGCCTGGCTCATTTGGTGAGCGTGATGCGGGAGCGTCCATTTATTCATCCTTCAGAAAAACCAGCATTGAATGAAATACAATTGTCAATTATAATGTTATTAGTAATCATGGTAATGCGGTACCTCGGCCACAGGGCGGGGGCCCTAGGGTAGTGGTTAGCACCGCTGCCTTTCACGCCAAAGTTCGGGGTTCGGTTCCCGGTCTCGGCGGTTTGAAAGAAACAAAAATGTTTCTTCCCCATCCACGTGTGAAAGTCAGTATTGTGGGGAGCCTCCGTGACCGAGAAGTAGCGTGCTCGGCCTCAGACCGCTAGGGCTCGAATCTCGAGTCCTGTGTCTGAAGGACATCTCATCTCAATCATCTCACCATCCTCAGGAGGTTCTCTTGGCCCAGTTTAGCCTATATGTGCACAGAGGTGGCATAAAGCCTGATTCATTTCATTTTTACCTCGGCCACAGCCACCTGTTTTCAATGAATGCTTTAACGACAATGGGGCGTCAAGTTAACCCCATCCCGCCAAAAATGATAGAAACAGACTTAGTCAAGTGAAATCATGAATTTAGGTGTGGTTTGTGCCAATTAGCTACGATTAGCCGTCAAAGCGTATTATACCTTTAAACATGTTTAAGCTCTAAATTACTGATATTTGAATGTTTACGACCAAAGATTTCCAAATGTTGATTGTTAACCCTTTCGAGCCTGAATTTACAATTGTCATTTTCATCCACTACAAGCCGCGAATTGCTGTCGCAATTCTCGACTTGTAGTGGATGAAGATGACTTGAAATTGTTTTTAATAAAACAGTTCCATGAAAATTTTAATTCTAAAGCCCTGGGTTTTAGAAAATCAAGTCATTCTTCCGAGATGCAAAATGATGCTTTGATGCATCGTGAGGGTTTAAAGGGTTAAACACTCATTTCATCCCATTGATTTAACCTGCTAAAACCCCTTAGCGCTTTAAGGCACACTGATGTCGACTACAGTAAACATTCTGTGTTTTCATTAGCACCTATAATATGAGCAGTTATTAAAAAGAAAACATGCTTTCAATCTTGAAACACAGATGTTGGGACCTAAATTTCACAAATAACACAAATTTTCAGTCACTTGAAGTTGTGGATCGCGCTAGCGAGACACAACTTCAAGTGGTTGAAAATTTAAATTTCTTAGCTCAGTGCTCTAAGGGTTGAGTGCCTGGAAGTCAGTGAACACGACACAATAAACAGATGTTATTTTAATGTTAGACCAGCTCCCTGGACGATGCACCACAATCAAACCAACATTGTTTCAATGTATCGTTGTTGTTGCTGCTGTATTAGCAAACTGTCACAGAATGGGGGGCAGTCAGCGTTATCAGTAGGTCCTGCCACCGACCTACCAGGAAACACAGCCCATCACTGTGTCATTACCAGGCCAGTATGTCTCACATTTTGCCGCCATTGGCACATCACTGGGTGCGCCTTGTGCTCTATCTGCTCAGTGCCATGTGAGGTCATCTCGGTCATTTCTAGCATTCCTCACCATTCCTCGACAGAATCTGAATGACAGGCACATTTGTGGAGCCCTGGGACACTCATCTGTACACTCTCCGACTCAGATTCAGTGCCAGCATTGGCCCGGCATCGGTCTAATTCATTTCACCACGTTAACTGTGTCTGCCCAGCCAACAACCCAGTGAACACGATACATTGAACCAATGTTGTTCTAATGTTGTGCCAACGTCTCAGACGATGAGCCAACGTTAAAACAACATTTTATTCGCTGTGTCAGTTTGCTGATTAATTCAATTCTGAGTTGATGTTGGGCCACCGTCTACGACGCTGGCCCAACAATAACCCAACATTGGATAAACGTCCTGTATAGGCCCCTATTAGCTTTCGTTCTGGATGTTGTTTTATTGTTGGGCCGCCATGTTGCTTCTGCTTGTATTTATGTGGGCAGGACCGTCGTTTTTCCTGAATACCGTCGACGCTATCCACAAACCGTCTTCCATAAAATGTTTTGAAAATATTTTTTTAAATCCTTTTAACACCGGCACTGCTCTAGCTCCTGTAAAATATATTGTATCTATAGATTGGTCTGCTTTGTTTAGTGAACGTCTAATCTTGCCTGTCTTATACAAATCACATTCTGACAGACATGACATTGCATAAATTTGTGTCGATTTATTCAGGGTGTGCTAAATTTGCCCAGCAAACACGAGGTTCAGCCATCGTTGGTTTAATGTTGGTCCAGCGTCTTCGACACTGGCCCAACACTGAACCAACGATGTCTCCACGTCTATTGTTTGCTGGGAATTGTTGCTTTTAAAAGATGTAGATTGGTACCGGTCCACGTTGTGCTGACACACAATGACTTGCCAGGAGGTTATCTTTTTTCAGTAAAACATGTGACAATGCTCTGGCTTGTCTTGGCAATTTCTATCCTGTGAATCAATCTCTGTCAATTATTATCCTCTCAATCTGTCAATTATTTAACAAATGCCCTTTCAATTTTTGTTCGGTCAATTACTTTCATGTTAATCACTGTCCATTACTGTCATGTCAATCACTGCCCCGTCAATCAATGTTTTTTTACTCACTCCTGTCAATTATTCTCCTGTCAGTCAATGTCAAATACTGTCCTGTAATTTATTGTCGTGTCACTTACTGTCCTGTCAATCACTGTCCTGTCAATCATGCCCTGTCAATTACCAACCTGTTAATCAATGTCCTGTCTAAATGATGCCCTGCCAACCTCCTGTCAACCACTGTTCTCTCAATTAATCTTGTCAATCACTGTCCTGTCAATTATTGTCCTGTCAATCACTGTCTTGTCAAGCACTGTCATTTCAATCACAGTCCAGTCAATCACTGTCCAGTCAACCAGTTAATCACTGTCCTGTCAATCACTGTCATGTCAATCACTGTCCTGTCAATCACTGTCCTGTTGATTACTGTTCTTTCAATTTAATGTACTGTACAAATCACTAGTAACCTGTCAGTTACAAACCTGTTAACATGGTTAATGTTCACCTGAGCATTCTATCTGAGGAATCAGAATTGCTTGATATGCTACCAGTACTTGTCAAGTTGTATTATTCTCATTATTAAAGTTCTTCATGTTGTGTGTTACAGGGCCATTCACACGACCTCACCCAGCGATATGGAGAATGGTGTTCGGTGAGTACCCCAACCTGTTTTATTAGTCTTAACACTTACAACGCTGAATTAATTATGTATAACTAATCAGGGCTCCAGATAACATGCGTATATGAGTAAAATACGCATGTAAAAACAGCAAATACTCATTGATAGAAAATCTGAGGAGTGATATTACTCATAAAAACTATTAAAATACCCATCAAAGTAAAAAAAAACCCAGAAAAATGAAACGATTGTTGTATATTTTACGTGAAGAGAACTATGTGACTGTAAGAAAAAAATGATGTAAATAAAGCTTTCATGTTGTTGTATGAAAAATACTCCTCGTTTATTTTTTATCATATTTCACTACTCATCACCCATTTCAATGAGTGAAATACTCCTCAAACCAAAAAATTATCTGGAGCTCTGACTAATGGAGACCAAAATGTTAATTTCAATTTGAAATCATCATGAATGTCTCAGTTAGCTCTTTCTGATTAATTTGAATACCTATGTTATCGGTCTATGGCAATGATGAGTATTTTAATTTTTCAGTGCGGGGACTGCCTTTCTGACATCTACAGATGTCAGATTTTGACGTATAAAGACGGTTCCCCCACTGAAAGGGTTAAACAGTTTGTTGTTAGAGAAATTGACTTTGATGAAAGTGTCCTCTTTGCATAGGATTGTCAAATAATACTGGAAAAATAGCTACAGGATGCAGGGAGAGAACTTCCCACTGGTCCACTAGTCCGATCACTAGTAAAGATTGCCACGGACCAGTAAACATTCATGGCTGCTGGTCCTTCATGTCCAGTAAACATTTCCCCCCAGTATTATCTGATTCTCACTGGCAGTATCTGTCTGACTTTGACATGGACCCTAATAATAATTGAACCAGTTATACGGTTCACTTTTCAAAGAGCCATTTGCACAGTTTGTTTCAGTTGCTCTCCGGCTTAATAGGGTGAATTCATTCAGTCATATGGGACTAGTGCAAAGTTAACACATGTATCTGTTAAAAAAATAAAAGTAGTGAGTCTCGTAATTTCTATCTTGCATTATTTTTAAATAGATATATTATACAGGACTAAGGACTAGTAAAACTCTTTGCAGACTAGTAAAGTTTTGTTATTACTAGTCCTGTGGGCTAGTTAAAAAATTCATGAAGTTCCCTCCCTGGGATGGTTGGAACTAGTCCCCTCATATAATAATACTTTTAATAACAATTGTTGTTATTCCTGAACCACTTAATAATTTACATTATTTCAATTGTGTGTTTGTGGTTAACCCTTTCAGCACGGGTACTGTCTTTAGTTGATCACCGCACTGAAAGAATTAGCAATTATAATGGCCATAGACCAATAACATAGGTATTCAAATGAAGCGGAAAGAGCTAAATGAGCCATTTATGATGATTTCAAATTAAAAAAATCTCTTTTCTTTATGGTTAAAACAATAGGATTAGCAAATGTTGCATGGTTAGCCTGGATATTAACTTCCCAGGGCGGTATCTAGGAAGAAGAAACCAAAATTTATTGATTATCAATTTAAAAAAAATGACAAACACAAGACACTTTCATATTATTCGAATCATACTGCATGGTAGTCACTAACTATTAAAATTGATCCCTTAAGTAATAAAGTACTGCCCTAGTTCCGACAGTGTCATACTTGGTAGACCAGCCTGATAACAAGAAAAAGGCTAGGTAAACTAATATTGATCCCTGTGTATTCGATTCCTGCACTAATACTGATGGTGATGTTATTTTATTGTTGCAGGGCTGAGTGTGTTGTATTTCATGTCATTGCTTTTCGTACTCTTCCAAAAACGAGAAGATGTCAATGAGATCCTATATTGGCTCTACCCTGATTTACGGCAAGGCAGTTCACAAAATGACATGGTTAGTTTGTGTTTTCTTATTTGGTCATTGCTTATGAACTTTATTAGCTTGATAAATACTATATACACTGTACCTCTTGAAAGCTCGTCTAGAGGTGGTGCTTTATTGACAGCTCAATGGCACGCAATAAATGATGCAATTTATCACTTGCCCACGACATGCTTAGTGCGTTGTGCAAGGCACTTAAATTTAAGCAATTGCCCAGTTGGCCAGTCTCTGTAATTTTGTAGTTGCCCCCTGAGGAACTACAATCATGGTGGCCATCTTACAACTTTTTCTTATTTAGTCCATGAAGTTAAACTTTTTAATCACCCATGATTGCATAGTGATACCAACTCTTATCCTGCAAAGTTAATTGATTTACATTTTTAACCACTTGAGGTTGTGTCTCGCTACCGTGATCCACAACCTCAAATAGGTGAAAATTATGTATATTTGTTTAATTTGAGATCAAACATTTGCAAATCTTGATGTTTAAACATACCTTTTGTTCCCAATATCAGTGATTTGGTCGACGAAAAAAATGGGTTTAAAACAACAATAGTCGTGATCAGCATGATAAAGGCTAATAGCATCTGATTATAAATATCATGTTTTTTTTTTCAGCATTATGCAGTTAACTGCTCGCAGGTCGACCTACAGAAGCTGTGGCAGCACATGGATGTGTTTGCTTTTGGTCACTTTACAGGGTGGTCCATGAAGGCTCTACTCCTCAGACATTATGGTATCTGTTGGACAATATCTGTCACATGGGAAATCTCTGAGGTCAGTCTACATTAACCCCAACAACCTTGAAGTTGTGTCTCGCTACCGTGAACCACAATTTCAAGTGGGAAAAATTACTCATATTTGTAATAATTTGTGACCAAATATTTGCAAATTTTTGTGTTTGATCGCTCATTTCATTCCCAATAACTCTAATTTAACCTGCTAATAAAACAGATTCAAAACAACAGGGTTCTCACGGGCATGGGAAATCATGGAAAACCGTGGAAAATGAAAAAATAAAATCCAGGACTGGAAAATTCATGGAAAATGAAAATTTGGCAAAAAGTCATGGAATTTTTTATTTTTATATATATCAATTGCATTTCTTAGTAAAATGGAGAAAAATGTGTTGATTACAAATGTTACCTACACTTTTGACACACAATGACTCAAAGGTAAGAAACCTGTGACACCAGGTTCTGCTTTAGATAGGGCCGCTGTGGTGGTGGAGGCTGTACAGATTTAAATGTACCCGCTACATTTTTTTCATATTATTTAGTATTTTTAGTATTAGTTTACGTCAAAAAAAATGGTCATGAAAAAGTCAGGGAATTTTATTTCCAGATCTCTGTGGGAACCCTCAACGACTATAGTCATGCTTAGCAGTGTAAGGGTTAACCCTTGTGCTGCTGAATTGTTTGCTTCTATTTTTCATTCATTTGAAGCTGGAATTGCTAACGCAATTTCCAGCTTCAAATGACGAAAAATAACAAAATTTATAATAAATAGACATCTACAATATAGAATTATTGGATTGACTTAATACATCTATCAAAATTATTTTATCAAATTTATTAATATTTCTGTTGATCTAAAACATATTTCAAACTGTATATATACGGTTCCAGCAACACAAGGGTTAACCCTTTCAAGCCTGAATTTACCATTGTCATATTCATCCACTACAAGCCGCGAATTGCTGTCGCAATTCTCAACTTGTAGTGGATGAAGATGACTTCAAGTGGGTGCAAATTTTTAAAACAGTTCCATCAAAATTTTCGTTCTAAAAATTTTAGATTTTAGGAAATTATGTCATTATTCAGAGATGATAAATGATGCTTTGATGCATCGTAAGGGTTTAAAGGGTTATTAGATCTGCCTTTTCTGATTTGTTTCTTTATTCCACTGTTTGTCTCCACTCTGACAGATGGCATTTGCTCACCTTCTACCTAACTTCTACGAGTGCTGGTGGGATGCTCTGGTACTTGATGTCTTGCTGTGTAATGGGCTGGGCATAGCCCTCGGAATGATGGTGTGCCGTAAACTGGAAATACGTAACTACCACTGGGAAAGCATCAAGTAGGTCGCTTGACTCTTACAGTGCGGGGACCGACTTTATACTCAGAATCTGCCGTTTACAGACGTCAGATTCTGACGTATAAAGACGTCCCCCGGACCGAAAGAATTAATATATTTATGATTGTCATAGACCCATAACATAGCTATTCAAATGAAGCGGAAAGAGCTAACTAAGACATTTAGGATGATTTCAAATCGAAAAAAAACTTCAGTCTCCATCGCTCATACAAAAATATTTCAACTTTGTAGGTCGCTTATTATATCTGCCACTTGAACAGAAGTAATAATCCTTAATGTTTACTATTATCACTCAAGAGGGTGCTACTAGTACAATATTGCCACTTTATTCGGACGTAATTATTATCTAACAGCCCACTTTTGCGCAGGCTGCTAGACTTTGTGCATGTTGTCTTAGGCTCATCTTGCGTTCATGTTTGTGCATCAGTTGCCAGAAAGACGAAAGCTTATATACTCGACTGATGTCAGAGCCATATAGCTTTATACATTATGTACATTTGTATATCTGTATCTGACACATGACAATGTCCATTATCTATTCTTATTATGACAGATAGAGACTCACCTATTTCCAAATTTTAAATTGATTTCCTGACACGAGACATGATGCTTGACCAGACTACATTGACAGAGCTGCTGATCAACACATTGTCCCACTGAGTAAACACCCCGTTTCCCGCCTTGTCCCACTGATCCACATGTTTTATGCGGACTGGCACTTCCCAGCATGATAGCGTGCAGTGGTTAGGCTGCGGTCTTCACATAGTGCAGTGCTGATGATATTAGGCGTGCGATCGCACACGCACGCCATCACACGCCTAAAACAAAGTTTAGGAGTAGGAAAAACGGCAAACCTCGTACAATGTACAGATACAAAGGCAACACTTAGTGGATTGCAAATCACACTCCTTCCTCACACTCTTTGCTCTTTCAAGGAGTGTGATTTTCAATACACCACTATTTTGCAAACCATCAGCACTGATAGTGAGACTGTTGCCAGTGCTGGTTCGATAACCGAACTGTGATTTTTCTCAACACATATTTTGAAAGTAGGCTACTCTTATTTTTATTGATATTCTGGTGTTCTAGCAATTCAACCCTTACAACGCAGGGATCGACTTTAGACTAACGCCTGTAGACTTAAAGTCGATCCCCACACTATAAGAATTAAAATATTTGTAGTGGTCGTACATCCATGACATAAGTATTCAAAAGAAGCGGAAACAGCCAACTAAGTCATTTGTGATGATTCGAAATTGGAAAAAACCTCTGGTCTCTCGGATTATATAAATATATGTCGCTGCTTCAAGGGTTAAAGTTAAATTTAAAATTAACGATGTTTTGTGTTTGCTGTGTGGATTATCTCATTCCGGAAGGGCAGTGCTGTGATTTTAGTTTAATCACTTTACTCTCTGTCTTTCTGACGACCTGCCATTGAACTCAGAGGCTCACGCCTCTTAGTTATTAAAATTAGAGAGAATTTGAAATTTGAACAAGGTGAACCAGTTTCAAATGTAATTTGGACAAATAAAAAAATTACCTGTCCATGGGAAGAGTGACTTAAAAAAATTTAGAGCATACTGTAAACCTCAAATTATATTGAATGGACTGATGGTGCTAACATTTTGTATTTTTTTTGCAACAGAGACATTCACTCGACGACGGGGAAACTTAGAAGAGCTGTTCTACAGTTCACCCCGGCCAGGTCAGTATGCTTTGATGAAGGTAGCAAAAATGGAAAACAACAACATTCTGTGCTCCTTAAATCTAAGAAAATCAACACGGCTGCATGTTCTAAATCTGTTCTAAAAATGTCATTATGTTCATTAATCAGGTCATAAAATTCCTTAAAGGGACTGACCCAGGCTAAAATCATCAAAAAATCGGTGATTTTATTTTGGCTTCTTAATATGACCATATGATGTAAACATGTCCATAGACTAGAACTGCAAAAGTTTTTAAATTTTTGAGCTGCGCACTTAACACTTAACGAAATTCGTGTATTTCTAATTTTTGACATGGTTGTCCAAAATTAGAAATCAGGAACTTGTCTCTATATCTAGCCTGACTGGTGAATGCGCAGCACAAAAATTAAAAAAACTTTTGCAGTTCTAGGCTATGGACATGTTTACATTATATGGTCATATTAAGAAGCCAGAATAAAATCACCAATTTTTTGATGATTTCAGCCTAGGCCAGTCCCTTTAATCATGTCAACAGAAGTTTATACACTTTGTATTTGTTAAATTGTACATAATTAAGTAATTTTTAACCAATTAAATTTAAACCATGTCAATGTTTGGTCTCAAATTAAACAAATATAAGTAATTTTTAACCACTTGAGGTTGTGGATCGCATTATACCTTTAACCGCCGGTGTCGCATTTATTCGGGTTTTCATTTTTTATTAGCACATTAAGTACCACATTTTAAATATGTTAAAGATAAAATGTGACATCAAACAGCAAGATTTGAAAAGAGTTGACCTCCATTTTGTCAAATCTGAACAATTTTCACTCACTTGAAGTTGTGGATCGCGTCAGCGAGACACAACTTCAAGTGGGTGAAAATTCAAATTGAATAATTTGGCGGCTATAGGGTTAATGAAACACAACCTCAAGTGGATAAGGGTTAATGGCCTAATGACATTATAGTGACGGGAGTAAATGTAAACTTTGACTTTCTATTACTAGTTTACATCTGTCTATCATTATTGTTCTATTATTTTACCACAGCTGGACACACGTGAGATGGCTGGATCCAAACTCGACCTACATGAGAGTAGTGGCTGTATCTATCCTTGTCATCATGTTCCAGGTTTGCTAGGCATTTATTCAACACATTATTTACATTTTTCATGCTGTATAGTAAAATATACCAAGTTGACTTTTACGGTTATATTACTTAGTAGAAGGGAATGACCACAAGAAGGAGTAAAGAGTTTATCACCACGATTGCTATGAGAAAAACATGGCACTTAACCCTTTAACCCTTTCACCACTGAAGCCCGTTTTTAAGTGCTGAATGCCATAGCATTCAGCACTTAAAAACGGGCTCCAGTGGTGAAAGGGTTAAACCCTCACGATGCATCAATGCATCGTTTTGAATTTCTAAAGAATGACTTCATTTCCTAAAATCTAGGTGTTTTAGAACGAAAATTTTCATGGAGCTGTTTATTAATAACAATATTTTTTTTTCATTTGCCTCTATCTTCAAGTCATCTTCATTCACTACAAGTCGAGAATTGCGACAGCAATTCGCAGCATGTAGTGAATGAAGATGACAATGGTAAATTCAGGCCTGAAAGGGTTAAAAGGCTAACTTGTGCTAAAGATAAAAATTTGCCACCATGTTTTTTCAATGATGGCAACTGGAAACACTTCATGTTTGCTGTTTCACTGGTGGCTAGCAGGCAAGAGAGAACCTGCCTTCTCAGGAACGCACATGGCATTATGTTGGACAGTGCTGGTCATTGTAAATTAAAGTACATTTTTTTGGCTTTGTTATAATTGAGCTAAAATTATAAACTTCACTGTTTAGAACCTGAAAATGTAACATTACATAGAGACGTCTGTTTTAGAGCTGGGGAATTGTCTCAGTTGCTCAATGTGAGTGGAATTTAGCTTTTTGGGGCAATTTCTATGGCTTTTCTCCGGAAATTAAAACTACAGACTAGCTTTGCTGAGTATTACTCCTAATTTGCATTTTACCTAAAAGGACATGATTATTATAGATAGCTTACTTTGTCTAAAACAGCTGTGTGTACCTCTGAATACATAATATCCTGGCTCAGTACATTCATTAATTCTTTCAGGATCTGCTTTATTTTCATTATTCTGCTATACAGATCAACTAAGAAAAATTTAAAAGATAATAAATACCTTTTTGTGGACTCTGCTATAAAGTATTAATAAATGAAACTTTTTTTCCTGTCGCCTGCTGTAACCGATCTCTATTAAATCTGTAAAACACATTATCAAATATGTTTGGCCTTATTATGGCACTCTCTTGCTGCCATAGATGGATAACTCGGAAAATTGTGCAATTTCAGCTCTAGATGCTGTCAGTATTATTTTTAAAGAACATACTCGAGTCACTACATAACTGAATAATATAGTCTGATCCACAGTCATAATTGCACACAATAGAAATTTTCCCTTGAAAATCACTTGTCTTGAAAGAAAAATCATCATAAGTGGGTAATGAAATCCTATATTCTCAACTCTCCTGCTCTCATGTAATCTACAATGACATGTACTTCTTTCTTGTCTATCAATATGCTTCTCTGATGTCTTTCTTACCACCAATTGTGTAATTACCATGATTACATACATGTAAATAAATGGCTTCCCACCAAACACGACACGTTGAAACAATGAAGTTTCAATGTTGGTCCAACGTCGCAGATTTTGGACCAACATAAAAACTTCGTTGTTTCAACTTGAGTTTGCTGGGTTACAAAGTGTTCTACACTTCTCCAGTGTGAAATCACTCCACTAAAAAATTGTTGTTTGTGTGACAAAAAGCAATGAGTGTATGTGCAGAGACAACCCAGTGGACATGATACACTGACCCAATGTTGGTTATGTAACCCATATTCCTTAATTTCACGTAATATCTAATGATGATTGACTTGCACAAGTCTGTCATCATACATGACGAGGATCAGGCGATGTAAAGTATTTTTTGCAAAAAAATGTCAGCAGTGGAGTTGAAAAAAAAAATTCGGTCAGCAAATATTTTTTAAATAGTAAAAAAATATCTGCGCGTGATATTGGTGTGCGACCTTTCGCAGTCTATAATATGTAAGGAATGTTGACAACTACATATAGTATAATTAACCCTTACAGCACTGAGCTATTCAATTTAAATTTTCAGTCACTTGAAATTGTGTCTCGCTACCGCGATCCACAACTTCAAGTGACAGAAAATGTGTGTGATTTGGAAAATGTAAGTCCCAGCATATATCGGTGTTTCAAAATTGAAAGCATATTTTACTTTTAAAAATTGGTTATACATGTGCTAATAAAAGCACAGAATGTCTACTGTAGTTGACATCAGTGTGCTAAGGGTTAAGGTATTCAAATGAATCGGGAAGAGGTAACTAAGACATTTATGATGATTTTAAATTGATTAAAACCCTTTGGTCTCCATGATTTATACAAAAATTGCCAGCGCTCTAAGGGTTAACACTTAAACCCTTAGTCTATTGTTAACTCTCCATCAACTCTTACAACACTGAAATATTTCTGTATAAGCCATGGAGACCAAAGGGTTTTTTTCAATGTGAAATAATCATAAATGTCTTAGTCAGCTCTTTCTGCTCCATTAAAATACCTATGTTACGGGTCTACGGCCATTGGAACTATTTATTTTTTTAGTGCAGGGTCTGTAGATATCAGATTCTGACATATAAAGACAGTCCCCGCACTAAGAGGGTTTACTCGATTGTTTACAAACAACTACCCAGAAATCTTTACAACTGTATGACCTTTAGAAAGACCATGTTTTCCTTTCTTACCATGATGCTTCTCCCATTTACCCAGTGATGCGATTTGCTTCCGCAGCTCCCCTTCCTGTCCTGGCGGCGAGCTGAATTAACCACTGTGCTGCTGAATTGTTCATCACAATTTTCTTTCATCTAAAACTGGAATTAATGACTCAAATTCCAGCTTTAGATGACGAAAAATAAGCATATTGGAAATTACTAGTATCGGGAACAAAATGAACGTTTAAACATGCAGACTTTCAAATATTTGATCAAATAAAAAGATTTAACATATATGAGTAGTTCTCACCCATTCGAAGTTGTGGGTCACAGTATCCAAACACAACTTGAAGTGCGTGAAAATTTTATTAAATCAACTTAGCGTGATATGGGTTAATTCTGCTTTCAAAATCTGCAAAAAATCATTTTCAATACAAAATAAATATAATTGCGAATGTCAAATGCAAAGTTTTTCATGATCCCGCCGGACTCTGACTTTTTCCCTTCTGACAGACCCCCCTTCCTGACTGATGTGTTGTAGGTTGTAGAGTTGAATTCTTTCTTCCTGAAGCACATTTTTGGTGTGAGTGCAGGTCATCCACTGACTATCGGCCGTCTCCTGTTTATCACTGTTATTTCCGCTCCTACAATCAGGTTGGTGTGATTCCACTAACACATTTTCCACTTAACCATCTGACAGCCAATGTTGATTTAATATTGGGCCAGCATCGCAGACAATGTGCCAACATTGAATCAACATTGGTTCAGCACACTTTTCTGATCCAATGCTGATCACGATTATTGTCGTTTTTCATCTGTGTTATTAGTCAACCAAAGTGCTGTTATTGAGAATGAAATGAGTGTTTAAACAGCAATATTTGCAAATATTTGGTCTCAAATTAAACAAATATGAGTATTTTCAGCCATTTGAGGTTGTGGATCGCGGTAGCGAGACACAACCCCAAGTGGTTGAAAAATTAAATAAATTAGCTAAGCATGACAAAGGTTAATGTTTGGGCAGCATTAGAATGAATATTTCCATGAAATTGATTGACCAATAAATGGCAATTTTCTTTAATTTTCCACCCACTTCAAGTTATCTTCATCCACTACAAGTCGAGAATTGCTCAGCAATTTGCGGCTTGTAGTGGATGAAGATGAAAATGATAAGTTTAGGCTTGAAAGGGTTAAACATGCAGGACCCCCTGATAATTTACCCTTGTGTGGCCTGTAGGCAGTGTAGCCGGCTTTTCTGATTGAAAATATGTTGACTTTCATTACAGAGCATATAAATTATAATTCACTTGTAAAAATAAGAGAGAATCATGCTCAACTTCAACTAGTAGTAATACTGAAGGACAAATTATTTTTGCTGATATTGTCAACAAAAATAATGGGCTCTTCAGTATTGGGATTCATTGAAATTGGGTAGAACTCCTAATTTTTACAAGATACGAGTCCTTCTGTCACACACAAAATTTGTTCCAAAATTGTGCACTGAATATTAAAACAGCAACGGGTCTTGTGTTCACTGTTTTTTTGGTAAAAATGAGTATAAAAATTGTCTTAACCTGTTAACCGCCAAATTGTTCAATTTGAATTTTCACTCACTTGAAGTTGTGAAGGGGGTTCCACAACTTTGATAAAATGGAGGTAAACTTTTTAAGTCTTGTTGATTGATGTCACGTTTTATTTTCAACATGTTTGAAAAGTGAAGGGAAATGTGCTAATAACACATGAAAAGAAACAAATATAATGGGTACCGGCGGTTTAAGGCATAACTCTCGTCCTATTGAATTGGTTGTATTGTATTTTTCATCATTTGAAGCTGGAATTGCTAACGCAATTTCCAGCTTCAAATGACAAAAAATATTTTTATTTTTTTACAATAGTTATCTTGTAAATTGAGGTATTTGACTTACTGAGCATCTACCACAGACTTTATTATCCATTTTCAGTGACATATTATTTGCCTTAACCCTTTCACCACTGAAGCCCGTTTTTATGTGCTGAATGCTGTGGCATCCAGCACATAAAAACGGGCTTCAGAGGTGAAAGGGTTAAACTCTGCTTGAAACCGTATGTATCCGTGCGTAGCAGGACAAGGGTTAATGCTTATAGTGCTAATCACGTCTATGGCTGTTTTTTGTCTTTCTAGCAAAAAAAAACATTTGTAAGAGAAATGAGCATTAAATTCTCACCTAACTTTGAGAATGTTCTCATGTGGGTTTAACCGCCGGTCCCGAATATATTCGTTTTTTTTAGTAGCACCTTAAATACCATGTTTTATACATGTTAAAGGTAAAAAGTGACATCAATCAGCAAGATTTAAAAAGAGTTGACCTCCATTTTTATTAAATCTGAATAATTTTCACCCACTTGAAGTTGTGGATCGCGTCAGCGAGACGCAACTTCAATTAAATAATTCGGCAGTTAAAGGGATAATGATGTGATTATGGTGAAGATATCTAGTGTTGCTTTGCTAAATGACAAGATGTTAGATACTGATGTATTTGTGTTCTACAATGACCATAAATTTGTGTTCTATTACAGACAGTACTACAGCTACGTGACTGACACTCAATGTAATCGTGTGGGAACACAGCTATGGGTGTTCTGGTGAGTAATCTCATATTTGTCAAACAATTGACTCCTTAACATCTAGTGCTGCATGTGTGTGCATAAACTTCTTTCACATAAAATAGTTGTATATAACACTGTATGGTTATTTGCTAAAATTTTAGGTTAAAATCTACAATAATATCACTTCCCTGAAAACACACTTAATTTTCCTACAACTAAGGGCTTTAGAATGAAAATTTCCGCAAAACATGCTTACCAATACAATTTTCTTCACTTTTCAACCACTTTAAATCATCTTCTTCCACTACAAGTCCAGAATTGCGGCTTGTACTGTATGAAGATGAAAATGGTAAATTCAGGCTTGAAAGGGTTAATACATTTAATTAGCTTATCAAATAACTGTAACCCTAAACATGGAATACATCATTCACTGGGAAAACACCAGAATACACACATACTGCTTACGTGGGAGCCCGTCATTCCTAAAACAAATCTTTTATTCCAGTGTATTCTGGTGTACACTGTATTTTGGTAAGTGTATTATGGTAATTACGGTGACTGCCAAAATCATTACCATTGGTATGATCTAATGGTAATTACTTTTCCTGGTCACTAATTTTCACCCACTTAAAGTTGTGGGTCACGCACCGATACAACTTGATGTCGGTGAAAATTTAAATTATTTAATTTAGCGTTTTAAGTGTTAGACACAATCATATCGATTGCACAGGTAGGTGTTGGAGTTGGTGCACTGGCATATTTTCCCTAACAATTGCTAAATGATGTCTATTTATTTTCTGCTTACAGTGCTGTCACACTAACAGAAAGTATCATTTGCGTAAAGTTTGGCAGCAAATTGTTCAAACAAACACAGATTACGTATGTCATTATCTGGCTAACCATACAGGTCAGTATTAGTGTAAAACTAGAATGTCAATAATAGTTACAGTTGTATATCTTTAATTGTTTTCTATTTAGAAACTGTATAATGAATACAAATACTATCAAATACTAGTGTAATGTATACAATTTAAAAATATCCTTAATTTCAAGGCTTGTAACATTTTCTATCAAATAATTTTTTTAATTTCTTACCATTATGTATTTGACAGTTTTGTAATATATCGCTATCGGATTGTACCTAACTTGAAAATGTTCTGCTTTTCTTCATTCCTGGTGTACAAACCCTCAATAAGTCTACTCATTTACCTAAATTCAAGAAAGCTGAACTCATGTCTGTAGCAAAAATCCCTAATCGGGATAGAAACTCACTGCTTGTTTATATCACAAACTGTAAAGCAGACGACTGCATCAGTATGCAATGTGCATGAGAATATTAGAGATTCAGACACTGGACAGATATCAGTGGTGTTGATTGCTAAATTTCTAAATAAAAGTTGAAGCTGCTTCTCAACATTGAACTGTGCTGCCGTACTAAGGAACCAAGATGGAAATGTAATGCCTGTCCATGAAATTGTACTCTCAGTAAAAGTTCAAATGATAGCAATAATTTGACAAAATATCCTTCTATTCATGGTGAACGATGCTATCACCCCTTATATGGTATGAATAATTATGTCCTTATATGGGGTGATTGGCTATCATGTGACCCTCTCAGAGGGTCACATGATAGCCAATCACCCCATATATGGGGGTGAATGGCTGTCATGTGACCCTCTCAGAGGGTCACATGATAGCTAATCACCCCATATAAGGAAACACTTTTGCCCCATCTTGTGGAAACTTTGATTTATTTGTCACAAATTTATTTATACTATATAAGGGGTGATAGATCACCTTTAATATTTACTGAATTGCTAGGAAGATAACCTCAAATACATGCACATGGTAAAATGATTCACAAACAAACTCTTTTTACTATAATTTGTACTTGTTTTTTTCCAGATGATTCTCAGTATCACGTGTGTGTACGTGTGCGCCATACTGGCACATCGCTCTGTGCAGGTCAGAAACAAATATCACTAGAAAACTTATAGTAAACATACGATAGCAAACACGAGTCTTGTTAAAATGCAAGATTTGTGGAAAATTGATAATTGATTGAGAAAAAGTTGATACACAGTGTTTGTAATGAGTCAGATGTCTTTGATGTCTTTTGTAATCGATGCGAACCCCCAAGGACAGCCAGAGGTATACTCTGTGGGGTTTCTCTCATTTTTATCGAATACAGACAAAGCCAATGTGCCGGCCAGAGAACAGTAGGTAGAATTATGAATTGAGTCAATGAATATGATGTTATACGTCTAAGTATTATTATCTATGTGTTATTTTGTAGTGTCACAGCAGTTGCTTTGGTGTGACACTACAAAATAATACTATAAAATTATTCTGTATTCATACTGTTACTTTCCCTGTTTGAATTGGTCCTTGCATTATAACAGCCTATCAAGGTAAGGGCTGATCTTATTAACCCTGTTTGAACAAAATATAATGATTTATTTCTTTAACAGAACAAGCAGAATGGGAAGAACGGGTTGAACGGTCACACTCCAACCACACCTCCAGCCAAACACTTATCTGACAAACTGACAGAAGAATGGCTGCAGAATAGTAACGGCCACACCACAAGGTTACGTACGCGTCACGTGAACGGTACGACTCAGTGAGATGTCCATGTGTGCATTGTACATTGTGTACATTGTGTCATTGTACAGACAAACGGGGATGAATCTGACTACATCGATGTGTGCACACAGAGATATGCAGTGTCATGTGTACACAAACAGATATGCAGTGTTGTATGTCAACAACATATCGTCGCCTCAGAGCTAAAGGATCCTAGCTCCGAGGCGACGATATGTTAAAATTGTTGTTTCTTACCGCTTTGTAATTATTATATTCAGGTCGATTTTTATGATGTAAAATCGGTGATAAACACAAAGAACTGAGATTCCCGGAGTTTTCTCTGAAAGCCTGAGTCGTGTCATTTCTATCCCGTTAAACGCATGAATCGAACCAAAATATTGAACATACATGTCCGATCACCCTGTTTTACATCGAGGGCTGTATCCCTCACTTTGTGAAGTATCAGACACAACCTTTTAACACCAAGGTGACGCACATGGTTGTGCATTTTAATATTACCAATGCTGGTTTATTGCTGGCCTATCGTCTACGACTTTAGACCAACATTAAGCCAGCATTGGTGTAGAGAGATTACAGCCCCTGGGAATATTCCACGTTTGAGTGACTTATGTTAGTCTTCCAATTCGTCCACTCTTAAGACTTAACCCTCTAAACACGCAGCAAAGCATCATTTTGCATCTCTGAAGAATGACTTAATTCCCTACATCCGGGGGTTTTAGAAGATTTTTCATGAAACTGTTTTAATAATATCGATATATTTTTTCCATTTGCCACCCACTTCAAGTCATTTTCATTCTCTACAATTCGAGAATTGCGACATCAATTCGCGGCTTGTAGTGGATAAAGATGACAATGGGAAATTCAGGATTGAAAGACTTAACCAAGCAGCGAGTTAACTCTCACCTTAGGTTTACTGAAACAGATTGGACCATCAAACCAAAACTACTCTTCTCCAGATTCTATAGCATTGCATGTTTTGTAAAACCGACCGGGTACTTCTATCAGCTTTTCAATTTACTCCATCTTGACTCATAAAAGATAAATCACGATTATAGCCGATTCTGACATTTATATTTGAATTTCTAAAACTAAAATTTAATGCAGAACTGAGCATTCAATTTCGTAGATCACCATATGTTTTGATTTGAATTGCGTGTATTTAAGCTTTTATTAAGTTTTACTCGCTTGTTGTTGTGGGTCGCTGCAGCAAGACTCAATTTCAAGCGGGTAAATATTATTTTTTTTAACCTAGCACATTAAAGGTTAATTTTGTTTGTATTCTAGTGTGCTGACATTCACTTCATTATGTTTATGAATGTCTTTTCTGTGCACTCCTTGACCTGTTAAAATTCCAACTACCTGTACAACATAAAAGATTTAGACAATACCTAATACTCAATATATGATTTACTCCCTCGTTTATTGTTTGCATATTTTTTTTTTTTTATGGCTATATTTGATGCAAAATAACACCATTGTAAGTTTTGTTTTGTATCACTACTCACAACCATCTGCTTAATTTTGATACCGGGTATGTAATTATAACAATAACTTCTCTAATTTGCTCATCAAATGGTCTCTGTAAAATTGCATTCTTCCCAGGCCGTTTCGCGTGTATAGTAACACTAGGTATTTTATGCTATATAATGTCTTGATGATGTTGAAAGTCTAGTCCAACTGATTTGCTTAGGAGTTTGATAATTTTTTATGAGCAAGGTTATGTGATACATGAAGTTATTACCAGTTTACAGTATTGTTTTAACCTCTAGTGTAGATTTAGGCAAGCCTCGTGCAGTATTGCTGTAGACCTTCACCGATATATTTATCGACGAATAATTGTTAATTAATCATAAACATGTTTAACTAACATAAGGGTTTGCATTAATTTAGGAGATTCTTGTCTGATTAATGTGGACTCTAATGCAAGAGAATAACCTTCCCCGCAAACACGGAGCGTTCAGCCAGTGTTGGGATAAGGTTGGGCTAGCATCATAGACGGTGAACCATCATTATCACAACACAGAGTCAATTTTTTAGTGTTTGCCGAGTTATTTCCTGATTGAGTATTAAAGGTACTTGCAAGATTCTTAAATTTTACAGCAGTCACTTTATAAGATTGCAAAAATAAGGGAAATTGAAAGTTAAACTTCCTCACTAAACTTTAAAAAAATAATAAATATTCGTAACAAATGTGAAGAAACCATGCGGATGTGGAGTGACAAACATCAAACCGTCATCATGTAATCTAAAATCAGATCATGTTGAAAAACTAAAGGTAGCAATGTATTCTCCAGTTCTCGTGTTATATTCCTGACGTCTTACTGGGCGCTCGGGTAAAGCAGATATCTCAGGTTTTGTATAGAAGTGAACCGTTGAAGCTCAGACAACAGTTCATTCCAGTTTTAAATATTATTTTACTGGCCACTATCTTTAGTTAAATGCATTGTGTATTAATCTTGTCACTGCTACTTTAGATAACAATGCAGTACGAGTTTATGTTGTTACATCTTTAATGACTATTTCTCTGCAATATCAGCATGGAAAATATGTCAATGTAGGACTTAGACAGCACACGTTGGCTGCTTTAATACTCATTCAGTTTTTGTTATAATTCTCAGTCAGAAGTTTTCTGTTGAGTTCCGTCATGGAAATGTCAGAAGGCACATCTCTGAGTATCCCCAATGCTGGTTCAATGTTTGGCCGACGTCATAGATGGCGGGCCAACATTGAATTAGCTTTGGGTCACCCCCTTACGTGTTTGCTGCGGGGGGGGGGGGGGGTTGTCAGTGGAAATATTCCTGTCTTAGAAATTTTTCTCACTTCACCTCTGGTCTCAATACTATCATTATTCTTAGCATGTTCTCCTGAAAACAATCTAATTAGTTCAGTAATGTAACCAAAATGTCTCATTAGAGATTGCCATTGCCAATCTATATACATGTACTTTTTCACCAGACTGAACCAAATCAGTAGCACTTAATTCAACTGTTATAGTATTGAACACATGATATTTCAAGAGTATTACTTGCTTGTTTAATGTCATTGTTTAAATGTGTACTATGCATTTCTAAATAGCCATGCATAGCTCCCATGTTGACTCATTTTATGTACATGTTTCACTTTGAGGACCCAAATGGATAAAAGCACCACTCAATTAACTCGCATCACATCAACACTATGTTTAAATAAATCCATCATTTAAATGATTATAACAGATCCTGTGAGAAGATATAAATCCCTTTGAGTTTGAGTCACTGTTTTGTATGTTGAACATAATATTCAAACTCAGACTGAGCTTTTTGTTTCTGTTGCACATTCCATTTTGTCTTGTACTCACTATAAGCTACAAGTGACGGTTTATCAAGGCTTTGTGTGTGAAATATTGTGGATTTGAAGGTGTGCGCATATTATCTTGACATAAAGCTTTCTGTAGTCCTGTAAATAAGATATAGATATACGTCATAAGTATCAATTCAAGGTATACTGAGATCTATATTTCTGTCTGATTTTATAACATGACTTCACTCTGACAATTAGAAACATAACATGTTATGACAAGTTATTCCAGCATGCAAATGGTTAAATGTGACACTGAAGCATTCAAAAGGTTGCTCTTCTTCTTTTTCAATCTTTATTCATGTGCATATCACAGGAGGTTGTGTTGTGTTAATTGGACGTCAGCTTGTCTAGCCAAAATATTTGTAGGCTTGAATTAGTCTTCCAAAGAGAACACAGAAAGCACAAGACGTTTCTCCAGTGTTGGTTTAACCCTTACAGTGCAGGGATCAACATTAGACGTCCGAATCTGAAGTCTGATGTTGATTCCCGCACTGTAAGAGTAAAAATATTTCTAATGGCCATAGACCCATAACATAGGTATTCAAATGAATCGGAAAGACCTGACTAAGACATTAATGATGATTTCAAATGAGAAAAAATCCTTTGGTTTCCATGGTTTATATGAAAAGGACTAACATTATGCCAACAGATGATCAATGTATTGTGCATGCTGTTGAGTTAAAATCACAAATATTCCATCAATCTAGTGTATCTTTGTTTATTCATATACATAACCATCTTTTAGTACTTGTCAGTGTTGTTTACACACATCAATATGTATTATTCACATATATGTATGTCTTATCGAGATAATGAACACTCCAAAACTGAGCTTGTATAAACGCTAATGTCCTGTACAAATAATACATCTTGCCCCGTAAAGCGCTAAATTCAATAATTATGTACAGTATGTGTTTTATTCTAGTGATCTGTCTTGCTATAATATTTCTCATCATTTATAAGGATCTGATATTATCTAGTACATTCAGCCAGACAGATGTTCCCGTACATGTAAAACGTAGTGCACATATGGAACTAGCAGTGGTCGAGGCACACCCTCATTCTTCCCATATCGTCTCCCCAGTTCTAAACTTTAAACCTTTTAAGCACCAAGTTCAAAATCAAATTTCACCTTTTTGAAGTCGCATGTTGATTTTCCAAATTGAAGGCCTATTTAATTACAATTTACAGACGTTCCACCTTCAAAAAAGTGTGATTTAGTGTGGCTCGTATTGAAAAGGATTAAAAATTATTAATTTTTACTGGCAATTTTTACTGGCAAGTAAAAATTAAAAAGATTATTGTTAGGGTGCTTAAAGGGTCGACATGGAGCATAGCATATTTCAGACATTGACAAATCTTCTTTGTATGAGATTGATTCTGATAATCAAATCTTATCACTCTTTATCTGTGTAGTCAAAATAGCATATATCCATCTGCTGGGTATCTGCTGTATGTAAGTGGCGAAGAGTCCAGAACACAACACAGCCCAGCAAACATGAGACATCGACCCAATGCTGGGCCAATGTCGCAGACTACTAATGATTCCATTACTGCTTTAAACCCTTGTGATACTGAGACCGAATATATACACGTTTTTTAAGCAAGTTTCTGACTAAATAAAATACCTCTTTTTGTGGTAGATGCTCAGTTATTCAAAGAATTCTATTTGGGAGATGTCTATTTTTCATAAATAGACATATTTTTCATTCATGTGAAGTTGGAAATTGCGATAGCAATTCCAGCTTCAAATGAATGAAAAATTCTCACAACCAATTCGGCATCACACGGGTTAAATTGATCCCCTGTGTCTAACGTGACGATGTCCAACTTAATCTGACAGTGGTTTATTGTCGCGTGTTTGTAGTGAAGTCGTTTTGATACCATTGTTGATGACAAATGGAGATTATTTGATATAATGCACTGTAAATACTCTACCACTGTTCAAACTACAGTATCTGCCTTTTGGCTCTGGCAGTGACTGCTAATCTTTCAAGTTAGCAGTTGCCGATACGGCCTTTTGTCTTTACAAAGTGTATCGTCATGTACATATGTATGGCCATAACCACTTACTGTGTATAATGTACTGCATAACCACTCATGTTGCATAATATGCATAACCAATTAAGTATTGTGTAAAGGTGCATAACCATTTAACATAAGCCCATTAACCCTTATCCTGCTAAGTTAATTCATTTTTCACCCACTTGAAGTTGTGGGTCGCAGTAGCGAGACACAACTTCAGAGTGGGTGAAAAATTAAATTATTTAACTTGGCGCTTTCACTTCTTGTGAGTGGACATACTCATTTATTGTATTTAATTGTACGTGTGGTAATCAGAGGACATAACTAATGTCGACAAATACTTATTGAATGATGTTCTCAATACAGTTATGCTGGATGTCACAGCTATGGTGATGTTTTGTGTGGTTTCTTCGGGTGTTGTGCTTGATGTAGTGGGTGACTTTTCTTTACAGATTTGGGATGTGTTTTACTTGCCATAGCTAGTGTTTGCAGAGATTTGCAGTGTAGTTTTGGTATCGATCAATCAATGTAATGCTTTCTGACCATTTAATGCTGAATTATGTCAATTATGATTTTATCAGTATAACCATAACGGGTAAGCTCACCTGCGACTTGGGAAACTTAATTGAAACCTAAAATTCTTTAATTTACTGACATATATATGCACTTGACCTAATATCATTTTCACCACTAAGAATTTGTGTTTTAATTTTTAGGAAAAGTATTCAAATAAACAGTGGAGTAAACTCTAGACAAGGGTTAACCCTTATCATGCTAAGGCAATTTATTCAAATTTTGATGTGGTTGAAAATTACTCATATCTGTTTAATTTGAGACCAAATATTTACAAATCTTGCTGTTTAAACAGTCATTTCATTCCCAATAATAGTGATCTAATCGGTTTATAAAACAGATTAAAAACGACTATTGTTGTGATTAGCAGGCAAAGGGTTAAATATAACGTATTAACCCTTAGAGCACTCATGTCGACTATATAGTAGACATTCTGTGTTTTCACCAGCACCAGTATATCCAGTTCTTAAAAGCTGCATAAATAAAATATGCTTTTAATCTTGAAACACTGATATATGTTAGGACCTAAATTTCACAAATAACACCAAATTTTCAGTCACTTGAAGTTGTGAATCGCGGTAGCGAGACACAACTTCAAGTGGCTGAAAAATTAATTTTTTCAGCTCAGTGCTCTAATGGTTAATAACATAATGTTTGTTATTTTACATGATTTCAATAGTAGGTTTGAAAGGTATTTGTTATTTTTTAAAAGTAAAAGTTATGTTCATGATTATTGTTAAGAGGAGACTGAGAGACTACAGTTGTTTAATTGAAGAGTTTCACATCACTGCAGAATGTTATATTTCACAGGACACATCTGCCTCGCTGAGGATGACACATAATGCTCCCAACGGGAAATAATAAGTATTGTTAATGTATGTGTCATTATTAATGTGTACAATCTTGTCATTATGTGTTGTGTTTAAATGTGAACTAGTATACTGTATTAGTATTTTATTGTAAAATTACTTTGCATGCTTTGTGATAACAAATCACACTGCTATGTACAGGGTTCAAATTGTTTTGAAAATTTTGTGTAGCGATTTTCAACCAGGTTGCAGGATAAAAAGGATAAAATATTTTGCGAATCATTTTAAAATTTGCTTTAGTAATTAATCAATTTTATGTAGTATTTCGCTACGCGATACTGAACAAATTGAACCCTGATGTAGTTATATTCAACAGCAACATCTTCCACTGTTAGTGCTTTATTATTCATGGTTGTATATCTTGCATTCTCAAATACAATTTCAAGGTGATAAAAACAACAGGCTGGTGACCTGTAGTCAGCCTCCAGAGTGTGAGGGTAAACTTTCCCGCTTGGCCTAAACTGCTAAGCCCATTCAAACATTTTTTTAATGATCAAATTATGCACTGAAATTTATGAAATGTGCAGGTGAATGTTACCATTTCCTAGTCTAAGATGGAGAAATGCAAACTCAGTTGATATGAATACTTGGCAGAATGAAAACCCAATGAGAGCCTTTATTTGCATGACTCTAGTAATATTGTTCACACATATTAGGGTTTCTCCGTGCAAATTGGACCACAACTAGGCGTGTACACTCATGATGACCATTTTAAGTTAATAGCTTGTTAGAAGCACGAGTTGATAGAAAAAGTGCTAGATCAATTGATAATAGGTCAAAGTACTGTGTATTTAGTCACTTGGTATGAGAAGGTCATATTTGCCATTTTGCTAAGTGGCAAATACAAACCTTTAACCCTTGTCCTGCTGGACCCGGATATATACGTTTTCAAGAAAGTTTCAACCCAAATAAAATGTCACTGAAATTGATAAAATATTCAGTGGTAGATGCTCGGCTAATCAAATATTTCAATTTGGGAGATGTTTATTTTTCATAAATCGAAATATTTTTCTTCATTTGAAGCTGGAAATTGCGTTAGCAATTCCAGCTTTAAATGAATGGAAAATAATTTGAAACAATTCAGCAGGACAAGGGTTAATATCGACGTCCCTATTTATAAAGGTGATTTTTAATGTGATTTTTTTCTTTTCCGTAGATAATTTGAATTTAGAAATACAGCTCAGATTTCTTCTTTGCACGATATGCAGCTTTGGAAATGTATTAAAATGGTGATACATGTAATAACGAAAGTTATGTTTTTCTATGAGAAATGTTAATTTCCATATGTACAGCCTTGATAGAACAAAGTCTCAAAACAGGACCAAATCAAAAGTCATCCTTAGATGGAGGGCCCTGTCTGGTTTGAATAGAGTGAATACCCTTCTTAGTAAATAAGACTTGATGTTATATGTGATGATTGTTGTTCTAAGTATCATTAATATAATCACTGTTTATCTGGTCTTCGTTCCCGCAAACATACCGCTGTAACTGAGCACTTTAACCCTCTCAGCGCGAGGACCGTCTTTATACGTCAGAATCTGACGTCTGTAGACGTCAGATTCTGACTATAAAGACGGTCCCCGCACTGAAAGAATTAAGATATTTCTAATGGCCGTAGACCCCTAACATAGGTATTCAAACAAATCAGGAAGAGCTAGCTAAGCCATTTATGATGATTTCAAATTGAAAAAAACCCTATTAGTCTCCATGGTTTGAACAAAACTATTTCAGCATTGTGAAGGTGTAATCATAGCATAAAATAATATGTCTGTATTATTGTTCTGGTGTTCAAGTCACTTGTATTATAAGAAAACACATATTTCTGTTTCGTCTTCAACTGAGAGTAGATTATTTGATCATTTTAATTCCTTTAAACCATCTTGCAATAAACCAGAAATTGCAATGGAAATGTATTATATATTATATATCATGTAATAAATTGATAACAATAATGTATTTTAATATTTCAGCTGATGTCGAAATAAACTGTTCTTTTTTGACACAGAATATGATGTCTGCTCTGTGAGTAGCAATTTTTACAGTCTGGCTCCTGAAACATAAATTATTGTAGGAACCACAACTTGTTTCATCCGCGTTCACTTGTTGTTTGTTGTCATATTGACTGTAAATCTATGTTTTGTCACAATCAGTTTGTATATTACCGGTCTAAAGTTTCCCTTTTGTTAAGTCGCACTAATGTTCCTATAGCTCCAACTGTGACTTCTGTATAATACATGGTATCCGGGCATCAAGCATTATAGGCTTTTTGTCACGGTCCGTGATACATCAGGGATGATAACGATTTCTGATTTTTTGTCATCCGTGAATCTGTGTTTTCCCCTTTTTTGTCATGAATATCTCTTGGATCCCCAATTTTTGTCTCTTATTATCATCCCTGTTACAGGGATGATAATAAGAGACTAGAAAAAAATTGGGGATCCAAGAGAATAGTAGCCTATTCTGTGGTTTCTTCCTTTTTTGTGCTGAACTTCTCTTGGATCCCATTTTTTTCATCCCTGATACTTACATAGACTTAAGTGATACCTAGCAGCCACTAGACATTGGCACAATGTTGGGTCAATGTTGGGCCACTGTCTGCAACGCCGGCCCAACATTGACCCAACATTGGGCAGATGTATTGTGTTTGCTGATGTATTGTGACCTTCCTTGAGTAGGCCCAGTTTAGTCTGTGCACAACCTGTGCTCAAATGTGGTCTAAAACTGATTCATTCATTTGTCTGAATTGTTTTTTTTTCCAAAGAGCCACAATCAAATTTTTGCGAGTGACGAGAGGTGATCCCGTATTTTGCAAAACATTAATTTTTTATAAAATGAATTGCTACTGTACATCAAAGATAATGTATACTATCAGTCTGTAGTAACATAATTTTTATAAACTTTATCATTTTTTTCTTTAGTATCGCAGGTAATTTCTACAGAAAAGTTTATCCAGTGATGTCACTTGTAGTATCTAAATGGGATGAACATACTTTAAAATATGTCCAGGTTCTTTTTTCACTATTATATTTAATTTACCTGAGCACAAAATCACAAAAAAAATGAAAATTGTACAGACCTATTTTGCAAACAAATTTAGCAGCCCTGAATTTTAAATTACATGATTGTTTCTTGTGTTAAAACAATGGACAAAATAGCTATGTTCATAATTGGTTGGGAGATCATTGCAGAATGAAACTGTATTCCCATTTTTCTTCATATTCAAATTTTCCAGCAAACAAAATGTCAGTCCAATGTTGTTTTAATATAGGTCTACTGTCTATGACACTGGCCCAACATTAAATCAACAGGTCACGTTTGTTGGGTCAGCTGAGCCTGATTTACTCCCATTGGATGTTTTTGCTTTATTTTCTTATTCTCCGACCAAAAAGCTAGGTGAAGATAAAGTGTAATAATGTGCTCAACCTATGCATTTTGAAGTATCACATTGTATTGTCATGTTTTGGGTAGTTATTTCATTCGAGAATACCCATTATTCAGGCTACATATTTCGTCCCGTTGACTCTGGAAAGGTATATTTGCCACTTTGTGAAGTGGCAGATACGCCCTTTCATATCAAAGTGGCACATTATAAAATGACAGCCATACACTCAGTATCACTGCCATGTATTGTGATTTTAATCCCTCTGCTACTAGACTTGTATATACACAGTTTAAAGGAAGCTTCAGACCAAATACAATGACAGTGAAATCCATAGAATAGTTTATCATACCGGTAGTTGCTCACTGAACCCTTTCAGCACGGCGACCGGCTCCTCTAGACAGATTCTGACGTCTAAAGCTTGTCCTGCACTAAAAGAGTAAAATATTTATTAAGGTAGTAGACCCATAACATATGTTTTCAAATGGAGCGAAAGAGCTAAGTAAGACATTTATGATGATTTCAAATTGAAATATACCCTTCGGTCTCCATGGTCTATGATTAATCATTTGAAATTTCCACACACTTGAGGCTGCCTTTCACTACTGCGACCCACAACTTCAAATGGTCGAAAATGACACATATTTGTTAAATTTGAAACCATTTTTGTCAGACATCACCTTAACCCTTTCGGGCCTGAATTTACTATTGTCATCTCATCCACTACAAGCTGCGAATTGCTGCCGCAATTCTCGACTTGTAGTGGATGAAGATGACTTGAATTGGGTGGAAAATTAAAGAAAATCGCCATGTATTGGTAAAACAGTGTCAAGGAAATTTTCGTCTTAAAACCCCTAGTTGTAGGAAAATTGGGTATGTTTTCGGGGATGTAAAATGATGCTTTAAAGAAATGTACACAATACAACAAAAATGTCCCAGAAACGACAATAGCACTTTACCCCTTAGAACGCTGAAATATTTCTTTATAAACAGTGGGAGACCAAAGGGTTTTTTCAATTTGAAATCACAATAAATGTCTCATTTAGCTCTTTCCGCGTCATTTGGATACCTAAGTTATGGGTCTACAGCTATTATAAATTTTTAATTCTTTCAGCATGCAACAGCTTTGGACTTCAGAATATGACTTTTATAGACGTAAGATTCTGACATCAAAAGTCGGTCCCATACTGAAAGGGTTAAGAAGTGAGCCGATTCTGCCACTCAAACATTTTTGGAGGGATAATTTTGGTGGTGAGCATCAAGAGACTCCTGGGTTTTTTTTCTGATTGGCAGTGCAGAACGATAAATGCTTTGTTTAATAAATGTAGGCTACTTTGATAATGTACTTTTTCTCTCAATGTTGTAGGAAATGTGCATTCCATTATTGATACTGCCAAATGTCATATATATCCCTATCACTGGCAGAACCTAAAAGCATTTATTTCCTTTGAAGGGCGTTTTAATCTCCTACAACATAAAAGTAATCTCTTTCATGTGTATTTACTAAATTGATCTTCTGTGTTGGATATTTCTGTATCAATCTTGAACAATATAGTGGAGAATAAATAATTTTTTTAACAAGTTATATAGGAGATTGCTGACGATAGTGTTTGAATTGAAAGAAAAAATGAAATGACTAATATTTGATATGAAAACATGATGCTGTTATAATTATTTCAAGTTGTAATTTAGGACATTTGTGATGTAATGCCATTAGGTAGAATATTGATGAATGCAGTTCTCATGGTGTATATTTAGAATTAGACATTACATGTATACCCACTTTGTTAAAAGGCACACCATTTTTTGTGCAATATGTATAATAAAATGTTTTTAAATCTATCTTCAAATTCAAATTCTTTCCGGCTTTATCCTTAACTGTTCAATAGTTATTTTGTCACATACGCAGACTTTGTCACATAGGCTAGAGTGATAACAAGATCTCGCACCTGACCCTACAGGTCCTAGTCAAAGATTCACGCAGCGTCCTAGGCAAGCTCTCAAACCTGAGCCTACACGTCCTAGACAATGATTTACCATGAACCCTCATGGTCGTAGGCAAGGACTCAAGGTGATACACTGGATCTAGGCAAGCACTTACACCAGGCCCGCAGGGTCCTAGGCAATATCTCGCACCTCACAAGCGGGCTTAAGGGTCCAGGGAAGGTCCCATACCCTATTTATCATGTTTATATATATATATATATATATATATATATATATATTATATATGTATATATATATATATATATATATATATAACGAGGCCCATTCGATCCGGCTGTGGCTCGAAACTCGAGAGTTACAGTGCTCTAAACTGTTCACAGGCCTGGAGTGAGCAGTTATTTTCGAGGCACTGTAATGAACCCTTGAAGTTATTCGATAAGAGTAGGGCATAGATACTTCCTTCTTTCACGATATTGCCATGAATATGCAGAAAGCAACGTAAAGCAATATTCACTTGACATAACGACACTGTATAGATGACAGTTATTTTGTACTGTGGTTTAGCTAGGTAGGTCTATATCTTAAAACCTCAGTGGGGCATATAAACGTGTAAAATATCATATTGATTTATCAATGGTGATAACGGCACCAAAATTGGTCTGTGTAGGCCCTATGCACCGGAGGGCACTGAGAACAGCATGTTAGCCAAACATAAAATAGAAATGGCCGTGATTTTTCAACATGACCACCATAATATGTGATATATACCTAAATTATTTTATGGACGTTACTCATACAACAAGGGCGGGGACCCCAGGGTAGTGGTTAGCACCGCTGCTTTTCACGCCAGAGTTAGGTTCCCGGTCTCGGCGGTTTCAAAGACACAAACATGTATCTTCCCTATCCACGTGTGAAATTTAGTATTGTAGGGAGCCTCCGTGACCGAGAGGTAGCGTGCTCGGCCTCAGGCCGCCAGGGCTCGAATTTCGAATCCTGTGTCTGGAAGACAGTGTCATCTCACCATCCTCAGGAGGTTCTCCTGGCCCAGTTTAGCCTATATGTGCACAAAGGTGGCCTAAAGCCCGATTCATTTCATACAACAAGTTTTTATTTGATATTGTTATGTTTTAAACATGTTTACACTTCCTAAATGGCTAAGTTTCTGTTTCTACTTTTTGACAAAAAATCAACAAACCTGTCAAATTAACAAAATGGTCGCCACAAAATATTGATTATAGGCCTACGTTGTGCCATTGTGTATGTCACAACAACTTACCACACCAAGACCGATCAACGTTTCCCTGGTGCTACTAATTTTATTTTTCAGCACTAAAAGTCTTTTAACAGTTCAATATATTTTCAAAGGTAATATTTAATTAATTAAATAATCTTTGTAAATGTTTATCTGCTATTACTAAATATAATATTACTGGTCAGCTTAATAGCAATACTTCCTAAAAAATAGCGAGCATTGTAATTTTGTGTATGGAGAAAAACACTGGTATAATTAAACGCAAGTCAAGCTTATCTAATGAAGAACTGCCATATGCATTTAGATGCACTGAAATAATTTGAATAATACTACCCTATTGTCACGGCTTTTAAAATAATTTCATGCATCTTAATTTATCTTTATTATTATCACATGAAATAGGCTGGAACAACATCGAGGACAATACTTACTGGACTAGACCACATAGCATTACCATACTTGTTATGCCACTATGTTTCCAAATTAAAAAAAATGACAATTTCTGAAATTGTTGTTCTTCCCCAATGGGGGCATTATTGGCCCAGTATTGGGTTATCGTGTCGTGTTTGGCGCCACGCTGAATGTGGGTCTGCGTCACAGACGGCGGGCCAACATTAACCCAGCTTTGGTTCAAAGCATCGTGCTGGTATAGTCTATGCTACGCAAGCCCACCATGTTGACCCGTTGTAGTAATTGTCTAGCCATCTGGCACGGTTTGTCAGATATCAGGCATATTAAAGTTAATTATAGCCGATAATCGACCATTTTGAATTTGATCAAGTTGAAATTTCTCAGAGCATATCCTTACCTGAACCCGCTCATTTTATTTTGTAGTAATTTTCTAGCTATCTAGCTCGGTTTGTCAGATATCAGGCATATTCAAGTTAATTATAGCTGATGGTCGGCCAATTAAGCAGGCGAAATTTCAAAAAAAGGCACATCTACACCCCCTAAGGGATGTGTGTATCAAAAATTAAAGAAATCCATGCACGGGTTACCAAGTTCTACTCCAGAAACAAAATGTGGACATCCGGACGCGTTACGGACGAACATCCAATAGACACCAATACCCCCGCCCGCACTTCGTCGGGCGGGGATAAAAAATGAGATAAAAAAAGAAAAGGCAAACAATGAGCAAAATAATTTACTTACTGACATAAAAATGACTGGACATAAGCAATAATATGTAATATATATATAAAACATCTTGTAGATTGTATAATATACATAACAATGATCCGGCACAGATCAGGGACGGTATCCTCAGTGACCTACCCAGATCTGAGGCATGTGATTGGTCGAGATCGTCATCTCGACCAATCACATGCCTCAGATCTGGGCGAGTCACCTTGAGAATATCGGCCGTGAGATCACTCTCCACATAACTTTCATATGTGATACACTCTTAGCTATGACCTTCATGTATCCTTCATTTGCATACATGACTTTGATGTGTGTTTTGATTATCTTGAAAATAAAATCTGCATGTGGGTGAACACAATATAAACTAGCGAAGCTACCTCTGAACATTGGCCCAACACTGCCTAAACATTGGGGCAGCGTGGGAGACGATGGCCCAATATTGAAACAGTGATACACCAGACGTCTGTTTCAGCTTCTTTTTTACGAGTGAGAAAATAACAACACAACCCGGAAAGAATACATAATAATAGTTAAGATGCCAGAGCTGAATTAATGTTGGCCCACCGTCTATGACGCTGGGCCAATCTTAAACCAGCATTGGGTCAATGTCTTGTGTTTACTGGGAATGTGGCCCATCACAATCCCAACATTGAAGCAGCACTGCTAATCCAGCGCATTCTGCTGGAGCGCTACATAGAACCATGTACAAAATTAAAGTTGACAATTCATAGAGAAAGATACCTAACAAAACAAATATATATTTCCCCATTAACTTAAACAAGAATAAACATGTAGATTACTTAAAAACACTGTATTGTCATAAAAACATATTTTCAAATCAATCCCCCGCTATTTCATGTTGAATATACAATTCATTCCTTTTTGTCTTCAACGTGTACTATGGGCACATTTGCGAACAAGCACTACTATGCAACTGTCTCTGGAAATATGCTAAATTCAACAACATCTATCTATCTTAGTGGGATGGACCCTAGTCCAGCAGAGGCCAAGCAAGTTTGAATATTATGTTTGAATATCCGCTAATTGGAAGACCAGCGGTGTATACGTTAACAAGCAATGAGATCACTGCATTTACGCCCCATTCTTGAAATGAAAGGGTGTATCTGCCATTTTAAAAAGTGGCAGATGTACCCTTTCTAGTTTCTTATCCAAGGGCACTATAAGGTCATTATAACTCTTCTTCCACTTCATCATCCACTATCTCCCCGTCTTCGATTTCAGTATCTATTTTATTATCTTCATCAGACTGTTCTTCTAGTATTTCTCCCAACTCTTCCTGTACTGTTTCTGCTTTATCATCATCAGCATCATCAGCAGCAGCATCGCACTTCCCAGATTCTACGTCAAACAATTCATCAACGTCTGAATCATTACGTTCATTTTGCTGGTCGACCACTACATCATCTCCATCATCACCACCTACTTCAGTAGCATCCCCCTCCTCTTCATCATCTCCACCAGCATCATCGCCGTCATTATCAGCCCCATCTCCCTCTTCGGCATCATCTACAGCCCCGTCAACATCACCTCCAACATCTTTGTCTTCATCACTTCCATCAACATCCTCTAAGTCTTTATCACCTCCATCAACATCCTCCAAGTCTTCATCACCTCCATCAACATGCTCCAAGTCTTCATCAACTCCATCCTCAACTACACCACTTTCTCCAATATCCATTTCATCATTGCCAACCTCGTTTGACTCGGCTTCTTCATCAATTGTGTCAATGTTCTCATTTTCAAGGGCTTCTGCTGCCTCGATCAATTCTTCGTTCTCTTCTTCCATTTCCTCCTCATTGTCTTCTCCTCTATCTCCTTCTTCGTCCTCAATTTCTGTCTCTTCCTCGTGTAAAGCTTCATCATCGCATACGGCATCACTTTCCTGATCTATAATTTCAGCCTCAATTTCATCGTCATGAATTATATTCTCATCATTTTCAACCACATCTTCTCCTTCGTCCTCTTCTACAGTGCTACCATCTTCCTCCTCTGTCTTTTCTTCCTGACTACCCTCATCGTCATCATCATCGTCGTCGTCGTCATCATCATCACTCTCATCTTCCTCTTCCATTTTCAGCTGCTCCTGCTCCAGCTCACGCAAACTGATAAGTCCACGAACACCTTGTAATCCGTTTGTCTCCAACAGATTCTCAAACTCAGAATCTGCCATGCACAACACGTCAACTAGTTTGATTTCAGTGTTCCAAGTCGTACGCGCCGGTGCGGCTAGAGATCGTTCAGGTGTGCTTTGTGGAGTGCCTTGTGGAGTGGAGAAGGTTTCAGGTTGTTCTACCACCATTATAGGTAGATCTGCATGCACACGCTGGCAATGAGTCTTAACTTTCGCCCTCTGGAATGACTCGTAGCCACAGTGAGCACACTGGAAAGGCTTGAAAACACGGTGTGTACGAATGTGCTCATCAAATTCAAGTTCAGAAGAGGTTGAGAAAGAGCAAAAACCACACTTGGCAGGAATGAAGCCCGCAGACGAGCTGTGATAGTCATTAAGATGTGCCAACAGTGCATCTGGGTGCAGATAGGAGGCGGAACACTTGTGGCAATTATAACGAGGCATGCCATCGTCGATTTCATCGCTAACAGCACTAGCCGGTTCCAAGTTCACAAATTCTTCGCCTTCTTCTCGCCCGTCATCCAGACTATCGCTCTCCATCATATCAGACACCGCACTGGCCATGTCCACATCATCTTCGTCGCCAATGTCCTCCCCGAGTTCTCCGTCTGCTGCCATATCGTCACCGTTAAGTGCCAGGGAAGGGTCGCCTTTCTCCAAAACGGTCCATCCACGACGCATATTACCGCTCTCCATGCGCAGCTCTTTAGTCAGCAGACACCGCCATTTCTTCACCTTGTTACCATGGCGACGTCTGTGATGCTGCTTTAGCAGGTGCCTGAAACACAAGAGACAAATAAATAAGTAAATAAATAATAACTAGATAATAAATAAGTTATTAGGGCAGCAAATACAAGGTCTGGATGTTTCATGTGTAACTGGTATGTGCTAGTTTACTGATCAACCTTTAAAGCGCTAAAAATATTTTTGTAAAAACCATGGAAACCAGAGTTTTTTTAATCTAAAATCATCATAAATGTCTTAGTTAGTTCCTTCCGCTCCATTTGAATACCTATGTTATGGGTCAACTGCAATTACAAATATTTTAATTCTTACAGTGCGGGGATCGACTTTATACTTTTACAGTGCAGGCATCGACTGCAGACGTCAGAATTTGACGTCCCCAGACGTCAGATTCTGACGTCTAAAGTCGATCCCCGCACTGTAAGGGTTGATTCTGACGTCTCAACATGATTTACCATTAAAGTGCTAAGTTATGTAATTTAAATTTTCACCAACTTGAAGTTGTGTCTCGCTACCGCGACCCACAACTTCAAGTGGGTGAAAAATACTCATATTTCTTTAGTTTGAGACCAAATATTGGCAAATATTGATGTTTAAACCTTAAAGCGCTGAATTAATTTGTGAAAAACATCGCAACCAAAGGGTTTTTTTCAATTTGAAATCATCACAAATGTCTTAGTCAGCTCTTGTTCATTCATTTGAATACCTATGTTATGGGTCTAATGCCATTAGAAATATTTTTACTCTTACAGTGCGGGGATCGACTTTAGTTGTCAGAATCTGACGTCTACAGACGTCAGATTCTGACAATTAAAGTCGATGCCCGCGCTGTAAGGGTTAACCCTCAAAGCGCTAAGTCATCTAATTAAAATTTCACCCATTTGAAGATGTATCTCGCTACCGCGACCCACAACTTCAAGTGGGTGAAAACTATTCATATTTGTTTATTTTGCGACCAAAAATTTGCAGCTCTTGGATGTTTAAAGACCCATTTCATTCCCAAAAGCTGTGATTTAAAACATACTAAAAACTACTGTATTCCTGCTTGGTGTTTAATCCTTACAACCCTATACTTCCCGTCACATTAAACCAGGATCGCATGATTTTCGCCGATTTTTCCGTCAATTCTAAACCGATTTCCTTGAAATTTTAAAAAGGCCAATTTCTATTCAAATCTTAAAGGCGGTAAAAAATTCGCAAAATTATATTGAATATTTTAAAAGCTAGACCATTTGACATGTAATGAAATTCTACAATTAGTTTAATGGGTTTATGGAGGGACGTCGTAATTTCAATTTACTACATGTCAAATGGTCTAACTTTTGAAATACGCTATATAATTTTACGATATTTTCAGGGCTGTTGGGATTCTTTTGAAAAACAGTGTTTGCAAAATTTCATGAAAATCTGCTTAGAATTGACTGAGAAATCCACGAAAAACATGCGATCCTGGTTGATCACTTTTAATGTGACTTTGGGTATAATCACGACTATTGTAGTTTTAAATTTGTTTTATTTGCCGGTCAAATTACTGATATTGGAAATTAAATGAGTGTTTGAACATCAGGATTTGTAAATGCTTGGTCCCCAATTAAAAAAAATATGGGTAATTTACAACCACTTGAGGCTGTGGATCGCGGTAGCGAGACAAAACTTCAAGTGGTTGAAAATTCAAATAGATTAACTTAGTGTTTAAAAGATAAACAGACGGTGAATGATCTTTTTATTGATTAAATAATATTATTCAAATAAAGTGTCTTATTATTATATAAATGTTCATGCAGTTGTCAAGTTTCGACTTTGCGACAACAATGACTAAAACTACTAATAAACCCTTGTCCTGCTACGCCCGTATATATACAGTTTTAGGCTGCGAGAAGATTTTTAAAATTTTCACTGCAATCGATAATTTAGCTTGTGGTAGATGTTTAGTTAGTCCGTAGAGTTTATAATATTAACTGTATGGTTAGTCTAATAATTCAATTAGGAAGATGTATATTTTCAAAAAATAGAAATATGTTTCGTCATTTGAAGGTGGAAATTGCGTTAGCAATTCCAGCTTCAAATGAACGAAAAATACAATAGTAAAAATTCATCAGGACACTGGTTAAAGGCCAACTGTTGCCTGCTAGTCCAGGAGCATTAGCCTAGATTTACATATTAAAAGTTCCCGAAAATCAAAATGGAGCGTTTCGAGAAATTCAAGATGGCCGCCAAGATGGTCAGTCAATCCTTATGACAATATTAGACCTACACCAGCGACTATCTTGGACATCATCTTGGATTAAAAAGCGTTAAATATTCATCAATATTGTCTGAGAGTAGTCTAGATGGACATACTGACCACAAAACCAGTGGAAGTGAAGTGGTATATTACAAAAGAAAATTGAAATAAAATTGACTGATTTACACATTTTTCTAGATATGACAATATGGCGGCGGCCCTCTTGGACGCCATCTTGAATTCCCCGAAAAGATCCAGGTGGATTTTCAGGGACTTTTGATATGTTAATATAAGTACCTCTGGGGACTTCTTTAGAAAAAATCAGCTTGTTATGTATTTTGTCAGGATATAATTCTTATGCTTTGGGACTATTCTGGTTTCAAACTAAGATAAGACTGAACCTATCTTCCAGTAAACACAAGAAATCCGCGGCATTAACCTAGCATTGGATGGAGGTTGTGTGTCGGCTAGGCCACATCAGCCGGGTTATGCATGACGAGGTTTTTGGATTAATTTGATTTTATACATAACAAAATTACTTGGCTACAATAGCGTACTGGAATTACCGTTTATGTGGTAATAATGGTGATAAAAGTACAAAATAATACACTTTAAATATGGAGTAACCAGTTTCAGAAATACAAAATAATGAAGATGGTCATTGCAAATATGAAAGCCTTGTGCAGATAAAATGTTAGATATTATTTGTGAATTTGACAAATAATAAAATTGCACAAAAATAAATCAACTAAAAAATAACAATAATAATATATTGAGTTTCAGAAACACAAAATAATGAAGAGGATCTTAGTTTAATTGCAAATATGGAAGGCCTTGTGCGGATAAAAGTTTTGATTATTTGTGAATTTGACAACCAGTAAAAATTGTATAAAAATAAATAAAATAAAAAATATTGAGTTTCAGAAATACAAAATAATGAAGGAAAGAGGGTCTTAGTTTAACACTTAATTTACAAATATGGCAGGCTTTTATGGACAAAAGTTTTGATCTATTATATGTGAATTTGACAAATAATAACAAATTGTGCAAAAAACAACACATACATCAGCTTCTGTCCATCAACATTAACAATTAGAAATTTCTGTATGCGTGACCTTGAAATTAGCTTGCTAAAAACCTAAGGTACTAAAATAATGGGGTATGAAGTTATCACGCTTACAAGCCTATTTTGTTTCAGTCACCTGGTGACCTCAAAATTAGGTCAAAGTGATAGAGTAACCATCTTAACCTAAAAATTAACGTAGCGCACATGTGGCCAAAGATGAGGACCCTACTCTAGGCGTTGTAAAGTTATTGCGCTTACAAAAACCAATTGAAAAAATGATAATAATGAGATTTGTTTATGCTATTTAATTAAAACACAATATGTGTTCATTGCGATGGGGATTGTTTTAAAATTGATTTGTTGGCCGACCGTAAGTCAGTATAAACTTTCCAGTCCATTAAAAGAGAAATAAATGTGTTACTGACGCTACTTGATCTATGGAAATCATAGTGATTACACCTGTCCGTCATTAAAACATTGATTAGTTGATCCCAAAATCAAATTTGACAAAATCAATCACAGTCAGATATTATTATTAATTGCATGCAAGCTATTATTAATATATATTTTACAATACTAATTGAATTGCTAGAAACAAAATCCCTATTGGACCATTTTGGTAGCGAAAATTCAAGTAGTCTGGTTTAGTGTGAAAAAAATGTATCTTCTATCACCAACTTTTTCAGGCCTAAAAAAATTGGTGATAGAAGATACATTTTTTTTAAGGCTCGAAAATGCGGTAGCAGGTTCAGTTACAAATGAATGGGAATTTCAGTGAAAAAGTGAACAGCAAAAGTTAGACGAGATATATCAGCCACAAGAAAATGTAACAATTATAATAGGAATTTAAGCTGTTTCTGATAAAAAACAAAGATGAAAAAAAAAAAAATTGATCGTCAATCCATACCATACCCACGAAGAAAGAAACCGTCTTTTTTACTTGAGAATGGTCTACTTCCAGTGGTACGTTAAGGAATAGCTTCCATTCATTTGACCATTAGGAGTATGAGCGGGGGGGGGGGGGGGTGAAAGGGAGTGCAACAACATAAAACAGCAGAAAGAAGTGTGCATTTGTATAAGACGGGAGTGGTTAGTGAGCATGGTGAGTAATTGAAAAGAGAATCAATAATCTATCGTTCCGTAGTAGCCGTAGTGTTATATATACCGCTCAGATAAGCAGTACATAATAACCCCTTGCCTGCTAGGGACGAGTTGTACCTGGTATTAACCTTTAACCCTTGAAGCGCTGAATATTTTTATTAAAAAAACATGGAGACCAAAGGGTTTTTTAATCTGAAATCATCATAAATGTCTCTTTCCGCTTCATTTGAATACCTATGTCACGGGTCTGGTGCTATTATAAATATTTTTACTCTTTCAGTGCGGTGACCAACTTGAGACTTTAGAATCTGACGTTTAAAGACGTCAGATTCTAAAGTCGATCACCGCGCTGTAACGGTTAAAGCGTAAGCACAACTAAAGTCGTTATAATTTGTTCTACTAGACGATCGAATCAGTTGGCCCATTTGAGTAGCTGTTTTCGTCATAAACGTTTTTTCGTCAAAATTTGATGTGAGGTCAAAGGTCATTCAACAAAAATTTGGAGGTGATTTTTTCCGTCTCGTTACGTCAAATTAAACAAATACATGGGTAGTTTTAACTCCCTTGAAGTTGTGGGTTGCAATTTCAAATGGGTGAAAATTTAAATTTTTTAATTCTACGCTTTAAAGGTTAATTTACAAAATTACAGATTTGGAAAAGCGTCATACAGGTAAAGGCAAAGAAGCGGTCGATTCTAAATATTATTCTACGAGAGTTTAAGGTAGCTACGATTCAATTAGAAAGCCAGGTTAGACATTAAACAATATATATGTATCTATCAGGGGTTATTTTGCACAGTCGAAGTATTACAGTGATGGTAACATAGCCCAGTCATTCACGCTTAGCATGCACATTCTCAGAAGCATGTTTTTTTTCAAGCAGCACCACGCCAGCATGCTATCAGATACAGAATCAACAAGCAGCGTCAATAGAAACACAGGTTTGAATGTGAGCTTTTAAATGTTCCAATAACGAACTACTCTGGGATACAACGCTGCAATATTTATGTATAAGCCACAGAGACTAAATGTTTTTTCTCAATTTTAAATCAGCATAATTTGTATCTTAGTGCTATGGGCCTACTGCCATTATAAATATTGTTATTCTTTCAGTGCGCTAACAGTTTTTATACGTCAGAATCTGACGTAAAATGTGATAAATCGGTAAAAAAAATTCAGCCATTATTGAACTTGTACGAGAACTGGTTATTGGCATCACGCAGAACTAATTTCAGAAGGATACACGAAAAACCTTTTTTGCAAAAATACGTGCAATTACGTCCAGACCGAAGATAACTGAGTTTTGATCGGTGTTTCTATTGACTCTGTGTGGATTCCAGTCCTGGTCAAACATGCGTTTCTATTATTAAATCTGAGAACAGTAGTTTCTCCACTCACATGAAGTGATATTTAGCGTTACAGTAGAAACACTGCAGTCGACAAGGTCCGTGCCTCACTGCGTGGAACTTGATCAGCTTCAAATTGGTGGAGGTGTATTCACAATATCCGCAGGCGAAGTTACCCTTGGAGTCTTTCCTCAAGTTTAGGTTCACAGGCATTCCATCCAGCACAAGGTCCATCTCCATGTTCCGATATTTCTCTGTGGTCACAGAACATAACGCTACCGTTACCACATAGCGGACCAGTCACTTCTATTAACTCAATCCAGCAAAGGTGTTGAGCCAATGTTTGTTTAATGTTGGCCCACCGTCGTAGGCGGTGGACCAACAATAAACTAACATTGGCGCAATGCCTGGTGGCGGGACCAGTCACTTGAAACCCAGCAGACATGAGATTTGGAAACAACGTTGGTTTAAACCATTCCAGCCTAAATTCATTATCCACTACAAGCCGTGAATTGAGTCGTGATTCTTGAATTGTAGCGGTTGACAAATTGAAGAAATTTTAATTTTTCAAAGCTTTTTCAGAAAATCTGTTATTCAAAAATTACTAAGGAGAGAAAATGAAGTCACTTTTGAAATTCGAAATGCTGATTTTAAGAATCATCAGGGTTTAAAGTATTGGGCCAGCGCCGTAGACGATGTACCAACAAAAAACAACATTGGGTCAACGTCTCTCTCGTGTCTGATGGGTGAAAAGACCAGTCATGTCAACTCAATGCTTTATGCTATGGCTAGCTGATCAAAAATACATATATATATATGTAGACGCATTTGGCTGATAATTGAAATACCATCAATAACTAATGAAATAAATTAAAGAAGAAATTGTTTCGTCTAAAAGCTTGATCACTCTAGAGATAAGTGATTTCTGTAACAACGTAACAAATTGAGTGTGCATGCATCATAAACGTTGAAAAGCTCCTCCGTACATTTCAGAATGGTGTGATACACACAAAAAAAACAAGGAAGAGAAATGAGGTAAAGGGGGTGACTACAACATCAATTATATTTTACAGATCGTAGGGTTCCCGTAACCATGAGTGCTCAAAACATATACATTTAATCCTGGTCTACGCAGGACTGGTATCCCGTGAAATATTCATCCACTTTGAACCATGAATCGCGGTCACAATTCCCCCTCAAAGTGGATGAAAATTAGCTGATTTTAAAAAGTATGCAAGTCAAATGAGAGTTCAGGATATCAAATTGAAGCTCAATTTATGACTTGTATCAATTGAAAACTTTAAAGAATTCTTAGTTAGAGGTGAACTATACATTTAATTTACAAGCGCTAACATTTATAATACAATTTTTCATTGAGTTGAAATAGCCTATATGATTAATTAACAAGAGAGTCATTTTTATAATCAAATTGATCACATTTTCACTCATTTGTAGGCATCTTGCCCACTTACCTTGCTACTGCTGCCCATAACCTTACGTGGGTAATTATGTTGAAATAAAACATTTGCCAAATTTGTAAATTTAACATTGTGCAGCTTCTAACACTATAACCAGATAACTGCATGCAGGGTAGACATCTGCATTGCTTTCATAAATCTGTGAATAATATTTATTCTACTTCTAATTCAACGCAAGATTCAAGACATAACTAGATTTTCCAAAATACCCGAGTATAGAGTATAGTGTAGAAAATATTTACTTTAACCGCGCAAAATTATCACACATTTTTACTCACACAACTTCAAGTGGGTGATTTATTTGTATTTGTTAAATTTGGGTGAGCAATTTTGTCATTAAAGTTGATTCAACTCTCTTATGAATCATCTGTAAAAATTTAGTATTTAAAACTCCAATAAAATGGTCAAAACAAAAGTTGCTAATAGCTTTCTTGCTGGTTAAGTATTATTTTGTGAATTACTACATTTTTTTAGATTTAATTGCATTCAGAATATGCCATCAGGGTGCATATTATACATGCGAAAATGATATTTAAAACTCTGGAATAAAATATTGTGTGCTCCATCTTACAGCTGAGTGGAGAATAATATTTGATTCTGTGAAACTCACCCTCAACATGATGAGAAATATTTTTGACCAGCGAGCTTTGAAGGTTGCTATTGAAACCACATAGTAGTTTATATGACTCATGATATCCTCCCAATACAAAAACAAATCCGACTAATAAATTCGTCAAATATTTGTTTTACTTTGAGTTTGGAATTTAAAAACAAAAACTGGAAGCCTACCTGTAGAAAATATGAGAGAATTGAGTATTGAGTTCCCAACTTAATAATCAAAAGCATGCAAAAGCAAAATTCTAAAACTAATCATTCCTAAAATAACAAGGATTGGTGATTACTAACTTACATAAATAAATCAAAGTCAGACCAGAAAAAAATTGTGAAACTTACTTGGTTTTGGTTGAAGGGTATTCACAGCGGCAGCTAATGGTTTCTTCAGCTTGTCTAGTTTGATTCGCAGCTTAAGTTCCCCGGTTCTGCTGGTGGATGGAGTAGCTACAGCTGCAGGCTCCTCGTCCTTCTCCTCTGGAGTTGTTTCTGCATCCTTCACAGACTTCGGGTTCCTATCCGCCATCTCCGCAGCCTTCTGCTGATCCACCTCTTCTTGGGTAACATACTTTACAACTGAACTTAGGGCTGGCAGCGGGGCCGTCTTCAATTTGATGTACTCCACAGGCAAACCTTGGTGGCGTACTGTAATGTGCTTGATCACCTCATTAGGGAAATATCCTTGGACATCACAATAAGAACACTGTAGTCTTTTCTCACCGTGTCTTACTAAATGGTTATACATAGATTTCCTCAATACACAAACTAAACCACAGAGAGTACACTGGTGTAGCTTTCCTCTCTTGCTTCCACATTCAGTCGTTAATTTAGATCCCAGTGGATCAGAGTTTTCATACACCGAGTGTCTTCTCGGGGGCACAATAAGTCGGCCACTGGTGGATTTGAGAGCTACAGATCGCACCTTAGCCTCCTGCTCGACTTTATCAACTGGTTCTTGTTTAATCTTAGTCGCTGGGGGAGATCTGAGAGTTTTAGTTTTTTCAGTAGGTTTTCTCTCTGGTAGGGGTCTATCAACACCAGGTGGTAACAAAATGGTGGATTTGTCAACAAGGTCTTTCAGCTTAGCCTCCTTAGTTGTATTGGAAAGCTTGAGGATCCGCACAGGTTTGTCCTTGTGTTTTTTAATGATATGGCGCTTGACATCACCCATTAGCACCTGATTGTAGGTACAATACGGACAAGCATGTGGTTTATATCCAATCTCCCACATCATGTGTCTCTCCAAGTCAATTCTGGAAACTTTAGACACACCACACTGAATACATTTAAAGTGAGACTTCCGCTTAGGAGACGGCTTACAGCGAGGAAGGCTAGGCTCCTGCTTTGGTTTTTGACGAGCTGGAACTGCTGCACGTTCATAACCGTCATCGACAGGCTCCAATTTAATCTGTTTTTGAAGAGGACTAGATTCTTGCCTGGTAGAGGTAGCTGCGCGTTTCGGGAAAATCGGCTGCTGAGCTGGTGGACTTCTAATGTTAGGCATCCTGGCCATCGTGGGCCTATCATTTTGAAGCATATTACGCACATTGTGCATCGCTTGGTCTTGCATGTGTCTGGTAAAACCGTCTCGCAGCAAAATTTCATATTCATTATTTTTACGATGGATTGTTTTTGGAGGAAATCCAGGGTGCATCTTTTGACTGTGTATTTTGACGTCATATGGGCGTACTGACTGAAATTTGCAGTATCCACAACTGTAGGGTTTGTATCCAAGGTGAACCATCACATGGTGCCTGATAACCGTGGAGTTCTTACTGGTATAAGCACAAGACAAACAAGAAAATATGTAATGATCATTGTCATCTACTTCACTCTCCACGAAACTTTCAGCAAGGTTTGCTTGAGCACCTTGTTTCAGTGGAAAACGACTGTAGCTATTATGCAGAAAGTCTTCATCTTGGTTGCTTTTTTGTCTGATTATTTTACCAGGTAATTCAGAATGCATTTTCTGTAGATGACACTTCACAGAATATGGTCGCACAGAGCGAAATTTACAATAGGAGCATGCATAAGGCTTATAGTTCATGTGTGACATGGCATGATGCCGCATTACAGTTGGCAGTTTACTCGTGAATGAACAATGCTTACAAGAATACATGTAAAGACCGGCAGCTTCTACAGGACTAACTCTGGGAGTGAACCCTTCCTTGGTGGCTACATTTGCATCACCAGGACTTGTTTGCACAAGTGTGTAGCTTGAGGGCTTGGTGGGATGTGCTTTGGCCTGATGGATTTCCATTGAATGCTGGTGGGGCCTTACAACACCACAATGTGCACATGACATAGCCATACCCAGCATTTCACCAGGAGGTGTGAACTGGGGCTCTCTGTCAGCCATAAGCGGAGGCGAGGATATCGGGGATAGGTGGTGAGCGGGACTCATATCCACCCTGGGGGGTGATTGCATTTGTTCTAAAGGCGAAGATGAACTTGCAGCGATGCGATGATCCATAGGGTCCAACTCTAAGACAGTAGGTTTTGGAATTTTCATAACTGTCATTGGAAATGCTGGATGATGCTTTGCCATGTGCTGTTCAACTGGGGTGCTGTTAAAAGCTTTGAATTTACAGTAGCTGCAACCGAAGGGGCGATATGTGTAATGTGTCCGCTTGTGAGCCCACAATACCTTCGCACTGCTATAATTATTATTGCATATTTCACATCTTAATTTGAGTGCTGCTGATGGCTTTATCCAATTAGCAGCAATGGTTTTCTTTTTAAGTGGAATGATGGCAGACTTGGCTGGGGGTGGTGGTGGAGGCTTTTCTTCGGGAACTTCCGAAGGTACTTTAGGTGCGAGGCTCACAAACTGAAGTAATTCTCGTCTCCGCTCGGCAATCATATAGAGCACACTCTGTTCCATACCAGGATGATTCTCTGCCACGTGATCGTGAAAGTCGCCCCTTCGCCATTTACCCAGATCACAGTGTCTGCATTTATACGGCTTCTGGCGCTGATGTTTTGCAAGTATGTGGTACAGTAAGTTGTCAAGCTGGTGCGTGCCATAATGTTGACATACTTTACATAGGTACCACTTATCAGTTTGGTGTTTGGATGATGTCTTTCCTTTAACCTTTGCTGCTTGTTTCTGTATAGGTTGCACTGTAGTTTGCATGGTTTGGACATGATTGGTCATAGGAATATCCAAGACTTGTCTTAGTGCCTGAAGTGGTGTATTTGTGGTACTTGGGACTTGACTTACTGACTTAGGTGGTGTATTTAGGGATGATCTGGGTGACGCTCTGGATGGAATACGCCTGCCAACACCTCCTCTTGATGGAGCGTTCGGTGCCGCTTGGTGAACATCTTCTTGAGGTACAGGCAACCCGTCCTCCCCTACGATTCCAACTAGCATGTATTCGTCTTCTTTCTCCTCAAGAGGAACAATATTATCTAGTCCCTTTCTCTCGTCCCTAATGGACATTTGCATTGCTGGATGGAATGTCTTCACATGGTTTTTAACTTTTTCGCGAATTACATTTCCAAAACGACAGAAACCGCACATGAAGGGCAACTTACGTTGATGAACACGGTATATATGCAACTTGACATCTTTTATGTTCCACTGAGAAGTGTAGCCACAGTACATGCAGCGTGCTGGAGGTTTTTTCTTCTTCTTTTCAACGTGAAGTGGGGCAGGAGCAGCTTTCTTTTTTTGTAAAGCAGCAAGCAGCATAGGAGGAGCGGTTTCTGGTACCTGTGATCTAGATAGGCTTCTAACAGAAGATATGCTTAAGATGTTGGCTGGTGACTGCTCCCGAGAATGACTCTCCATATCACCATAAGATAAATCATGTGGTTCCGATTTCACACGAACAACATCATCCACCTGTTCTCTTCTTAAAGTCCGAGTTGGTAGATTCATACCCAGGGGAGAGCTCTTTTGTTTTCTTATACCACCTAACATTTCAGAAGTGATGGATACAGCTTCCATAAAAGCATCAGTGATCTTTCTCTTGAGAACATGGTATGAGTTGCCAGGATGATGCTTGTCGCTGTGCCTTTTCATCCGGTTCAGCTCTATATGTGTGTAATCACAATATTTACAAGTATATGGATGGAATTTGAAATGTATAGCCATTAAGTGACGTTTAAGAGGAGCCACCCCTTCCTGTGAGTATCCACATATATTACACTCATGTCTGTTATTGGACTTTTTTATGACATATTGTGTCCACCAATTTTCAGCTTCTTCAACCGCCTCTTCTTCAATTTCAATATCTTCAGTATAATGGGAGTTCTGCATGATCGATTCTGTCTGGAGTTCATTGGTGGCGAGTGGCTTAATAGATCGTTTAATCACTGTGATAGGGGTATCAGGGTGGATGAGTTGACAATGCCGTTTAACTTTGTCACTTTCCACAGACTCAAAATCACATGAGGCGCAGCGGTATGGACAATATTTGCAATGCCTGTAGTAAAAGTGACGACGCACCTTCGACGGGTAGCGATGAGTGAATACACAGTCGTTGCATTTGTATAGGCCTGCTTTTGGTACCTTAGTGCAGTACTCGGAGATGTTGTCATGAATAGTATGTGTGCCACTTTTTGTGCATTCGTCATCGAGATCACTATTACTATCATCGTAGTCACAGGAGTCAACATCGGAATTGTCTGCTGCTTCCTGTAACAAAAACCATACAGTTCCAAGGTGATAACGTGGGTACTTGTGATAAAGATAAAGTGAAAGAACATACATTTTATTTTTGTAATTTTGATTCATGCACATGGATTTACCTGTTCGGAACCGTTGTCCATACTGTTGTTGGCCACACCATCACCGCCCGCCTCACTGTGTGTCCGCATGTGCCGCAGCAAGTTATGCTTAACCTTTGTGCTATAGGTGCAATATGGACATTTCACTGCATCCCTGAACACCATTTCGTCTGGTACATTAAGAGTACCATTACGAGCTGATTGATCACCTCCAGATGAGCCACTTGATGCCACACTGGGAGATTCACTTCGTGAGGATCTTTTCCCATTCTCATCAACTATCAACCGATCGTAATCATAAGTCTCCTTCATCCCATCCTCTAGGTTCATCATAGTGATGGGTTTGTCACTGTGATATTTTTTCAGGTGGAATATTATGTTAGGTTTTCTCGGTGAAGCCATCTGGCAGTAGGCACATTGGTAGCCCTTACTGATGTCCTTGTACTTCTCATGAATATCCATATGTTTTGAATAATTATCATTTCTGTTGCTTCTAAAAGGACAAAGCGGACACTGCCTCCAGACGTCTTTTACACGCATACGTTTCCTATTTGATGAGTAATCTTCCAGCGAAGGGGAATCACAAATTATTGGTGGCTCTTCATTGAGAGATGCTGTATCTGGATGACATGATATCGCATGATTATCAAGTTGACTCTGATCATTTGTGCTAAAATCACAGAATTCACAATGGAATCGACTAATGGTCATTCCTGCAATCCCAGTTGTGGGTGTAAAAAAATCGTTATCCATGTCAGAGATATTGGCTTCACCATAGATTGGGTCAAGCATGTCATCAGGAGCTTCTGGCATATCCGGTTCAAGGCCAGGCAGGAGTGCTTCGGGGTAATTGGAATCATGATTCTTTTCAACGTGACCCCAGAGATCTTCTGGTGTTGCACTCATCCAATAGCACAGCACACATGTCTGTCGAAGATGCTGCATATGCTCTATGCTTTCCTGAGAAACCTCGAACTTAAAAGATGCATCAGGATGTTCATTGAAGAGATGGTCTTCTACAGCACTCATTTGGTTGGTGTTCCAAGTACAGTGAGCACATTGATAAACTCTGATTCTGAAATTACCAGGGTGAAACTGCAAATGTCCTAAAATGATTTTTTTATCAGCACATCTGTAAGGGCATTCTGGGCATTTGTATGCCATGTTGGTCTGAGTTGTGGTTGCATTATGCATTTCTTCATGTACTTTTGCAGCTTGTTCTGCTGGTGATATGAAGCCACATTTCTCACATTTCACTTCTTTTATTGCAGATTGTGGTTTCAAAAGGGCAGTATTGGTTATCTCGCCTTCTTCAGCTTCCCCGTCTGTTTCTTGTACAACTACTCGTTTGACAGGCTTAGATTTACGCTTACTCGCCCCATGCGGTGCCTTGCCTCCTGTACTCGCTGGTGATGGAATCGGCGGTGACTCGTGTCTTGGAACGGGATCTGGCTCTGAAATAGGAACTGCTTCCTCAGGGCTATCACCATTGGTTACAATAGCTTCCTCAACAGGTGTTACAACAGGATCACTCGGTGCAGCATCAGCTTCCACAGGTGGGGCTGTATTACAGCCCACTATCTCTGTATGTATTATAACCCTTCGGGGCTCATCCTTATGTTCTAATGCTATATGCTGAACTATATCGCTTCTTTGTTTGGATTTAGTGGAGCAGTACGGACAAAGACAATACTTTTGAACATGTGTCTGTAGATGTTCCAGGAGACTTTCAGCGGAGGTGTAGGCCTCAATGCAATGGCAGCAGGGAAATGAGTCTGCATCCAAATGCTGTCTTTGGTTGTGATTACGAAATTCCACAGGAACATTAGAAGAAAACGTGCATTTATCAATGACACACCGATAGATCACAGTGGGAGCTTTTGATTTGTGTGCGACAATATGCGATATTAGCTGTTCTTCATCAGAAAATGCACTGGCACAGTAGTGACAGGGGTACGAATATTCGTCAGAATGTTTCACAAGATTGTGGATGCGGAAACTGTTCTCTTGCTCATATGCCATGCCACATTCTTCAAAAGCACAGCGATAAAAGCTGCCAGGCACAGCGGTTGGTGGTTGTATGTTAGCCATTGTTCTTTTTTCCCCAGTTGGTTTATCGTAGATCATACAGCGGCGGCAACCTGTAACCACACAAACAGAAAACAGTTGAAACAATCTGTTTCCATGGGGATTCATGTAAAGACACTTGAAGAAGGATTTTTATGCAATGAACTAGTTTGTCAACATGCTTTTAGACCAATCCCATATAATAATGGTAAGTTTTTTGAAGTTTGTAGACACACATAGCAAAATAACTTGGATGATTACAAGACCTTATAAAAAAAACAGTGTATGCAGCCATAATTTGAATCTAATATTAGATCCATCACTATTGTGACAGCATAGGTTCATTCAAAGTGGCGGCATTACGATAAAACCCAGGTTATGAGGGTAACTCGGGTGGAGGCGTGATGGATCATATATTGGCAAGTGTGAGTCATGAGTGTTGACTTAGCCCTTAAAGCGCTGAAATAGTTTCGTATAAATCATGGAGAACAAAGGCTTTTTCAATTTTAAATCATCGTAAATGTCTTAGTTAACTCATTCTGAGTCAATTGAATACCTATGTTATGGGTCTATGGCTATTATGAAAACGTTGACTCTTACAGTGTGGGAATCGACTTTAGACGTCATAATCTGACGTCGGATTATGACGTCTAAAGTCGGTCCCCATGCTGGAAGGGTTAAGATAATATTCTGAGTGTTCACATCATTTTTTCTTGCGAGTGCTGGGACGAGAATTTTACATAATTTGTATATGCAAATTTTTTTTTGTAAACCACGTGCATAATTAGAGAGAATTGTTGTTGAAGATTTGAGTCTAATTGTCAGCCACATAAAGCCACATTAGACATTCAAATTTATTGAATTTATTAAGGACAATCATCCACAGGTAAATATTGGCGAATGTAGAGCGCTTTCGTCATATTTCTAATGAAGTGTTAAATATCTTGAATATACAAATTGGCCATATAAAAAAGTCAGAGAATTATGTGATTAAATTTGCAAAGATTAGATAAATTTAAAAGGCACTTTTAAACTCTAATCCTCGGATGACACACCTCGATGGTTGTTCTCATAGTGAGTTATATACTATTAGGTTTTTCGGTTAACTCCCTCCTGCTTCAGAAGAGTCTGTCTTTAAAAATAGCCATCAATTGATGGCAGGACCCCTCAGCCGTAGGCTCTGTCCATCAATATCAAGAAATAATGAGAAAAAAATGACCCCACTACCATCATGTCAATTTTTTTTAAATGGCTGCGGCAGCCATTTTGTTTTAATGGATTCATCCCAAAAGTAAATCAGATCATCAGAGATACCTAGAGAACAACCATACCAAATTTAAATGCAATCCAACCAACGGTTCATAAGTTATCGTGCCCACAACCTTTTTAGGCGGCCATCTTGGAAAATTGCCGCTTATGACTTGGTGCAAAAAAAAAATAATGGGATGAATTGCCCAGGCACATTGGTCATGTCTGTAAAGAATAAACAAAATTCATCAGTTAACTTTTTAGTAAGAGCTGAATTTCTGGCCGCACACCCGCCTGCCTGCCTCTGGTGATCACGAATCTATACCCCACAGCCTTAATGGCTGAGGGGTACAAATGAAATATTCTGAATCTTGACAGTCATTTAGCAAAAAAATTAAAATTTTACGTCTCACTGCGCTCAATTCGACAAATCGGAATGGAAAATGGACTATGAGAATAAAATTTATTTGGCTTCGAAGCACACATTGACAGCGCATCAGACACTGGCGACAGTAAGGTGCATCATTTGATTGACGGCTCGACAGAATAATTTGGTCTCCATTTATTGTGGTAAAAAAAGTACAAACAATATGATTTTACTAATGTTGTAGTGAAATTGCCTGGATAAATCAAGACTTGGATACATTTTGCAACACCAATAGAAAAAATGTGACAAAACTTTATTGCATGTTTCTCATGTTGCAATTTTTCACCTGAATTGATATCTTCTTCGAGTCGCTCAACCATAGTGTCAGGTAATGGAGCCACTGTGGGTGATGTTAATGATTCACACACACCGGGTGATTTATCATGAAGAACCAGAGCATCAATGACATCAGACATATGTGTCTCCACAGGCATTTCTGTAGTTTCAACAGTATCCTTTTCACATAGTAATTCTTTGGAAGTTTGTGTTTCGATATTGTCTGTGGACGGTACAATGTGATCGCTACTAGGGTTACTAATATCTTCATTGTTTGAGCGATTTTCATTCATTGTAACTGTATTTTGTAAAGCCGATTTATCTGCTACTGTAGCGACGTCACTGTTCCGATGTCCATTAATTATTATTAACTCAAATGTTTTGTCAGATTGTATAGATTGGGTTGATTCAATTCTAAACGTACAATCAGAATTACAATCTGCTTCTGATTCCTGAGCATTTGAACTAGTGGTATTAGACTCGGAAGAAAGAGCTACATCTACTGGAATATTTTCTATTGTGTCAGACGATTCTCCCTCACAGAATACTTTATCAATAGCAGCATCCATCGTTTCTCTCAATGTTATACCATCCGCATCAGGTGTCAAAAGTGGAGGAGAACTTAACATGTTACATGTGTCTGCACTCGTCACAGAGACAATCGTAACTGGTTCATTAGTGTCTATCTCAGATGTACAATGGTCTTTTGATGTGGTTGGCTGGGGAGACTGTGCTCCTGAATGTTTACTTAACTCCATAACTACAGGTTCAGTCTGTATATCGTGTGGTCTGGATGGCACATTGGCAAGTTTTTCACAATCAGAACCATTCACAGTTGATGTGACCATTACACCTTCATCGTCAGAGATTGGCTCGTGAAAATCAGAGATATTGACATTTTGAATGTTTGCGGCTACCTCACCAACATAACCAGATAGATTTTCACTCTGGATGCTCACAACATCACTAGACAGTGGTTCAGTATCAGAAGCTTCACTCACGTCCTCATATTCTACAACAACGTTAACATTATCTTTTATAGGTGATGTATTCGCATTAGACTGAGACAAGGGGAGAACATTATCTGAAACATTTGAAGGACAGGCAACTACTATTCCAGAAGGAGTACTCATGGGATGGCCATCTAATCTTTGTGATTCATGATATTCCATCAGGTACTCCTGCATCTCATCATATGAATCAGGGTCAAGCATGCCTTCTGTGCAATCTTGCATGGCGTCATAATCAGATGTAAATTCTCTACTGTGAGATTCATCTAAACAACCATTTTCAGCTTCTTCCAAAACCACATCAGTCTCAGTCACTGACGACTCTTCTAAAGGCATCTGTATAGTTGAGTTGGTTTTACTATTACCACCCACATCGCCCAAGAGAGCCTGGTGTTGCAACTGAGCAAATTCTGAAAGAATGTTTTGATTCACAGAAGGCATCTTCTGAAACCGGATATTTTCTTTTGCTACTGTTTGTTCTAATGATTGCCTATCATCACCAGATACTTCAACGCGTTTAAGAACTCGCATAATGCTTGAAATGATAGCACAACCTCTTATCATTTTATGATCGCAAGATTTGCTTTTACCTCTCACTTTGCCAGGATGAATATGTGGCCAAATATGTCTTTTGAATGTCCTTGAATTTTCAACATGATATTCACATCTTCTGCATATGTACTTTCCATCTTTGAAGGTGTATAGTCCACAAGATTGCTGTGTTATACTGAGTCTGGATGGTCGGTTAGCTTTATTAGTTTTATTCATATTTTTTATTGTTGACAAAATATTTTCACTTCTGTCATTATATACATCGTTGGATGTTGGTGCTGCTTGTGTATTGGAGACTTGAATTACATTACTTGTAAACACACTTTCTGACGAGTCAGTCGTGGTAGGGTTGTTTTCACTTGCATCGTCGTCAGAAATATCCTCGACTTCTGGAGCGATATATTGAGATGAAGTTGTCAAACTTGATGTGTCATTTAATTCAGTTATATCCATCGGAGCTACTACTGGGAGTGGTGTTATAACATTTAACTGGCCTGTTGTGGTAACTTCTGGGGCAATATCATTCAACTGATCTGATAGATTTTTTCCCGGTGCTGGTGCGATCATATGCAATAGGTCTGACCTCGCTTCTGGGATTGGTGAAATTATATTCAGATGGTCTGTTGTAGCTACTTCTGGGGATGGGGCGACAACAGTCAACAGATCCGATGGAGGTATGTCTGGTATTGGTGCAATTACTCTCAACTGATCTGGTGGAGTAACATCTGAAAGTGGTGCAATTACATTTAGACAGCTCTGTTCCTCTGGCTCTTGTGATATCATTATTGTCGCCAATGGAGGGGGTACAAAATCGCAGGCGGATTGTGAAGCCGTACTAATAGCGGGCATGATTGGTGTTCCTCGTATCACAGTAGCAGAGTTAGGTAGCGTTGATCGTGTTGCTTGTACTACGGCTGGCCCTATCGCAGCAATGTTAGAGATATTTATTGGTGTCGCTTGTAAAATAGTTCCCACTAAGTTACTGGGATTTTGCGCTATTAATTGCGTAGCTTGTATCATCATTGGTTGCGTTGATGAGACTGAGTTTGGTGGTGCTATGGGTGTCGCTTGTAAAACCGGTGTCGCTTGTATTAATGTACCTGCAGTTGGGATTAAATTAGAAGATGTTGAGTGACTAGGGGCGCTGATGATATTTGGCCGGTGCTTAGCAGCGTCTGGTGTCGGCCAAATACGCACACTAGGAGGCATTGCTGAAGCTCTAGTAACATCACAGGATGACGGGTTTGATTGTGGAACACGATGTGTACGCAATGCTTCACGGTTAGCATGGACTGTTTCTTCTTCTTTTCTCTGATTCTCCAGTAGGTCACAAATCTGAGCTACCAGCGGACAACTTAAGACACTCCTTCGTCCCTTTTGTCCGCAGCTGGAACAAGGTGTTTTTTTTTCAACATGTAAATGGTCATGCGCATGCTTGCGAAAAGCATTTAAAACGCAAAATCGTTTAGGGCAACTTTGACAAATATATTTTCCATCTTTATATAAGCACTCCAAACTAGTGATGGTGGCTGAGTTTGCTTTCTTCTTTAAAATTTTCCTGTGATTATGTTTGGCATTATGTGATATTCCATGATCGTCTGAGGAGGAGCAACCGGGGCTTAAGTTTCTATTAATTTCAGATGTTGTTTGGTTCGTGGTAGTATCAGACACGGTTGAGTTGAATTCAGCCAGATTTAAACATGCGTCAGCAATAGATGAAACAGAAGCAATATGAAGGTTCATCGGTGGTTCATCGTCGTCTGTAACAGCTGATGAGGACTCTGCATTTACATTTTCCACTTCTGGGTCTCCACTTACACCAGGAAGCGCTCTGTCAATTCCCCCAGCGACTTCACCCGCCAAAACACCACATTCAGTTACCTGTTCAGACGATTGGCTTTCGACCGGTTGATTTAATAATTCTCTAAGACATAATTCATCAGAGTTTTTCCTTCTTCTTGATAATTCAGTTTCCGGGGAAGGATCGGCCGACTCTCTACTGACACTGGTGTGAGAGGCGTTGTTTACTTCAGGTGTCTCTTGGTTTGTAGCGTCTGTTACCTCTACATCATCTTCTTCTCCACCACTATCATCAATAGTGATTGCCTTTTTGCTACTCTCTCCTACACCTCTAATTGCTCTTCTGGATGTCTTTTGTGTATTCACATCTGCAGATCGCGTATTGAGAGCCGGTGCAGTCGGGCCTAACTGCTTCATAATATTATCAGCGTAATCACTCTCTTTGAACCGGATATTGTGTACGCGCTTTGGGTGTTGTCTATCACTGTGCTCAATTAGTTGTTGTAGCACTTCTGCTGATACACCACAGTGAAGGCAAACATAAGGCTGCTTGACTATGTGTGCACGGACGTGCTCTTGGAACATGAGACGTGATTCTGTCTTCAGACTACATACGTCACAGTGATAGCGTTCAGCATGATAAGAAAAGGTGGGCTTTGCTTTGCTTATTACATCAAAGTTAATATGTCTATACATGTGGGAAACAAATAGGGATTGTCTTTGTATAATAGCAGGACACATGGGGCAGCAATAGCTGCCGTTTTCATTGACGGTAGGAGGTTGACTAAGATTATTTGGTACTGTGACTTCGGTGACTGTGCAATCATCTGCAGAAAGTTGTGGGCTATCGTTTGTCACATCCATTGTCTCCACAACAACATCAGCTGCACTGACATCAGGCAATTCCATCTTGTTCCTGAAAAAAAAAATTAAGTGATAAGCAAAAAAAAACAAATATTTACCCACTACGGCAACATCACCCTGCTTTGGGAATACATATCAAACGATGTAAGCATGGTATATCATTTAGCGTGATATGTCACCTGCTTCAGCATGATTATGATATAAGTAGTAGTAGTAGTAGTAGTAGTAGTAGTAGTAGTAGTAGTAGTAGTAGTAGTAGTAGTAGTAGTAGCAAATTGTTGACATTCTAATATGATACAAACAGTGCAGCCCTTTGATGAGATGGATGATGAACATATGATGACGTGAGGGTGGGTGATAGGGCATGGTGGGTTGTTGACAGTGTTTTCCTTGACTCGCCCAATAAAGGGCTCTGGTCAAGTCTAGGGGATTTAACCCCATGCATACCCAGACGTCTAGATACACGGGTTTTTTCCTACAAAGCGATCCACTATCCTCGGGTTGGACACCATTTGTGTCTAACACTTTATTGCCGTTGTTTCAAGGCTACCCCAGCCAAAATCAGTGCCTGCACTGTAGTGACACTGCACTGGCAGTGCCTGCACTGATACGGGAGTTGCATTAATAGCTGATATAAGTAGCATTTTGTTTTACTAACTATTTCACTGTGATATATAATCACACAATACAATGTAACATGCTAACATACACATGTGAGCAGCAATTCGCATCTTCTAATAAAATAATAAAAGTTATGAAAAGCAGAAACGTTCTGATTTTTCATTTCTTTGATATGTTACAATGTAATACAATTAGATTTTTAATATGATCATGACATTTCAATTTACGTGTCTGGGGCAAATCTCACTATAAATCTTAAAATTAAAATCATTTTAATTTCCTGTCATTTCCAATAAAAACATAATTTTAACTGTTCTAATAGAAAAGACAAAAAGCCAAAAACCTCAATTTTAAGAATCTTAGCGAGAAGAAATTTATAATTCTTTTATAACCAAAGCTCGGGTCTCTTATGAACATTTTTCTTGGCAAATTTTATTGTCAAATACTGGATTGCTCCTTGAAATTTTATTAATTTCAAATGGACATCGCTGATGCTTAAAATAGCTAGTGACATTATAATTTGAAATTACTGATTTATTCGAGATATATGTGCACATTTCATCACGATTATAAGTCTTGATGTACATTATTGTTTATATCAGTCATACTACTTATATATATCAAAAAGGTACTCTTGTAACTCTTGAAGAGCAATAATAAATATTTAAAGTTCAAACCACTTGATGTTGTGTCTCACTCTAGCAACTCAAAACGTCAAATGAGTGTAAATACTGTTATATTTCAGTCTCATTGGTATCATCTTTCTTGCCGATTTACGATATAAATCATATAAGAAGAGTTGTATTCAAAGGGTGCAATAGATGTTCATACGACGACAATATGAAAGGATGTGAAGTCCAAACAGGAGGTGTTACGCTCCCCTCACATCTGTACAAATTTACCCCTTAAACATGTTAAAGCGCTAAATTAAATAACCTGAAATTTGACCCATTTTATGTTCGAGTGGGTGAAAATTACTCATATTTGTTTAAAGCGACACAATCAGGCTGAAATCAACAAAAAAATCAGTATTTTTATGTTGGCTTCTTAATATGACCATATGATGTAAACATGTCCATAGACTAGAACTGCAGACGAAATTCTCGTATTTCTTATTTTGAACATGCATGTCATATTAAGAAGCCAAAATAAAATTTCCGATTGTTTTATGACTTCAGCCTGACAGGGGTGGAAATTAGCTGGTGGCTGGTGATTTTAGCTTCGGGCCGGTAAATATGACCTGCAATCTGCCTGAATGGCAGGTAGACTTTTTAACAGTAGAATATAATATTTTACTTTCTCGCTCATTTGATAAAACTTATTGCATTGTCAATGTAGAGTTGCATACAGATTACAACAATCTACAGTGTTTTTATCAAATCACAATAAAAAATTACTAAAAAGTTATTGGAAAAACCCCAAAGGCGTAATAATACAATGATGGGCAGGTGAACTTGTTCGCGGGCAGGTGGAAATATTTTGTCACCAGCCCGACTGGCGTCAAGAAAAGAAATCTAATTTCCAGCCCTGGCCTGATTGTGTCGCTTTATTTTGAAACTAAACATTTGCAAATCTTGATGTTCAATCACTCATTTCATTCCCAATAAATGTGATTTAACTACCTGCTAATAAAACAAGTTGAAAACGACTATAGTCGCGCTAAGCGGGTCAACCCTTACAGTGCGGGGATCGACTTTATTCGATAGACTAAAGTCGATCCCCTGTAAGGGTCAAAAATATTTCTTATGGCCGTAGACCCGTGACATAGGTATTCAAATGAATCAGAAAATGCTAACTAAGACATTTATGATGATATCAAATTGAAAAAACCCCATTTGGTTGAGATGTTTTTTACAAATTAATTCAGCGCTTTAAGGGTTACAAGTTGATGTGGGCCAGCGTCGCAGACGGTGTTCCAGTATTATACCAGCACTGGGTGAATGCGTACTGCTTGCCATGTCACATAATTATATGCACTCAGGTCTGATTCGGGAAATATGTTGTATTGGGTATTTAAAAAAAAACGATTTTTAAATTCACTGTGATAATAAAGGGATTAATTTGTTCCAAGAAAAAATGTGCAGCAGTTTAGCAATCGTACATGTGCCAAGGTATTACTGTTCATGAAAAAAACTGCTACACAAACACATTGTTGTGTAGCATCGAATTGTGTTGCAAAATACTCCGCTATACCAGATAAATTATTCCCTGGAATTGCGGCAAAATTGTAATAACTAGCATCGTATTTTCGTCCACTGTGAGGCTGAACTGTGAACTACTACTATACAGCAATTACCACCTCTCAGTAAATTAAACCTTTTCCTGCTAAGATTTCACCCACTTCAGTTCTGTTTCGCTACCGCATTTCAAATGCAGGGTGAAAATCACTTATAATTATGTGAGTGTTTAATTTCACACTAGACATTTGCAAATCTTGGTGTTTAAAGCTGTTCCGTCGTATTACATCATTTTTTTTTTTAATTTTGTAATATAGTAATTTTCAGATTTTTAAAAACATTTTTATCAACATTTATAAGAATCTAGAGACATCCCAAACAACCTATTTGTACACCGAAAGGATGGTTGAATGTTAGCACAGCATTGGGCCACATGTTGATGCCGGCGGCCCAGCGTTGGGCGGACAATCAGTGCTGCAGGTTAACTCCCCCCCCCCCCCCCCGTATTCGCAATTTCAAACACCAATTAGACATTAGACACCAGTAAGGGTGGCGTCTTTTGAGTTGGATACGTTGGGTATTTTTGGTATAGTGGGATTTATTAGTGTTGTATACTGCAGAGAGTTTTGTTTACATACGACCTGAAAATAAAACTAGTTAATAGTTATTATCAGTGCTTTTAATTTTGTTAATGATTTTTTTGTATTTTTAGTTTTATTATAAATCACATGTCATCATAACTACATGATATCGAGTCGTCTATTCATAAATGTTGCCTCCCTATTTAAAAAATGTCGATGAAAACGTTGGACTAGTATCTGAGTATGGGGGTCCTTTATGGGTAAAAACGAGGAAAACGAAGATGCGAGGATTGCCACTTCCTCGAGAGGATTTAAAAAATACGAGGATCGAGGATTTGAAAAATCTGAGGATCAAAGAGCATAGAACTGAAGATCGAGGATTTCAGCCTAAATGCGAAGATCAAGCTGCAAAAATAGCCATCAATTGATGGCAGGACCCCTCAGCCATAGAAATAATGAGAAAAATGACCCACATTACCACCATGTCAATTGTTTTTAAAATGGCTGTGGCAGCCATTTTGTTTTCAATGGATTCATCCTAAAAGTTAATCAGATCATCAAAAATACCTGGAGAATAATCATATCAAATTTGAATGCAATCCAACAAACTGTTCATAAGTTATGGTGCCCACAAGTTTTTAGGCGGCCATCTTGGAAAATAGCCGCTTATGGCTTGGTGCCAAAAAAAATAGATGGGATGAATTGCCCAGGCACATAGGTCATGTCTTTGGAAAGTAAACGAAATTCATCAGTTAATTTTTTAGTAAGAGCTGAATTTCTGACCGCCCACCCGCCTCTGGTGATCACTATACCCCACAGCTTTAATGGCTGAGAGGGTAAAAAACGAGGAATTAGGGAAATGAAATGCTCATTGAGAATAATTGTTTGAAGGCCTCATGAAAACCTATGTCACGTGTGTCAACTTTTGTGAGGATAAAAAAGAGAGAAAAGTGAGGATTTGAAAAAGTGAGGAAAGTGAGGATATTGAAAATGCGAGAAAAGTGAGGATTTGCCTCTAAAATGCGAGGAAAGTGGGGATCTGACCCACCCATTAAGACATTACATTTTGTTTTATATTCATGGTCCAGCTATTTTTTTGAGTTACGTAAATATTTTTTTGAGTTACGTGAATATCAAAAAATTACTAAAATTCAAAATGTCAGCTAAACGGCCATTTTTGACGGCCATTTTGAAATTGTTTGCTCCCAAAAGCTGATCAGGTCATTGGCTGACATTGATGAACATATCTTCCAAATTTAGAGATGGAAACTTTTTCTGATGGAACTTTTTCCTGAAACGCGCTAACGAGCATTTCTTCGTTAGTGGCCATAGTAATTAAAGGGTTGATAATATGGAGATCAAAATTTCACCAAAACAATTCCCCAGTGGAATGTGATGGCTATATGAAGTATGAGGAAGCAGAAGTTGATAGATTAGTAGCTATCTTGAAAACAAATAGCTGCGGCGGCGGCGGACCGTGTGAAATACAGTAAGCAGTCCGCCTCGGCGAGGGCTGCTTAATAAATAAATAAGTGAATAAATAAATAAATAAACAAATAAATAAATGAATAAATAGAGGGTATTACACCACAAGTAAAGAATTGAGGTCGTAATTCGTCGCTTTTAGTGTACTAAGATTTCAATGGTAATTTCAGGCTTGAAACTAAGGGTGGTTCAATCACACCTATCCCCGGCACCTATCGCAATGGTTAGAGCGTGGCGCTCTGCCGATGTCGCTGCCTGTCGTGCGGTTTTGAATCCCGCTTGGTGCAGGATTTTCACAGAAATGTTTCCCCCTTCTCAAACTTGGGACATTGTTAAGATGTTGTATCCTTGGGCAAGACAGGTCCAGTGACCAGGGGGTGAAAAAGTCCGATGATAAGTCTTCAGACTTGATATTAGACTATAAAAAACCTGCACCTTTACCTTTACCTACACCTGAATTCAAACTTTAAACAGTGATCCCAGGAGCCAGTGTCCGCGAAAACGCGTATTAACTACACCAAGTCCACACCGTCACAGTCATATTTAAGCTAACTAACAAAGCCCACCAAATGTTAAGGCGTTTTGACTAAGAAGACAATTCGCTTACAGGCCCGGATTGAACCACCCTTGTGCTGGAAATTATACTTTTTGACATGCAATTTCTTTTTAATTTTGAAGTTCTGAACCACCCTTGGTTTTTTCACATGTGGCCCAAAGTATGACACTACGCAAGACATTGAACCCAAGATATTTAACTATTGTTGTTTTAATGTTGGGACAGAATCGTAGACGATAGTCTAGCATTAAGCCAATATTGGTCCAACGTTGGGGTGTCATAATCAAGGACGCCCATGGACGTCAGATTATGATGTCGGAGATCAGTGTGGGGATCGACTGTAGACGTCATAATCTGACGTGCAAAGTCGATCCCCGCACTGAAAGGGTTAAGCTATACATGTGTAAATGTACATACGGGTCCAGCAGGATAAGGGTTCGCGGCTACATGTATTCTGATCACACATCGTCCCCTTGGATATGAAAGGGTGTATCTGCCACTTTGTAAAGTGGCAGATACACCCTTTCATATCCAAGGGGGCGCCATAGTTTTCGTGGAGTTTGGCTCTTTAAAACTCACACCACCAAACACGAGGCAGTCAGGCATTCAGGTAAAATGTCTGCGACGCTGGCCCAACATGGAGCTAACATTGGCCTTAAAATATCGGTTGTGTGCTGGGACGTATACACTAACAATACTAACATTACTTAGATAGATGAGAACAGTTGACCAGTTGAATCAGTTGATGAAATAAATGACGTACATATGATGACGTGAGGGTGGGGTAATAGGGCATGGTGAGTTATTGGGAGTGTTTTCCTTCACTCGCCCGATAAGGGGTTCTGGGCATGTCGGTTGTCTACACCTCAGGAGGCCTCGCAAGCATTACTTTGCATCCTTCAAGAATCACTTTATTTACACCTGGGGGTTTTAACACGATATCTTTATGATTTTTTTAAAAACATGTATTAATATGTGAAACGCAGTGACGTCACCAGAAACTGTTTTGAATGGCAACTTGGTATATAACAATTACACCCCATCCCCCATACTTCATTGTATTAGCCAGCTCGGTGAAAATATTGGAGGTCAAGGCTGAGTATCACAGTATTGGAAATTCCTTTATTTTGTCACACTTCAAGTCATCTTCATTCACCAGGTGGCGCACCGACACCACCCCTTATGTTACCCTGTATACTGCTACAACCTGTTACCGCGTATATATACCGTCGCCTCGGAGCTAAAGGATCCTATCTGCCACTCTGACGAGTGTCAGATAGGATCCTTTAGCTCCGAGGCGACGATACAGGCTCAAACAATTTGCATAGCCAATATAATGCCACTGAATATAATTGCACTAAAACTGATAAAATAGCTGGCGGTAGATGGTCATTTAATTAAATAAATAAAATTGGGAGATGTCTATTTTTCTAAAATATAAATACTTTTTCGTGGAGCTGCAAAATGCGTTAGCAATTCAAGCTTTAAATGAATGAAGAATAGAAAGAAACAATTCAGTAGCACCAGCGTTAATGAAGCCGGGTTCATACTTAAATACGCTGACGACATCCACGTGTTTATTTTTGAGCTCGCATTCAAAAATGAAGAACCCGACAAAATATAATCTGCAAATGTTATTTCTGGGAATGGCGATATTCAATTAATATATAAGCATACATCGGACATAAGTGCAATGTAAAATGGTCTCGCTGTAGCTGACTTGTCACCCCACCTCAGTTCTGAGTTCTCCTGACAAAGAAATATAAAGAAGCGGAGGCATACACTGAGCTTACGTGAAAGCAGAATCAGATCACTCATTTGCATCCCACCTGTGTCGATCCCATGTGGCCTCCAATTTCTACGAAGATAAATGTCACAATTTTGGACCAGCAAAATACACCCAAGTTTACACTTTGGAGCTTCACAGTTCAAGTATTGCAACGTATTTTTTGTTCCGAATATTCAATTTTGTATTCCCTCCCGAATGATAATATGGTTTACATAACTAAGAATCTTAGTTGGGTGTAAAAATAGACAGGTGGGGTGCGTATGCTCTGAAAGCACTTGACATTGACCAGCAACCTTTTTGGCGGGTTAATTTTGATTACGAATCCAAAAATAAACACCTTCCACTATGGCGTCAGATTTTCGACACAGTCCGTCTTGTGCCGACATATTTAGAATTATAGTGGTTTAGTTTTAATATTGATTTTATATAATTATTTGTATTCAGCTATAGGCCTAGTAATTATGCCTAATACTGATACAGCTTAGAAATTTAATGAAATTTTTAATATAGATATAAGCATATTTATTTATTTTTCATAATATATTACAGTGAAAACATATATGTAGGTGACAGCGATGCCATGCCAGTGACAAGTGGAGAGTAACCAACTATAGATGTCCACATTCCTGAACACGAAAAAATAGTCTCCTAATGACCTACGCCAGACCAACATTACAAACAACTTGGTGTATTTTATCGCCGAGGCAGTTTTTCGCACGCCGGCACCCAGGTGACTCAGTTGGGCATTTCCAACACTCACCCTTCCCAGCTATTATATATATAAACTTCGTCAGTTATTACTACCATGTACACAGGCCGTTAGCAGGTATTGCGTCATAGGTGTGAGCGCGCCACATCAGTGACTGGGTGTCACAATGACCGGGGCGGGTTGAATATGACGTGAAAACACAAAGAGGCATTCCACTGTCTGAATATTAGAAGGGCAACATGGCACTCATGAAGGGCAACATGTCACTCATGAAGGGCAGCATGGCACTCATGAAGGGCAACATGGCACTCTTGAAGGGCAACATGGCACTCATGAAGGGCAAGATGGCACTTATGAAAAGCACCATGACGTTCACAAAATGTAAAAAATGCAACATGACGCTTTGGGCACAATGGCCCATATTAGAAAGAGCCAGACGAAACACTGCTGCGCCTCATATGATACCCCTCGGGCCTGTCTGCAGTAGTCCAGACTTTTGTGAACTACTTAGATTCTCGTAATCAGATGCTCAGTAAAAAAACACATATCAAGTGAAATACTTCACATGAACATGATGAAGGCATCAGAAATACAAACATCTGTAAACTGGTAAAGGACGATCTCAAACAACCTCGGAATGTCTGCCTCACAATACCGTGCAAAGGCAAAAGGCAGTATTTGCTTACTTGCAAGGTAAACAGTTACTGCTTTTTGTCTTTTCTCATGCTAACTGCTGAAACGCAGAGCAGAATACTGTTTTGCAAAAGCAAAAGGTAGTATCTGCTTACTTGTAAAGTGAGCAGATAGTGCCTTCTGCCTTTGGACGGCAGTATGAATGTATGGTCAAATCGCTACATGAAAGGGGTTTTATGTATGACCGGATATTATATTTTAAATTGGCCTCTTCATTCAGTGATGCCCCCACGTGAAAATATTAGTCAGGCTGATGAAGTAGTTGTGGCATGCTAGTATGACATCGCTGATAAAGTAACAACTTTAACCCTTTAGACATTTCCCATCCCTGAAAATAAACTAAATTTCCTCAATTGTTTTATAACCAAGATTTTCATGAAAATATTTTATCAATTATTGATAATATTTTTCAATTTGTCAACAAAGTCAAGCCATTTAATTCACTACAAGTACAAGGCGGAAATTGCGACAGCCATTTGCGGCTTGTAGTGGATTAAAATGGCCAAGTAAACGCAGGATTAAAAGGGTTAATAACGCTGACTGGATGTGATCAAAGCATTTGATTTTCCCTACGGCAGGTTAAATGGGGCAGATGAACCAATATCTGAAAGTGATTCTTATGATGAGGATTCCCAGCAAACACGAGACTTTCACCCAATGCTGGTACAATATTAGCCCATCGTCTACGACGCTGGACCAACATTGTACCAACATTGGGTGAACGTCTCGTGTTTGCTGGGTTGTATAGATGCCGACACAGAGGAATACACAACTGAATTAGCACATTTACCCAGTCTGGATGCTTGTTATGCCCATACACTTCAATAAATTGCGAATAGAAAGATGGTTTAAAAGATGCTAGTCAAAACCTTCAACGAGTGGTAGAACGATCGACTGCAACGAGAGTTAATCACATCAATAGAAATACGTGGGGGGGGGGGGGGTATAATGAAAGAAATCTGAATGCAATCCATCAACTCAAGAGGATTAGAAAATAACGCATTTACAAGCTTTATAGGCGAAGATCACACTGTGCCAAAAAACCAAAGGTATCAATCAACATTTGAGCTAAGTCAATTCGCAGCCGTGTAATAATGGTAAACACTAGAACCATCCCGATCACATCGCCTGGGGGGATATACTCGTAACTTGATTACTACCTGAGCACTAACAGTGAACATTATTGTGAGAAATCAGCATGCAGTTAATATTTAGTAGATCCATGCTCCGATTCTGTTGTCATTCTCGAACGATTCTTGGAATATGCATACCAGGAACCGGACATCACCCTGATGACATCGCAAGGCTCAGCCACACTGACCTCCATTTTTAAATGTAATAGTTCTAATACGATCAAAAGTTTACTGCTGAAAATGGCCTAGTTTTCATAGGCACTTGAAATATTCATCTCAATTTCATGGCATCCGAGTTTCTTGGTAGGCAGAGCGAGTGTCGTTTTTATACAGCTGGCTGTAGAAACAAAATGACGGTCAGTGTGGCTGAGCCTACGGCGAAGTAAATGAGTTAGGCGGCCCAGTCATACCGGGTACCGGACAATATTCTGAGAGTTTATTGTGGTCAGGATTGAACCAATTTGATTTTGAAGATTGTGTGAATGTAACACACCGCAACACGCGCCACGAAGTACCTGACCTTAATCTCCATAAAGCTGAGGGAATAACCAGTTTATCATTCTACCAGAGATTATTTAGTAACTAAATAATCTCTGATTCTACTACATCGGATTGCTTCCAGTACAGATTGTATCCTGCATCCAGTCGGTTAACACAAGAGATTGATCTATTCCAATGTTAGGACACCGTCGAAGATGGTGGCCCAACATTGATCTAACAATGGTTCAATATCTTGTGTTTGCTGGAAATAACATAGCAAAATACAACAGCAGTCAGCATTATTCTTGAGATGTCTTCTACTGCTTTGCTATTGCGGGATGTCACTTGATCTACGGTACCGACTCGAGGGACAAAATATTTATGTCTCAGCTGCTGCTAGATACAGGTTCTCACAATAGCCGCAGCGACTTGTATTAAACACTGGTAAATGAAGAGATGGTTTTCGGAAAACATGTGGGAATGGTCATTAGGAATGTGCTTGTCTGTGACGTCTACCACTAACTGTCTGTGTCTCCCATGTTCAGTGACAGCAAGGAAAATAGAATCAGATTCTATTTTCCTTGGTGACAGCTATACCTGTATACCGCTCTTCTCAAGCAAGAAAGCAGTACATGCTTGTAAAGTAGTATCTGCTTACTTGCAACGTGAGCAGATACTGCCTGTTGGCTTTGTAAGACAGCATAGTAACGCCTCTAAATTTAAACAGTGCAATCCGTTTGATGAACATATGTCAGATGACATGAGAGTGGGTGGGGTGATAGGGCGTGGTGGGTTATTAATGATGTTTCCTGCACTCGCCAGATAAGGGGTATTAGGCAATTTGCCCTCAGACAACACTGTATACCAAGCAAATACAACCCAATGTTGTTTTAATGTTGGGCCAGCGTCGTAGACGACGGGTCAGCATTAAAACCCATATAAAAGGATGCATGTAATGCAAAATTTGAACAGGATACAAACAAAAATGTCGCCCACAATATAACCAAATAATTATGTAAACTAAGCCAGATGCACCGTCTTTTGTCTTTTTTAAACCTTTTCGAACTTGTCCGTGAACTGCGTGATTGTCAGCAAAAAGAGGAAGGATGTATGATGAGTTGTCATATTCAAGTGCCACAAGCAAGCCTCAATAGCTTTGTATAATATGCATATACTATTTCATACACACTATTTAGTTCATTTGAAACATGACAATACAAGCCACCTCACTATGAGGCTTCATATTTTAGGGAGAATTTATGATGTTTAAATAGTTATTATCATCAGTGTTTATTCCAGGGGGGGGGGGGGAGGGGTCGGATCCCTCCCACAGATCTGAACTAAAATTTGTCAACTGTACCAATGTGCAATCAATATAATTACTGGGCTAAATAGTCCTAGAATTTACCTGGGAAGGTTTCATATTTGAAAAAAAATCCTGGTGGAATGGGGTTAGACCCTCTCGCGTACTTTACATAAGTGTGGTGGCAGGCGGAGCGGGCAGCGGGCGCACCGCTGCATGGACTCAGAACCCCCTCCTTACTCACAAGTTCCTGAAATAAACCATGATCATAAATCCAGGGTGGTTTCATTTTTGCCCTAATTATGTTAAAATGTACTATGTGTAGACTGTACCCTTCATGATTGAAGTATCAAGTATCAGCTGCAACACAATCATGACAACCTTGAAGTGAGTCTATAAATACAATAAACAGCTACATTAGTACACAGAGCGAACACGAATCCTCATTATGGCGGGATGTAGGGTCAGAGTCCCAGGCGGTGACACTACATTGGACCGTTATATGGGCAATGCCGCGAGATCCTTTGGTATGAAAGTGAAACGTCTTCATGACGTTATTACGGAAGCTTCGTCCACTAAAACCTTGGAGGCTTGGTGTGTATAAATGTATCTAAATAGATATTTCAAGAAAAAATAGAGCGAGATACAGTGGTATTGGGACTCAACTCAACATCATAAATATTGAATTCTTTTGGAAATGTACAGTGCACTCTTGATTATTATCAGGCCACTGTTTTTTCTCTGTTTTAGATGAGCACGCGCATTACCAAATGCTCATTATGTGGTCACTAGCTTCCGAAAAAAGCTATGTTTTTTTATCGCCCTCATTAACTTTTTCAAAAATAGGTCAAGAAGATCATTTTATTTAGTTGCCCTCTTGAACTTCCCAGAAATAGGTCGAAAGTAGTTTTTTTGTGCTGCGGCAACCGTATGTTTTGAAGAATATTTTACACCAAATAAAATTGCACATTAAAAAAATAGGTATTCATCATGGTGATAGATGCTCAGTAAATCATATCATTTATTTTTAGAGGGGTCCGAGGTTTTTCAGAAATAGAAATACTTTTCGTCATTTAAAGCTGGAAATTTCGTCAGCAATTCCAGTTTCAAAAAAATAAAAAGTAGAAACAAACTATATAGCAGCACAGAGATTAAAGCATCCACAGACACATCTAGGCTATAAAGCTTTATCGCCCAAATATTCCGGTATCTATATCATTATCATTACATCCTAACAAGTGGCGGCCTTTAACATATTTAAGAGCCAGGTTGCAGACGAAATCGCCCCTAGAATCTACAAAGCGACAAAATTATCTGAACTTTGGAGTGCTGCTTGAATGAGAAATATTAAAGGTGATCTATCACCCCTTATAGAGTATGAATAAATTTGTGACAAATTAATCAAAGTTGCCACAAGATGGGGCACAAGTGTTTCCTTATATGGGGTGATTGGCTATCATGTGACCCTCTGAGAGAGTCACATGATAGCCAATCAACCCCATATATGGGGTGATTGGCTATCATGTGACCCTCTGAGAGGGTCACATGATAGCCAATCACCCCATATAACATGTATAAGGACATAATTATTCATACCATATAAGGGGTGATAGATCACCTTTAATTTAAAAATACTAGTACTAGTGTATTAGGGCGGGGGCCCTAGGGTAGTGGTTAGCACCGCTGCCTTTCACGCCAGAGTTCGGGGTTCGGTTCCCGGCAAATTGAAAGAAACAAATAATGTTTCTTCCCCATCCACGTGTGAAAGTCAGTATTGTGGGGAGCCTCCGTGACCGAGAGGTACCGTGCTCGGCCTCAGACCGCCAGGGCTCGAATTTCGAATCCTGTGTCTGGAGGACAGTGTCATCTCAATCATCTCACCATTCTCAGGAGGCTCTCCCGGCCCAGTTTAGCCTATATGTGCACAAAGGTGGCCTAAAGCCCGATTCATTTCATTTCATTTTATTACTAGTGTATTAATTATCCTTAAAAATCGTCTACATCATGGTTAAACCCTAAACATGTTAAAGCGCCACATTAAAAAAATATTTTTTAACCCACTTGAAGTTGCGTCTCGCTACCGCGACCCACAACTTCACGTGTGTTACTCATTACTCATATTTCTTTAATGTGAGACCAAACATTTGCAAATATGATCATTTCGTTCCCAACAACTTTGATCGACCAGTAAAATTGATTAAAAGCAACTCTGTGATTAGCGGTTTAACGCAGAATATTTTTGTATAATCCATGGAGACCAAAGGTTTTTTTTATTTGGAATCATCATAAATGTCTTAGTTAGCGTAGATTTTGCAGCGATAGTTTGAATCCATTACCGCAAAACTTACGTAGGCGTTCAGATCATTGGTCCAGAGAAAATGTATCTATGAGAAGGGAGGTTCCATATTTGTTATTAGCGAACACAATCATGTCTACAGACACAAGAATGCAACATAATGGTGTCACTTCAATGTGGTTAAAGATGGTATTGCCTCAGCTAAGTTGTAAATCATCCTGACTCCCAGTGTACAGTATGTACTACATGACATCTATGGTCAACAGAGGAGCGCGCAGCGCGAGGGCTGACGCGAAAAAAATGCACTATTCCTGGTATCAGCCTTATAGTGGCTGTGCCTCTCTCTCTCTCTTTCTTATGCTTCGTCGTATCTGTCACTTTAACCCTTACAGTCTGGGGATCGACTTTAGACGGTATGAGGTTGTCCAGCAGTGTTTCATCTAGCTCTTTCTAACATGGCGCAGCGCCATGTTGCCTTTCGTGAGCGCCATGTTGCCCTTCATTAGCGCCATAGTGGCCTTTTTAAGTGTCATGTTGCCCTTCATCAGACAGTGAACTGCTTCTTTGAACTATTGTTACGTCATATTCAACACACCCAGGCCATTGTGACAGTGAAATCCACCGCGCGTTCACACCTATGACACAATACCTGATAACGGCCTGTGTACATAGTGGTAATAAACGCCTGACTGGGTGCCCGGCGTGCATGATAAGGTGCCCCTAATGATAGTTGGCGCCATGCCCTTTTTTGAATCCTAGATTAAACACTGTCCAGTGTTTAGCCTATGTGCACAAATGCCCATTCCTTCATTCAATAATAATCATTTATTTGTTATACCTTCCACATTTGCCCAAGCAGGACCTACTGTAATTCCTACAATATGTCGAGCATCTAATATACATGTCTTTAGCCGTAAATGTATATCTTTCTCGTTTTTTCATGTTTTTATCACACTTTAAGACAACCAATGTAACTTTTGAATAAGCACAGATCAGTCTAGTATAAATGGTTATTTATTGCATATATTAAGTAGTGTATTTATGAAAAAAGATTTGCTCCGGGGGTAAATTTCATGGTCTTAGACCATGAAATTTACCCCCGGAGCAAAATATTTTCCCTCGAGATACCCAACACATGATCTGCTCCCCCAAGCATAACATACAACGTGAGGCTCGGGGTCTATGGTTAGTTGACTTTCAAAGCGCTAATAATAATAAAGAAATAATAATTTAAATTTTCACCTACTTTAATTTAACCATACTCATAAATTTGTTTATTGTGAGACCAAACATTTGCAAATCTTGATATTTAAGCACTCATAATTTCCATTTAGCCTGCTAAAAAATCGATTAAAAACAGAGTATAGTCGTCGTGCTTGGCACTTTAACTAGCCTTTAGCACTTGAAGGGTTAAACATATTAATTAACCTCTCTTTGGTGCAGTCCATTATATCTCCTTGCACCCACCGCTATTTGCACTCATTGTGATCTGATGAAATATCAAAGATATATGAAAGCAAAGAACGACCTCATTGTGATGGATTAGGCAGTTTTCCATATTATTAGGGCGTTATAATGCCTTAATAAGGCGTTATTACGCTTTAATTCAAGGCGTAATAACGCTTTGCTTCAAGGCGTGCTATATAAGGCGTTATTACGCCTTAATAATATGGAGTTTCTCCGGAACGAAAATGGCGGGTATGAGCCACCGTAATTTAGATACACACTGCAAGATAGTACTTAATTAAAGGGTGGCTTCAACACTTAAAGAAACCATATCGTTAGACTTGTTGAGTCTTGCCCGTTCTTTCCCAGTATACCTACTATACTGTCGTACTGTTCACGTAATCGTGTGTCCTCTGATCTGTGACAGTGTTACAGATTTTACCAAGTGTTGGTGTTGTAATAAAAGAAATGTTTTGTTGCCCATGACAAGCACGATTCCACATATGGTGGAGCAAATTAAAGCGACGAGAGAGTTATTAATATTTCTAAATAAGGTATTATATCCTCAATGCATTGGAAGTTTAAGATGAAAATGTCAATGCTTGGACTTGGATAATTCAACATGATAGCTTTCTGTCATCCATCACTCAATTTTATAATTATATCGTCAACCACTTAAGATTACATATCAAACAAACCATACATATCCTTACCTAAATTATAATACAATCATATAATTGAGAGAATATGCTAGTTTCACGGAGACACTATATTGCGAATAACGTCCTTCTGTAGTTTGAATATTAGGTATAGAGTGAGCGCGCGACAATTCAGGGTTCGACATGTCCGACGAGGCCACCAAAAATGCCTTTGGACCGCTAGAAATTTTCGGGCCTAAAATTAACCCTTTGACTTCCAGGCCGGAGTGCATGCCAGGATCCAGATATACTAGTGTACGAGTTCTATTTTTCGTCATTTGAAGCTGGAATTGCTAACGCAATTTCCAGCTTCAAATGACGAAAAATACATAAATGTAGTATATATTTGTAAAAATTTGTGTCATTTTATGGTTACGTTCATTGACGAATGACGACGGAAATTTCCGTCATGTATGGTAGTGAAAAGGTAGAAAGATCGTAATAATCTGATAATTGTGTTTCTGTCCAGAAGACTAGGACCAGTGGTCTGGCAGAACACTGGGACCAGTGGTCTGGCAGGCCACTAAAATATTCTAGTCTAATGGTAAACTGGGGAAGCAACATTTGTTTCTTTGAAACGAATTAACGAACGGCACATTTCAATTTGTTCACACCCAGGATAAACTGGACCAGGAGTTTGTTCATCTACACAATCGCTACAATGTGGCGAACCTCGTTTGCTTATATACTTAGCTCATCCAGATTGAGAGCTGTCTTGTCTTTAGCTTGAGGAAAGGTTCAGCCATTATTTTGCGAAAACAGCAGGAGGTTGCCTATATGCAAAACAAGTGATTAGCATTAGGGTTCTCGAAATATTCTTAAAATTATCAGATAACTATGCCAATAATAGAAGATCAATGATAAAATCAAGATGGCCACTATACCATTGGTTTGGATCGCACATGAAAACGGACAATGCCAATAGACTCGCAGACCCCGAAACCCTATATATGCCATGTTTCAAGGCATTTAACTGAAAATAAGAACGATTTATTAAAATGTATAAAACCTAAATGGCCGTCGTAGCCTCGCTTTCGGTCTTCCATAAAAACGGACAATGCCGATAGACTCGCAGGCCCAGAAAACATAGGCCTATATATACCAGGTGTCAAGGGGAATCTAAAAAAAAATGGAAAAAATGTAGTCGCCAGGTGGCGGTCATTTTGATTATTGGTGGGAAGCTGGAATTTTAATCAGGTCATCTCCATACTCATGGGTAACTTCACATAAAAAATATGGAGAGATCCAATAATTATTTTTCAAGTTATAGCGTTAACAATGAATTTTTAAATTAAAAAATCAAGATGGCCGCTATAGCCTGTTTTTCGGTCGCACACGAAAACGGACAATGCCAACAGACTCGCAAACCCCGAAAATCTATACTAGTACCAGGTTTCAAAGGAATCCCGAAAAAAATAGTGGCGGCCATTTTCATTATCGGTGGAAAGCTGAAAATTTAATCGGGTCATCTCCATACTCATCACAAAGGTAACTTCACGTGAAAAATGGAGAGATCCCATAATTATTTTTCAAGTTATCGCGTTAACAAGAATTTTTTTTAATCTTTGACTTCCGACATCACAAGGGTCTAAATTTGTGAAGCCTTGCTTCGCTCGGCTCATTAACCCCCGCATCAATACTAAGCCTAGTTCGGGATCTAACTTTGTCATGCGAGACAGAAAAAATAAATGCTATAAGAAAGCGAGATAAATATCTGCTTGAGGCAATGTGAAATAAATTAAATATTGCAGCCAAGAGGTCTCAAAATAAATCATTTGTCTAGTTCAAAACCCCCTCCCCCCCCCCCCCTAGCAATTGAATGGTGGCCCCCAAAATGACATTAACATTAAAATTCCAAGATTAAAATACCCTGGCTACATAATAACTGCGAATTTGTTTAATAATTTTAGGCCGGTAGACAACAACGATGGGGTTTAATTTAGCCTTTTTATTTAGGCCTATGTTTTTGTAACGAGAATTCTGTGAACGCAGTGACGTCACTTGGTGAAAACAAGGTTATATAGCACCCCCTCCCCCATACTTAATTCTGTGACACGCAGTGACGTCACTCGGTGAAAACAAGGTTATATAAGAACCCTTCCCCATACTTCATTGTATTAGCCAGCTCGGTCAAAACAAAGGAGGTCGAGGTCATTGAGTTTCACAGAATACCAGAGCTGGGAACGAGGGAACGAGCCGACAAGCTCCGACGTGACAGGCATAAGGCGTAACTAATAAACGAGGGCCCGAGCGGCCCCCAACCTGTGACGATTTACATTGCTTCAGCAAAAATATGCTCTACTAGGTTCATCTAACCCGGTTTATAACTGCATATTTATGGACTAAAGCCCATGGACTAAAGTTGTGCAGAAATCACTGTTTATTTGTTCAATCTATATAAAGTTCTTGGTCCAAATAAACCATAGGCAGTGTTTCCGCTAGGAATGTTTGCTCGGGGGGTCCAAAAGTAGTGGGAGGTCTGGGAGTACAGTACTCCCCCGAGAAACAAATAATTATGAGTTTTAATTTTTTTTAAGTAGGCCTCATCATATATCGATATCTTTTAAGTTTAGGATTCTTTTTTTTCAAAGATGATCAGAATCTATCATGGGGTTTAGTTTCCCGTCATCGTGAGATTTTCTTGACAGATTTGAAATTTTCTTGGACAGGATAAAAGGCGTAGCCTACATTTCATTTCATCGAAACCGAATTCAATTTCAATCAGTATGCCCTCATTTCCATCTTGGAAAATAACTTGGAAACATCTATGTCTCAAAGAGTCGCGCACCATATTTAGGCTTAGCAAGTTACTCCAAAAACCAATAGGCATACTTAAAAAATGTCGCTGTTGTAAATCAACACGATATAGGATCCTTGTCGAAAAACTTGTTCACGTAAAGCCTGGAGTAACCAAATGAAAATCATTAATAATTTAAATTTTCACCTACTTTAATTTAACCATACTCATAAATTTGTTTATTGTGAGACCAAACATTTGCAAATCTTGATATTTAAGCACTCATAATTTCCATTTAGCCTGCTAAAAAATCGATTAAAAACAGAGTATAGTCGTCGTGCTTGGCACTTTAACTAGCCTTTAGCACTTGAAGGGTTAAACATATTAATTAACCTCTCTTTGGTGCAGTCCATTATATCTCCTTGCACCCACCGCTATTTGCACTCATTGTGATCTGATGAAATATCAAAGATATATGAAAGCAAAGAACGACCTCATTGTGATGGATTAGGCAGTTTTCCATATTATTAGGGCGTTATAATGCCTTAATAAGGCGTTATTACGCTTTAATTCAAGGCGTAATAACGCTTTGCTTCAAGGCGTGCTATATAAGGCGTTATTACGCCTTAATAATATGGAGTTTCTCCGGAACGAAAATGGCGGGTATGAGCCACCGTAATTTAGATACACACTGCAAGATAGTACTTAATTAAAGGGTGGCTTCAACACTTAAAGAAACCATATCGTTAGACTTGTTGAGTCTTGCCCGTTCTTTCCCAGTATACCTACTATACTGTCGTACTGTTCACGTAATCGTGTGTCCTCTGATCTGTGACAGTGTTACAGATTTTACCAAGTGTTGGTGTTGTAATAAAAGAAATGTTTTGTTGCCCATGACAAGCACGATTCCACATATGGTGGAGCAAATTAAAGCGACGAGAGAGTTATTAATATTTCTAAATAAGGTATTATATCCTCAATGCATTGGAAGTTTAAGATGAAAATGTCAATGCTTGGACTTGGATAATTCAACATGATAGCTTTCTGTCATCCATCACTCAATTTTATAATTATATCGTCAACCACTTAAGATTACATATCAAACAAACCATACATATCCTTACCTAAATTATAATACAATCATATAATTGAGAGAATATGCTAGTTTCACGGAGACACTATATTGCGAATAACGTCCTTCTGTAGTTTGAATATTAGGTATAGAGTGAGCGCGCGACAATTCAGGGTTCGACATGTCCGACGAGGCCACCAAAAATGCCTTTGGACCGCTAGAAATTTTCGGGCCTAAAATTAACCCTTTGACTTCCAGGCCGGAGTGCATGCCAGGATCCAGATATACTAGTGTACGAGTTCTATTTTTCGTCATTTGAAGCTGGAATTGCTAACGCAATTTCCAGCTTCAAATGACGAAAAATACATAAATGTAGTATATATTTGTAAAAATTTGTGTCATTTTATGGTTACGTTCATTGACGAATGACGACGGAAATTTCCGTCATGTATGGTAGTGAAAAGGTAGAAAGATCGTAATAATCTGATAATTGTGTTTCTGTCCAGAAGACTAGGACCAGTGGTCTGGCAGAACACTGGGACCAGTGGTCTGGCAGGCCACTAAAATATTCTAGTCTAATGGTAAACTGGGGAAGCAACATTTGTTTCTTTGAAACGAATTAACGAACGGCACATTTCAATTTGTTCACACCCAGGATAAACTGGACCAGGAGTTTGTTCATCTACACAATCGCTACAATGTGGCGAACCTCGTTTGCTTATATACTTAGCTCATCCAGATTGAGAGCTGTCTTGTCTTTAGCTTGAGGAAAGGTTCAGCCATTATTTTGCGAAAACAGCAGGAGGTTGCCTATATGCAAAACAAGTGATTAGCATTAGGGTTCTCGAAATATTCTTAAAATTATCAGATAACTATGCCAATAATAGAAGATCAATGATAAAATCAAGATGGCCACTATACCATTGGTTTGGATCGCACATGAAAACGGACAATGCCAATAGACTCGCAGACCCCGAAACCCTATATATGCCATGTTTCAAGGCATTTAACTGAAAATAAGAACGATTTATTAAAATGTATAAAACCTAAATGGCCGTCGTAGCCCCGCTTTCGGTCTTACATAAAAACGGACAATGCCGATAGACTCGCAGGCCCAGAAAACATAGGCCTATATATATACCAGGTGTCAAGGGGAATCTAAAAAAAAATGGAAAAAAATGTAGTCGCCAGGTGGCGGTCATTTTGATTATCGGTGGGAAGCTGGAATTTTAATCAGGTCATCTCCATACTCATGGGTAACTTCACATAAAAAATATGGAGAGATCCAATAATTATTTTTCAAGTTATAGCGTTAACAATGAATTTTTAAATTAAAAAATCAAGATGGCCGCTATAGCCTGTTTTTCGGTCGCACACGAAAACGGACAATGCCAACAGACTCGCAAACCCCGAAAATCTATATATACCAGGTTTCAAAGGAATCCCGAAAAAAATAGTGGCGGCCATTTCGATTATCGGTGGAAAGCTGAAAATTTAATCGGGTCATCTCCATACTCATCACATAGGTAACTTCACGTGAAAAATGGAGAGATCCCATAATTATTTTTCAAGTTATCGCGTTAACAAGAATTTTTTTTTAACTTTGATTTCGACTTTTAACCTATAACCTTGACCTTGGGTAAAAAAAAATGCCAGGAGGGGTTGAATGTTTGTATGAATTCAATCTTTTGCATCATGTTGGTGTACTAGCCAAACGCCTGCGTGCGGTGGCGGAGCCGGCGGCGGCACCCAACGGGCAGAGGGGTAAAAACGATTAGGGTCTAAATTTGTGAAGCCTCGCTTCGCTCGGCTCATTAACCACCACATCAATACTAAGCCTAGTTTGGGATCTAACTTTGTCATGCCAGTCAGAAAAAATAAATGCTATAAGAAAGCGAGATAAATATCTGCTTGAGGCAGTGTGAATTAAATTAAATATTGCAGCCAAGAGGTCTCAAAATAAATCATTTGTCTAGTTCAAAACCCCCCCTAGTAATTGAATGGTGGCCCCCAAAATGACATTAACATTAAAATTCCAAGATTAAAATACCCTAGCTACATAATAACGGCGAATTTGTTTATTAATTTTAGGCCGGTAGACAACAACGATGGGGTTTAATTTAGCCTTTTTATTTAGGCCTATATTTTTGATCTGGGAAGGAGGGAATGAGCCGACAAGCTCCGATGTGACAGGCATAAGGCGTAACTAATAAACGAGGGGCCCGAGCGGCCCCCAACCTGTGACGATTTACATTGCATCAGCAAAAATATGCTCTACTAGGTTCATCTAACCCGGTTTATAACTGCATATTTATGGACTAAAGCCCATGGACTAAAGTTGTGCAGAAATCACTGTTTATTTCTTCAATCTATATAAAGTTCTTGGTCCAAATAAACCATAGGCAGTGGTTCCGCTAGGAATGTTTGCTCGGGGGGTCCAAAAGGGATGGGAGGTCTGGGAGTACAGTACTCCCCCAAGAAACAAATAATTATGAGTTTTAATTTTTTTTAAGTAGGTCTCATTATATATCGATATCTTTTAAGTTTGAGATTCTTTTTTTTTCAAAGTGATCAGAATCTATCATGGGGTTTATTTTCCCGTCATCGTGAGATTTCCTTGACAGATTTGAGATTTTCTCGAACAGGATAAAAGGCGTAGCCTACATTTCATTTCATCGAAACCGAATTCAATTTCAATCAGTATGCCCTCATTTCCATCTTGGAAAATAACTTGGAAACATCTATGTCTCAAAGAGTCGCGCACCACATTTAGGTCTAGCAAGTTACTCCAAAAACCAATAGGCATACTTAAAAAATGTCGCACATTGGACCTAGGCTATATGAATTAGATCCAAGTAGGCCTAATTAACCCTTTGACTTCCAGGCTGGGGTGCATGCCAGGATCCAGATATACTGGTGTAGGAGTTCTATTTTTCGTCATTTGAAGCTGGAATTGCTAACGCAATTTCCAGCTTCAAATGACGAAAAATACATAAATGTAGTATATATTTGACGAAAATTTGTGTCATTTTATGGTTACGTTCATTGACGAATGACGACGGAAATTTCCGTCATGTATGGTAGTGAAAAGGTTAATGACGTCCATGGCTGTTGTAAATCAACACGATATAGAATCGTTGTCGAAGAACTTGTTCACGCAAAGCCTGGAGTAACCAAATGCAAATCATTATTGTTGAAAGCTCATCAAATCTACCAGGCTGGAATTCTGTGAAACTAAATGACCTCGACCTCCTTTATTTTCACCGAGCTGTCCAATACAATGAAGTGTGGGGGAGGGTTCTTATATAACCTTGTTTCCACCGAGTGACGTCACTGCGTGGCACAGAATGAAGTATGGGGGAGGGGGTGTTATATAACCTTGTTTTCATCGAGTGACGTCACTGCGTTTCACAGAATAGCTGCGCAGCCAAATTTCTATCACAAAATTTTCGGTAGGTCTACCGTAGGCCTAATGTGGGCATCCCTATAGCGCACACACAATAGGCCTACTTCTGTGCCTCAAGACTTCAACGTGACTTTGAAAAATGTAGTGCTATCAGTGCATATTTAGTTGTGAGCCAATAATCTGTATGGAGTAATCTCTGTGGACTGTATTCCTAATTTGATCAGCTGTTGATAAGTGGCTCAATTTCTGGCGTTTAATGTCTTTCTCTGTGATAAAAATAAAGAAAATAGGCTCCTAACTGACCAAATTGAATTGCTCAATTGAAAATTAATTAGCTGAAATAAAATTGTGTAGCACTTGTGTATCCGCATATGCACAGGTAGGGCCTACCATTGACCATGACAAAAACTGTTATTGTATTTTTATTGTCATTTTATTGTCTAGCATGAATTGTGTAGCAAATTGCACCGCTATTATCCAAGATAAGTGAATATTTACAATAGACTATTCTGTGAAAAGCAGTGGCCTCGTCGGAAACCCTTTTGAATGACTACTCGGTGAAAACGATGTTATATAAGACCCTTCCCCATACTTCATTGCTTTAGCTAGCTCGGTGAAAACATTGGTCAAGGCTAGTGAGTTTCACAGAATAGAAACGTATGCAGATTCATCCTAGGTGTATGTCTAGGTGACAAGTGGTGACGCAGATGATCAAAGAGGCCGATTCTAATCGCAATAATAGGCTTAGGCCTACATTGCATGTTTATGCAATCATTGCAGAAATTTTAGTTATTCTTGCCATGAGTAAGCAAGGTTATTGCTGCTGTGAATTGATGATGAGACAAAAGCAGATCATCACGAAGTCATCAAATAAAGAGCTATAAAGTGATCACTTAAAAGGATGGCATTGACAAAGCTGATATTTATAACCGATGTTATTCGCCACACGCCATCGTGCTTGTATCAATATAAACTGGGCAGACTGGTATGCTGCTGCTGTCCAGGGATATTACTCAGCGACTCTCTGTGGACTGATAGAGGAGGCTATCTGTATCCCGCCAAGTCAACCATGTGGTCCGCTGCGTTCTGTGTCATGTTGACACTTTGATTTTTGATTCCTCAGTCAATAGCCTGGGCGTATAAAGTCCAAGTCTTTGGTCATCTGTTTTACGAGCACAATGTCCGTGGAACTAAATTAATATAGACCTGGGGTTTCAAAGGTCATATTATTATCAGGCCTATAGGGCCTACCCAATTAAAAAATGACGGTCGGGTACTAGTATCACCACTGATTACGGTAAAGTTTAGTTAGGCTACCACATCGGTATACTGTAGGCCTACAGCCTTAGCCCAATTTATAGGCCTAATAATGGAGCATTGGTACAGGACTGAATAACCCGTAGCCTATGTTATTGAAGGAGCTTATTGTGCCCTTTACCAAGGCCCGGGTTTCAGCTTTCCACCTCAAAGGGTCAAGTCCTCAATGCAGACCTTCACTGTGGATAACACCAGCTGGGCATATTCATCTAGCTCACTGAGAATGATTGTATGCGCCTCGTGTATATTGGTTGTAGCCCGATGTATGCAGCACAACCTACATGAAGCATTCACTAGCTTGGTGAAGTCTGCAGCGCACTCCACGCGCTGAAGTACAGCGGTGAGGGCTATAAATAGATCGCGAGCCTGCAACAGTGGAATAAAGCGGTCAGGCGGTTTAGGACACGTGGACTGCCGTTGGATATGATAATCAGGCCACAAGTGCACAACCTTCAGAACCACTCATATTGATGTGTCCTCTTGTGTGGTTCATGTTGAAGAACACGTCAATTTGGATCTATTTTTTAGATCTATGTACAATTTAGGCCTACTACACTTCAGTGTCAATTTCAGGATTTGTTGAACCTTAGCAGACATAGCCTTTAAAATATATATTAGCAGTGTAAACCTGATTCTTCCATAGACTAGGGCCTATAGTATATTAATTAATAGGCCCCATTCACTACGCCCGATGTAGATAGATGACTGTAATAATGGTAAGTAGACCTAACGTTAGTCTAATTAGAGATATTTGTCCAAGTGACGCACTGCTGCAAAAAAAATCACATTTATATTACACACACACATTTAAATAGTTATAAATTTTAAACACCTACCTCTGAAGGTGGTGTCGTCTTCTTTGAAAGTTCTTCTAAACTTCTATAAACTGGTATGAAAAGATCAAAACATTCGTGTGATTGGCATCTAATTTAATGACGTCTACCCGCCATTTCCAGTTTGGAACTGTCTGGAAAGAAGGTGGCACGATTTAGGTATTTATATGAAGTTCAGGGTCATACATCCGGGGACATTAATGACGTCACAATCACGTGTGGGAGAGAGGGGTGTGGGGCTAATGTGGTGCAGCAATGGCGGCGATATACCCTAATAATGCGAGCAAGGCAAGGGCGAGGTGGATATCGGCGAGGAAGCCGCAATGGCGGCCGCTTAGTCTCACATAACAGGGCGATGCGATGGGCGGCCACCACACGGCCGCTAACAGCGCATTGTAAATAGAGCACACTTACCCTGTTGGTCCGCGCAACAGCAACACTTCTCTGTGGCTGTGCAGCACCCTCGTCAAGTTGTCTGATGTGGCCACTGATGCCCGCAGCATAGAGCTGGGCCGTGTCACCTGAATGTCACAACCTATGTAGGTCAGATGAATTATTTGTAGGTCATTGTTATAGTTGTCATCCAAACTCTTGTCATTTTAATTGCTGGGCTTTTATGTAGCCATTCGCACTGTGTCTAGATTTGATTCCTGAAATAGACGTTTTTCTTTGTTTGTTTTTTTGAAGTCATCAGTTATAGCCCCACATGCGCTGTGCGGTCTACATCTAGATCTATGCCACTGATATCAATTTATGTATGAAAGGTTTCCATTTAAAAGACAAGCTGCTTGTATGCTGTGCGTAGATAGTGCATCATGAATGTGCTGCACAGTCAAAGTCTATTTACCATGACCAGCCCACAGTGAGTGTGTGTTCACTTGTAGATTCAGGTCTGTCCCGTCTTGTTAATATGTAGCTACTTGGCTAATGGTGGCTACTGCCACTCCAGGATGGATGCTAACACCAGAATGGTGGAGAAGGCAGACTTAGACCAACCTCCCTTAAACGATCTTTAGGCCTACCACAGTCACATATTATATAGGGATATGATATGTACTGGATAATGCGAACCAGGATCTGGCAAGCGAATCTAGCTGTTTGACTCTGGCCTTGACAGTTTGATGCGATGATATCAGCTGTAGGCTTGAGGTTATAGTGATAGCCGGTTGTGTTGTCACTGTAGAGGCGTACAGATAGAAGACAAAAGAGTGGATCTTGCTGCTGCAGTGTTGGCCTGTCCGCTTACTTGGTCACATTTCTCTGTGTGTCTAACTCGTGACAGCTGCCCCGTCAAGGCGTGAACCCGCTTACATGGAGGCTATTACAGGTGCGCCAAGGTGACCCGCCACGTACACACTATAAGCGGCCTCAATCCACACTGTACACTGACGCGTTGGAACAGGCCAGCACTCCACTGTCTGGGCAGCCTGCTGGTGGTGTGGTGAATACAGAGCGAGACTTCACAGCACCAGTGATTTCCTTGGGGCCGGCTGTTGTTGAGTGTGCTCTCGATGTGGCCAATGGCTTCGCCTCGCTTTGTAATCTCCGCTTACAAAATGTATGGCTGCCGCACTACCACAGTGCGCCACGCTACACAGAATGACTGGGCATAAGTCCAAGCGGCCTCAATCAATGTGAAGGTTCGCCGTCAACCTAGCTGAGGTGGTGGATGGCTATGATGGCGGTGGAACCGACCCACACTACATGCGCTCTCACCCAACCAGCTGATCGATTACCTATCATCCAATCTCCTCGGCGCACGCGTCCTTCACTTTGTGTGAAGAGGCTACTGGTCATGAGTCCACGATGAACAGGCCGCGCAGCAGTCCAAGGGAGGGTTCCTCTTACTCACACCTCTACCACCAGGTGGTACAAATAGGTACAGTGTACGCCCTGTTGTTCTCAGGTTGGTACAGTAGGCCTGGTGTACGCACTGATGTCCTCAGGTACCATTATAGCCAGCATGGTGTAGGGCCTACATTATGTTTCCAATATAAGCCTAGTGTACGCACCATTGTCATCAGGCTGGTACAAAAGGCCTGGTGTACGCTCTGTTTTCATCAAACTGGTACCATTAGCCTTGTGTACACTCTGTTTTCATGAGCCGGGTGTAGGCCCTACACTCTGTTTTCATCAATGTGGTACAATAGGCCTGGTGTAAGCTATTCATTTTTGAAGAACCCATTATTATTATCTGGAGGCAGGCTATAATATCATGAGAACCTTTGAAGAACATGTTCTCTATAAAATCGACCCATCATTGGCCTCCTGTAAGATAAATAATTACACTAGCTCTTTTAACTTTATTCTGGTACAAGATGTCTAGTGTACGCTTGTCAACAAGATGTTTATCGCATGTTTATACTTGAGGTGTACCCTGATTAAAGGGACTGGCCCACGCTAAAATCATAAAAAAATCGGTGATTTTATTTCGGGTTCTTAATATGACCATATGATGTAAATATGTACCTAGACTAGAACTGCAAATTTTTATATTTTTTGTGCTGCGCATTCACCAGTTAGGCTAGATATAGAGACGAAATTCCTGATTTCTAATTATTGACAACCATGTCAAAAATAGGAAATGCGGGGATTTCGTCTCTATATCTAGTCTAACTGATGAATGCGCAGCACAAAAATTATAAAAAATTGCAGTTCTAGTCTATGTACATGTTTACATCATATGGTCATATTAAGAACCCGAAATAAAATCACCGATTTTTTTATGATTTTAGCCTGGGCCAGTCCCTTTAACACCCGATGAACCGTTAATTATATGCTCTCCAAATCCATGCAATAAATCTGATAGGCCTACTCCATAATATAATCCGATGTTTCTCTGTGATCCAAATAGGATTATGTCATATAGGATCACAAGTTAAATTACTCTCTAATACTTAGGCCTACATCTATTTTGTAAACATGACTGTTTAGCTGTCTTTGTCAAGGTTATCAGCTGTATGGTAAAATAGAACATGATGGGCCTATTATTTCAAAGTATACCGTACTTTGATGAACCCGGCAAACACGAGACGCTGACCCTCTGCTGGTTCAATGTTGGGCTACCGTCGGCGACGCTGGTCCAACATTGAACCAGCATTGGGCCATCGCATCATGTGTGCAGGGATGGTTATCATTAGAATAACTACTATTATTATCTGTGCGACATGACTGCTGCAGTTGGTGAGATTTAATTTTCATGAGCCATCTGTTCTGTCAATCTTTTTTTTAGAAATACCACTATCATATATCAGCAATCTGAATGTCTGTTACCTGGCTATACACTCTAAACAATAGGTTCTTTAGAAGGAACCCTTCAGTACTTTTACAATGCAATCCCTGAAGATTCTCGTGGGGTTGCATGGTAAAAGTACTGAAGGGTTCTTTTTTAAAGAACCTATATTGTCTATATTGCTTAGATTGCATAGCGATCAGCAACCTGAAGAAGATGTAAATTATAGTGCATGCTCAACCTAGAAGACGGCAATCCCAGCAAACTTGTTACGTTGACCCTGTGTTGGTTTAATGTTGGGCCAGGGTTTTAAACGATGGGCCAACATTAGGCCAGTATAATGTTAACGTCTCGTGTTCGCTGGGATGAGAAATTTAGGGTTTCTTTGGTTTGATCAAGGAATCTATAGGCCTACTATAGATTCCTTGGTTTGATAAATGGATGAGATTGATTTCCCCATTATTATGTGATTATGTGATTAAAGGGTACTCCATCAAAACTGAATATGTGGTAAATACATCTGGAAAAAAACAGGTCACCTTCTGATGCCTGGTGGACGCTTTGAGAAATCGACTCTGGGGTGGTGTAGTCCTACATAGCGGAAACAGCAATATAATTCGTCCCCTTGGATATGAAAGGGTGTATCTGCCACTTTACACAGATACACCTTTTCATATCCAAGGGGACGATGTATGACCGTGATTATAACCAGAATTGCATAACACACGCATATAAATACTCACCTTCAACCAGTGGTAACACAACTGAACATTTTCAAATATTTAAATAAACCTGGTCTATCGTGACTATCAATACAGATGTTTTTGATACAGTCACCTCACTCATGGGGTCTTTATATGCCGTATCTTATGACATCAATGTTGTTTGACGTCAGCCCTGCTGCGATATATACGTAACGTACATGACATAGCAATAAATGACTCACTGTTGTCTTTCAACTAGGAAATGTAACTGGGACAAAAATAAAATATTTCGAAGTGAAAGTCAAGTCAAGCGATGTAGATGTCATACCGGCCTAGTATTAGTGGTTTCATGTAGTACGTCCTATACAGTAGTGTTGTGTAGTGATGGAAACGCAGGTTGACACACTGTGTGTCTAGATAAATACTTGGAAATTTTGTCACCAAAGACACAATATTTTATTTCCCGACAAACCCCAAATTTATAATTCTATGTGCACAACCACAGATCATATGGAAATACCTACCAAACTGCATCGGATTGACATTCCTATTGGCCCCCGAAGACATCTAGTGTTATTAAACAAATCTCTGAATATATGTCGGTGAAAAGTGCAGATTTGAGATTAATAAGGCTGAATTATTTCAGTTGCTCGCGTGTTTTATTTACAACAAGGTCACAACAATGAATCTATGGTCGACTTTCTGTATCCTATGACCATTGATGATTCACCATTAATTTTTCTACTCCGCTACTGACAACGGATAGATGTCAACAATCAACAAATTTAGAAATATCTCAATTTATTGTTATGCTCATTTAAAATGGAAAGTGCCTCGGTGAATCCACCTTCAATTTTATCATACGTGAGCCGTTAATCCAATGTTGGGCTAATGTTGGGCCAGTGGGCCAACATTGAACAACATTAATCAGTTAATGTCAACATCTTGCCCACGTTAGTTTCATAACTCATAGTTATAAAAATAGAACATGCGATTGTGCTGGAACTGTTCCTCTGGTCTGTATGCTGTTTCATAACAATTGAAGTGCTTCACCCTTTTTGAACTACTTCATTTGCCATCGAAACAAGTGTTTTGGTGGTAGAAATCGTCTCGCAGCTTCACGATTAACACTTGATCAAATTCCAATGCGAGGGCACTGTATCATGGAACTGTCAACTGCCGTGCAAAGTCAAAAGGCAATATCTGCTCACTTACAAGTAAGCAGATACTCCTTTTTGGCTTTGCATATCAGAACTCTTAGCTACATTTACACGCGAAGCATCCGTATCGCTTTGATCTATCTTTTATATGCATCATGTATGTATAGCTTGTATAGCATAATATTTTTAAAATAATAAAAAAAGAATGGTATATTCCACCAAAATAAGCTCTTATACTATTTTCTATTACGCGCGTGGCAGTGTGTTTAATAGTATCCGGGCTATTATACTTTCTTGTCCCTATTATAGAACCGGCTCGTTTGTTAAAACGGTGGCCTATTTTGCATACAGGTTCGTTTGTTGTGGTCAGGTTCGTTTATTAAAAAAAAAAAAAATAGGATTCACCAGAGTCGCCCACAGCAGGCTGAGCTTGGTGTATTTGGGCGATTATAGTCGCCCATAACAGTTTTAAGAATTCTCGAATGTGATCCAAGGATTAGATACCGGTACATGTACACAAATACCTGAATAATACAAAATGCACAGAATAGAGTGATCTCCAACTTTATCTCAGATAACTTGACATATCATAAGGGATTTTTTTTTCCAAGAGGTGCTTTTATTGTGGATAGGTTCTATTAACAAAAATAGAGTATTTTTCCAACAGGTGCTTTTATTCCGAACGCTCTTCTATTATAGGACAAGAGAGTATTCGTTTCACCTGGAGGTGAATGGAAATGAGCAAAAATAGCTCCGTTAACTCTTTAAGCCCTCACGATGCATTAAAGCAGCATTTTACATCCCTAAAAACAGACTTAATTTCCCTACAACTAAAGGTTTTAGAATGAAAATTTCCATGAAACTGGTTTACCAATACATGACATGTTTCTTTAATTTACTACCCACATCAAATCATCTTTATCCACTACAAGGCGAGAATTGCGCCAGCAATTCGCGGCTTGTAGTGGATGAAGATGACAATGGTAAATTCAGGCTTGAAAGGGCTAAAGCGTGTAAAATTACAGTTTTTACTCCAAATCCTGAAAATATGGAAATCTTTCAGAAATATGCATCGCGGCACTGAGACACAACTTAATTCCGAATCGGCCCAGGAATGTTGGCCCCAGTTTCGATGCCAAGCCAGCATCTATTACATTAAATCACCATGGAAACAACGCTGAGCATTATTCATGTTTGTATCAATGCAATTATTAAAGCGACTGCTTATGTTGAAATGTCAATTTGCAAAATTTAATTGATATAAAGTAATGACAAATTATTATATTTCAGACATGCGTACGGTTATCTCCCTGAAATAAAATGATTATTTTTTGATAATTTAAGCCCCCTCCTCGCATCATGCACCACGCAACATATTTTGAATAAGATTAATTCACTAAAAAATAATATAATCTATCAAATTAGGTTGTTCCCAGCTTTCATTTGACATAAGCCTATTATATTGTATACAATCCGTACGTTTTGATTCACCTTGAGATGGGAATCGCGGCAGCGAGTCACATCTCAAGGTTAATTAAAATGAGAGTAAATTTATATTTGTGTGTCAGGGATGGCGGGGGGGGGGGGGGTAAAACGTAATATTCACCTTCTGGAACTAAGGCATATCTGCTACTTTAACCCTTTCAGACCGGACTATAGATATCAGAATACGACATCGATAGACGATTTCGCACTAAAAAGAATAACATATTCATAATGGCTGGAGATTCATAACATAGGTATTCAAATGAAGTTCAAGGATATTTATGGTGATTTCAAATTGAAAAAAACCTTTGGTCTCCAGGTTTATATAATTCATAAAAGTTTCAGTTTCAGAAAGAATTGCTAAAATTGTGGTTTATATTCCTGACATGTTGGGTTCCAGGAGAACGATTGACACGGAATCGCAACAGTTAAAAATATGGAACATAAAGTAACTCCGAGCGCCTGTGATGATATTTTATAGCCACAGTCTTTATCACACAAGATATGTGAGGTTTTCGGCCTACATTATTTATCATATTAGACACGCAGCAGCTGAGACAATATGGCACCTTTTTGACATATAACATAATCTAGCACCATCCCACAACATGTGTATCATACTCTGAACCTTTTGTAGAGGCTATACGTTCGTCCCCCGCGTTTGTTATTCAGATTTCAAAGAAACAATGGCTCCTCCTCGTCAATTTGTGAAGACTTAACATAGTGGGAGATCTACTGTGACAGAAAGATATAGCTTGCTCGGCCTTGAGCTTCGACTCCCAGGCTCTCTGTCTGGATGGCTGTTATATATAATGATGCCATCCTCAGTTATATACCCAACGTGGCTGTAACAGAACTTGAAACTGAATGTTTCAGCCACAGATTGAGCCCATAAAAAACCGTGGAACATTTCTTCGGACGGTCATATCTACAACTTGGTCTCGAATTATTAGGTCGAAAATCTGTTTTTGAGAATCAGTAACATTTCGGCCACATTATTTATAGTAGTAGTAGAAATTTTATTGACATAAAAAAGTCGAATAGACTCATTTGTCAGACAATACAGGGTGGCAATATTTAATGACTGTAAATTCATAAAAATAAGTAGTAATGATAAAATATAAATAGGTTTCGTGAATTTTAAAACCCTCTATATCCTTACATATTAATTACTATGTAAGGTGAAAAACAAATACAAAGCATGTATATATTATATAAAAAGTATAAGATGTGTTATAAAGCAGCAATATGACGTTATTCGTTTTTGACTTAGATCACACATGGGATAAATAAAATAACAACTGACGTGCACTAAAAATAAGCTGTTTAGGTAGTGGAAAAGTATGTAAGTTACGGCATATATAATTATACTATGTACATTTCGATTGTATAGGCATACGTATAAAATGTATAAATAATGCCATCTAAAAATAATATCTAATAAACTTGAAACGAAAAGCAAGTGAAACAAACAGAAAACAATGATATAAGCGTAATAATAAGCATACGTGTTAAGTAAAAGATGTATGTCATAAAATATAGTTAATAAGTACAAGTGCAGATACAAATATCACACGAATTGTTAACAACAAAATATAAATATCAATTAACAATAGTATAAGAGACTAGAGTGCAGTACGTTAATGACTGAAATTCAAAGTGTTGATAAACAGTTATGTATAAAATTTCCAACTTCTATTGTAATATCACGTTCAGTATTTGAAAGTAGAGCAATACACTTTTGTATTAAAGACAATTTATCAAAATGTATAATTCTCCCCTTAACCTTTTTAAACAATTCACTTCTTCTATCATCGAATATATTACAGATCATAAAAAAGTGTATTTCGTCATCAACATCCTGATGGCACCTATTACATATTCTTTGGTCTTTTGGAGTTACAGGCCTAGTATGACGTCCTTTCTCAATCTCTAATTTATGTGAGCTCATTCTAAATTTGGCTACGGATTTTATACTGTTGTTGTTATACATTACGGTTAAATACATTTCTTTATGAATATCAAATTTAAATATTTTATAGGTTCGTAATTTAGGATTTAGTGTCGAATCTTGAATTTGCAGCTTCCACCATGATCTATATAGTTCCTGTAACCTCACTCTAACAGACAATAACAATGGTTTGCTCTTTGTGATACACTGTTGGTCCCACACTTGCTCGTTACCTGTTTCAGTTAATATGGCTAACCCAATTTATCGCATGCTCAGCTCATTTTCCGCACAATCATTAAAAAGTAATTGACATTTTTCGGACCTTGGGGTTGAGATCGCTCTCTGTCGCCGTCATGTTGAAAAATATTGATTTTTTCGGGTAAAACGAATACACGGCCTCGGAGAGGGCGTCACCGAGTTCCTGTGATGATATTATAGCCACAGTTTTTGTCACACAGAACGTGTGATATTTTTGGCCTACATTATAGGCCTACTTTTATCAATTTTACACACGCCGCAACGGATAAAATATGACACCTTTTTGATATGTAACTGTACATAATCTACCACCATTCCACAACACGTGTATATATATAAGTCAACTCTTGACCTTTTGTAGAGGCTACGTTCGTTCCCCGCTTTTGTTATTCAGATTTGAAAGAAACATGATATACCATCTTCTGTATGCTCTACTCCAGAGAGCATGGTTCTACTCAGTAAAGACAGAACACTACTGGGGTATTATAGTATTCTGAGACGATCTTAAAAGTTAAGCTGCATATTATAAGATTATACTTGTACTTTTTGTATCATCTTTGTCTCCGCTTCAGGGTTAACCCTTTCAGTGCGGGGGCCGTCTTTATACGTCAGAATCTGACGTCTGTAGTGTAGACGTCAGATTCTGACGTATAAAGACTGAAAGAATTAAAATATTTCTAATAGTCGTAGACCAATAACATAGGTATTCACATGAATCAGAAGGAACTAACTAAGACATTTATGATGATTTCAAGTTAAAAAAAACCCACTTTGTTCCCCATGGTTTATACAAAATAATTCAGCGTTGTAAGACCCTAGTAGCCTACACATACAGCTCAAATTTACCAAATGGGGCCTGAAATTAACACAAAATTACCATCCGAGCACACAATAAACATGGTAACGTTATATTAAAGGGACTGGCCGAGGCTAAAATCATCAAAAAATCGGTGATTTTATTTTGGGCTCCTAATATGACCATATGATGTAAACATGTCCAAAGACTAGAACTGCACATTTTTTTTTTATTTTTGTGCTGCGCATTCACCAGTTAAGCTAGATATAGAGACGAAATTCCTGATTTCTAATTATTGACAACCATGGCAAAAATAGGAAATGCGGGAATTTCGTCTCTATATCTCTATCTCAGCACAAAAATTATAAAAATGTGCAGTTCTAGTCTATGTACATGTTTACATCATATGGTCATATTAAGAACCCGAAATAAAATGACCGATTTTTTTAATGATTTTAGCCTGGTCCAGTCCCTTTAACCACTGTTAGCCCTGAAGCCGCTAATCACGACAATAAGCCTAGTCGTTTTAAATAAATCTAACCTTTATAAAACCAATCCCCAAAAAAGATCGAATTTTTTAGTCCTGCATACATGTGTCAGCCCACTGGGTAAACGATGTTGTTGTGACGTTGGATCAACGTACATGACTTTGGGGTGAAATTTTTTGTTGAATTTGAGCCAAACATTTGCTAATTTTGATGTTTAAGCACATATTTTGTTCCCAATCACTGCGATTCAAACGGTTAATAAAACGTATTAAAAACGATTTTAGTCATGATCGTGCAGTGTAGGCCCCTATGGTTAATCAGTTTGTATAATATTGATAAATATATATAGACTTTTGACGCGCGTAAAACGTGGTATTTCCAACATTCATGAAATATCATAACATTTCAGCTAAGAAATGAATGGGGTGCACATGTATAGCTGAACTGGGCCAGGATGGTGAATGAGACGACACTTCCTTCGAGACACATAATTCGAGCCCTGGCGGTCTGAGGCCGAGCACGCTACCTCTCGGTCATGAAGGCCCCCAACAATATTGTAACATTTTGTTTCTTTGAAACTTGAAGGCCCGAGTGGGGGCTCAAAACCACGATCTCCCACTTTCCAAGCAGGCAGCTTTAACCACTGCACCGGGGCTAGCTAATAAAGTTGATGAGTCGTCACGATTCGCTGAACATAGATATTGATCAACTAGCCGTGAACGTGCCGACACCGTAATGGTGTGAGCTGAGGATTGCCGTGGATTGTTTTACCCCAACAAATCAACGTTTTTTCAACATGGCGGTGACTGATCTCTACCACATGTCAAGGCACGAAAAATTCCTATAACTGTTTAACCCTTTCAGACCTGAATATTTACCATTGTCATCTTCATCCACTACAAGCCGAGAATTGCGACAGCAATTCTCGACTTGCAGTGGACGAAGATGATTTGATGTGGTTTAAAAATTAAAGAAAATTGCTATGTATTGGTAAACCAGTGTCATGGAAATTGTCGTTCTATAAAACCCTTAGTTGTGGGAAAATTATAAGTCTGTTTTCAGAGAAGTAAAATGATGCATCGTGAGGGGTTAAAGGGGGGGGGGGTGTACGGGAAAATAAGCTGAGCATTCGATCTTGTAGCTAAAATGTTACTGAATCAACCTACTTCATCGAGGCCAAGTTTCAGATATGACCGACCAAAAAAATGTCCCACGATTTTGTATGGGCACAATCTGTGGCTGAAGCTTTCAGTTTCAAGTTCCGTTTCAGCCATGTTGCATATATCAACATGAATTGGCCGCGTTGTGGGCCCACCAGCATGCACGGCATGGTGAACGCCCCAAAAGTATAATATTATTTATTGGTCAAGGAAGCAAAACGACTCCGCTGCTGTAAAACCTTATAGTGCGAGGACCGACTTCAGACGTCAGAATCTGACGTCTATAGACGTCAGATTATGACGTCTGAAGTCGATCCCCTTACTGAAAGGAATAAAAAAAATTAAAGGCCGTGGACCCATAACCAGATAACATAGGTATTCAACTGAAGCAGAAAGAGCGAACGAAGACATTTATGGTGACTTAAAAGCGAACAAAACGCTTTGGTCTCCATGGTTTGTACAAAACAAAATTTATTCAGGCGTTGTGAGGGTTAATGGAGTCTCAGAAGACGTCCCCTGTCACATTCAGCCGGTTCATACTAACCCGGTATGACTGGGCCGCCTAACTCATTTACTGCGCGAGGCCCAGTCACACCGACCGCCATTTTGTTTACACAGCCAGCTATGTAAAAACGACACTCGCGCTGATTACCAATAAACTCGGATGCCAAGAAATTGAGTATTTCAAGTGCCTATGAAAACTAGGCCATTTTCAGCAGGCTTAAACTTGTGGTCGTATTGGAACTATTACATTAAAAAATGGAGGTCACTGTGTCAGAGCCTTGCGATGTCATCAGGGTAACTAACATGTGACCATTTCCATATTCAATCATGTTCAGTCAAGACCATATACCAACAAACAAGGATGTATCTCCCTGGAGGATAATAGATGCCACGTTGGCATTCCGCTATATGGCGCACCATTTTACAATACGTCTACACATAGACAGATGTTCACTGTACACCTCGCTTCTATCTAAACTGAAAGGATTGGTCGTCTTTAATATTGCACGATGACTAACCAGCTAGCTCTACATGGCACGCAGTATGCTAAGCAAATTAATTTCCTTATTATTTATGTGAAATCAAAGGTCATAGGTTCATGACTGTCATGTGTAGTCTCTTATATATGATACATCTAGTCGTAGTGCTATACACAAAGAACAATCACATTGGTCGATACAACCGGTGGCGTGTATTTATAGAAACGATTATTATCACCGCTAGACTCGGTGCGCATACCAAAAGAGTGAGTGAATGTGAGGTGGTTCGCGTACGATGCCATATTCTTTCGCAAGGCATCTTTTTATACGCACATGTCTTTACACTGAGATGGGAAAATAGTCTACAGGGTTATGATAATGCTCCGACTGCATGCTTTCTTCTGCCAGTAATGTTGCATCACAGTCTTTAGTGGGCGATCAGATGAAACGCCAAACCAGCTGACACCAGAAGCCGACCCAATGTGGGGTTGATGTCGGGCCAACGTCTGCGAAACTGGCCCAACATTAACCCAACATTGGGTTAGTTTACTTTGTTGGCAATCTCTCACTCGCTCCCCGCTTGTACAAAAGTCCTTCTATCTTCCTCTGTGCTCCATGTTTCCCATTGTAGGGCCTATATAGCCATGTCGACCTCTCTGAGGCCGTGGATTGATGTATTTGATTTACCCGAAAAATTCAACATGGCGGTGACTGAGAGCGATGCCGACCCCAAGGCCCAAAAAATTCAATCACTTTTTAATGACTGTGCGACCTTTGAGCTGAGCATGCGGGCATGAAACTGAAATGTTACTGATTCTAACAAAACTATTTTTGACCTGATTATGCCCCGATATTTTCCGATATGACAGTCCAAAGAAATGTCCCACGATTTTGTACGGGGTCAATCTGTGGCTGAAACCTGTTTCAGCCACTGGGCCTATACACACACGCATATTCTGATCGCCGCTGTATCCTTGTATTGGTTGTATGAAGGTATAGATGGGTGTGGTCACCATTTCTGTTACTCACACACCCTTCAATCCCAAGGGTTTGCATCTCGTACGGGTGCTATAGGAACCCTTTAACCCTTACAACGCTGACATATTTTTGTATAAAACATGGAGACCAAACGGTTGAAAGCACCATAAATATCTTATAGTTAGCTCTTTTCGTCAGAATCTGACGTCATAGACGTCGATCTGACGACCAAAGTCGGTCCCGCAGTTTAAGGGCGACGTAATTGAATTCCTCCAAAATTAGTCAATGCCTTGAGGGTGCTTGATAAACGTGATCATACTTTAAAGCCAATGCATTTTCAATTGACAAAGGATCCATATCGGAAGAGATCACATCTATCATGTGGGACCCTAAGGAATAAGTCAGAGCTGCTCTCTCAACTGACTCTTTCTCCGAGGTCTGGGAGGTTTTCACTCCCGGTGTTAAAATCTAATCATATGTGGAAATTTATATGGCGTGACTGAGAAGTGCTCAAATAACGAAGTATAAAGTATGTAACATGTTTACCGCACACTAGACAAAATGTAAACTTGTATATGATTATTAGGTTTCTACCCTTTCCAGAGTGTCTTTTTTGCTGCCATTTAGAATAACTTATAGTAGCTATTTTATCTCTGGTTTTGGTGCGGGAAACATATATATATGACCTATGTACATATACCATGATAATGCTGTATGGTGTTGGACGTTATTTTAAATAATTATGATGGATAGTTTAAATACCCTAAGCTTGTTTAAATGTGTGAATGGCAAGCCGGGATGTAAGTTTGCATAACCCCTGAGCACTGAGATATTTCCATTCACTTCAAGTTGTGTCTCGCTACCGCGATACACTGCTTCACGAAAATGTATATGATTTGTGAAATTTAAGTCCTAATGTATGTCAGTGTTTCAAGATTGAAGGCATATATCTTACTATTAACAACTGGTTAGGATACACTTTTCAGGATCTTATAAAAAGACACAATGTCTACTGTAGTCGACATCAGTGTTCTATAACTGTAAAAGGGTTAAAATTGATGTTGCTTTGTTGTTTGAATTGGTCCTTAACCTTTTCACTACCATACATGACGGAAATTTCCGTCGTCATTCGTCAATGAACGTAACCATAAAATGACACAAATTTTCGTCAAATATATACTACATTTATGTATTTTTCGTCATTTGAAGCTGGAAATTGCGTTAGCAATTCCAGCTTCAAATGACGAAAAATAGAACTCCTACACCAGTATATCTGGATCCTGGCATGCACCCCGGCCTGGAAGTCAAAGGGTTAACAATGTTCTCTGGTCCTAGAAATTCCTTGAAGAGTCCTCTAATTTTGGTAAAATCAAGGAATCTTTGGTAAGGTCAAGGACAAATTAAATAGAATGAGATTGGTTCTATCCTTGGCTCTATTTTCCTAGGTGAGATCAAGGAATCTATTGGTGAGATGTACGAATTCCTAGATACATGCCTAGATACAAAGTCCAGGTTCACGTAGTTACTATCCCCATGATGCCACTATTCTGGGGTAATGCCAGTCAGCACGATACATTGAACCGATGTTCGAGCAATGCTGGGCCATCGTCTACGACGCTGGCCCAACATTGACCCAACATTAGGTGAGTGTATCCGTGTTTGTTGAGATATGCTCTCTCTTTGTAGATGACTCATCACACGATATAGATGGCAGGATGTGTGTGTGTGTGGTTATTCTCAACTAACACAGAAAATCAACATTGGCTCCTTAATAATTATTGTCCATGGTGGCAGGCCAATCGCTTTAATTCTTTAGGCACCCTCGTCTAATGCGTGCACCACATGGCATATTCGAAATAAAATTCATCGAACTATACACGGTAGAATTCGTCAATATGAGGCGGTTCTGCCCATGGTGTTAGGCCAAGCGCTTTACTTCTTTGAGCACCCTCGTCTTATTTGACTCCGTGTCAATGGTGTAAGGCCAAGCGCTTTATTTCTTTGAGCACCCTCGTCTCATTTGACTCCGTGTCAATGGTGTTAGGCGAAACGCTTTAATTCTTTGAGCACCCTCGTCTTATTTGGCTTCGTGTCCATGGTGTTAGGCCAAGCGCTTTAATTCTTTGAGCACCCTCGTCTCATTTGACTCCGTGTCAATGGTGTTAGGCCAAGCGCTTTAATTCTTTGAGCACCCTCGTCTTATTTGACTCCGTGACCATGGTGTTAGGCCAAGGGCTTTAATTCTTTGGGCACCCTCGTCTCATTTGACTCCGTGCCAATGGTGTTAGGCCAAGCGCTTCAACTCTTTGAGCACCCTTGTCTCATTTGACTCCGTGACCATGGTGTTAAGCCAAGCGCTTTAATTCTTTGAGCACCCTCGTCTTTTTTGGCTCCGTGTCAATGGTGTTAGGCCTAGCGCTTTAATTCTTTGAGCACCCTCGTCTCATTTGACTCCGTGACCATGGTGTTAAGCCAAGCGCTTTAATTCTTTGAGCACCCTCGTCTTATTTAGCTCCGTGTCAATGGTGTTAGGCCAAGCGCTTTAATTCTTTGAGCACCCTCGTCTCATTTGACTCCGTGACCATGGTGTTAGGCCAAGCGTTTTAATTCTTTGAACACCCTCGTCTTATTTGGCTCCGTGTCAATGGTGTTAGGCCAAGCGCTTTAATTCTTTGAGCACCCTCGTCTCATTTGACTCCGTGTCCATAGTGTTAAGCCATTTAATTCTTTAAGCACCATCGGCTAATATGGTCACGACATGACATATTCGAAATAAAATTCATCGAATAAAAACGGTATAATTCGTCACAATAAAGCGGTTCTGAGTACTTCATTTGATATGTTATACTTTGGTGTCTATTTCTAATAAGCATATATTAACTCATCTTCACTGTAAACAATATAGGTTCTTTAGAAAGAACCCTTCAGTACTATTACCATGCAACCCCAGGAGAACCTTGCAGGGTTCTCCTGGGGTTGCATGGTAATAGTACTGAAGGGTTGAACCTTGCAGGGTTCTCCTGGGGTTGCATGGTAATAGTACTGAAGGGTTGTTTTTAAAGAACCTATATTGCTTACAGTGCTGAGGGACTGCAATTCTCACCTCATTCTCACCTCATAAATTAAAGTGCGATGACTAGAGGGTTAAACCAAGGAAGTATTGAACGTCCTTGGTTTAAACATGGTGATAGAGTCTACTATCTCCATGGTTTAGCCTTTCAGAGCGGGAATCGACGTCTAAAGTCCACCCCGCACTGAACGAATTAAAATATTAATAATGGCTGTATAAGCCCATGACATAGGTATTCAAATAAAGATGACTTGTAATTGAAAAAACCTTCGGTCCCTATATGGTTTATACACAATTATTTCAGCGCTTTGAGGATAAAACATGGAGACAACGTTGAGTCAATGTGGTCTATTTTGCCGGATATTGTGCACATTTTATTCAGCCACAACACAAGACACACCACCTGATTATCCGTGATAACATCTGTTTGGAAGGCGACCAGTCGTTCTCACCATTTAATCAATATGGTGTCATCTGTCCATCCAGTGTGTAGAACGATCAGTGCAGGTGGTTTTTGTACTCACACAATGTAAAGAAGATGTCTATAATATAACAAACGATGACAATACACTATCTAATTTGAAATTAAATCCTACTGTCCTAATTGAAACCACAAAACGGCTCATAACGGACCATTTTTTCACGAGAGAAGCGTAGGAGATGTTCTCAAAGATGAGATGTTCCCAAAGATGAGATGTTCCCAAAGAAGCAATTTGTTTTTTTTTCAACCTTTGTAAGGAGTACAATTCCTTTGCCATCTCACTTAATTGAAGTCTGACCTCTTGACATTTATATAACCGTTTCGGGAAGGTCATATTTATAAGCACAAATTTATTATTTCATAAACTTATGATGTTTCATTAGGATTTTATCTATAACACAGGTTACAACAGCAGCAAAGTTACCGCACTTATTACAAAATAAGAAATTTAAAAAAAAACGTATTTAGAATTCACCTCTATCATGTCAACGATGCTTTGTAAATCTTGGGAAATGAACTCGGTTATTTAATGTCTCGGAAAATAACCTGTCATTATTTTTGTCTTTTTCTATGGTCTCGCCCACGCCGCTTTCGTAACCCTTATCCTGCAGAGTAAATTTATATAAATTTTCAACCACTTGAGGTTGTGTCTCGCTACCGCGATCCACAACCTCAAATGGTTGAAAATTACCCATATTTGTTTAATCTAAGACCAAATATTTACAATTTTTTATATTTAAGCAATCATTTCATTACCAATACCAGGTAATCAATCGGCTTATGAAATGGATTAATACGACTATTGTCGTGATCAGCAGTCAAAGGGTTAACACACAAATATGTTCCCATTTTCATTAACCTTAATGAGGAAAAGCATAAAATCAACTGAAAGCGAGCCTTATAAAATATGATACAGTTTATTTAATGAACATAGAGACTTTAATGAGTATAGAGACGAAATTCCTGATTTCTTATTTTGGAAAACCATGTCAAAAAGTAAGAAATACGGGAATTTCGTCTCTATATCTAGCCTAACTGGTTAATGCGCAGTACAAAAATTAAAAAAACGTTTGCAGTTCTAGTCATAGACATGTTTACATCATATGGTCATATTAAGAAGCCAAAATAAAATCACCGACTTTTTAATGATTTTAGCCTGGGTACGGGCCTTTAATTAATCGGCTAATAAAATGGATTAAATAGACCCTACAAATATTGTCGTGATTAGAAGTCAAAGGGTTAACACACAGATATGTTCACATTTTTATTAACCTTAATGAGGAAAAGTATAAAATCAACTGAAAGCGAGCCTTTTTATCGTGATACATTTTATTTAATAAATATAGTGCGTAAATGCAAGGATGGTGACTGAAATAATTATCAAAATATATTTGTTAATTTAATAAGTACAGTGTACCACAGCTAATGTGATATTAAAAATAACAGGTACGCCTATATAAGTATCAATGCAACCAATATAATTTCGTGAGTCTACCATTACTTAATTTGATTAAAATATTTCAGCTGGAAGTGGATATAATAAATAACAAAACACAGTTGGTTTATATGTATCACATTAAATTGGTCTTAGCCCTTACAACACTGAATTAATTTGTAGAAATCATAGAGGCCAAAGGGTTTATTTCAATTTGAAATCATCATAAATGTCTTATTCAGGTCTTTCCGATTCATTTGAATACCTATGTTCTGGTGCTACGGCCATTAGAAGTATTTTTAATCTTACAGTGCGGGGATAGACTTTAGTCTGCAGACGTCAGATTCTGACGTCTAAAGTCTATCCCCGCGACGAAGGGTTAAGCGGAGTCGTTCTTCACATTGTCGTTCTTCCCATTGTACACATGGCATACAAGCCGATGCAGCAAATGCCATTTCCTTTATGATGTCTGTATATGGTGTAATTGCCACATCATTTATGCTGCTACAGAGAGGAAGAAAGCCGAAGCAGCAGCTGCCAGGGTTTGAGACTGAGGAATGATGCGGTCATACAGGGGCGGATCTAGCTTTTCACTGAGGGGGGGGGTTAAAATGTGAAAAATATATATTTAACTGTAATGGGGTCGAGGGGCCCGCCCCCGGGGAAATTTCGGCATATTGGGCATTGTTTCTCACTCAGTATATCACCAAATCATAAGGAAACCCCTGAATAAGATGATGATTTTTTTCTGAGGGGGGGGGGGGGGCTTAAACTCCTTCCCCCTTGGATTCGCCACTATCATATACATCCGCGGGTGAAGCTATAAGCACAATCACACAAATATACGATGCTGATGCCATCAACCCTGAAACCCTGAACAACCCATTGACGCAAATAGTTCTGTATGGGACAAAGCCCGAGGAGCTGTACATTCTCAGCTGTGGAAAAGGTCGAGGCCGAAGGCCGAGCCCTATCTCACGGCTAAGAATGGAGAACCCCGAGGGTTTTACCTTACTCAAAACACATCCAACCATAATTGGGATCCCTCATAATCAACAGCTCGGTCATATACCTGACTAATTATAATACTATATGTATACCATAATACTATGTATACCATGATGATGGTTCTGTACTTCATCAACAATAACTTCCCATTCCCGGATTTGAATGTCGTGATCGGACAAAGAAATTAATGTAGGCGTACTGGTGTGTTTTAATGATAAATACATATTCAATAGACCTATGACAGTACTTTAGTATATGGTACAGAAAACAAATTTATTGATATGATGCAGTTGAGTATTTAAAAATATTTTAGTAAAACTATTGTTTGTCAATTTAGCCCTGAAAACAAAAACTATTTCGCTGGTGACCCGAGCTACATACCAGCAAAATAGTTGTGTCTTCGAGCCTGGTGTCAAAATAATGAGAAGTTACAATATTTGAAATATATCTTTATCCGTATGGTATACATGGTATCCGGCATATATGCACAGAAAATATGTTGTGTTCCATGCGCTGCGATAAACCTACTATACATAGACGAGGAAAGGTGTCAAGTGCACTTTTTATAGTCCGCCATTTGACGACATTTTTCATCTAAAAGTATAAAAACGCTGCCACAAAATATATAGAAACAGTGAAGAATGGCACAATAGTATTTTAACTGGCAAAACATGAAGTGAACTATAAAAACGGGAATTGAGTTTACTATTTAGTGTCACGTAGAAAAATCCGAAGCCGGGAAAATGCCTTACTGTACTCGGCCATGATGAAGTGATCTTTCATGTGCACTTAGGTATAATAATATAGGCCTACACTTCGAGCCTTTGTGTGGCGACAGCCATATTTACCACAACTGTGCCACACTGAAACACAGATATTATATACCCGCATTGACAATGTGTCATCTTAAACGACAGCCCAATGTGACGCTTTAGATGTAGATCTATGTTACCATGCAGGTTATAACGTTTGGAGTTATTTCTGTTACATAATATCGCGACAGTGGGAATCAAGTGGCCACTGGGCACACGACGTTATTGCCGCGTCAACATCGAAGCTTTGCAGTATTTCGAAAGGAACATGAGAACTATCAATAATAGTATAATTATTTCGTGCACTTTCTGGTACATATAATCGCGACAGTGGGGATCTAGTGGCCACTGGGAACACGATGTTATTGCGACGTTGAATCAACGTCATTGACGTTGATTCAACGTCGCAACAACGTCGTGTGCCTGGTGGGCAGACATTTTAGAGAACCTTTGCAGTATTTCGAAAATATCATGGGTACTGTCAATAACATGCCTGACCCATGACTGATTATATCCTATTTTTTTCGAAATACTACAAGGGTTTTCTATATGGGCACATCACCATATAGGCCACGGCAGCGCTGCACACTCCAATGTTTTGCACAGTTTGACGACCAATATTTGGCTCAGTTTGGATTCACAAGTGGTATATACTTTGAGGTTACGGGTTCACACCCGAACCAAATGACCCGCCGTCCCAGAGTTATTGCAGCCCGCAAAAGACGATGACATTAATATGTTCTGCTTCTCTCTCCTTCAAGGTAGAATGTGTTCCTTCGTCACGTGTATAGCTCAATAGATGAGCTTATTCCTGCACAGCACAGATGTGGGTGCTATAATCTACATCGTGGCGAAGGATATTGATCTCCAATAATAAATATTAAACAAAATGAGAGCGGATAGGAGGAATTGTACAATGACATTGGATATTTATGTGATGTAGGCCTGCATAGGCTACTCCATAATATCCTGCAAATGGCACACCACACACTAAAAATCACATGAGTTCTTAATACGTGATTTGCAAAGAACCCTTAGTACTCTACCACAAAACCCACTGTCCGAGCAGTTTTGCAAGGTTATCACTGGTTTTTATTGTAAAGTAGGCCTACTGAGGGTTCTTTAACAGAACTATATCGTTAGGGGTGTAGTTTTAAGTAGGAGGTCTGTAGATACTGGTTGTTGTGTGATTGATATACCATGCCATTGGTATCTCAAATTGGATGGAAGCGCACAGAGACCCAGTTTATGTATCAACATAATTTAAAAATGCCTGAGTCAGCTGGTGCGTGTGTCAATGATTGTGTATTGAGAAGTCAGTTTGGCTCCACAATCACATTGCTGGCTTAGATATGTAAAACACTGCATGTATACACAGTATACAAGCAGGGTACACGTGTGGTGTGGGTTACATCTACCCAAGCGCTGCCGTGACGTCCTCTCCGAGGCCGTTGATAGGTGTATTCGTTTCACCCGAAAAAATAAACGTTTTTCAACATGGCGGAGACTGAGAGCAATTTCGACTCCTGAAAGGTCCGAAAAATTCCCATAACTTTTTAATGACTGTGCGATAAATGTGCTGAGCATGCGATCTTGGAGCTGAAATGTTACTGATTCTAAAAAATCTATTTTCGACCTGATTATTCGAGGCCAATGCTTAGATATGACCGTGCAAATAAATGTGCCACGATTTTGTGTGGGGTCAATCTGTGGCTGAAACCTGTTTCAGTCACTGGGGCTACCCAAGCGCTACGGTGCTTAGGCAAACAGCAGTAATTGCTCACTTTTCCAGTAACTGCTTACTTTATCAGAGCAGAGCGGTGATGTAGCGGATATGTGGTCAGGTCAGGTCAGGTACTCAAACCGACTGGAGTTGTTCTATTGTGAACACCTGATCAAAGTACACAACCATAGAGTTTTCTAAAAAAAATGAAAGGAATGGCGTTTTAGGCCATCTTTGTGCACATTTTGGCTAAGCTGGGCCAGGAGAACGTCCAGAGTATGATAGAGTTGTCTTTAATTCTTTGACTTCCAGGCCGGGGTGCATGCCAGGATCCAGATATACTGGTGTGGGAGTTCTATTTCTCGTCATTTGAAGCTGGAATTGCTAACGCAATTTCCAGCTTCAAATGACGAAAAATACATAAATGTAGTATATATTTGACGAAAATTTGTGTCATTTTATGGTTACGTTCATTGACGAATGACGACGCAAAATTTCCGTCATGTATGGTAGTGAAAAGGTTAATACTCCATGACACAAACAATCATACGCACACCAATCCCATTACCCTCTTACCTTGCCTGCCGCATGACATGGATCAGCCTTGACCAACACATAATTTTGTAGATGATTATTGTTTAAATTTCTTGTATCTGATAGGTTAAAATAAATAATTTATGCCTCTCGAGAGTCTGTTATTTATTGACCACTGGACATACGACGTTGCTGCGACGTTGAATCAACGGCAATGACGTTGCTTCAACATCGCAACAACGTCTTGTGTCCAGTGGGTACCCACGATATTACATATAATGCATGTAGATACTAGATAGATGGGCATCTCTTGTACTATTTATAATCAGTCGGGTGTCGTGGTCGGATGTTTTTTAAGTCAGTTAAAACTAGTCCGTAATAACAGACTCTGTGTGCGATACAGAGTCTGTAATCATTGCCATTCGTAAAGTTGTGCCCCGAAAATACGGTGCGCATCCGATCGATTGCGTAATGAATTACTGCATCATTGTTTGATCAATTATTTTTATATCATTCTGTAATGACAGATGTACATCTCATTAGAATAATGCCTTAACGTGGGGAGTTAAAGCCCTGTCTTTATAGATGAATTTATCATCCAAATAGGGCTACCCTCACATTTTTCTCGAAATGTTTGGTCTCAGCGTGCACTGACCACCAGCATAGAAAACCACAGCTTTTGCTATGCTGTCAATCTCTGACGTTGAACCATGCTGTTCACGTCAAGCTCGAACTAGTTAAAACCATAGACCTATACCAATACTGTGGTTAAAACCCTCGAGGTTCTCCTTTCTTAGTTGTGAATAAGGCCTCGGCTTTTTGCCTGAGCCGCGACCTTTTTCTCAGCTAAAAATGTATAACTCCTCGGGCTTTATCCTTTATATAACCAGAACCGCTCATTGTATTCTACCCAATGGTAAAGTGGTTCAGCTTGTCACATGACGAGCTCAGACAATGAAATCCGTCATTCAGTTGTTATTTAAATTAGGGGGTAGAATACCATACTTGGACCGACGATGGTGAGACGAATCACACATAAGTAAATATTCGAGCCCTGACGGCTTGAGGCCGAGTACCCTGCCTTTCCGTAACGCATGCTCCCCACGATAATACTGACTCTTTACGAGTTGACGGGGAAGAAATATTTTGTTCATTTGAAGCTTGAATGTCAGAGCGGGCGACAAACAACTATGGCGTGACAGGCAGCAGCGTTAACCACTACATCGGGAATCCCGCCCGAAAATGTGAAGAAACACAAAACAGTATGAACTCAGAAACATAGATTTATGCCCAGAACATGATTTATCAACTGATGTATAATTAAATGCACCATAATTATGGCATATTTTAATTGAAGAGAAAAAGATGTAATCTACTAAGATAAACACGATATGATAAGGTTATTGCAGTTGGGTATTTGTTAAAATCTAATAAATTATTAAATAATTTCCATTTACCCTCAGGGAATTGCTGTCCTTTTTATCTATGATCTTTTGTTTTTTGTTGTTCATGGTGTCATCTAACTATAATTGGTGTATGCCAACGTTACTTATTTTCCAGTATATATGGTGTGTGACATCTTCGTTTTGTGAGCAAGGTACATTCTATCTATAAATATTTGATCTGTGCCATCTTTACGTTGCATTTTAGTGCATGATGACTTTTGTCTATGCATTTTTTTTGCCGTCTTTGTTTTTAGTGCGTCCTATATGCCACTCTTTTTTTTAAATATATCATGCCTATCACCTTGATGTGCCGATGCTTCCATTGTTTTTGTGACATCAATTACGCCTGAGGCTTCCCAAAATATAGAAGGCGTATATTACAAGCAGAGGTCACGTATACCACGGGGGGGGGGGGCAGCTCCTTATAAAGCTGGCGTTCTATCGGTGAAGATAAGATTTGCAAACCACCCCTAAACACTGCAAATAAAATTGAAAAAAATGACCCCTAAAAACCGCGAGCTCACTTGAAAAAAAGGCACTATTTTACTTGCCATTGAGTGAACGTTGAAACAATGACCCCTAATTCTGTCTTTGAAAACATTCCTCTATTTCAAAATACCCCTTATTTGAGGTTTTAGGTCATTTTGACCCCCTAAGCGTTTTTCACGAAAAACAGCCCTAATACCGTGTTTTCTTCTTTATGGATGGGATGCCACCTTTATGGGGAGCACCCACCCCCCCCCCCCCCCATCAGGTCACATAGATCTATCGATATACTAGTATTCTGATGTACTGCAAACATTTTAGCACAATTTGAACAAACTGTATATAGAAAGGCATCTAATACTAAAAGCTGCTGCTACTCATAGATGCTTAAGTCAATAGCTATCCGGGTATGTATTGACAGGGGTTGCGATGCCGGTTTGCTATGTAGCAATATATGGGCCTACCCTCAGCGAATATTCTTATCGGACGTTATTATCAGATTAACCCGGCGCCCAGGACCCAGTGTTTGATAAAGTTTGGGTCAAGGTCCGTTTAACAAAGAGCCTTGGTTTAATCAGGTAGTTTATTATTGAGTAGCTGTGTAGTTAGTGCATGGTGTTGGCGGGGTCATGACCAGGATGATCAAGAAACATGTTGATCTGAAGAGCCGAAAGGCCGTATAAGGGGGCCTACAGATTGATAGTGGGTCTAGTCTGGGATCCCACTTTGTGGACAGCATTTTTTCTATGAAATTGATTACATGTATATCCCCACACACAAACTGAAATAAATAGTTTCGCTTGAAGAAGAGTGTGAAGAGAAGAAAATAAAGTTCTGCAGATATCAGGCTTTCCAGAACAGCATGGCTGATCACAATCATAGTGAATAGTCAATTACATCATGTTTATTTGGGGGGTGTATATCCCAGCAAACACGAGACATTAACTCAGTGTTGGTACAACGTTGACCCACCGTCTGCGACGCTGGCCCAGCATTGTACGAACATTGGGTTTATGTCTCGTGTTTGCTGGTATGTCACTAGCACGTATGCTGAGGTAAACCGCAGTAATCTGGTAATAGCTTCTTTGAAAACTAAGCAGTTACAGCATTTGCACTGCAGAAACAGGGGACTGCTCGATCATGGCGTCCACTCTGTGTTGAGACACCAATTCTGTTGGCTGTTCTTTAAGTCTGTCTGGCGGAAACTTGTTAACAGTATTAATCTTTAACGAATTGGTTGTTTCTAATGCAAATGTATCTTAGGCGCCGCCTTCCCCCACCCCATACAAGGTGGACAAAATCATGGTATGACCATCGGTATCGCTTTATTCGACATAATGCGTGATTTTTTAAATTTTATTCGAGCTATAATTGGCATGTAAGCGTGTATTGTCAGTGTACGCTTTCCTGTATCAAGGTCTCATCAAACATTTTGTCTGTGCACAGTTCAGTTGTGATCATGTTACTTTATTGTGAATCTGCTACTCATATCATGTTCAACAGAGCATACATTTTTAGTCTGCTTGTAACCGAGGCGGATTCAGAGGGTTTTCCATGGTAGGCGCTATGCTGGAAGGTTTTGTATAAAGCATGGAGACCAAAGGGTTTTCTTCTTTCTTCAATTTAATTTGACGTCAGATTCTGATCCCCGCGCTATACAGGTTAGATATCAACCATGTATGCTCCCCTCTATATTTTACGTTAATTCTACGCTGGTGTTGTTTGTCCTTTACTGTATACAAACACCAAGTCGCTCGTACCTATCGCCAACTGACACACACCATGCTACGAAGAATATAACAATATGCTATAGTGGGTGAGAAACTGATATCTTCGAAGTGCTCGAGTCGATGCCGAGGACGTGCTGTCAGTTTTCAGTCCCATTTTCTGGCTAAAAACTCTGAAGAAATGGTTCATTATTGTAGGAAGTGTCTTTTGAAAGACGAAACGACGCGTTGGGGAGACGACGCGTTTTTTTGCTGTATTTATTTTAACCATTCTACTGCTGATTTCTTCGCTTCTATTTTTCATTCATTTGCAGCTGGAATTGCTAACGCAATTTCCAGCTTCAAATGACGAAAAATATTTATATTTATAAAAAATAGACATCTTTAATATTGACTTATTGGAATAAAATAAGCAATTATATACCAAAAACTATTTTATCAAATTTAGTGATATTTCTATTGATCTATAACGTAATTGAGACAGTATGTACATGTATTTTACAGTATGTATGTATGTACATGTATTTTACATTTTTAAATCCCACAACACTATTGACCTATACTCATGATGCATCCTCTCTTGAAGCCATTATGGACGACCCATCACAGGTTCAATCCTGGACATGAGACTGAACACACTGAAATAAAAGGATGTACAGTTTCCGTTATGAGGGACTGGACCACTGTAAAATAATCTCAATTATTCCAGCTTTCATCTGCATTTGAAGATGTCTTCCACAAGACACACATGAGGGCCGTCACGCCCCCGGATGTGTGTTTACTGCACATACATTAACCCTTTGACTTCCAGGCCGGGGTGCATGCCAGGATCCAGATATACTGGTGTACGAGTTCTATTTTTCGTCCTTTGAAGCTGGAATTGCTAACGCAATTTCCAGCTTCAAATGACGAAAAATACATAAATGTAGTATATATTTGACGAAAATTTGTGTCATTTTATGGTTACGTTCATTGACGAATGACGACGGAAATTTCCGTCATGTATGGTAGTGAAAAGGTTAATATACTGTCAGAATATATGTATCTGTTATGCAGCTAACGGTAGACATCGATGTACATCAATATCCCCTGCGGCGCTATGTGGGTTATTTTACAACACGAACTCTCTATAGCTGGTGTATCGATTTTTCGACAAAGATAGGGACATTGGCTCTTATATCATGAATATCACGATGAAGACTAAGAAAAACGAACGATACTATGCCGTTTACTTTACTGTTGTACCTTTTTACTCAATATATTATCACCAGCCGGGACAAGAAGGAACACATGTTGCGAAAATGGAAGATACTGTCTGTGGAAAAGACAAGCTACCGTTGGAGTGCTCCCATGCGAAATACGTGGACCAAATTGTGCCTTCAGGGACTTTATATGGCTGGTTGATAGAAGCAGTACAAAGCCTCGAAGATGGGTCGAGATGGCCATCTCGACCAATCAGAAGCCTACGATATATCGTAACTTGTACGATAATACGGGCCCTGCAAGAGAGTTAACTTGAGGCATCAGTTAACCGCCTGGACTGGCTTCTAATACGTACGTGTTCTGATGCCTGCTGATGATAAAGCAGGCCCACGTGCCCTGGTGCCTGCTGGTGGCAGGGCAGGAGCTCAGAAGGAATGTTGCACAGTGTGGCAATCGCTGCATGAAAATTGTGTCAATATCCCGACAGAGAGGAGCTGTGACTTTATGATATGATGAAGACCAGAACCGCTATCCTCAAAGGGGACCGATCCTGATGTTAGGTATGTGATTGGTCGAGATGGCCATCTCGACCAATCACATACCTGAGATCCGGCTGTTTTTCCCAAAACGACTGTTTCAGATGTAGTTATGTCGTTTTGAAAACAGCGCATTGTCAAAGGTCAAATACATGTCTATACATGTGATTATTTCATTACATGATGAATCAGAACTCGTTTATTTGCCATATTACATACAAAAATATACAAAAATAAGACAACAGTCAACACATAATAACTAATTAATGTCAGGAGACTGTTACAAAGAAATTAAATGATCGCTAACGTGACAGCAACCGTTTTGTTATAAACATAGTATTTCATTACAATATCTAAGTCAGAAAAAGGAAACTGAAACTAAATATAGGAAATAAATAATCTTTAAATCACTATCATTAGTAGTCAAGCGATTAAGACGAATGGGTGAACAGCCCACTTAATTACAAAAAACAACAACATTAAAGCTATGACTGCATATATAATTAACGCGTTGACAATATCATGCAGTATGCTTATGCACAGATTATTTATAAGTAAAGATAAAATAAAAGAAAGGACAAAGAAAAGCCATTAATTATTTATTTGTGAGTTCACGTGGTTCTTGCATACATCCAGTACGATGACGGCCTGCCTATAGGCCTACTCTCTGTTTACTATATTGATGACAGCCTCACAGTGACAAATTATTTTAAAATCCTGAAAAATCCATAATAATGATGTCATCCACAGGAGTATTCATGTAATTATAAAGACACAGTCAACATATTGAAATTTTGTTTATTTGTGATTGTGTATCTCTTTCTCGAGCTCACACTAGAGCTACAATAATTTTTTGATCTACGTCTGTATCAATTTGGAAAAACTTTTGAAAAAAACTGGTCATGTAAGGGTTGAAGGTAACACTCCTGACTTCTGCGAACATGTTTTCATAGATCTGGTTTGCCAAAGCCAGATAAGTCTTATCCGCTGCCAGCAGGCCTCGATCTTATCCGCTGCCTCCATGCACGCCTCGATGTTTAATCTTATCCGCTGCCACCATGCTCGCCTCGATGTTTAATCTTATCATCTGCCACCAGGCCTCGATGTACAGTTTAGATATTTTTACAGAATTTAAACATTGGATTTTTTGTAATTAGCCCTTAAAGGTGATCTATCACCCCTTATATAGTATGAATAATTTTGTGACAAATAATTCAAAGTTGCCACAAGATGGGGCACAAGTGTTTCCTTATATGGGGTGATTGGCTATCATGTGACCCTCTGAGCATGCTGAGAGGGTCACATGATAACCATTCAATCCCATATATGGGGTGATTAGCTATCATGTGCCCTCTGAGAGGGTCACATCATAGCCAATCACCCCATATAAGGACATAATTATTCATACCATATAAGGGGTGATAGATCACCTTTGACATTGACCCTTGAACTCTAATATAAGTTATAAATTCAAATTTTCACACACTTGAAATTGTGACTTGCTACCGCGACCCACTACTTCAAGTGAGTAAAATACAAATGGCATTTTTATAATTAAATGCCACATGGTGTAGAAATACGACAAGGGTATTTTTAAAGAATTATAACAGCTTTAGGGGGCGAATTGTCACTTTGTTTCCTATACAAAGATTTGCTCATAAACATTGCTGTCATATTTTCTTAATCTGCACCAGTGCACGACTTGGTTCTGTGCAGTGTAATATTGCTGAGATGCATCCGTGTATCTAATCGCATTGTATACAACACTATTCCACATTTTACCAGGCTGTGCACAGCAATATTACCAGATGAGACCAATGTGGGTGTGTGATGACTCAGATCCATTGCCATTCGTCATTTCACTCTCAGTCATCATGGTCATAGAAACTAGCGACACAGAATATATGATGCACCTTATCAATCGCCATATAGTTTTATTATAACTCAATTTACTCTCTGGAGAGTGTCACCGCGAAATTGTCAAATAACAAACATCTGGATTCCATCTTAACAGGTGCACATGGATGGAATAGCGCAGTAGGCCTATATAACCAGTGCAGAAGTTTATTAACCCTTGAATAATAAAATAGGAATTACTCTCCATTACGATTATTGTAGTTATGGAGAATAATAATAACGAGCATTGTCTCTCCATCACGACAATTATTTCTGTTACGGAGTGACAAAAAGGAAATACTAAATAGCAATGCTAACACAATTTAAAAGACAAAAAGAAAAGTTACTATTTCAACAAGTGTCTCTTGTTGGATAAAATATCAAAGTCATAAAGGTTTATAGCTATTTTTAAAGGAGTAAAAGCGTAATTTGTGACTACTTTTTCTCTCCATAACGTTTTTCTTTTTATTATGGAGTGACAGAAAATACGCGTTATGGAGAGACGTTTTTTTTACTAAATCGTGCATAGCATCTATGTATTATGCTATAGTCGGCCCTATGATTATTTTTGTTTTTTCAAATGAGGTTGTAGTAGGCTTGAATGTTGTAGGGTGCTTACAAGTTTAATTGCAATATTTATTTGGAAAAAATCGCCTTATGGAGAGACGTTGAATAAAAATACTCACCCACATACTTGCACAAACCTTACATTCATTATTTCTAAACTAAAACTCATTAATCATACTTATTTTTCACGATTCCCTCCATGAACGTCTCGCGCAACTATTTTGCACCAGACAAGTGATATTTTGGTCAGAAAAAGTATAGAAATTACCTGAAAACTATAAGCGTTACGGAGAGTCGCTGCAACGTGGGACAGACATAAATTGCATAAAAAGTGGTAAAATAATATTATTTTTAAAAGCTTGTGTATAAACTTATAGATAGTGTTTTACACTAACATAATATCAGAAAAAAATATAATATAGCACATAGGAAGTATAGAATAAATCACCTGTTTATGTGGGATTTAGAATGTGGGACAAGGCTTTTTCGCTAAAATTTGCCAAATTTACATTTTATTTCTTTAAAAAAAAAACACATTTATGTTAGACGATTTAAGGTTTTAATATTTATATATTGTAAAATAAACGTCATTCATTACATTTATGTAAATAAATAAAATAAAAATATTCAATAATAAATATTACAAGGTGTGGACAGTGCTGGTGTTTGAAATTATAGAATCCCTCATAAACCATGGAGACCAAAGGTTGTTTTTTTCAATTTCAAATCATCATAAATGTCTTACTTAGCTCTTTCCGCTTCATTTGAAAACCTATGTTATGTGTCTACGGCCATTAGAAATATTTGTACTCTTACAGTGCGGTGGATCAACTTTAGACGTCAGATTCTGATGTCTGCAAACTTCAACCAATGTTGTCTTAATGTTGGCCCAGCGTCGCTGATGATGGACCAGCATTAAAACAACATTGCATCAGCGCTTCGTGTTTGAAAGGAAGTCATGAGGTTGTGGACCAACAGTAAATTGGGTTGATATTTCATTTTGCTGGGTACCCGATCGAAATGTTAATAAGTGGGACTATTCTCTACTTCCCTCCACAGGAAAATATGTGGGCCTGGTATTGATTACTTGTCATGCTGGTTCACTATCTGGTCGCAGTTGACTTGTGTGGTTGTTTTGCTCAATGATTTGATGTCGAGTCATACCAAGGTAATATATATAATATTCACTCACTCTTAATAGTGAGTGAATATTGCTTATCGTCGCTTTCTGCACGATCAGGCAATATCGCGACAGAAGGAAGCCCGAAGCCGGGACTATATGCCTTACTCGACTTGAAAGGTTCTTTATAGTGCGCAGTACCATAGACAGCACTGTATACTCCATGCCTTTGAACAGTTTGGAGCACTGTATATGCACAACCACGATGACAAATATCCGGCCCGACCGAGATTCGAACCTGGTATCTCCAGGTTACAAGTCCCAGTCGATACGAATGAGCCATCTTAATAACATAAATCCATATTATATCTGTTATAGCCTATCTGTTATTTTATAATCACTAATACTTCTTTTATTAATGTGTTACTAAATTACACTTAACATGCTAGCAATGACAGGTCTAGTACATAATCATAAGAAGTGAGCACGTTGGTGCCACTTCCATCAGCTCTCCATGTTGAACTATAAGCAAGGAAACAAAATCACATCTGATTCTATTTTCTTTGCTTATAGTGCAAGGAGAGGAAAAATGTGTTCTTCGATATCACTTCATCTACTCTGAGCGGCCTTCTGGGCTTGTTTGGCTGGTCTGAGCATAGAAGATAACTCTCTGCTACCATTACGACTGTACAGGGCAGCGTCTGTGGTGTTGTCACAGATTGAGCCGTGCCTGGTTAACAGATTGCAGTTGTTGTCTGTATCTGGCCTGCAGCATTCATTAATTTAATTCAAGCACACAGAGCTTCTCACTTTATGTACAGTGGTTATCGCTGTGAGACTATAACCAGATAACGGTATCATCCCATATCGCACAGTGAGTGTAGTTCGAATGACAATGGAAGACTATTTCATGTTATTTTAGACTAACTAGGCCTCTGCCACTGTGAGGTAATCTTGTGAGAAATAGAAATGTTATTCATTTTTTTGTGTGGCATGACCATACATCACGTGTCCAATGAATAAGGTGTGCGCCTTCAGGACGAGTGCTGTATTTTTCCATATCGCACTCAAATGAACAATGTTTGAAAGTAGATCTTATGAAATAAAACTATTGTCTATTGTCCATCAACGGTAATTTGCACGATGTCCATATTTTTCTCTCCACACGATGTTAGTCACTCATTCCGCTTGACTGTCACTACTTCATGATGGTGGGCTTATCTCAGGCTTATATCCCAGTAAAGACGAGATGTTAAACCAAAGTTGGCATAATGTTGGCCCAGCGTCGAAGACGATGGGCCAACATTAACCCAACATTGCTTTAAGACCTTTGTCTTATGCATGATCATCAAGGGATTGATCTACTTATCGGGTTACTAATTAGTCGAGAACCCAATATCCAACCACTAGTGGCCTATTAAACATCAATGGACAGGATCAAGGCTCTGGGTACCCAAGCTGCTGAAACCAGACGCTGGCATTGTGTCTCAATGTTGGGCCGACGTCACAATATTGAGGCTGAATTGGGAAAATGCCTTTTCTTGTCCGCAGTTCACCACCAATAGTCGGCCGTTTATTCTATCACGTGACGAAATCATTCAGCTAATCACCTCCTGTCATTCAGTTGTTATTTAAATTGGGGTAAATTGAATACTTTGATCATGATTTCCATTAAGTGATACAACGAATGAGAATTAGGGTACTAGTCAGCAGCTGGTGCCTGATGGTCATAAGTCTTACATTGTGGGCTACATATTTTGCGGGCTCTCAGAATGTGACGTCTTCGTCACCGTCACTAAATGACAGTAGAAAAGTAGTAGTGAAAAAAGTAGGCCTAAATATATAATATAAATAATATATAATATATAAATAATATATAACCCGATTTTAGGCATGTTTCAAGGGACATTATATATCATTGAAATTGATGAGCTTGTTAGTGGTAGTTTCTCAGTTAATAAAGAAATGTAATTATAAAGAAATGGAAATGGTGGAAATGGACATATTTAAATATTTTTTCTTCTTTTGAAGCTGGAAATTTCATTATCAATTCCAGCTTCAAATGACGAACAATAGAAGCAGTACAAGGTTAAACAATTCACCAGTACAAGGTTAAGGAGGGTGCTAGGGTACCTCCCCCTGAAGCCGAAATTTGATGGACGCCTGGAACCTCACTCATGAGGAATGTCTTTGGAGAGATAGCATACAAACACCTTGGTGATAAATATGGCATGGCATTCCCAGTCCTCGCTGCTGAGGCTGGCTGCTGTACCGGCAGCCAAGGTTTCATGCCAGCTCTCTGTGGGCGCTAAAGCACCCAAAGCCAAAAGTCCGTATCTGCTTACTTTACAAGCAAGCAGATACGGCCTTTTGGCTTTGCACGGCAGAGCAGCTATTGATTTTACACAACATGTTTACAGTCGGCGAGTCCCTGTTCGCTCTAAGTGAATGAAGCCTACCAAACCACATCTGCGCCTTCGCTTTGTCATCCAAACCTCTTCTCCAAATGTCCACCATAAAACAGCATCGATTCTGTCGACATCTGGTCTTTATTCATGTGAGTTATTACACAATACATTACTCGTCCAAGGTATATCCCCTGACATGCATGATATGAACTTCTCAAGCATCAAAAAATAGGGGGTACTGTTCATTGAACGGGCAAGTGTGGGGATAGTTTTTGGAAAATACAAACATTTCTAATTTTTTTCGCATGATATGGAATAATAAACCATGTCTCCAAGGGAGCATGATGATCTCTTGGAGACGTGCTTTATTTGACAGGCTGGCAGTCCTACAGCGCTACATCCATTAGTCCATTCCATAAAAAAATATCTCACATGATGTTATACACTCATAGACCCATGTGTCTTTATACCTTCGAAATAAATTTTGAACGAGATACAGAAATGTCGTGAGAAAAAAGAAAGATTGATTGATCTGCCGTTGATTTAAAACCCTTTAGCCGCCGGTACCGCCATACTCGGCTTTTCATTTTTTTAGCACATTAAGTACCACATTTTAAATATGTTAAAGATAAAATGTGACATCAACCAGCAAGATTTGAAAAGAGTTTACCTCCATTTTGTCAAATCTGCATAATTTTCACTCACTTGAAGTTGTGGATCGCGTCATTATTTATTAATTAATTTGGCGGTTAAAGGGTTAATCAACTATAACATGTGGGCCGACATTGGTATCAATCTATCCCAGCGCCTCGTCAACAACAGCGATGCAAGTTATTGATTCGATGAAAAACCTGATAACTGTGTGTCGTCCTGTGATGATATATTATACATGTTGCTTATTCTCCCAGCACGTGTTCAAACAGCCAGATATCTGATGACCAAGGAGTGAGGTTCTGTATGTCAAACTAAAGTTTCCTGTTATGTGTATATACACCGCCTCCAAGTACACTACCCTGTTGTCACTGAAAAATTCAGCGGAACGCGAAAGCGATCTCTGTTTCAACGATCCGTTTGCATGTGAAAAGTAATATATTAAACCACAGAAAATACATAATTCCCAGTTTTGTTTAAATTAGACAACGTAATAAGTCAGTCTTATATAATGAAGTATAATTTCTTCCAATCTGTTGATACCATTTTGTTCAATTTATTTACAATGCCTCGTTGCAGATGGAAAACCATTCTAATGTGATGGACTAATTCAATTATGCGTCCTCTATGCAGATATGATAATTCTAAAGATGGCCTGAATACACGTTGCTTCTTTTTCCAACAAGTGTTAACCCTTTCACCGCCGAGTTATTCAATTTGAATTTTCACCCATTTGAAGTTGTGTCTCGCTGACGCGATCCACAACTTCAAGTGAATGAACATTATTCAGATTTGACAAAATAGAGGTCAATTGTTTTCAAATATTGCTGATTGATGTCACATTTTATCTTTAACATGTTTAAAAGGTAGTACTTAATGTGCTAATGAAAAATTAAAACCCGAGTATATGCGACACCGGCGGTTAGAAGGTTAAAGCAGCAGAGCTATCTGATACTAAGGCGTGAGGTTCGAGGCTTTTATACTCAGTATCCTCCATATCGTACCCTGATTTTAAATATGTTAAAGATAAAATGTGACATCAACCAGCAAGATTTGAAAAGAGTTGACCTCCATTTTGTCAAATCTAAATAATTTTCATTCACTTGAAGTTGTGGATCGCGTCAGCGAGACACAACTTCAAGTGGGTGAAAAATCTACCATATCACGTCTCCATATCCATCTTATTTTCAAAGATACATGTATATCAATGAATATTATCAAGGCCATTATCCCATAGACTAGAATACTATGATATGATATCAAGAGCGCGAATTTCACTTTATTTTTGTGGAAATATCGTTTCATATGTTTAAAAAAAAATTAGAAGAACAAGCTTCTCAAACCTCTTGGTTTTTTTTTACACATAGCATGACTAATATAATTATCGGGCATGCAGGTGGACTCTTCATTCAATTACAGAAAGATAAATTCTACTGTAACAGTTTTTTTATGTGGTTTTGTATTAATGTATTGTATTCTGTAACTTGTATATTATGGATGGGTTTTCATCAAATATACCCCTGATAGTCTTCTGACAATCTCCCACTTTATTTATAAGTGAATCTCGAAAAGCCAATCTCCAACTAACTTTATTTATAAGTGAATACAATCTCAAATTACCTTTATTTATAAGTGAATACATGAGTAGTATTACATGAAGCCAGCCATGACAGCTGAACGGCGGATATTGTCTGCGATTGATCCTCTCGAGAATAACACGTTATTTTACATCTGAATTTGCCGGATGTCACGTATATTTCCCACAAACTGAGCACATCAACTTTGTATGAACGTTATTCACATTGGTAGAATGTGGTGTGTCACACCGTACCCAGTGACTGACGTGAATGATGCGTTCATTATACTATTTCTCATATATTATTCAAATGGCAACAACACAATAGGATTGCCTACAACCTTTTAACATGTCACAGAAAGTGCAACCATATTGAATGTTAATGAAATATTATATTAGTCCCTGATATTAGTAACGTTAGTATAGGAATATAACCAATATGTTAACAACACAACGACCGTATGGCGGCTGCTCTATAAAGCCACAAGGCATACATGTTGGCTTTGTAAAGCAATGTAGCCTATAGGCCTACAGCTAACATCAAGCTTCCTCTATATCAAATAGATGGCCTTTGGATGAGTTATTCATTAAGTCGACAGAGACGTATTTGTATTTGTACCAAACGAAATTGGCTAATTGACAGGCGTGTGACATCAAACCTGCACAAAGCCATGGTTCAAAGAACATTGTGATCTGAACATTTGGGGGTTCGCCTTCGGTATCAAGGTTTAACCCTTTCAGCGTGGGGACGTCAGAATCTGACGTCCATAGACGACGTCCATAGACGTCAGATGCTGACATAAAAAGTCGATCCCCGCACTGAAAGAGTAAATAATTTATAATGGCCGTAAACCCATTACATATAGGTATTCAAATGAAGCGGAAAAGCTGAACATATTTATGATGAATTTAAATTAAAAAAAAAACTTTGTTCTCCATGATTCATAATATTTCAGCGTTCTTAGGGTTAAATAAAACTTTTTTCTTCGCCTTTCACTCGTAAAGATCCAACATTGTTGGGAGTCTCCGTGACAGCTGGTTAGTGTGCTCGGCCTCAGACCACAATGTGTTTCTACCTCATCCACTCGCAGAGATCAAACGTTGTGGAGGAAGATTCCTGTCCTAGATGTAGCATCAGGAGCAGTGGTGGATCCAGAATATGCAAGAGGAGGGGGCGTAAGCCACATTTTGGCTGAAAAAGGATTGTTAGCTTCACTTTATTTCAAAAAATGCACGAAAATGCAATATTTTCACCAATAAGGGGGGGGGGGTCTTGGTACGTACGCCGGGTAAGCCTTATGCTGGTTCTGCCACTGAGGAGATTTATTATTTAGGTTAATCGTTTTTATAGAGCGGTAATGATAATTTCGTCTATTGAGTTTGTGAGTTGTGATTTTATATATTTGCATCATTTGACAAAATAAGCATCTATAACCAACTTTTATTAATTCAAATGATAGAAATTCCAAAATATCGGTTTTTGACACCCAAATTTTAAATTGTGGCTGTCAAGCCCTCGTATATTGATTAATACGTAGATTTCTATTTTTTTTAAATCCGACAACACCCGCCCCCCTTTAAATTGTGGATCCGTATTGGATATTAGCATTTCTTTAAGTTCGGTAATAAAATGGTCTCATCCAATATGATATCAAACAGACACAATGCCTATATAGCCGACCGGTGACGTAGGTTCCTGTGAATTAAACTCCGGGGAATTAGATAATACTTTGAGTCTTAACCGTTAAATCGCTGAATTAATTTGCAAAAAACATCGCAACTAAAGGATTTTTTCAAATTGAAATCATCATAACTGTCTTAGTTAGCCCTTTCCGATTCATTTGAATACCGATGTTATGGGTCTACAGCAATTAGAAATATTTTTACTCTTACGGTGCGGGGATCGACTTTAGTCGTCAGAATCTGAAAGTCGATCCCCGCGCTGTAAGGGTTAAATATGAAGGTGTGACTTTAGTATGTTAACTGATCAGCGGCGAATTCAGACGGAGATCAGAAACTAAATGGCCGAGACATCGATTTAACAAATAGTCAAAATTCACTGTGATAGGTAATAACTATATGCTTTGTGCTAATTTACAACACCTATATTATTGTCTCAGTCTCTCCTGGAATAGATGGTCTATCTGGTTGTTGTTATATTGAAAATAGATAATTGCCAGGCTCAATTGTAGATGTTTATGACTGTAAATCAATATCGCTTGTAGCCATTATGTATATGTATCTCCTGTGGATCGACAGAGGCATATTTATCTTAAAGATTAGAACCCAGGCCACGGACATGTCATGCAACCTCTCAATGGCTATTCTCCATGATATACCTACTATAGCCACACCATGTATGTGGGCGTACTGGCTGCCTGACAGGCAATCAGATTGTACACATAGGCCTACTCGAGAAAACTATTGATGCAGATGTAAGCTGATCCATGCAGATAGACATAGAAACACTAGTAGGGTGCCATACAGGCTGGGCTCATTCAAAAGCACTCATAATGTGAATGATTTTGAATGAACCCAGCAATTCTGACTTCAGAGTTTATTAATCCTCGCAAGCGTGTTATATCGATTGATAAAAAAAATATCCATAAAATAAAGCTCTGGGGATATTTGCACGTACAGTGAAGCCCGGCATGCGATTAAAGTGTGGTAGCTGAATGAATGTATAAATGAATGAATGAATGAATGAATGAATGAATGAATGAATGAATGAATGAATTTTAGGCCACCTTTGTGTACATATAGGCTAAACTGGACCAGGAGAACCTCCTGAGGATTACACTGCCCTCCAGACACAGGATTCGAAATTTGAACCCTGGCGGTCTGAGGCCGAGCACGCTACCTCTCGGCCACGGAGGCTCCCCACAATACCGAATCTTTATGACTGAGCAGGGAAGAAACGTTTTGTTCTTTGAAACTTGATTGCGAGAGCGGCGATCTCCGAATTTCCAAGCAGTCAGCTTTATCTGCACCAGGACCCACGCCCAACGTGTCGTAGCTACCGGTATGTTACAACAATGAAAGAGTTATTTTGAGTGGATACCTTTGCGGACTGTTTCACATCAATCAGCAATATTTGAAAACAGTTGACCTCCATTTTGTCAAATCTGAATAATTTTCACTCACTTGAAGTTGTGGATCGCGTCAGCGAGACACAACTTCAAGTGAGTGAAAATTCAGATTGAATAATTTGGCGGTTAAAGGGTTAATGCCAGGTGCGGAATGTTCCCAGATTTAGTTACATCTCCCCTTTGCATTGCAGGCTATTATAATGATACATTGAGTGAGTATGCAGGTTTAATAATGCACCACCGCCTCCACGGACTAAAATGCGTCCTCACGTACGTACGTACGTACGTACGTACATACGTACGTACGTACGTACGTGCGTGAGGACGTGCACGTACATGCTGACGTTGGTTCATTATTAAACTTTAGTATTCCCCCAGTCTTTTCATTATTCATAACGAATTATCGACATGGGATTCTATCTCACTATCAAAGTTGCGGACTGTTTCATAGTTTAGTTGCATCTTATCTCTAATTTATTATTTATTCCTAGCGCATTTGCTACGCTGGAATCATATCTGGCATATGTCGGTTGCGGGATGTTTTCATATTTTATTTACTTCATATCACACGATACATGAAGCCTGTACGCACAGCTCAACAACTTTTATCTTTTTATTTTTAGCGGATTTTCCGGGAATAATTCCATCTGATAATGTTATTTGTGGATTATTTCCAGGTTTAGTTTCATCCCATCATCCCTATAAACACGGCACATGGATTTCATTTCATCCCATCTTCCATGTTTAAACAGGACACATGGAGTCTTTGTTTCAGACAAACGTTACAATTTGTAATGTCGGTCCAGCATCAGACCATTGTACGTTTCCTTGACATGGTTGCAGGCATATCTCATCTGCCAACCACATCAGCCCCTCCTGATGCCAATAGCACTTGTTACACGGATGTAGTTGAAGCAGCATTTTCTCTGCTGCCAAGGTTGATGAAAGCGCACCAGATCACACTGCCAAACAAAGCCAGGAGGCAGTAACTGCTTACTTTTCGACTAGGCAGTTACTGCCTTTTGGCTTCGCAGATCACAGGCAGACATTCTGCAGCTGCTGGCTGTGCTATCAATAGCCTCTCCTCGAGGGAGAGGCTGATGGACCAGGGATGCTGGGGCTGCTGGACCAGGGATGCTGAGGCAGGAATGTCTGCCAACAGATGAATCATGAAGCTTAGCAACGGGGTTCACAAAAAGACAAGAGGAAGATAACACTACCTTTAAGGCATTATAAATCCGGCATCCAGTAAAGAATAGGTGCTTGATATTCTACATAGATCTATTTAATACCCTTGGTACATTCAAGTACTCGATTTTCCATTTTTATGTGATAATATCAATTGACTTAACCCCTTCAGGGCTTTTTAAAATTTGAAATCATCATAAATGTCTCAGATAGCTCATTCTGCTTCATTTGAACACCTATGTTATGGGTATGCGGCCATAATAAATATTTTAATTCTTTCAGTGCGGGGATCGTCTTTAGACGTCAGAATCTGACGTCTACAGACGTCAGATTCTGTCGTCTGAAGTCGATCCCCGCACTGTAAGGGTTAACCCTCTCTGACGTTTACAGTCGACCACGCACTAAAAGAGTAAAATATTTATAATGGGCGTACACCCATCACACAGGTTTTCAAATTAAGCAGAAAGAGCTTTGATCCCCATGGTTTGTACACAAATATTTCAGCATTGCAAGGGTTTAACTATTTTAAGCCTGACTTTACATTGTCTTCTTTATTCACTACAAGCCGCGACTTGTTGTGGATGAAGATGATTTAATGTGGGTGGAAAAGTAAAGTAAAATGTCATTTATTGGTAAACCAGTTTCACGGAAATTGTCGTTCTAAAACCCTTGGTTGTCGGAAAATTATGTCTGTTTTCAGGAATGTAAAATGATGCTTTAATGCATCGTGAGGGTTTAAAAGGTTTAAAGTGCTAATCGCGTCTATCTAGCCGTTCTCAGCTATTCATGTCTCATTTAAACAACGGAATTTGAAGGGGATTTGCTGGATTGTCATTGCTTTTGGTTCAATGGATCCATGGATGAATGGGGTTGTATGCCTCCTTTGTGCAAATATAAGTCAAAGTCGCTCAGGAAAACCTCTTGAGAATGGTGAGGTGACACTGCCCTTCAGACACGCGAGTCGAAATTCGAGCCCTGGCGGTCTGAGGCCGAGCACGCTACCTCTCGGTCACGATGACTCCCCACAATGCTGAAACCTGAATGTCGCAGCGGGGACGGACCCGCGATCTCTGACTTTTCAGTCAGGCAGCTTCAACCATTGCACCAGGGCCCCCGTTCGTTTTGGTTCAAGTTGTCCATGTCAAAGTGAATTGTGTCAGCAGAATGATCGGGACTTAAAGCGACACAACCAGGCTAAAATCAAAAAATCAAAAAATCTGTAATTTTATTTTGCCTTCCTAATATGATCATATGGTGTAAACATGTCCTTAGGTTAGAGCTGCAAAACGTTTTTTTTTAACTTTTGTGCTGCGCATTTACCAGTTAAGCGAGATATAGAGACGAATTCCCGTATTTCTTACTTTGGACCATCTTGACGAATCCAGACTGTATTCACGCAGATCGCAGAGTCATGCCGCAAATCACATAACAGTGTGAAGATGACTTTAGACATGCATGTCCGAAATAAGAAATCGGGAATTTTTCGATGATTCTAGCCTGATTGTGTCGCTTTAACAGAGCGCAGAAGAAATACATTAAGCCTAACACTAACAGCGTTAAACACGTGGACGGATAACAAGTCAGGGCCGTATCCAGGGTTTTTTGTGTGTCTGTACCCCCCCCCCCCTCCTGCATGCTCCCCAAAATGTGTTGTACTGTAGGTGGACAAGTCAATTTTACTTCTAGATTGCACCAGCATGGTCCATTTAGTGCCTTGTTTTCCAAGATTTCCAGGGGAGCATGACCCTAGATACCTCGCCCCGCGCCTATTACCGGATAATCGTCCTGTAACCCCCCTTTGTCTTAGTCTGGATACGGCTCTGTACCTACCTGGATACAGAGCTAGTAGATGCTCAGCTGCCTTCTGTATAGACGGGTAACAAAAGTTCATTTTTCATGACGGAATGTTAGGGGATGTCATCAATTTTAGGCACTACATAATTGTTTTTCTCTAACCTTTTTTGATGTATGACATTAAATTTGGCACTTTTGTATTGAGTTACAGGATAATGTTGTTTTTCATGTAATTCCAACAAAAAATGCCCAACTTTACAGTCCTCCAACAAAACAGTAGGCCTATTCAGGAATACCCATAGGTAATGTCTAAAATGGATGACAGCCCTAACATTCCGTCCCCCCTTATAATTTTTCTAAGCCCTTATTGACATTTTGTTCTAGTATGCTTATCCTGCCGAATTGTTTGCTACTACTAGTATTTTAGTTCTGTTTAACACATTTACAACGCTGAATAAATTTTTTTATAAATCATCAAGACCAAATATTTTTTTCCATTTGAAATCACCATATTCGTCTTAGTTACCTCTTTCTGCTTCATTTGAATACCTCCTGTGTTATGGGTCCACGGCCGTTAGAAATATTCTAATTCTTTCAGTGCGGGGACCGTCTTTATCATACGTCAGAATCCGACGTCTGTAGACGTCAGATTCTGACGTATAAAGACGGTCCCCGCACTGAAAGAGATAAAGCCGGAATTTCTGACGCAATTTCCAATATTCAAATGACGAAATACATCTCTCTTAATTTAAAATAATCATCTACAAAATGTCATTTTTCGATTAGCTGAGCGATGCCCATAACGATTTTAGTGATATTTAAATTGGTTTGGTATTAGCTTGAAAACGTCCATGTACGAAGATTAACATTTCACAACGCTGAAATATTTTCATACAAACCATAGAGACCAAAGGGTTGTTTCAATTTGAAATCATCATAAATGTCTCAGTTAGCTCTTTCTGCTTCATTTAAATACCTATGTTATAGGTCTACGGCCACTAGTCCTATACATTTTTAATTTTTTCACTGAAAGTTTCAGTGCGCGGGATCAACTGAAGATAGAAACGAGACAATTTCTCATGTTGCTGGGTTCCCAGAGGCCCAGAGGCGTTAGCCCAACGCTGGTCCACTGCTGGCCTACCGTATAAGACGTTGGCCTAACAGTGAACCAACGTTGGTAAACGTCTCATGTTTGCTGGGAAGCCATTCAGACATAAAGTTTGAGTACCTCCCAGCATGCCGTGGACCGTGGAAATCCCTCTTGATCTGCTCTGAAGTGTCTCCTTGAGAGCTACACAAAGAGAGCAGAATATACAGCCGTAGAACACAATTTACAAGGGAAGATATAGTTGCGACATAAATCGCTTTATCAGTTTATGTGTTGTTGATATGTCGATGAAACGCCCATCTAACTTGTAATTGAATTCAGTTCTTGAAGAGATAACACATGCATATAGCCTGATAGTGCACGGCGCTGATGACAGTAACTCATCACAGATAGAACAGGTAGCCTGGTTATGCTCGCTTATTCACCAGATGGCTCTCATCTTATAATTATATCTATTAGTTGGGGATGCCGATTTAACGTAGTAAGCCTACAATCGAAGTCTAACTTCTTGTGTTCTTTCATCTTAGACTCTAAGAAGAAAGAACACAAAAATGAACAATTAAATTAATGTTGTTATAGGCCAGATATGTAGTGCACTATGTAGGCAAATCTGGGCCAAGGCACTTTCTGTGTAATAATCAGGTCTGCATCCAAAATTGGACCTGGGGTGTGTGTGTGTGTGTGTGTGTAGTGCCTTAGGCCTGTCTTGATTCAAAAAAAAAAGTATACTATTCTTGTATGTAGGCATAATAGGAAGAGTTTTTTAGGTGTGGGGTACGATAATGAATTCACCCATCAGTCTGCTATCCAGCTGGTTACGACTGGGCCATAACTAGATGCACCATTATGTAACTAAATTATTTAGGACAGAAACTAGATGCAACATTCTGTAAATAAACTCTTTTAGGACATAACCCTTTACCCGCCAAATTATTCAATTTGAATTTTCACTCGCTTGAAGTTGTGTCTCGCTGACGCGATCCACAACTTCAAATGAGTCAAAATTATTCAGATTTGACAAAATGGAGGTCAACTTTTTTCAAATCTTGCTTATTTGAAGTCACATTTTTTATTTAACATGTTTAAAATGTGTTACTTAATGTGGTGATAAAAACTGAAGAAACCGAATATATTCGGGACTGGCGGTCCCGAATATATTCCCGAATGTATAGTGGCTGGCTAATCACTGCCACCTGTCGTGCTGGAGCTCACGGGTTCTGCCCCGACCTAGTATTCAGGTTTCAAAGAAATAGCCTATACTATTTCTCCCCGTTGAATCGTAAAATTCTGTATTGTGAGGAACCTTCGTGATCAAGAGCTAATTAAGGTGCTCGGTCTCAGACGCTACAATGTCCAATCGTGTGTCTGGAGGGCAGTGTCGTCAGATTTATCTAACTATTCCCAAAGCCAAGTTTAGCCAGTATGTGAAGGAGCTTGTATGGAACCTCCTTGCTGTTTGTGAACAAAAGTATTCTCAAGCCCCAGTTATTCAACGAAGGCAAGCCATTTTATATAGGCCCATACATGTGGGTATATATAATATTTTGTCCTTCTATTATGCTTTTTTTGTACTATACCATACATCGCACTGTTCGGCTTGGCTCGGGGTCGAAACTCAGAAGTACTGGGCTCGATTCTCAGCTAGAGCGGATGCTTGTCGTCGTGGCTGGTGAAATGTTGTGCACAAAACTGTTCAAAAGCCTAGAGTGTGTGGTGATGCTTGTGATGCTGTGTACTATTTGAAGTGAACCCCTTGAATTATTTGAGGTCAGGTAGGCCTATCCTCCTGTCACGACATTGCCACATACAAACAACATAAACGTTTTCCAGAGAGTTATCTGTGTTCAAGTTTGTATATGGCCTCCACACTAGCGATCATTGATTGGTCTTGGAGGAGGTCTCCTGATCAAAAATTTTATATTATTACGCTGTATAAAGATTATTTATTTGGCTTGGTTTTCAATTGAAGGTGGCTCTGAAATTAGCTGAGCGGTCAGAGCAAGGATGTCCATGAAGCTAAACCATAACATGATTCAGATAACTAGCAGGGGACTCCCCTGATCACTAGCAGGGGATTCCCCTGTTAGCAGGGGATTCCACTGCTAGTTAGCAGGGAATCCCCTGCTAGGAATACCCCTGGGAGAAACCTGAATATCTTCACAGCCAGACATACATTTGGGAGTTGTTCATGCAGATACCGAGCCGTGCTGACACCCACATGAAGCATCATTTGAAACATCCGTCGCTGCTGCTGATATTCTGTAATGCCGTGCAGCATGTAAGCAGACGAGGTGCTCCTCTATCCTGACAAATAACACAAAGGATCTCTTGCTGTAACAGATGGCCATGGACATTGAAGCCAAGTACATATCAGACCTACATAGCAAACACAAAATATAGCTATACCATTTGTACAATGTTGGGCCAGCGTCGAAGACGTTGGGCCGACGTTGTACAAATGTTATACAATTCTGTTTGTGTTTGTTGGGTACTTGACATCTTCTTGATCCAACGCAAAGCATGTGCTTAAGAAAGGAAAACAACCGTTTTACCATGTAGCGTTGAAGATTGACCACTCCTTCTGATACTGTTTCAACGTCTGCAAGCCTACACATATATGTTTAGTGTTGGACCAATGTCGCAACAATGTAATTCTAAAAAATACGAAGAAATAAACCATGCTGATATTTTATTATGAATTTTATTAAAATCAGAAAATACGCTATATACTCATTGAATATATTCCGTCATTTAACTATCAAATATTTCTCCTCGTTTTCTTTTACCTTGAGGTGTAAACCACGTGAGCAGAAATGCAGAACTATATACAACATGAACTTGGGAGGGCCCGTATTCTCTTACAAGTTACGATATATTGTAGGCTTCGTATTGGTCGAGATGGCCATCTCGACCGATGGCCATTTCGTACATGCATGTCCAAAATAAGAAATACGGGAATTTCGTCTCTATATCTCGCTTTATTGAAAAATAAGCAGCACCACAAATTAAAAAAACTTTTACAGATCTAGTCTATGGACATGTTTACACTATATGGCCATATTAAGAAGCCAGAATAAAATTACCGATTTTTTGATGATTCTAGCCTGATTGAGTCGCTTTAAACATCAATATTTGTAAATTTGTTTCGCAAAATAAACATGAATAATGAATAATTTTCACCCACTTGAAGTTGTGGGTCGTGGTAGTGAGACACAACTTCAAGTGGGTGAAATATTAAATGATGTCAGTCAGCGCTTCAGGGTTAATCTGATATATTCCTTATATGAACTGTACTATATTTTATTAAAAACATTTTTTTTTTATTTGCCAACCACTCCAACTCATCTTCATACACTACAAGTCAAGAATTGCGACAGCAATTCTCGACTTGTAGTGGATGAAGATGACAATGGTAACTTCAGGCTTGAAATGATAAAGGGTTTTAGATCAATTGATATATTTACTAGCTTCTCTTATTCAGAGTTATTTATCATAATGAGTTTGTGTTTTTTGTTTTTTTAACAAACATTCTGAGATCATTAGCCAGCAGGAGTGGTTCTTCCATGGCAGCAAAATGACCCCCAGCTGGCATGACGCTGTATTGTACGATGTTCTTGAAGCGTATTGAAGCGAGGACTTTTGGTGTGAAAAAATATATCATGTGGAAACAGCGCAAGTCCTACGGGAACAGTCACTGGCCTGACAAAAAAAAAGAAAATTGATGAGATATAAGTACTGTATTAACTGCAGGTCTGGAAGTTCACCCAGACGTATGCTTCAATAAAACGAACATAGTAATACATTCGTCAAATTATAAAGTGTATACTTTAAAAAATAGACAGTGATGTAAAATCAAAATCAACAACGTTGATTCAACGTTAATACAGCGTCATGTGCCGTTGATTCATATAATTATGTGTAATTTCAATTAGTATTGCAATACTAATTTAAATCGATCCTAAAAATCCCATTTTTTGAAATTACAGTTTGATAATTATATTTATGGGACAATTGAAAACTACTGTTACTTTAAATTCTGAATCCAAATAATTAGCAAATGCTAAATATCGCATACCAGAAATGAACAAAGTGACAGTTAACGTTTTTTGATTTCCAAAGGAAAGATACATTTTAAACTACACCATATTTATTTAAATAAATTGTATCACTTCTCTTTGAAAACTCAACTCTTTGTATTGCAATAAATGACAATCCGTGGTTTATATATTATATCTCAAGTATATATTATATCTTTAGTATTCCCCATAGAGCCTCATAGAGGAGCCTATATTACATTATAATACCCAGGACTGACTACATTTGTATTGTATTTATTGTGATATTATTGTCTCACCCTTGTTTGGGTTGTTTGTTCGCCAGACCTCTGAAGTGTCCCGTATAGAGCCTCATAGAGGAGCCTATAATAACATATATTACCCAGTAATGATTACATTATTATTGTATTTATTGTCATATTATTGTCTTACCCCTCTTTATGTTGTTTGTTGGCCAGACCTCTGAAGTGCTCCTTATAAAGCCTCATAGAGGAGCCTATATTGTCATTGATCCAGTAAATCATCACGTTAGTCAGGAGCTCGTCCAGTGTAAACTTAGAAGTCAAACCGCCGTCATCACTGTCCAAGTGATCCAGATTTGTCCACGAGGAAAATTTCTCAAGGATGTAGGCCGCTAAACCCACCGGGGAGTCATTCAGGGCGAAGGCTATAAGGAAAAATAGTCAGTAGAATGATAGAATAGGGGTATGTGAGCTAAAGCTATATTATTATAATGAATCTTGATGTTTAAACATGTATTTCGTTCCCATTATCAGTGATTTCATAAGCTACTAAAATGGATTAAAAATGACTATAGTCTGATAACATTTAGGTCAAATAAACTGAATTGAATTAAACACTGCAGTAACAATACAATGCTAACAGTTTTTCTTTGAACACCCGTGTTTCATTAATACACCGTGTGGGATATTTCAAAACAAAATTTATCCAAAGAAAAAATACATCATCTGTCAAAATAATGATATATTCCTTTCAGATATTTTATAGAATAAGCTGTTTTCATTCATCTAGAGCTAGGATCAACGCCAATTATTCACAACTCAATGAATGTTAAATTGAAAGTCTATCATAAACAAATAATCTAGAACAGCGACCAAGAACAGTTCATGATAAAAACTTAGCTGTGTTATAGGTTGTTTATTCATCGGAGTTTATTTAATTGACATGTCTCTTACCTATAGTATCTGGCTTTGTGGCTTGTATGTGTAGATACCCGCCCTCCTTCAGCATGTAGGAGACGTTTTTGTTGAGTTGTGAAATGAAGGGTATCTCCTCTTGCTCGAGTAGTAAACGTGGACAGACCTTAAGACCCAGAAGTGTGAGGACTGTCCTGGGTGACATGGCTGGAGTGGATATCATGTTCAAATGCGCTCCAAGAACGTGTCTGTGGGAAGAAAAAGGTCATCCCAGCAAACACACAAGCATAAAATAAATCATTGAGAAGCGAGACCACAATATTTAGTACGAAATAGTGGATTGAAAATCAATCACGAATAATTTGAAGTCCTATATTTACCCTCTAAAACGACATATTCATCTGAAAGTAATTCAATCGTGATATTTAAAATTGATAGCGATCTTTTTAGCTAGATAGATGTGTTTATATTCATTTCACAACAAACACGAGACGATGTAGCAAAGATTGATTAATGCTGACCAAAATCGCAGACAGTGGACAAAATTAATGTCGGCTTAAGAACTCAATATTTATTCTGTAGCTCTTCGGAAGCTGCATGATTGCCACATGTTGGATTAATGTTGAGCCAACGTCGCAGATGGTGGTCAAAAGCTCACAATTCTGGATGAAATTTCAAGAGTGGTGTAATGGTGCTTGGCGGGACAGAGCAATGTACATCACCAGTACGGGCGAAAAACAGACATGTGCAGTAGATATGGCCACTAGGTTTGTTGCCTCTGTTTTATATGAGCGTTCATATTAGATTTAGGCAGTGCAAACCCAAAAAAATCATAGATTTGTATGAACTTACTGTGGGGGACGATAGATTGAATGAAATTACCTTAATGTGGGGGATAAGAGATTGGTATGGACGTACTGTGAATGGAATCATAGATTGGTATGAACTTACTGTGAGGAAATAATAGATTGGTATGAGCTTACTGTGGGGGATGATAGATTGAATGAAATTAAGTTAATGTGGGGGGATAAGATATTGGTATGGACGTACTGTGAATGGAATCATAGATTGGTATGAACTTACTGTGAGGAAATAATAGATTGGTATGAACTTACTGTGGGTTAATACCAGTATTCGACTGGGCTGTTTTGGTGCTGTACCGCTGAGAAGTGCAACACTTTTTGTATTAGGGTGGTCTTACACTCAAATTGGTGCAGCACCTTCTTGCACCCATTAAAAAGAGGATGCACAACGGTGCAGTAAAGTCACATGGTCAGTTTATTTATAATCTAAGCACGTTATTTGTTGCCGTATTCTACACTGTACATTTAAATTGTATTCGGCTGGTACAGCTTGGTGTAGCATTTTTTGTTCACTGTTCACATGGTGCAGGTGCGTGTGGTGTAATTGTTTTCCACTCAAAATGCCCAGTCGAATAGGCCTAATCATAGCATTGGTATGAGCTTACCGTGGGTGGAATCATACATTGATATGACAGGGCCGGCGGAAGCGTCCGGACCATTTTTCAGTCAAAATGCAGGAAAATGGCTCTCAGAGCACTTATTTCTTCAAAATTTTCCAGGGGGAGCATGCCCCCTGACCCCCCTAGAACAGGCCTGTATCACAGCCGGAACACTTCTACTTTACTTCCGCCAGGCCTGTATGAGCGTACTGTAGGTATCATGTATTGGTATGAACTTATTGTGAGGGACTACTAGATTAGAATGAACTTACTATGGGGGGGGGGGGGGGGGTGGTCATAATAGATTGGACGAAATAAACTTACTCTGGGGAAGGATAGCAGATTGGTATGAACACTTTTGTGCACATACAGGCTAAATTGGGCCAGGAGAACCTGCTGAGGATGGTGAGATGAATGAGATGACACTGCCCTCCAGACACAGGATTCGAAATTAAAACCCTGGAGGTCTGAGGCCGAGCCCGCTACCTCTCGGTCACGGAGGTTCCCCACAATACTGAGTTTTACGAGTGGATGGGGAAGAAACATTTTTGTTTCTTTGAAACCGCCGAGACCGGGAAACGAACATACTGTGAATGAAATCATACTGTGGAATGTGGAGCATCACTTACTTTGGGTAGAATTGCGCCATGTTTGCAGCTATAACAGCACCCCAGTCACCGCCCTGAACGTAGAACTGTGAGTAACCTAGTCTGACCATCAACTTGACGAAGATAGATCCCATTGCCACGGTGTCCATCCCTGTCAACAGACCAGCACATGATTATGGAAGGGAAAGATGAGATATTAACCATTAAAGCGCTGAAATATTTTTGTATAAACCATGGAGACCAAATAGTTTTTTCAATTCGAAATCATCATAAATGTCCTGTTTAGCTCTTTCCGCTTCAATTGAATACCTATGTTGTGGGTTTTGAATAATTATGTTGTGTGTCTATGGCCAATATAAATATTTTGATTTTTACAGCGGGGATCGACTGTAGACGTCAGAATCTGACGTCTGTAGACGTCAGATTCTGACGTCTACAGTCGATCCCCGTGCTGTAAGGGTTAAAACGATCACGAAACACACACTAAAACTTTCAAATATTCACAACTGATTACTAAAATAAACAATAAAGACATGTGCTATTAGAATCTTTTGGATAAATAAGTGTTTTGACCCTTAACCCCTCCACCACTAAGCTATCTAATTCAAAATAACCACACCCACAACTTCGTGGGATTAAAAATATTCAGATTCGGCAAAATGGTGAAAAATCAAAGCTTATTTCGCTGATTGAAAACACCATAAGTGCTAATAATAGTAATAATAGACTAATATGGACTTACTGTGGTGCATAATAGATTGGTATGAACTTACTGTGGGTGCATATTAGATTGGTATGACCCAACGAAAGAATTATTGTCCCAAATATAAAGAGACTTGATCATAAAATGTTGAATTATGTCGGTTGGTGAAACCTGGACCTGTGGCCGGTCCCAGGGTTGACCCTTAGCCTGCTGAATTAATTTATTTAAATTTTCCGCCGCTTGAAGTTGTGTCTCGCTACCGCGACCCAGACAGTGGCTGAAAAGGACTCAGATTTGTTTAATTTGTACACAAAAATTTGCAAATCTTGATGTTTTGACACACATTTCATTGACAATAACTGTGATTTGAACGAATAATAAAACATTTAAAAAACGACAATAGTTGTGATTAGTGGCTAAAGGGTTAAAATGAAATGACACTGAAATTGTAGAATCTGTGTAGTAGATGCTCAGCTGTTTAATCAATTCTATTTAGGAGAAATATCGTCTCCTTGGATATGTAAGGGTATATCTGCCACTATGTAAAGTGGCAGATATACCCTTTCATATCCAAGGTGACGACATATTTTCCATAAATAGTAACATTTTACGTCATTTGAAGCTGAAAATTGCATCAGCCATTTCAACTGCAAATAACTGAAAATCAAAAACAATTGATTATAAATTAAATATAACAAATAAGTTTGTATGTTTGATATGATGTCATTAAAACGGTGATGTGATGTCAAAATCTTTTGATTCTCTTACCTTTTTTACAGGCAGCTTGTGAGAATCCGTACCCTGGTAATGAGGGACACACCACCTGAAACGTCTGATTCGTGTCTCCTTTATCATTGCCAGTCAATATGGGGATCATCTTGTACAACTCCCAGGTGGATCCAGGCCAACCGTGGACCAACAGTAAGGGGACAGCTACAATATGTAAGAAACATAGGTTAACAACCGTGATCAACTGCAAAGGGGGAGCTACAATATATATACGGAATACGGCGTTCGCTCAACGATTTGTGCTGCCAGGTGCTGTATACACTCGTGGGGTTCAGAGAACCACGTGAATCAGATGGCTCGTCTGACTGACTTTGAGTTGGACGTAAAAGAACCTCAATGGACGTAGGCGCAGTTTCCATCCGGCGAGACCCCGAAAAAATCCACAACATGGACTACTTGGCACAGATTGCTACGTTACTCCCGGGGCGCGATAGCACAATAGTGCGTACTGTCACGTAATATACAGATACAGATACAAATAAATTATTTATTTATTGCAGAATCTGCTCCAAATTATTTATTGAAAAAAATACTCCAACCCCATCGAGATTGAATGGTGCCCCCTAATTAACCACTAAGTAGTATTATAACTATTCCTCATCCTCTCACCTGTTGATGGAGCTTCTGTGTTTTTTGGTGTGGAGTGTATAAAGTGAATATCAATGCCTTCTATTTCAGTTACAAACTGGGGCAGACTGTTCAGTAAATCTTCCTGTTTCTTCCAGTTGTAATCATGCTTCCAATAATGACCACATCCTTCATCACACTGGGCTGAGAAAGATATATAGTTTCATAAAATTATTGTAATGAATTAATGTTGAAAATTTCACACGTTTGACAATCGACATAAATGTATCTGTGTTGTTTACAGCCGATAAAGCGTGTAAAAGCGCAGAAAAAACTCATCCAATAAACATGATAAAAGCAATAACAGACAGCTGGCATCGTAAAGACCCCATCCCCATAATTTGAGAGGTGCACATTTGGATGCTAACTCGCCACGACGTACCTCTTTTATTTATACACATGTATATTTGAAACGCATTTCATCAAGTATTTAACCCTATTTAAACTTGGAAAGATTTAGATTTAGATAAAGTCTCAGACTTCGTAAGCTACATTTTGTAAATTAAATTTGAAAAATATGCAATGAAATAGTCATTGTCGATAAAAAAATCAGGAAAGCAAAGTAGCAAATCAGGGTGACATATTGCTGGAATACGGTATTAACTAAATAGAAGATACCTCGCAAATACTAGACGTTGACCCAATGTTGTCTTAATGTTGGGCCAACGTCTACAACACTGGCCCAACATCAAAACAACATTGGGTCAATGTCCTTGTTTTATTGAATATGCCTTACTCTGAATCCATATTGAAATGCGGCATTTTCCAGCTCAGTGTGTCCGACTCGTGCACTGTCCAGACGTCTGTGTAGTTCATCTATGTCTCGCTGGGGGAACTCCACCTTGAATGTTTTGATTTGCGTGTTTAATTCACCAGGTGCCACCTCGGTAGCTCCCCAGTAGTTGTTCTGCTGTGGGGAGGGCGCGGACGGGGTGCGTGATAAATACACAGCTATTATGACGGCTATCACTGTTATCACAAAGATGCAGGTCAGCATATCCATGTTTTCTGAACAAACAATACATGTATGAAAAAACGTTATGAAAGGGGCGTACCGGATAATCTAAAAGAAATACGCTTTATTCCTTTGGACATTTTGTAGATAAAGTGAACATCCATAAAAATGGCATATCCTGAGAAGGCAATGTTTTTCATCAGAAAACTTTTTAAATATTGAGTGTCTTATGGATTCAGTATGTATAATATATTAAACGGAATAAAACAGTTGAAGGAATGCATGCATCAAAGAGAAATAAGAAACACTTTTTCTAGCTTTATTTATTACCTATATGTGACCCGATCTCGCGAAATGAGTCGTAAGTTGCACTTTCACAAACGGTGCTATCAGGGCCCTCAAAATCTGAAATGGCCTTGATTTGATATGATTACCTTCGCATCCTAACATTATGTGGCATAGAAGTTGATGTACATGTTGAATACATTTTTCAAATATATTTGTTACTTTAATTTTAATCTTAATCGCACTCCAATCAATGATATTTGTTTCTATTTTAAGATTCCCGTCGATAAAAAAATCTGGCATCTACTTTTAAAGTTTACAAAATGTTAGAGCTGAACGTTTTTTATTACAAAAATGGGGTCGAAATGAATATTTTTTGTATTTGTTTGATTTTAATCCAATTATGAACTCGTTGAAATGTCCAAATCACATTTTGAACTTAAAAGGCCATTTTCTCAAAATGACGCTATTTCAGACTTCATATTTCTGTGAGTTTCCGGAGTCGTATTTTCAGAGCTAGTAGTAGTAAAAATGGGTTGGTACCCAGCAAACAGGAGACGTCGACCCAATGCCGATTTAATGTTGGCCCACCGTCTATGACGCTGGCCCAACACCGAACAGCACCATGCGAACGTATCCGTGTTTGCTGGGTAGTTACGCAGCGAACACGAGCTAACCATACCACATGGTTGTGTGATATATCATTTTAAAGGTGATCTATCACCCCTTATATAGTATGAATAAATTTGTGACAAATAAATCAAAGTTGCCACAAGATGGGGCACAGGTGTTTCCTTATATGGGGTGATTGGCTATCATGTGACCCTCTCAGAGGGTCACATGATAGTCAATCACCATAGCCGATCACCCCATATATGGGGTGATTGGCTATCATGTGACACTCTGAGAGGGTTACATGATAGCCAATTACCCCATATAAGGACATAATTATTCATACCATATAAGGGGTGATAGATCACCTTTAAAGGTAATTTTGTGTCGATTGAGGATCTGGTAATATCACCAATATTTAAATATGCCACATTTTGCCAGATCGGATAACATATTTCAATTATACGACTGTGGCGAATCAGCTGGCGATTTAATACGGATAGGCCTACACATCCGTATTAGTTCGCCATCATAATTCGTGACAGTGTGACTGGGGCATTATGAGCACGTGTATTTGTAGGAATACAGGATTATAAACAACCTACCTGCAATTCTTGGGTATGGAATACACTGTTTTCACACTATAGCACCTTGCTTAATGCTGCAAAATAATAGGCCCCTATGTCAACAATAATAGAGTAAGCCTATGCAATACGAATACACAGTGGTACCGCCGGGGCAAAGAATAATATATTGACATTCCCGTGAATATAAGCTGATATAGGGGGCCTAGTTTACATTGAATATCATGTGTATTGCCTTTGCGGCGGTAGACAACGAAGAGGTCAATGTTGAACAAATTACATGTGTGCCTGTGTCTGTTGCCACTATGATCAGGTGCGGATCCAGCCGTTTATAAATAGCCGCTCGTTTATAAACGACCGTGCATTTATAAGCACTCGCAGCGCACTTCCAGCGTGTGTTTATAAACACCCGGACGTTTATAAACCAATATGGCTGGTTAACTGTAACGGTACATTTTATTCCATAATATCAGACAATTTCAGAAATTGTCTGATATTATGGAATAAAATGTACCGTTACAGTTAACCAGCCATATTGGTTTATAAACACCCATACGTTTATAAACCAATATGGCTGGTTAGCTGTAACGGTACATTTTACTCCATAATATCAGACAATTTATCTTCATGATACAGATTTAGTAAGATGTATTAATTGACACAACACACCACTACTTAGCTATGCACTTGAGAAGCAAAATGTGTGAGATACAATGCTTCAATTGGTAAAAATCGCCAGGAATAGGTTTGTCTTTGACCTGGTACTTTCACTCCATTTCTGCATAGCAAAGGGACCAGCCCCATAAAACTACGAATTACAGTGCCATAGCTTAGCCTACCTTACCTGGAAAGTGAGATGAATGACCTGGGCCATCTCGACCAATCAGAAGCCTACGATATATCGTAACTTGTACGAGAATACGGACCATGAACTCCGGGATTGTATCTCCGTTCAACTCTATTGCGACCCACAACAACAAAGTGGGTGAATATATAACTTGGTTAAAGGGACTGGCCCAGGCTAAAATCATCAAAAAATCGGTGATTCTATTTTGGCTTCTTAATAGGACCATATGATGTAAACATGTCCATAGACTAGAACTGCAAAAGTTTTTTAATTTTTCTTCTGCGCATTCACCAGTTAGACTAGATATAGAGACGAAATTCCTGATATCTAATTATTGACAACCATGTCAAAAAATAGAAATGCGAGAATTTCGTCTCTATTATCTAGTCTAACTGGTGAATGCGCGGCAGAAAAATTGAAAAACTGTTGCAGTTCTAGTCTATGGACATGGTTACATCATATGGTCATATTAAGAAGCCAAAATAAAATCACCGATTTTTTGATGATTTTAGCGTGGGCCAGTCCCTTTAAGATATGTGGTTTAGCACCAATAAATAGGTCGATGTTTAAATATAATAGCCCATTAAATGTTGTGTCATTTTTGCTCTGGTCAAGTTGAAGATGCCCTGATAGAATGTCCTGGATGATATATTAAGGGAAAAGTTAGTTATTTCTAAAGGCAGCATACATAAACGAGGGATGTACTAACAACATTACAGCCATAAGCTGGTACTCTTTTTTACCGGCGGCCAATATAGCTAGTTAACTGTACATTTTCCAAAATATCAGGCATTTCTCTTTACTATAGCAGATTTAGTAGGCCTCTAAAGGACTTGGGAAGCATGGTGAAGTTCCGTAGTTTTGTTCTTCAAAAACATTTCTACAAATTATTTAATGATCAACCAATGAATAAGAAACTAGTACATAGCATAAATTACAATTTAAGTGCTTTAGGATATTAATTTGTAATTAAGAGATTTATTCATCTTTGTGGGCCTGTGAATTGCAATGTATGCGTTTTCATTTATGTCACGTAAATGATTCAGACAATGCGCAGAGAGACATCTGGTGAATATTTGTAAGAGAGATGGCCATCTGGAGAACAGAAACGTTTTAAATTTAATCATGATTATGATCTGATGACATGGCGAAAACGCGAATTAGTGCTATTTTTATGTAGAATTCTACACTCAGAAGCAATACTGCAAAACATTTTGTAAATAAATGGGCCAAAAGCAAAAAATAGAGTAAAAAATATCCGGTAGACTAGAGACTAAACATGTTAAACGCCGATCATCAAATTATTATGGACTGATCTCTTTAGTAGGCCTATATGTTATAATTATGTGAATACCAAGGGCAGATAAATAATTTCGAAAAGCGACATATATCCAATAATGTATTAGCAGGTTCACAAACGGATTTCTGTGCTCTGCTAATGTGTGTCCTTGTCCCCCAAATGACTTTCACTGATCTTGTCAAAAACGGGAACAAGCATCGTCATCACATTGCACATGATATCTCCATGATGTTTCTGAAAACGCATTCATTTGTTCAGGGGTTTTTTCACCGCCAATTTTACGATAGTTGAGGCTTCTGGCTGTTGAGCTGTGTGTCCAGCCATTGGTTTATTCCTGTATATTCTTTTTCAACACATGCAGTGTTCACTGAGAGCAATGTATAATCTCGAGATCAAACTTTGCCTATATAATTTAAAGAATTGAACACAAAGAGAGTTGGAAACTGTTGGAAGCTTGTTTCACTTTCGAAAGCAAATCTATTATGATATCGATACAATATTTCGCAATAAGATATATTGCCCTTGAAAACATCACCTCCAATATAAGGACCTACTGACGCCAAAGCTATGTTTTGTGTATATGCCAATCTCAAGGCAGTTGATCTGGATCTTAGACATGTCATTGGTCTCAGATGGTCATCTCTAACAATCACCTACAGAATATCTGGGTCAGTCGCTGTGATCCCAATCACGGCATGCCAGAGGTCTGCTAACCGCTCATTACTGTGACGTGGAAATATTGCCGAATATAAATTTTAGACAAATGTTTTGTCATACAGGAGATGAATGCTGTATTTTATTGTGCACAGCGGCAGTGGATTCAGGTGCAAGTCGGAGAAAAACAAAAAGTTTCTTGCAGCCAAGATTAAAGTATATATTTTTCTAAAGATAGTGCATTATGGGTAGTGTCCTCTATCCAGCTAAGCAGTACGTACTACTTGCTAGAATGCTATGCCACTACGTACTACGTAGTGGCATAACATTCTCATTTGAAGTGTCAGTTTTCGGGGAGGGGGGGGGGAACCATACAAGTGGACATTTTCGAGGAGGACATTGTTGCTTGTATCGTTCTCAAGTCTATTGAACTTACTTCCAGCAATAATGGAATTCAAGATTGAGTGCTTCCAGCAAACAGGACACATTAAAACAATGTTTGTATAATGTTGGCCCACCGTCCGCGACGCTGGCCCAACTTTATAAAAACATTGTTTTAATGTGTCGTGTTTGCTGGGACAAACTAATCCGTTGTCCAAAGTTAAAAGGCAGTAACTGCTCACTTCTCAGTGAAGCATTTACTGCCTTTTGGTTTCACAGAGCAGAACTAGATATATACTTGACAATCTAGTTGGCACTCATCTCTACACTAGGTAACAAAACGTTAAATCAATGCTGGTTTGATGTTGGCCCACCGTCTACGACGCTGGGCCAACATTAAAGCAAGATTGGTTGAATGTCTTTGTGAATGACACGTGTTCCTGAGTGCTCTAGAGGTAAATGGGAGGGGCCCTGGTGCAGTGGTTAAAGCTGCCTGCTTGGACAGTCAGAGATCGCGAGTTCGAATCTCACTCTGGCCTTCAAGTTTCAAAGGAACAAAATGTTTCTTCCTCCTCTCTCGTAAAGATTCAATATTGTGGTGAGCCTCGGCCGAGAGGTAGTGTGCTCGGCCTCAGACCGCCAGGACTCGAGTGTCTAATCCTGTGTCAGTAGGACAGTGTCATCTCCTTCATGTACTTAATGTACTTCATGTACTTCATGTACCGTCGTAAAATATCGTTTTCATAGTCAGTTATTCAATATGAGGTATAGTTTTTTTGTCAACATTATGCATTTAATTTTACTAAACGACTATAAATATAATTTGTATTGTGTGATTCTAGACGTAATTTAAAAGTATCTTTTTATGTGTGTTATTTTATGTGTGTAATATTTTGGAACTGTATTTTTACATGCATGGCTCCAATAATGGTAATAAATAAATACATACAGTACAGATGACATTATGCAAATCTATTTTTATACATCGCTTGTTCATATCATACCAGGAAGTATATTAATATTCTCCTTCTATCTATCACCAACATATATTTTACGACGGTACGTGAAGTGGGCTTAATGCTCAAATATGAAGATTAGACGATGATTAAGACGATGGTAAGTGTTTTGTCACGTGAAACAAGTACCTGGTGTGATGATGGTATAGACGCATAGTGTAGAGCAATAAGGTATTATACTGTCGTGCAAAGCCATCAGACAGTATCTGCTTACTAAACAAGTAAGCAGATACTGCCTTTTGACTTTGCAGAGCAGAATAGCCCATGAGTCAGATATGTTTATCATCATAAGTACATAAGATAGCTCTTAAGTATTTCTGCTGTCATGCAGCCCTCCCACCCCCTACGCCGGGACAGCCTGATATCAAGATGTTTTGCTATTTGCACCTCCACCAATCAATCCAACCTTAACCCAGAATTGATTGGATCAACGTGTTGGGATTGTCGGATAACTTTTCTAAAACGTTGGTTCACGTCACCTTACGTAGAAGGATCTCGCCCTCCACTATGTTTTGGGTTAGAAGGCAGTATTCCTGGGCACACGACGTCATTGACGTTGATTCAACGTCGCAACAACGTCGTGTGCCCATTGGGATCGGAGGCGGATCCAGAAATTGACCGACGGAGGATTTATATTTGCAAGAATTATACGCTCCAGAGGAGTCCGGGGGCATGCTCCCCCTTCAAATTTTGAAATCTAAGTCCTCAAATAGCGCATTTTAGACAATATTTCGTCCGAAATATGGTCGTTTTTTGGTTTGTTGGGACCCTGAACGGGGTGAGGGGAGGGGGGGCGGTGTGTGGGGGGGCGCCAGCTGCGCGCCCCTTCTGGATCCGCCACTCTATAATAATGTATCAGAACCGCAAGATACCAACTTTATTACAAATAATAATTGTTAAAATGCCCAAAATATTATTTTGTGAGGTGTTTTCAAAATGCTCTCACTCGATAAATAACTTAGAATATTTTAAAATCAGCCGAGTGGATTTATAAATGGTCAACTGCTCAATTAAAAAATATATCGGGGGCGTTAATGGGGGTTAAACTGATCGCGTTCTCCTGGTGGAACTCTCTCTCTTACGGTTCAGATATTGCATGTACGTGTGCTCACCATAACACGTTGTGGAGGGTGGCTTTTCCTCACTACGTTACCATCTATGCTTAGACTGAGTCCACGTGGCGTTACCAAGGGTGCACATAAAGATGGAGCGATAATGCTCGCCCAGCCCAGGATCGTGGCGGTCTGGGTTCGAGTACGGTATTTCTCGATGACTTCACGTTTCCAATCATCGTCGCTACAGCAGGTGTCTAAATCACTTCATGAAACGTTAACCCAATGCTGGTTTAATGTTGGCCCAGCGTCGTAAACAATGTTTGCTGTAAAAACACTTTCAACCAAACACGAATTGGGTACTTCATGTTCATTTAATGTTTGTCCGACGTCACAGACTGTGAGCGAGCATTGTTCCCACATTTTTTCAACGTCCCATGCTTCCAGCAAGAACACTACAACCAGCAAGCACGAATCTTTAACTTTGGTCGGCTGATAAAACAAACTGAAAACTACTATGAGCCGGTGTTGTTTTAATGTTGGGATAGCGTCGTAGACGGTGGCCCAACAATAAAACAACAACGGCTCAATGTCTCGTGTTTGCTGGGTTGGTCCGACGTCACAGACTGTGAGCCATCATAGTTTCCACATTTTTTCAACGTCCCATGCTTCCAGCAAGGACACTAGAACCAGCAAGCACGAAATTATAGAGCCTAGTTATTTTTTTTTTTTATCAGCCATATTAGGAATGAAATGAGTACTTAAACAGCAAAATTCGCAATTGATTGGTCTAAATTCAATAATCCTGGTTGATGAATTTAATGTGAATCTGACTATAGTCGTTCAATTTGTTTTTTATTAGCCCTATATTGGGAATGAAATGAGTGGTTAAACAGCAAAATTCGCAAATGATTGGTTTCAAATAAAACGAATATAAATCATTTTAACCCGCTTCAAGCTGCTGAACATATAAATGTTTTATTGTTTAAGGATCACCGCTCTATTGGTTTGATGTTGAGCCGACGTCGTCGACGGTTTGCCACCATTAATTCAACATTGGGTTACTGTTTTGTGTCTGCTGGTATTCGTTTTCAACCAGAGGTTGGCAAAACATTGGTCCAATGTATTACGCTGTTCATATATTGGGCGTTTTAACAAACCCTTGGCCTTTGTCCAGTGATGGCATGATGCCGGTCCAGCGTCGTAGATAGTGGCCCAACGTTACCCCAACACTGGTTTAACGTCTGTTGTTTGCTCAAGTACGTGTCGTACTTAACCCTTTACATGCTAATTTATCTTATTTAAATTTTCACCCACTTGAAGTTGTGTCTCGCTACCGCGACCCACAACTTCAAGTCGGTGAGCAATACTCATATTTGTTTAATTTGAGACCAAACATTTGCAAATCTTGATGTTTAAACACACATTTCATTCCCAATAACAGTGATTTGATCGGCTGATAAAACAAACTGAAAACGACTATAATCGTGCTGAGAGCGTTAAGGGTTAAAGTTTGGGGGGAGGGGGTGACTGAGAGCAATCTCGATACTGACACCGACTTAGCAGATTAGCTAAAAAAAGTTTAATTAACTGATAACCGCTTTTGATACTATTTCTATCAGATTAAAAATGGTGGTGTACCTTATAAAAAGTGTCCGATCCGTCATCAGCTAATAAGACGGATTAAAAACTTAAATAGTCGTAATTAGCGGGGAAAGGGTTAATATAACATTCCTTCAAATAAGCATGATAAGTGAAAACTTCCGTTTTGCTTTATAATTATATTCCTCAGCTTATTTTGGTTCCATTTCTTTATAAAAGTAACTGAACTCTTATGGTGCTGAATTATCTTGTCTCTATTTTTCTTTCATTTAAAGCTGGGATTGCTAACGCAATTTCCAGCTTTAAATGACGAGAAATATGTTAATCTATAAAAAATAGACATATCGAAAATGGAGTTATTTGATGAGCTGAACATCCATCTAATCATTTTCAGTGGCATTTGATTTGGTTTAAAACATGTTTGAAACCGTAAATAAGCAGGCCTAGAAACGCAAGTTCGAGTGCCAGATCTGATACGCAAGTAGAATTATAACCATGGGTCGACAAGGGTGGAGGAGATAACGCAATCCGTCAAGAGGTGCGAGCAAACACGAGACGTTTACCAAAGGCTGGCTTGCTGTTGGTCCAACGTCTGCGACGTTGGACCAACATCAAGCCAGCATTGGGTCAGTGTATCTTGCTTGCTAAGGTGAATGTGTCCTTATTTTATCTTCTTCAGAAATGATAATAAATCACTATAGGTTGTCGTTGATCACCCTTCAACATTCTGTATTCACTAGATACTATCTGTGTTGTTTGTGAGTGTATCCACCACATAGCAACCCGTGCTGTGGACTAAAATCACGTGAAATCCACATAGCAACCCACGCTCTGGAATAAAATAACCGGAAATCTACAAAAGTAACCCGCGCTCTGGAATAAAATCACGCGCAATCGACGGAGAAGGATCCACATAGCAACCCGAGCTCTGGACTAAAATCACCTGAAATCAACTGAGAAGGTAAGTTCATCATGATTATGTTTGCTGCAGTGGTGCTGCAGGAGAAAGAAGACCAGTCGCCACAAATTGCTACGTTTTGGTGCCCTGAATGGTCCATTATAAATATCTACATCGCAGACATCTTGCTTCTGTCGCCACATGTAGCGATCGGCGCCCACTTGCCCACCCCTGTGCTGTAAGACTAATTTGTCTCGACCTGTGATATTTTACGAATCCGTTTCGATGCAATATACCTCTTCACCAGTTATCATTTTTAATTTTACTCACTTGAATTTGTGTCTCGCTATACCGCATCCCAACAACTTCACGTGGGTCAAAATTACTCACATTTGTTTAAATTTGAGACGAAATATTTGCAAAGTTTGATGTAAGCACACATTTCGTTCACATGAAGGTGATTTGATGGGCTAATAAAATCTATTAACCCTTCCCCCGCCAAATTATTCAATTTGAATTTTCACCCACTTGAAGTTGGGGCTCGCTGACGCGACCCACAACTTCAAGTTAGTGAAAATTATTCAGATTTGCAAAATGGAGGTCAACTTTTTTCAAATCTTGCAGATTGTTGTCACATTTTATCTTTAACCTTATGTGCTAATGAAAAATTAAAACTGGAATATATTCGGTACCGGCGGTTAAAGGGTTAAACCTGTTAAAAACGCTTATGGCCGTGTTCAGCGGTGTCAGGACTGAATGTTGTGTCGGACATGTTGAAGACTACACACGTCTTCTGTGGTGTTATCTTGTTTGACAGGAAGTATGTTATGGACAGAGGTAGATCGTTAGCACTAACGTTAAACATCTAACATGTCCAGTAAACTATCCTGCGAAAACTGGGAAAGTACAATCAATAGAAAATTCATTGAAGCAGTATAATACACATGTATAATTCAATATATTTGAACAAGTTCGTAGATTGGACAAAGTTATATATTGAGGAAAGTCATGTAATTATAGTACATAAATTATACTACAATTTTAACAGTGCAATTGACCAGTAATGTGTTACCCGAAATAAATACTACGCATCATACATATTTATTTGTATAAATAACCATATCGTTCTGTATTATAATAACATAGCCAATATCAATCAACGATTCACCTTTGCTCACAGTGGGCCTACATTTACATTATTCACCACTAGTTCCTCATCAATCATGATATCACTTTGTTATTATCTATTTACTAGTTGATTACACTGATAAACCGACTTCAAAGATAATTAGTCATGCTTCAAGATATGCAGGGTGAGATTATTTGGATGTGTTTTGTCAATTTTGTTGAATAACGTTTTATAAATACAATTCCCTACAATATAAAGATGGCGTTAGGGTGAGCTGAATAGCATAGCGACGGTAAAGTGGTTTGTTTCTGTAGCGTGTTGTTCAAGTAGGCCCTACAGCTGATAAGTATATTTCGTACTATGCGCTAAGAGTCAATAAAATAATTCAAATTCGTTTTAGTATTTCAATAAAGCAAATCGACGTAATTCAAAATGTAATTTTACTCTCTAGTATAAATTCACTTACAATAGGTGCGGACATGGGAATATAAAATATAAAGCAACGTATTACATGGTGAATAATTACCTGATAAGGAGATGATTCGTTCTGCATTACATTGTGAATAATAACCTAATAATGAGATGATTCGTTCTGCATTACATTGTGAATAATAACCTAATAATGAGATGATTCGTTCTGCATTACATTGTGAATAATAACCTAATAATGAGATGATTCGTTCTGCATTACATTGTGAATAATAACCTAATAATGAGATGATTCGTTCTGCATTACATTGTGAATAATAACCTAATAATGAGATGATTCGTTCTGCATTACATTGTGAATAATAACCTAATAATGAGATGATTCGTTCTGCATTACATGGTGAATAATAACCTAATAATGAGATGATTCGTTCTGCATTACATTGTGAATAATAACCTAATAATGAGATGATTCGTTCTGCATTACATTGTGAATAATAACCTAATAATGAGATGATTCGTTCTGCATTACATGGTGAATAATAGCCTAATAATGAGATGATTCGTTCTGCATTACATGGTGAATAATAACCTAATAATGAGATGATTCGTTCTGCATTACATTGTGAATAATAACCTAATAATGAGATGATTCGTTCTGCATTACATGGTGAATAATAACCTAATAATGAGATGATTCGTTCTGCATTACATGGTGAATAATAACCTAATAATGAGATGATTCGTTCTGCATTACATTGTGAATAATAACCTAATAATGAGATGATTCGTTCTGCATTACATTGTGAATAATAACCTAATAATGAGATGATTCGTTCTGCATTACATGGTGAATAATAACCTAATAATGAGATGATTCGTTCTGCATTACATTGTGAATAATAACCTAATAATGAGATAACTCGTTCTGCATTACATTGTGAATAATTACCTAATAATGAGATGATTCGTTCTGCATTACATGGTGAATAATAACCTAATAATGAGATGATTCGTTCTGCATTACATGGTGAATAATAACCTAATAATGAGATGATTCGTTCTGCATTACATGGTGAATAATAACCTAATAATGAGATGATTCGTTCTGCATTACATGGTGAATAATCACCTAATAATGAGATGACTCGTTCTGCATTACATGGTGAATAATAACCTAATAATGAGATGACTCGTTCTGCATTACATGGTGAATAATAACCTAATAATGCGATGACTTGTTCTGCATTACATGGTGAATAATAACCTAATAATGAGATGACTCGTTCTGCATTACATGGTGAATAATAACCTAATAATGAGATGGCTTGTTCTGCATTACACGGTGAATAATTATCTATTAATGGGATGACTCGTTCTGCATTACATGGTGAATAATTGTCTAATAATGAGATAACTCGTTCTGCATTACATTGTGAAGAATTACCTAATAATGCGATGACTCGTTCTGCATCACATTGTGAAGAATTTCCTGATAATGCGATGACTCGTTCTGCATTACATGGTAAATAATAACCTAATAATGAGATGACTCGTTCTGCATTACATGGTGAATAATAACCTAATAATGCGATGACTTGTTCTGCATTACATGGTGAATAATAACCTAATAATGAGATGACTCGTTCTGCATTACATGGTGAATAATAACCTAATAATGAGATGGCTAGTTCTGCATTACACGGTGAATAATTATCTATTAATGGGATGACTCGTTCTGCATTACATGGTGAATAATTGTCTAATAATGAGATAACTCGTTCTGCATTACATTGTGAAGAATTACCTAATAATGCGATGACTCGTTCTGCATTACATGGTGAATAATAACCTAAAAATGAGATGACTCGTTCTGCATTACATGGTGAATAATTACCTAATAATGAGATGACTTGTTCTGCATTACACGGTGAATAATTATTTAATAATGAGATGACTCGTTCTGCATTACATTGTGAATAATTACCTAATAATGAGATAACTCGTTCTGCATTACATGGTGAATAATTGTCTAATAATGAGATAACTCGTTCTGCATTACATTGTGAATAATTACCTAATAATGAGATGACTCGTTCTGCATTACATTGTGAATAATAACCTAATAATGAGATGACTCGTTCTGCATTACATTGTGAATAATAACCTAATAACGAGATGACTCGTTCTGCATTACATTGTGAATAATAACCTAATAATGAGATGACTCGTTCTGCATTACATGGTGAATAATCACCTAATAATGAGATGACTCGTTCTGCATTACATGGTGAATAATTACCTAATAATGAGATGACTCGTTCTGCATTACACGGTAAATAATTACCTAATAATGAGATGACTCGTTCTGCATTACATTGTGAATGATAACCTAATAATGAGATAACTCGTTCTGTATTACACGGTGAATAATCACCTAATAATGAGATGACTCGTTCTGCATTACACAGTCAATAATTACCTAATAATGAGATGACTCGTTCTGCATTACATGGTGAATAATTATCCAAAAATGAGATAACTCGTTCTGTACTACACGGAGAATAATTACGTAATAATGACATGACTCTTTCTGTATTTAATGATTAGTTACCTCGTGACTCGAGGTGACTCGTTATGTAGTTCAAGTTCATGTAGTTACTACAATGTACTTGCTATTGAAGAGGCTTACTTTGGCAGATATTATTATGTAGTTATGTATAACATACAATGTATGTTTTGCAGTTATTCAAACTATATTTTCAAAACTGGCTGCAAGTCAGGACTTGTCAGGACAAATCAGGAACGAAATACAGGAACAAAATTTGGTCAGCTTTGAGAACAACTTTCAGCAAATTTATCGTTTACATGCCATTGGCATTTATTGTGATTTTTGTTTTCTGTACTATTTCGTGTACATCAGTCCCCCACTGTGAGGCAGGTCTAATATTGGTATTTACAAAAAATAAACTACTGTTTATGACAGGAGGACAAGGCAATTGTGTACCAGCCCTAATGTCTTAACAATGTTGTTGTTTTTTAAGAAATGATGCATACTCGCTAGACAGGAGCTAATCGTACACCATGGGGTCAGGAGGATCAAAGAAAAAGAAACAAGTCAGCCCAGAACCAGTAGAGCCTGTACAGCCTGTACCGCCTGTACAGCCTACGCCGCCTGTACAACCTACACAGCCGGTGGTTCAGGTAGGTAGTAGTGATAATAGGGTACTTGTTTATTATACTGACACATACAGTCTCTAGCATACACATCCCGCCCAAGCGGCCCTATTCTCGAACAATATATCGTAGGCTATCATATCGGAACTTGTACAAGAATAGGGGCCCCAGATGATATGTGGGTGGGGGCTATCAGTTGTCTATGAAGACGATTTTTTTAACCTTTTCACTACCATACATGACGGAAATTTCCTTCGTCATTCGTCAATGAACGTAACTATAAAATGACACAAATTTTCGTCAAATATATACTACATTTATGTATTTTTCGTCATTTGAAGCTGGAAATTGCGTTAGCAATTCCAGCTTCAAATGACGAAAAATTGAACTCCTACACCAGTATATCTGGATCCTGGCATGCACCCCGGCCTGGAAGTCAAATAAAAGGGTTAATGGGGAAGAAGAACATTTTTTTCGTAAATTGTGGTATATGCAAAGCAAAGCGTGATTTTTTCAACATTTATTGATCAACAGCAAAAGTTTTCCTGAGATTTCCCAAACGACCTTTTTTCAGGTAAAAATCATATCCCACCTCCAAATATCATTTGCTCCTCCCCTTATTAATCAGCTTACATTTAGAAATAATGTAAACATGTGAAAAAACATATGCTAGATACAATGATTAAATAGTATGATTCCTTTTCGAATATTGTAAATATGATTCACCTGTACGACTAGTAGATAAACTCTGCACAACTGCCTTATTTATTTAGACACCAAGTTACCAAATTGAATTATTTGCATTTGCCAAATCGGAGCTGTATAGTGAATTTTTGTAATAATTATAATCTCTGGCTAACTTTTCAACAACAACGATTTCATCTTGTAAAATAAAATATGTTACCAACACATAGTCGTGTAGTTTAAAAGTTACCTCTAGCAAAAATATGCATTGGGAATCATTGGAATAAATCTTGTTTAACCCTTTAAGCCCTCACGATGCATTAAAGCATCATTTTACATCCCTGAAAATATACTTAATTTTCCTACAACCAAGGGTTTTAAAACGAAAATTTCCTTGAAACTGGTTTACCAGTACATGGTAATTTTCTGTAATTTTTAAACTACATCAAGTCATCTTCATCCACTACAAGTCGAGAATTGCGACAGCAATTCGCGGCTTGTAGTGGATGAAGATGACAATGGTAAACTCAGGATTGAAAAGGTTAATGCTAGATATATCTTGTAGCTTATGATAATTATTACCTCTAACATGAATAAGCATTGTCAATCATAGAAATAAATTACCTTTCTAATCCTCAATGTATAGTTCAAAATTATAACACAACTAATATATGTTATATTATACACTAGTCTGATTATTCATAGGACATAATTGTTCGGCACGCTTGAAACTATACAAATAATAATGCATGTTGCCTGTTAATTCTTCCACTGAGATTATAAATATATTATTTTTCCAATCAAATCCTCCCTAAGGATCCTGTAGCTGATTCCACCAATAATGACACCACCAGCAGATCAGATGGCGCGGAGTCTGCTACTGCTGACCAGGATCCACCAGAACTAGATACGGTAAATAAAACATCTAACCCTTAAAGCGCTGAAATATGTTTCTGTAAAACATGGAGACCAAAGTGGTTTTTTCCATTTAAAGATTAAAAATACCCGCTGTCGAGAGGGCCACCCAAATGTTGTAGTGGATAAAGATGACTTGAAGTGGGTGGCAAATGAAAAAAGATAATTATTATCAAAACAGTTTCATTAACATTTTTGTTCTAAAAGTGCTAGGTGTAGGCAATACAGTCATATCTTCAGAGATGCAAAATGATGCTCAGATGCATTGTGAGGATTTAAAGGGTTAACTCAGTATGAAATATCCTTGTTCCATCTATACTATGCATGTGGAATGATGAGATAGCTGTACTGCTTTTGAAAGCCAAAAGATGGTATCTTCTTACTTGTAAAGTAAGCAGATACTGTCTTTTGGCTTTGAATGTCATAAAAGTGGCCGATATAGTTCCAAGTGCTACACGTCTCATCAGGACATACATTTTACCAATTTTCTTTCATGCGAACACCAGCTTCGAAAGAGCACAGCCAAACAATATTACTGATTTCCACAGGGCCGATGTCGGCCTACGTGGATTACGTAACCCTTATAACGCTGAAAAATGTTTGCATAAACCATGGCCACCAAAGGGTTATTTCAATTTTTAATCATCATGTCTTAGTTAGCTCCTCCTGCTTCATTTGAATACCTATGACCCGGTATTGTAGGGAGCCTCCGTGACCGAGAGGTAGCGTGCTCGGCCTCAGACCGCCAGGGCACGAATTTCAAATCCTGTGTCTGGAGAACAGTGTCATCTCATTCATCTCACCATCCTCAGGAGGTTCTCCTGGCCCAGTTTAGCCTATATGTGCACAAAGGTGGCCTAAAGCCCGGTTCATTTAATTTGAATACCTATGTTATGGGCGTACGGCCACTATATATTTTTTTAATTCTTTCAGTGCTGGGATCGATTTTAAACATGAGAATCTGACGCCTAACGGCGTCAGATTCTCATGTTTAAAGTCGGTCCCCGCGATGAATGGATTACCGCTTACCAAATGTAAACTAGAAAAAACAGTTTACGCTTAGAAGTAGTTATCTTCAGAAAATGTATTCAATATGGTAGATAATTTCAATAAAATTAATGTGTATTTATATCTCCCCTTCAATATTGTTAGTTACAGAGTTTCTTTAATCAGATCTGCGTTAGATTATCCTCTTCTATATTGTCAGATCAAACAGACAGCCGGGTCCAAACTCACAGATTTATCTTGATTACATTACATTAATCCTGGGCCTTTCAGCGCGGGGACCGTCTTTAGACGTCAGAATCTGACGTCTATAGACGTCAGATTCTGACATCTAAAGTAGATCCACGCAATGAAAGATTAAAATATTTAAAATAATTGTAGACACATAGCATATGTAGTCAGATGAAGCGGTAAGAGCTAACTAAGACATTAATGATGATTTAAAATTGAAAATAACCCTTTGTTCTCTCGGTTTATATAAAAATATTCCAGAGCTTTAAGGGTGAAAGGGACATATATAGTAGTCAAGCTTGTCACAACATCAAACATACATCAACGAATTACTGGATTTTAACTAAATTATTTTACAACTATGGATTTAACAATGAAAATAAACGCACCATATTATTTTAGACACCCATGACTAAATCTAGATGGCGGTCTTGACCCTAGCGCCCACACTGGATATATCTATGCTAAGCTGTAAACTATCCTCTTGAATGAGGTCACATTATATATACCCCAACACCTGTCCTTGGTTGATCATAAAACACGTATTACACGTAACACGTAACTCTTAACACTAGGTTGTTGAGAAACATACCTTCAGCACTTCACCATATAGCAAGGACAAAGATTTGTGAAACTTCCCTCAGGGTTGCAACCTAAACTGAGGGATTATCTGCAAATAACCTTTGTTAATCTCTATCCTTCAGAGTGAATTGAGTTAAGCGTTATTATACATATATATTTTTTTTTCGATATCGAATTTAGACGTCAGAATCTGGCGTCTATAGACATCATATGGTCAGATTCTAAAATCTAAGTCGATTCCGCGCTGGTTAAGAATCAAAAGTTGTGCCTTCAACTAATATTTAATGCAGCTAGCGTATTTTTCTTTCAGGAGCAAATCGATTCAGAAGACACCATCTACCCCCCTCCACCATGGGTTGAGGTGAGTCTAACCCTTACATAGATTCACAAGACACCACCAACCCTCGCTTTCTGCTTTATTTGAATAACTACAGCAGTTTATAATTATTTGATTGTTTCAACTCGGGGTCTTCTGACGTCATAATGTGACGTCATAAGTCAATCACCGCGCTGAAAGGATCAACAGCTATGCATCCACTTTTCAAAATTATAATTAAGCCTTTATGTTAAACCTTATCGCATGCAATATTATAGCAAATTTTAAATATTTTTTTGTTTAGAGAATAAGCCCCCTATACAGAATCCATAAATTGCTTCTGTAGCTTGGTATTACTGTAGATCTGGTAATATTCGCAAAGTTTTAATTTTCACGAATTTCGCGAGGAGGAGACATTTGCGAATTAAGAATCTCGCGAAAATTATTACTATAATAACGCTACTATCATCAAAATTGATAATTGATAATTCGTGAATTCTGTACTTCACGAAAAGTCCCAAAACCACAAATTCGCGAAAATCCAAACACGTGAAAATTACCAGATCTACTTTCATTCAGTGTAAGGTAGGAATTGCTAAGCAGAGCAGAAGGAATGACTATTTGATTGAATTAACCTGTAGTTAACCATTAGAGTCCTATGAAATGAAATGAAAATGAAATGAAAAACTTCTAATGCGCCTAAATCTTCGGTATCCCGAGCTCAGAGGCGCTGCAAATCCGAATCAGGCTCGATTATCATTGTCCGTTTGACGTTTCAATTCGTAGATCCAGCATGCCGGGACACAGAGGATTTAGGATGGAAAGGCTTGGCCGAAATATAAAGTCTTCAATTTTTTCCGAAATGACTGTGCAGATTTAGATTTTTTAATCTCAAGAGGGATACAATTCCAGAGCTTGGGGCCGCAACCGAAAAAGCCCTTTCACCCATCTTTGCACTCACTCTGGGAACAACCAGTTGATCATCATCTGAGGAGCGGAGATTACGGGTTCTGTTTAAAGGCTTAAGTAGATTATGTAGATATACTGGCTGACATGAATGTATTACTTTATATGTGAGGGTGCATATTTTGTATTTTATTCTGAATTGAACAGGGAGCCAGTGTAGGGATTTTAACAAAGGTGTAACACTGCAGAATCGTGGAGAACTGGACACAACCCTGGCCAAGCAGTTCTGAACACTCTGCACCTTGTTTATTTCGCGATTTGGGATGTTATAGAGGATAAAATTACAATAATCTAGCTTGCTCGAAACAAGTGAAGTTGCTATTGTCTTAGTCACTGCCGCTGTTAAACATCTTCGCAAGCGACGCAAATCACGTATGTGATAGTAGCATGTCGACAGACTTTTGATATATGTTTCTTAAAATTGAAATCCTTGTCAAATTCTACCCCTAGATTTCGTGCCGAATCAGTTTGTGGTACATCCTGATCTAGTAATTTTGTAGTGAATTATTTCTCAAATTTGTCTCGTTGTGATTTAGTTCCGATTAGTATAAATTCTGTCTTGTCAGGATTCAATTTGAGTTTGCTAGCTATCATCCAGTCGGGTACGTCTTGCAAGCACTGCTGGACCAGCGACAGTGACATCTCAGGATCTGTTTTGGAAAGAGAAAGATAAATCTGGGTGTCATCAGCATACAGATGGTGGCAGATGTTATGTCTACGGATCACACTACTCAGGGGCGTTGTATATAAAGTGAATAAGAGTGGTCCCAGGACAGAGCCCTGGGGAACACCATAATCCGTCTTGAACGGTTCCCCAAGTTTATCCAGAAGTTAAACCCTTTGCACTCGATTTGATAGGTAGGAACGGACTCAATTTAGTGCTGTTCCAGAAATACCGTACCAGCCGGACAAGAGCTCAATGATGCTGCTTAGCTGCTATGGTCCAAGGTGTCAAAGGCTGTGGACAGGTCCAGCAAGACCAATGCTGTGGTCTTGCGACTGTTCATGTTTTTACAGATGTCGTTGTGAATTTTTAGCAAGGCTGTTTCTGTAGAATGAAGAGGTTTATATGCTGATTGATTGGGGTTTGATAGGTTGTTTTTGTCTAGATGGGACCGGATACAAATTGAAATTATTTTTCAATTATTTTAGAAATGAAATTTAGGTTCGAAACTGGGCTATAGTTTTTCATGTCATCCTTAGACAGTGATGGTTTCTTTAATAAGGGTGTGATGTGTGATACTTTCAAAACGTCTGGGAAAGAGACGGATTCCAAAGAGAAATTGACAATGTTTGTGATGGGAGTTAGCAATATATCTAGACAAGATTTCAATAATTTGTTAGGCAATGGGCCAAGATCACAGGACTTGTCCTGGGAAGAAAGGATTAATTTCTTAACTTCATCTGCAGTGGCTGATTCGAATAATGTCATTGGAAAATTAATTTCTGGTGGTGGAATATGAGGCACACTGTGTTTAGGATCGCAAAATGTCCTTCTTATTTTTTCTATCTTGTTTACAAAAAAGGTGGAAAAACTGTGGCACAGTGTGGTGATATCACTTGTGGTAGGCATTGATGTATTAGGAGCACGGCGTAGTACTGAGTTGACCGCCCTCCAAAGTTTTCCAGCGTCATTCTCATTTTCATGAATGTAATTTGCAATATGTTCTCGCCTAGCTCTCTCCATCATTCTATTGCACAGGTGGGCTTGCTTAACATATTTTGATCTATCTGATGGAAAACGAGATTTTCGCCAGACGCGTTCAAGATATCGTCGTGTGCGTTTGGCTGCTTGAATTGCTGATGTAATCCAAGGATTCGGCGGTTTAGGAGAAACTGATTTTGTTTTGAGAGGAGCATGAGTATTCAAAATGGATGACAATGTATCGTGGAATTGTTTATAAAGACTGTCTTCAGACAGTTTTGAGTTTGTAATGAGTTGTGATTTAACAATATCTGTTTTAAAGTTATTTATGTCAATTTGATTGATTCGTCTGTATGTTATCTGTTTCTTGGCTGTATGACGATGCAGATCGCTCTGTAGTTCAGCTATAACTGTTAAGTTGTCAGATAGGCCATCAGATGGGAAAATGGAAGATATATCTTACTAGCTGATCGAGTGATGCACAGATCCAACCAGTGGCCGTGAATGTGAGTAGGGAAAATGACGTGCTGAAGAAGTCAGAAAGACGTTAAAATATCTGTGAACGTTTCTGTATGATGTGATGTAATGTCTAAATGTAAATTGAAATCACCTGAAATTATCAATTCTCCTGGGATGGATGAAAGGTTTTCGAGCAGATTTTGAAATTGAACGAAAAAAAACAGTGGGTATTTTGTCAGTCTGTAAATACATACTACATATGCACTAAAAAGCGGAGCTGATATTTTGCAACCTACTGACTCGAAACTGGTATACTGTGGATTTTTGCAAGGTGATACATCAAACTTATTGTTGGTCATAATTGCCACTCCGCCGCCCTGTTTACCTCTAAGGTAATTAATTTACATTTTCAGTCCTCTGAATCCACAGCTTCAAGTGACTGAAAATTACTAGGATTTGTAACTCGCGGAGACGAATTACGTATCTCGTGCGAACGAGTTAGTAAGGCGTGAGAACGAGTTATTAACTAGTGGGAACGAGTTGCCTGCGTCGTGGGAACGAGTTATATATGTCGAGGGAACGATTCAGTGATTCAGTTTTTTACACATATCTCGTTCCCACAACTCACTAACTCGTTCCCACGACATACGTAAGTCGTTGCAACGAGATATCAACTCGTTTCCACGACTTACGTAACTCTTTCTAACGACGGACTAACTCGTTCCCAATACATACGTAACTCGTTCCCATAAGTTACTAGGTCGTTCCCACGACTTACTAAGTCGTTCCCACGACTAACTAACTCGTTCCCACGTTTTACAAAGTTGTTCCCACGACTTGATAAATCGTTCCCATGACTCACTAAGTCGCTCCCACAACATATGTAGCTCATTCCCACGACTTACTGAGTCGCTCCCACGATCTACTAACTCATACCCACGACTTAAAAAAAATATTTCACACTTCACAAAGGGGCTCGTAGTAGATATAACATTACGTATAGGATAAAGCCCGAGGATTTCTACATTCGTAGCTGTGAAAAGGGCCGAGGCTTTTTCACAGCTGAAAATGGAGAACTACGAGTGTTTTATCTGGTTGGACAAAGAAAATAATGTAGTGGTGTGTTTTAAAATGGCTGACAATAATACACTGCATGTTTACCAGGAAACCACCCAGATACAGTTCAAAGAGTTCCCTACTCCTGGCCTTCTGCGTCAGGCTAACACAGACTACGCTGCCCTGGACCGACCCATCCCTGTCACTGAGGATGATGTAGTGGAGCCATACCCGTGTCCCTCCAGCAAGAAACAGATCTACAAGCCAGACGAAGCTTTTGACCTATATTGCAGCAATGTAAGACTATTTAAAATATACATTTCTCTGTATTTTTATGTGAGTTAAACTGAACAAAAAACACATAGATTGCAGCCAATTGTCCAGATATTGCTGACTAACTATATATCGTTCACTTGGAGTTAGAAGTTGCTGAACTGCCACTTCACAAAGTGGCAGTTTAGCACCTTCTAACTCCAATGTATATTGTTCTGTCTCATTGTGTGAGCGAAACATTATTATTGGTATGTTATGTAAATTATAGAAACGTTGTAATCAGGATTGACTGTGAGCATAGAGGTACTAATTATAATTTATCGAATCACTACCCTCGCACTTAAGGTGTCACGCCGACCGATACACCTCCCACATCATGACGGATTGGGCGGTACTTTTCTGTGTTTGAGACAGGCTGCAAGATACCTCTCACCATTTGTCCTCTAAACTCTAACACGCCCATCGTTGTAAGACAAGCATCGCCCACTGGTCATCTGGAAAGTTACCGTTATGTGCGAGGATAGTGTACAAATGACTTTGCATTTTTATGTATCTTTAAAATGTATTGTGTATATGTATTGTGATTTGAACTGTTATGGTAACATAGAATGAAATATATATGAAATAACACTTTTCTCGGCATATACCTGTAAACAGATTTAAAAAAAAAACAATACAAACCGTTTGAATATGCATCCCGCTGCTTATTTCGTAGTTTCCTGTGAGTTCTATGGCACATCCTGTGGAATCGTTGTTGGAATACTTGCTTGTGGAAGCCGTGACAGATCTGCAAAAGGTAAGGAGGGTCCTACACAGCAAAACACGTATTCTTCAATGCCATTACTGTACAATAGCCTTGTAGAGACTTCCGAGTTTCAATGTCAGATTTCCGACGTCCGATTTCCGAGGTACGACTTCAATGTTCCTACTTTAAATTTCCGAGTTCCAGAGTTGGATGTCGGAACTTGGAAGTATGCAGTCAGAATTCGGAAGTTGGCAGACTCTACCGGACTATCAGACAAGTCTCCTGTAGTCACGCGCGCAATAAGCTTCTCAAAGGGAAAAATTACTTGGGTGGGGGTCGGGTGAATCCCTTATTTAGGGTGGGAACCATACTCGAATACTGCTTTTAGAAACACACTCTAAAATGCGTAAGGTAAACGAAAAACATACCCTAATTGTCGTTTAAAATAAAAAATCAGCCAGAGCTTACATAAGCATTAAATTTTGTTCTTTTCTTGAAAAAACAACATTTGTCCTTTTCTTAAAAAATATATAACACATTGGATCACAATATCGAAAGTGCGCGCGATTTGTATATAACAACATGTTCCAAGATGGCCGCCATTTGGCCATTACGTGATGATATATCCAAGTAGTGATGGAGATATAAGTCAAAAGCGTACGGGTATATTAAAATATATCAATGTCTGTATGTGTGTATGTGTGACAGCTATATCTGTTGTACTTATAGGCCCGTGCTGTCTATGTATGGATCAGCTCTAACCCAGATTTTTCTAACGTCCAGCTGCCCGAGGAGGTATCAGAGAGCACAGTTATATGGCTCCTGAAGGCTTCGCAGCAGAAGAGCCTTTACAACCAACTCTACATGATCTTATGCAAGTTAGTATCCTGCCCGCAATTTCCAAAGTCTTTTGTCTCTGCGCGGCGCAAATATAAAAGACAGTAACTGCTTACCTCCACAGATCTGGCAATGTGTAGGCCTACTACTTCAATGCCCCGAAATAGCTGCAGGACTGTATGCCCTGCGTGGAGTTGAAATGACACACGAATGCACGGGTCAAGTGACCAGCGGTAAACCCTTTAATCGCCAGATTATTCAATCCGAATTTTCACCCACTTGAAGTTGTGTCTCGCTGACACGATCCACAACTTCGAGTGAGTGAAAATTATTCAGATTTGACAAAATGGAGGTCAACTCTTTTCAAATCTTGCTGGTTGATGTCGCATTTTTTCTTTAACATATTAAAAATGTGGTACTTAATGTGCTAATAAAAAAATGAAAACACGAATATATGCGGCACCGGCGGTTAAAAGGTTAAATTGGCTGACCTAAACCTGCAGCGTTTACTTTTCAAGTAAGCAGGTGCTGCTTTTTAGCTTTACAGAGCAGTACGACACTCTATGAATAACCCTTACAGCGCTGAATTAATTTTTTTATAAATCATGGAGAACAAAGTGTTTTAATCAATTTGAAATCATCATAAATGTCTTAGTTAGATCTTCCTGATTCATTTGAATACCTATGTTATGGGTCTGCGGACATAAGAAATAGTTTTACTCTTACAGTGTGAGGATCGACTTTAGTCGTCAGAATCTGACGTCTGCAGACGTCAGATTCTGACGACTAAAGTCGATCCCCGCACTGTAAGGGTTAAGCCTTTACTAGCTTGTAAAGCATATATTCAACCAAAATATTTCACACTTCGCATATTTCTCACAATTGTTCAGGTCTAATTTGCTTCCGAAAATTTTAAAGCAAACGAGTGAAAGCGGCATATGTATGTACATCATCAGTAGGTCCTTGTGATATCATCTGAGCGCAGATCAGATCTCGGCATGTCTTAGGCCCCTTGGATATGAAAGGGTGTATATGCAGCTTTATAAAGTGGCAGATACACCCTTTCATATCCAAGGGGACGGCTTATGCAGGTCTGATTTGAGCAGATATTAACCATTTGCGCTATAGTAGTTTTGACTCAGTTTTATTAGCAGAATTTCCAAAAGTTTTATTTGCAAGATTTGAAAATGGTTGCTCTCAAATTAAACAAATAGCAGTAATTTTGACCCACTTAAAGTTGTGGATCGCAGCAGCGAGACACAACTTCAAGTCTGTGAAAAATTTCAGATATTTAATTCAAAGTTAAATTACACTAATATTATTTTGAATAGCTGAGACCTCCATGGTTTATAGAGGTGAGAGTTTAATTGAGTTGTCACGTCTTGGGGATCTACAGTAAACACCATTTAAGAGGTCTCAAATTTATTTCAAGTGGACACTGTGCACTCGTCAGGCACTTAAACTGCGCAATTATGACCTAATAACCAGGTTATAGATGCACCCACCTGAAATTGTGGTTCGCAGTAGAGTTGGTAGAAAGGACTCATATCTGTTCAAATTGATACCAAACATTTGGAATTCTTACTGATTGAACATCAATTTATTTCATAGATACTGGTATTTGATAATGTTATGGTAAAAATATATTGAAAACGAGTTGGTTAAATATTTAAATTTTCATCCACTGGAAGTTGTGGGTCGCGGTAGCGAGACACAACTTCAAGTGGGTGAAAATTACAATATTGTTTAATTCGGGACCAAACATTTGCCATTTCTACTGATTGAACACCACCTTACTTCATAAATACTGGTATTTGATATGGTAACAAAGTATTGAAAACGACTGGAATCATGCTTGGTGTTTAAAGGGTTAGGAACAACCACCTCTGGTTTTTAAACTTTTAGGCTTTTGACGGATACATGTATGGGAGACCAGGGCTAGTAGGAACACTTTTTACAAAAAACAACTGCCCAATCAGTATATTTTGTTTGAAGAGTCCAAGACACCCGATTTAACATGGAAATCGATAATCACTGCAGAAATATTAAACAACCAATGACCATGCCCTCACTGTTTCAACAAACCCCACCTACGGGGTTGGTTGAAACAGTGATTGGGGTTGGTAAAACACCTGTGCAGACGATTATTGTCGGTCTGTAGGACTTCTTGGCAATGTTGAAACAATGCTGGGATAAACTACACTGGTCATGGCTACACAGCGCTCACTTCCAAATGATAAAAGTGGCTCGGGGTTGGTCGCAACACAGCGGGTTAGTTGGAACGTAGTTGGAACGTAGTGGCCAGAGTGTTCCAGCCAGCCACACCAATGGTGTTTCAACCAGCCCCGTAGGGCTATGTGCCACCAACATGCATAGATAACACATCCAAATATTCATCAGTAAATTACTGCTCAGAAGTTCATATAACACAAAATTTACTCAGACTAAAAAAACCTTGTTGATGTTTCCAATTTTGCAGATCATGGACAGACAAAACGACGATAATGCTTGTCGCAAAACCATTCACTAGGTGGCAACCCATAAGGAATAATTTTGACACAAAGAAATGAGCCAAGTTGAACAAACCGCATGTTCCAACTAACCTCGGTATCCCCTATTGATAAATCACAGTCAATATTATATTTGTGAAATATTTGAATATCAATAATGGAATGGAAAATGCCACCACCCATCGAAAGGAGTCATTTTTATTTTAATTAAGATAATGTCAATCTTGGAAATTTATAGTCCATATGTATTACACATTTTCTCTTACAATTTACAGGTGTATGGGACTTCAATGTAAATTGGTGGCGGGAAAAGCTAAATCTGCCGCTTATAAGACAGGAGATGAGATATCAGAATGTTCCACCAATGTGTAAGTAGAGATTATAAACCGATACCATGATGCTCTATGTAATTTAACCGTTACAACGCGAAATAATTTTGAATAAACCATGGAGAACGAATGATTTTTTCAATTTGAAATCATTATAAATGTAGCTCCTTCTGCTTCATTTGAATATATATGTGTTATGGGTTTATGGCCATTATACATTTTTACTTATTTCAGCGCGGGACCGACTTTAGACGTCAGAATCTGAGATCTAAAGACGGTCCCCGCACTGAAAGGTTGAATAGAAGTAGTATTCATAGCATGGTATCAGGATGGTTTACGAACGTTTTTGTCGAATTGAATCATTTAAAAACATGTGAATTATATACATTAGCCTGTGTTACCAAGCTCTTTTACAAAGATATGAGATTCTTTTAAAACTGTATCAACACTGGCTGAATGTATAGTGATAACAAAGTGCCAATTTTATTAAAATCTTCATTATTCTACTAAAACGTATTTAATTTGTGCACCTACAAATCTTTTAGTCGTATGTATTTCAGTTAAATGTTTCATACACACTATCTGGTCGAAGTTTCTGATTGTAAGTGAATAAACACCATGAATAGTCAGTTATTTGTTCACAGTTGGGTAGCAGTAGCTATTGATAAAGAATGGAGGCTTGTTGATATGCTGTGGGGAGCATCGTGCATCTCTGATCCAAACACAGGTTAGACTAAAAATGGTATCTACAAATATAATATCACTTTTTATTACATCTATATAGGTTTAGATGAATGAAGCAATGGTCGATGTGTTCCAAAATATGTTTGCAATCTGCAGCGATATTCCCTTATATTACCAAGCAAACGTGACTGTTGTAACTCTTCAGCCGCTTGAAGTTGTGTCTCGCTACCGCGATCCACAACTTCAAGTGCAGAAAAACACACATTTTGTTCCCAATAAGGGTAATAACGTGGTAAAAACAGTGGGTTAGTGTCTCACGTTTGCTGGGCATTATAATAAATAAAAAATAGAGACTTATAGAAACACTCGGCTGTCTTATTATCATTTTATTGCCATGCAGTGTCTTCCATACAAAAATTCTGATACCGAAGCATGACTAGACGTTCTAGACTGAATATATCCGCCATCTATTGGGTGAGATTGTTTACTGTTATATCACGCGCTCGCTGCATACGGAAATGTTCAAAAGCAGATCATTATTGCATGACACTTTTGAAAGATAGAAAATCCAATCTAATTTCAATCCTAGACACACCCCACCCTCACCTACTTATTGGCCTTACCTGCTCATCCTGACTGTTGTTTGAGAATGGTGGTGAAGTTGGTGACATGGCACATACCCTGATGATTTACATTGTTTGGACTGTAAGTAAGTAAGTAAATTGTTTGGACTGGATGTTGTTTGAGATGTTGTTTGTTGTTTGAGATAGTGGAGGTGGTGACTCGATACATACACTGAAGATTTATATTGCGTGTGTTTTTCAGGGGAATGGATGTTGTTTGAGAATGACGGTGAAGGAGGTGACATGGCCCAGGTATCCGGTAGAGATGTGGTCCACATACAGAGGAGAGACGACTACTACTTCTTGACTGATCCTGAGGAGTTTGTCTGTCGTCATCTACCATTTGATCCTCGGTGGCAGCTCCTGGCCAGACCTGTTACCACGTACGCTTAAAGCGATTATAACATTGTTTTTATTTAATTCCCAGTGTTGTTGAATAGTAAGTAATACGTAAGTGAATAGGCTTCTTAACGTCATTTTTCGTCCAATTTGGCATTTAAGTGACTTTGCACATCTCTGAATAATTATTATGGTTTTGAAATATGTTGTTGCTGATTCCAATATTTTCTATATACTTATCATAGGGAAGAATATGAAGAAATGGCAGATATAAAAGCTGGATTCTTTGCGTTTGGTATCACTCTTGATGAACATCGAAAATGTGTGGTGAGGTCAGAAGAAGGAGAAGCGCATATTGTCCTGGGTCTGTCTGAAGATAAGCCAGTCAAATTCACCTACAAACTCTGGCTCTCAACAGATGATAATGACGTCATGGAGAAAATCAGTGAGCAGAAGATGGACAGATTTGCGTTTTTCACCCAGAAGGACAGTCAGCTTCACGCCCAGGTCACTCTGCCCTTTGTTGGAAAATACAAGTTGGATATTTCTGCCGAGGCGAGTGGATGGACTGACTCTGATTATGACGTGGGAGATGGTGATTCGTTCACGTTGTTGGAGTTCTTGATTTTATGTGATGAAGCTAAGGTGGATTGTGTTCCTCTGCCGGAGAATAGTCGTCAGGAGTGGGGACCTGGTCGAGCCATGGAACAGGCGGGCATTGTACCCTCCACTCATACACAGCCTGTTATACATGTAAGTATGTACACGCGGGGATTGTACCCTCTACTCACACACAGCCTGTTATATATGTATGTATGTACACACGGGGAGTGTACCCTCCATTCAGACACAATCTGTTATATATGTACGTGTGTACACGCGTGGGGTGTACACCCCACTCATACACAGCCTGTTATATATGTAAGTGTGTACACGCGGGGAGCGTACCCTCCACTCAAACACAGCCTGTTATATATGGAAGTATGTACAGGAGGGGAGTGTACCCTCTACTCATACACAGCTTGTTATAAATGTAAGTATGTACACATGAGGAGTGTACCCTCCACTCATACACAGCCTGTTATACATGTAAGTATGTACACGCAGGGATTGCACCCTCCACTCATACACAGCCTGTTATACATGTAAGTGTGTACACGCGGGGATTGTACCCTCCACTCATAAACAGCCTGTTATACATGTAAGTGTGTACACGCGGGGATTGTACCCTCCACTCATAAACAGCCTGTTATACATGTAAGTGTGTACACGCGGGGATTGTACCCTCCACTCATAAACAGCCTGTTATACATGTAAGTGTGTACACACGGGGATTGTACCCTCCACTCATAAACAGCCTGTTATACATGTAAGTGTGTACACGCGGGGATTGTACCCTCCACTCATAAACAGCCTGTTATACATGTAAGTGTGTACACGCGGGGAGTGTACCCTCCACTCACACCCAGCCTGTTATACATGTAAGTGTGTACACATGGGGACTGTACCCTCCACTTATACACAGCCTGTTATACATGTAAGTATGTACACGAGGACTGTACACTCCACTGATACACAGCCTGTTATACATGTAAGTGTGTACACGGGGAGTGTACACTCCACTTATACACAGCCTGTTATACAGGTAAGTGTGTACACGGGGAGTGTACACTCCACTTATACACAGCCTGTTATACATGTAAGTGTGTACACGGGGAGTGTACACTCCACTGATACACAGCCTGTTTACATGTAAGTGTGCACAAGCAAGGAATGTACCGTTCACTCATTCACAGCCTGTTATACATGTAAGTTATACAAGCAGAGATTATACCCTCCACTCATTCACAACCTGTTATACATGTAAGAATGCACAAACGAATTGTACCCTCTACTCAATATGTTTAACCAATGTTGGTTTAAGGTTGGTTGAGAGTCATAGACAGTGGACCGACATTAAACCCTGACGCGCTAAAATAAATAATTTAAATTTTCACTCGCGACTTGTGTCTCGCTACCAAGGCTACCGCGACCCACAACTTCATGTGAGTAAAAATAACTACTCATATTTGTTTAATTTGAGACCAAACATTTGCATTCCCAATATGAGTGATTTGATGGGCTAATGAAACAGTTTAACCCTTACAGTGCGGGGATCGACATTAGTCATCAGAATCTGACGTCTGTAGACGTCAGATTGTAACGACTAAAGTCGATCCCCGCACTGTAAGAATCAATATATTTCTAATGGCCGGAAACCCATAACACAGGTATTCAAATAAATCAGGAAGAGCTAACTAAGACATTTATGATGACTTCAAAATGAAAAAAACCCCTTGGTTGCGATGTTTTTTTTACAAATTTATTCAGCGCTTCAAGGGTTAAGAACTTTTATTCTCGTACTTAGCGTGCTAAGGGTTAAAGCAGCATTGGTTCAATGTCTTGTGTTTGCTGGGATTGTAACCTGCAACTGTCACCCGTCTCTGTCTAGACACTGTTAACCCTTTAAGCACTGAATTGTTTTATGAAAATCATGGAGGCCAAAGGGTTTTTTCAGTTTGAAATCATCATAAATGTCTTAGTCAGCTCTTTCTGATTCATTTGAATACCTATGTTATGTGTCTACGGCCATTAGAAATATTTTTACTCTTACAGTGCGGGGATCGACTTTAGTCGTCAGAATCTGACGTCTGTAGACGTCAGATTCTGTCTATCCCCGAGCTGTAAGGGTTAAACTTCACTTTGGAAATTAGCAACGGGTCAACACCAGGTCAGTGGAAAATACCCTCCCAACAAAACTGTGGCGGGAGTTTTATGCTTTTTTCACATGCTGCAAAAGCTGGGAGCTGAGTGGGCCACGCTGACATGTTACACCTGGGGTTGGTACGATGCCATTATCCGGAGATGTTGCTAACAAACACAGTGATATAACTCATAGGTAGAACTGTCACTCATTGTACTGTTATACGTGCAATCATGAACATAGATATTCTATAATATATGGCAGGGAATAATTTGTTCTAGAAAACTTGTGTAGCAGGTTAGCACTGTGGTAAGCTAGAATTCAACATGCCAAAACCTGCTACACCAACAAATTATTGTGTAGCATATGCCCACGATTGTGTAGCAAACTTCTTCACACCAGACAGATTATTTCTTGTAATGTATAAACATTTGTGTACTGACCATATTATCAATGCACTGACAGTCTTTTTGACATATGGGTTTGACTATGAGAGGATTGTACTTTTAAATTAATTTTGTATTTATTTTGTTTGGCTACACATATACACACTCCAGCTATATATTTAAATAAATATCAACCTCTAGTAGTCAAAGTGTCATCTGTGTCACTCATCTGAATGGTGCAAATGACACTCTGGCTGAGACAGAGGTAGATATGATATGGTCAATGTGTTTATTTCAGTGAGGGAGATTGTGTTTTCAGGTAGCAGAGAGTGACAAGGGGCAGGCTGAGGTAAGATTCATCGCCAAACCAGATGTCATGGTTCAGACCTCTTTAGTGGGAGACAACATCACAGATGGGAACTATGTGGTTCACAGGAGAGAAGGCGATGAGGTGATTGTCACTGCCAAAGTCCCTGATGCAGGAAGGTACGCTCTCAATATACACGCGGCCAGTGATGGAGACGACAGCTACGATAACGTATGTACGTATCTGGTGGAAGCGGAGGCTGCAGACCCCGAGTATACACCTTTCCCGGTAAATATGGAGCAGGGTCAGGTCGGGTCACAGGTCGGGGATCAGTTACGGCTGGTGTCACATTCTACGCCCATTATTCAGACCAGGAAAGCAGAAATACGACTGATTTTCAGGATCGAGGGATATCTTTCAGGCCTTGTTCCTGTCCTCACGTGCATGAACAGTGATGGTGATGACGAAGAACAGGTTGACAAAACCCGTGGATGGCGCGTCGCTGATAAGTTTTTTGTTCACGTATGTCTTGCAGACAAAGCAATGTACTCTCTTGTTCTTCAAAACCCAAATGAAAATGTGAATACAACTACAAGCAATGGTGACTCAAGAAACATTCACAATGATGAGTCTACGAGGGAAGATGGTGAAACAGACTCCACAATAGATATACCTCTAGATCAATCCTCATCTACAAACACAGCCTCCTGTTTATACAGGGTCATCATACACTCACTGGCTGAACATAATGACAATGGTGCCATGCCCGTAATACGCCCTGCCCTGGGAAACGGAAGGCTGATCAGCCCGCCATCTGGTGAGCTACCAAGTGGCGAGATTATCCAGTTTGCTTTAATTGCCAACCACATGACTGGCGTTATTGCTAGGGTGGAGGGTAGAACTATCAATTTCAAACAGGAAGGGAGCGGAATAAACAAAGAATGGAAAAGAAGCGTTAAAACAGGACCTCCTGGGTCTACAGTGGTCATTGCGGGTAAATTAGGCACTGGTAGAAAGGGGAACAAGCGAGCGGTGAGCCTCAAAAACAAGAGGAAACCACGAGTGAAGAGTACGGGAGTGTATGAGGAGCTGGTCATATACAGGGTAAGTGGATAAAGGTCCCGAGTTAGTGCCGAAGCGGATAATATGGAGATGGTTTAGTTAATCAGACCTGGCCCCTGTTTCACCACTTGGCTCAGCCAAGGACTTAAGTCAGTCCTAACCCTTAAAGCGCTGAATTCTTTTTTGTAAAATTTATAGAGACTAAAGGGTTATTCTCTATTTGAAATCATCATAAATGTCTTAGTTAGCTCTTTCCGTTTCATTTGAATACCTATGTTATGGGTCTACGATCGTTAGAAAGAAATATGTTTACTTTTACAGTGCGGGGATCGACTATAGTGGTCAGAATCTGACGTCTACAGACGTCAGATTCTGACGACTGAAGTCGATCCCCGCACTGTAAGAGTTGAGCTCACTGAGTATTTGAGACTTTACCAGTGTTGATATTTAAGACAAATTTTGATATAACCCTTAGAGCACTGAGCTAAGAAATTTAAATTGTCAGTCACTTGAAGTTGTGTCTCGCTACCGCGATCCACAACTTCAAGTGACTAAGAATTTTTTTAATTTGCTAAACTTAGCATGTTGAAGTCAAAGTGTATATGGTTATCACAGATTCGATACCAATTCAATTTTTCAAAGCTCCTTATAATTATAAAGCCATTAAAACATAAGAAAACAAGTCACCATGAGGGTTCTGAGGGATAAGCAGGGCCTTGGCCAGAGCTAGTCATATACAGGGTAAGTCTATATGGATAAAGGTCCTGAGCTAGTGCCGAGGCAGAGATTATGGTGCTGTTTAAGCATATTTCCCAGCGTAAGCCAAAAAGCCGTGAACTCGTGATTGCATTTGACAGTCAATCAGTGTCAGTGGAGTGTGACTTTGCATACGGCATCGTTGGGAAGGCGAGATGACTCATCTTGGCACAAGTCATCACATCAAGCCCGAGCCCTGAGGCGTGGGCTTGATGTGATGACGAGTGCTGATCGAGATCGCCGTACCCAATGATGCAGTATGTATTTTCTCGTATGATTATCAATTTGAAACGGCAAAATGAAACTGAGTAGTGAAGCGTTTTGGAGAGAGTGCGAGTTGGACTGATCTCACTATATACATCGTAGTGAAAGGCAACAGCATGAGTGCGAGACAATAAGCATGATAAGAGATGGCTGAGCATGAGTGCGAGCATATAACAATGACGTGAGCTAAGGGGGCGCTGAGCTCTTTTAGCAGCTCTCATAAATGTCCAACAGCTCGGCGTGGTCAACATCAGCCACAGGGCCGTATCCAGTCTAAGAGAAAGGGAGGTTACAGGTCGACCATCCTGTAATTGGGGGTTTGGGCCTGCCCCCGAGAAAATTTTGACAAAAACGAGGCATTTTGGGAATATGCATGGGGGTTAGAGACACTCAAACCCCCCCCCCCTGGATACGGCCCTGAGCCAGACTATTAAACATTGATGAAGGGTTGCTAAAATAGCTCAACTCCCGACTTGAATAATGTTATTACTGTTATTACCACATAAAATATAATAGTCGTAGCTCTAGTCTAACGTTATTTACTCTGGGCTACATGAACTGTGAAATCCCACTATAGCCTAGCATAGAAGTTGACGTCAAATTGATCAATTGCCATCAATTGATAGATCTAAACTCTTTATTAATTACTCTCTGGCTTACATGTGAGAGTGTAGGCAAAATACGCATTATTGATTAAACCCTTTAAGCCCTCACGATGCATTAAAGCATCATTTTACATCCCTGTAAACAGACTTAATTTTCCAACAACTAAGGGTTTTATAATGATAATTTCCATGGAAATGGTTTACCAATTTATGGCAATTTTCCTTAATTTTTAAAACACATCAAATCATCTTTATCCACTGCAAGTCGAGAATTGCGACAGCAATTCGCGGCTTGTAGTAGATAAAGATGACAATGGTAAAGTCAGGCTTGAAAGGGTTGAACATGTTAAATCTTGTACAGAAAAACAATTAAAATATTATGAGCATTACAATTTTATACTATCTATATTTTGTGCAGCCTAATGTGACTTAAAAATGTAATTCACATTTCCACAGAATGAAAAAAACTATAACTATATAATAGATCTGATGTAGATGAAAATTTGCCGGACTTCAATCACATAGCAAAGGACTTCAATCACGTAGCAAATTGAGCTGATCCTCACATACTTTGTGTGGATTGGCTGCATTTGCTATGCAGCTATTTCCTAAAACGTTTCAAGAACACAAACAACTATTCAGCTTGATAGTAAAAGTTTAAAATGACCTTTTATATTCCAGCTGATATCTAATAAAGTTAGTTATTGACATTGTAACTTCACTTGTAGGTATCATTAGCGGGTATGATTGAGACACCGAGAAATAAAAATAGTATGGTCAAGACTAGATCAGGTTAGTGACATCATGTGATGTAACCAATCAATGAGCCAGCGTTGGTTTAATGTTGGGCCAGCTTTCTAGACGATGGTCCAGCAATAAACATTGGCTCAACAAAATATGCACAACCACTGATTGTATTGTACTATGTCTAGAGCTATGAACCCCACTCCCATGCAAAACAACCCCACTCATGTTATTACTACAAATTGGATCCAATGTTCTATCTAGGCTGAATATACTCATCTTTCCAACAGCAAGACTTCCTGCTCCCGAGGTCGCAGACCGAGACTTTGCCAAATCAGTCATATCATCCACCTACTGGGGTAGGGAGGATGATTTAGATATTGAATATTCATTAGTTTTTCAACAAAATGTCAATTTAATGTTGGCCCACTGTCTGCGACATTGGCCCAACATTAATCCAACCTTAACGCATGTGACGTCTCGTGTCTGGTGGGATGTGGTGGGTGCTCTCTGTCACATTTCTGCTGAAATTCTCGGTCAGCAAACATGTGTTTTGTCGTAGACAGGGGCCTGCATTAAAGTAGCACTCATGCCAGAGGTCAAACTTGGGTCAAACAGGAAAAGTCTTTTAAGAAATTCCACATTCCAATATGTGGTTTTAACATCGTTTCAGCAAGGTCTCGGTCTGCGAACTCGCGAGCAGCGAGCCTAGGTGGGAAGATGCATATATTATCTGTATGGAGCAAACAGTGAGGTTATTTCATATTATTAAAAATCAAAGATAAATGTTTGTGAATAAATATAAAATTGCAAGAGGGACACTCTTCAATACCCTCAGGTTTGTGCCACCGGTAGTATGGTTGGCACTGTGTGTACAGATTCACACGTTTAGAAAAATGTCTGTGGTAGCACAACTGGCAAATCGGGATCTCTGTTATGTCTGGCGGTTTCATGAATTGTTGGCTGGTAATTGGCAGGCTATCATGTAAATAGACGACATCAGGTGTAAAATTAGCCCCTGCAGCGCCGAATTATTTTTGTTTGAACCATGGAGACTAAAGAGTTTTTACAATTTGAAATCATTACAAATGTCTTAGTTAACTCTTTCTGGTCCATTTGAATACCTATGTTATGGGACTACGGCCATTAGAAATATTTTAATTATTTCAGTGCGGGGACTGTCTACAGATTCTGACGTCTAAAGACGGTCCCCGCACTGAGAGGGTTAACCCTTTAACGAGTGGTCCCGATTATATTCGGATTTTCATTTTTTATTGGCACATTAAATATGAACATTTAAGCGTGTTAATGACAAAACGTGACATCAATCAACAAGAATTGTAAATAGTTAGCATCCATTTAGTCAAATCTGAACCATTTTCTCTCACTTCAAGTTGTGGATCGCGTTAGGGAAACGCAACTTCAAATGAGTGAAAATTCAAACTAAAAGGCTGATAAAAGGTTAAACGTTAAAAGGCTCCTAGAAAGTTTTAAAAAAATTAAAGGTTAAAAGGCTGCTAAAAGGTTACACGTGGAGGGCATGCCAAGTCAAGGAAACTGCCATTCCTGAGTAAAAACTGTCGTTCCTGAGTAGAAACTGTCATTCCCAGAAATTTGCACTAGGACGGCTTTTAAATTTGTCAGTTCATTCGAAAGGCTAATAGCAAATGTTGCAATTCCTGCAGATTGTGTGGCAGTATCGCACTGGAGGAAAGGCACTATTTCAAGCCTTGGACGACAGTATCCCTTGTTATATGTTGCTTATGACTAAAGCCCACCAGAAATACCAGCAATATCTGTGATACTCATATCACTTCAACATGTGAGATTCAATGTTGTTGCTTTAATTGTATATTAAAACAAGTTTATATAACAACACATGTTGCAGGTATTATACTTATTTAAAAAGTATGTGTGTTTTTTGTATAGAATTACTCGCTGCTACAGACGAAAGGAATAGTGTGAGGATCAGCAACCTTTTGAGAAGGATTGACGAGAATGGATGGAATTCTTACCTGCGAAATGAGGTGTATAAAGAATACCACTAATTTTATTGCAATTTTCTTCAATTGCTGTCACAACTTACAACTTCAAATGAAAGAATAAGTACTAATTGAACTTAATAAAATATTGGTAAATAATTATATATTCAAAGTTTGTGTCTGTGTATTTAATGTAGTTATGTATTAATTATTGCATGTATTTTAAGCATCTATACATGTATGTATTCTGCTATATTCTCAGATACTGTGTAGCTTATCTTTCTTTGATGGAAGTCATTTCAAGTTGTCAGCTTGAGTGTCGGACTGCGTTGAAATTATAACAATTAACTAGATACACTGTCGCTCACGATGTGTTCACTACTTGGCGTGTGACCATCATATCGACCCCCCATATCACGTTTGCTAGGCCCGTTGAGTTGCGCCGCTGGACCAGCATTAAACTAACAATGGTTACACGTCTTTATGTTTACTGGATGCGCTTCCAATAGGTCTAGATTAATTAAAGCGCTGAAAGAATTTCGTGTAAACCATGGGAACCGTAGGGGTTTTTTCAATTTGAAATCATCATAAATGTCTTGGTTATTTATTTCTGATTCATTTGAATACCTATGTTATGAATCAGAATCTTACGTCTACAGACGTCAGATTCTGACGTGTAAAGTCGATGACATCTAAAGTAGATCCCAGCGCTGTAAGGGTGAACGTTTTTATGCTTCCAATAGGCCTAGCTTAATTTAAATTTAAATGCCCATTTGCCACCCTCGCGATCTGTCAACGCCTATGCTTGTGCAAAATATGAAGTTGATCTATAAATTGCATGGTTCAATTCCAATAGTTTAGTTAAAAATTTAAACGCCCAATGATCACCCTCTGGATCAAGGATTATGCTTGTGCAAAATATAAAGTTGATTCATGAATGGGAATGTTCTCTTCTTTTAGTATAATAGAGAAAACTGAGAACGAATGTTATGTTTACTTCTTTTGTAAACGAGCTTGCACAATATTATAAACATATACAACTGCTACACATTCAAGGAACTTTAAAAAGCGTTTACGTTTAGATTGAGGAGGCTAATAGAGTGCTGGACGCTCTCAACAGAATGAACCACACAAAGAACCACGTGTTGAGAATGGATCCGACGACCATCAGTGAAATTCGCCGCTACAGGGAGCCACCGGCTGGTATACATGATACAATGGTGGCCGCATTGCTACTGCTGGGTAGTAGAGAGGACACGACAAGGGTAAGTGGTATAGGATAAATCCCGAGGAGCACTACATTGTTAGCTGTGAAAAAGGACGAGGCCGAAGGCCGGGGCTTTTTCCACATCTAAGAATGTAGAGCGCTGAGGGTTTTAACTGACTTAAAACACATCTGACCATAATGAGGATCCCTCGTAATCAACATCTCGGTCACACCTGACTGATTACATCACCATAGGCCTAACATGATAATTGCGTCTGTAGGCCTACTTGATCAACAATGACTCTCCATTCCCCGCTTAGAATGTAGTGGTCGGACAAAGCAAATAATGTAGTGGTGGTGTGTTTTAATAACCACAGAATACCACGAATAAATCTAAAGACTGCTGGGAAACCGTGAAGATACTGCAAGGGTAAGTCTAAAACAAGAAAATGTACTTATATGGAGCCCCTGTACTTATATGGAGCCCCAAATACACCATAATTGTCTAATCACAATAATATTATGCTAGGCGGGCAGTAAGATTGTCACTGCTAGGCTGATATCACAAAAGTAAGTTTAACCACAATATCGTTACTGATAGGCGGTCATGAAGACACAACAAGGGGAAGTCTAGCACTAGATCTTTACTGATAGGCGGCCATGAAAACACAACAAGGGGAAGTCTAACCAGTAGATCGTTACTGATAGGCGGCCATGAAAACACAACAAGGGTAAGCCTAGCACTAGATCGTTATACTGATAGGAGGCCATGAAAACACAACAAGGGGAAGTCTAGCACTAGATCGTTACTGACAGGAGGCCTTGAAAACACAACAAGGGGAAGTCTAGCACTAGATCGTTACTGATAGGAGGCCATGAAAACACAACAAGGTAAGTCTAGCACTAGATCGTTATACTGATAGGAGGCCATGAAAACACAACAAGGGGAAGTCTAGCACAAGATCGTTACTGATAGGAGGCCATGAAAACACAACAAGGGGAAGTCTAACCAGTAGATCGTTACTGATAGGAGGCCATGAAAACACAACAAGGGGAAGTCTAGCACTAGGTCGTTACTGATGGGAGGCCATGAAAACACAACAAGGGGAAGTCTAGCACTAGATCGTTACTGATAGGAGGCCATGAAAACACAACAAGGGTAAGTCTAGCACTAGATCGTTACTGATAGGAAGCCATGAAAACACAACAAGGGGAAGTCTAGCACTAGATCGTTATACTGATAGGAGGCCATGAAAACACAACAAGGGGAAGTCTAGCACTAGATCGTTATACTGATTGGAGGCCATGAAAACACAACAAGGGGAAGTCTAGCGCTAGATCGTTACTGATAGGAGGCCATGAAAACACAACAAGGGGAAGTCTAGCACTAGATCGTTACTGATAAGAGGCCATGAAAACACAACAAGGGGAAGTCTAGCACTAGATCGTTACTGATAGGAGGCCATGAAAACACAACAAGGGGAAGTCTAGCACTAGATCGTTACTGATAAGAGGCCATGAAAACACAACAAGGGGAAGTCTAGCACTAGATCGTTACTGATAGGAGGCCATGAAAACACAAGAAGGGGAAGTCTAGCACTAGATCGTTATACTGATAGGAGGCCATGAAAACACAACAAGGGGAAGTCTAACCAGTAGATCGTTACTGATAGGCGGCCATGAAAACACAACAAGGGGTGTCTAGCACTAGATCGTTATACTGATGGGAGGCCATGAAAACACAACAAGGGGAAGTCTAGCACTAGATCGTTACTGATAGGAGGCCATGAAAACACAACAAGGGGAAGTCTAGCACTAGATCGTTATACTGATGGGAGGCCACGAAAACACAACAAGGGGAAGTCTAGCACTAGATCGTTACTGATAGGAGGCCATGAAAACACAACAAGGGGAAGTCTAGCACTAGATCGTTACTGATAGGAGGCCATGAAAACACAACAAGGTAAGTCTAGCACTAGATCGTTATACTGATAGGAGGCCATGAAAACACAACAAGGGGAAGTCTAGCACTAGATCGTTACTGATAGGAGGTCATGAAAACACAACAAGGGGAAGTCTAGCACTAGATCGTTATACTGATAGGAGGCCATGAATACACAACAAGGGGAAGTCTAGCACTAGATCGTTACTGATAGGAGGCCATGAAAACACAACAAGGGGAAGTCTAGCACTAGATCGTTACTGATAGGAGGCCATGAAAACACAACAAGGGGAAGTCTAGCACTAGATCGTTATACTGATAGGAGGCCATAAAAACACAACAAGGGGAAGTCTAGCACTAGATCGTTACTGATAGGAGGCCTTGAAAACACAACAATGGGAAGTCTAGCACTAGATCGTTACTGATAGGAGGCCATGAAAACACAACAAGGTAAGTCTAGCACTAGATCGTTATACTGATAGGAGGCCATGACAACACAACAAGGGGAAGTCTAGCACTAGATCGTTACTGATAGGAGGCCATGAAAACACAGCAAGGTAAGTCTAGCACTAGATCGTTATACTGATAGGAGGCCATGAAAACACAACAAGGGGAAGTCTAGCACTAGATCGTTACTGATAGGAGGTCATGAAAACACAACAAGGGGATGTTTAGCACTAGATCGTTATACTGATAGGAGGCCATGAAAACACAACAAGGGGAAGTCTAGCACTAGATCGTTACTGATAGGAGGCCATGAAAACACAACAAGGGGAAGTCTAGCACTAGATCGTTATACTGATAGGAGGCCATGAAAACACAACAAGGGGAAGTCTAACCAGTAGATCGTTACTGATAGGCGGCCATGAAAACACAACAAGGGGTGTCTAGCACTAGATCGTTATACTGATGGGAGGCCATGAAAACACAACAAGGGGAAGTCTAGCACTAGATCGTTACTGATAGGAGGCCATGAAAACACAACAAGGGGAAGTCTAGCACTAGATCGTTATACTGATGGGAGGCCACGAAAACACAACAAGGGGAAGTCTAGCACTAGATCGTTACTGATAGGAGGCCATGAAAACACAACAAGGGGAAGTCTAGCACTAGATCGTTACTGATAGGAGGCCATGAAAACACAACAAGGTAAGTCTAGCACTAGATCGTTATACTGATAGGAGGCCATGAAAACACAACAAGGGGAAGTCTAGCACTAGATCGTTACTGATAGGAGGTCATGAAAACACAACAAGGGGAAGTCTAGCACTAGATCGTTATACTGATAGGAGGCCATGAATACACAACAAGGGGAAGTCTAGCACTAGATCGTTATACTGATAGGAGGCCATGAAAACACAACAAGGGGAAGTCTAACCAGTAGATCGTTACTGATAGGCGGCCATGAAAACACAACAAGGGGTGTCTAGCACTAGATCGTTATACTGATGGGAGGCCATGAAAACACAACAAGGGGAAGTCTAGCACTAGATCGTTACTGATAGGAGGCCATGAAAACACAAGAAGGGGAAGTCTAGCACTAGATCGTTACTGATAGGAGGCCATGAAAACACAACAAGGTAAGTCTAGCACTAGATCGTTATACTGATAGGAGGCCATGAAAACACAACAAGGGGAAGTCTAGCACTAGATCGTTACTGATAGGAGGTCATGAAAACACAACAAGGGGAAGTCTAGCACTAGATCGTTATACTGATAGGAGGCCATAAAAACACAACAAGGGGAAGTCTAGCACTAGATCGTTACTGATAGGAGGCCTTGAAAACACAACAATGGGAAGTCTAGCACTAGATCGTTACTGATAGGAGGCCATGAAAACACAACAAGGTAAGTCTAGCACTAGATCGTTATACTGATAGGAGGCCATGACAACACAACAAGGGGAAGTCTAGCACTAGATCGTTACTGATAGGAGGCCATGAAAACACAGCAAGGTAAGTCTAGCACTAGATCGTTATACTGATAGGAGGCCATGAAAACACAACAAGGGGAAGTCTAGCACTAGATCGTTACTGATAGGAGGTCATGAAAACACAACAAGGGGATGTTTAGCACTAGATCGTTATACTGATAGGAGGCCATGAAAACACAACAAGGGGAAGTCTAGCACTAGATCGTTACTGATAGGAGGCCATGAAAACACAACAAGGGGAAGTCTAGCACTAGATCGTTATACTGATTGGAGGCCATGAAAACACAACAAGGGGAAGTCTAGCGCTAGATCGTTACTGATAGGAGGCCATAAAAACACAACAAGGGGAAGTCTAGCACTAGATCGTTACTGATAGGAGGCCATGAAAACACAAGAAGGGGAAGTCTAGCACTAGATCGTTATACTGATGGGAGGCCATGAAAACACAACAAGGGGAAGTCTAGCACTAGATCGTTACTGATAGGAGGCCATGACAACACAACAAGGGGAAGTCTAGCACTAGATCGTTACTGATAGGAGGCCATGAAAACACAACAAGGGGAAGTCTAGCACTAGATCGTTATACTGATAGGAGGCCATAAAAACACAACAAGGGGAAGTCTAGCACTAGATCGTTACTGATAGGAGGCCTTGAAAACACAACAATGGGAAGTCTAGCACTAGATCGTTACTGATAGGAGGCCATGAAAACACAACAAGGTAAGTCTAGCACTAGATCGTTATACTGATAGGAGGCCATGACAACACAACAAGGGGAAGTCTAGCACTAGATCGTTACTGATAGGAGGCCATGAAAACACAGCAAGGTAAGTCTAGCACTAGATCGTTATACTGATAGGAGGCCATGAAAACACAACAAGGGGAAGTCTAGCACTAGATCGTTACTGATAGGAGGTCATGAAAACACAACAAGGGGATGTTTAGCACTAGATCGTTATACTGATAGGAGGCCATGAAAACACAACAAGGGGAAGTCTAGCACTAGATCGTTACTGATAGGAGGCCATGAAAACACAACAAGGGGAAGTCTAGCACTAGATCGTTATACTGATTGGAGGCCATGAAAACACAACAAGGGGAAGTCTAGCGCTAGATCGTTACTGATAGGAGGCCATGAAAACACAACAAGGGGAAGTCTAGCACTAGATCGTTACTGATAGGAGGCCATGAAGATACAGCAAGGTAAGTCTAGCACTAGATCGTTATACTGATAGGAGGCCATGAAAACACAACAAGGGGAAGTCTAGCACTAGATCGTTATACTGATGGGATGTCATGAAAACACAACAAGGGGAAGTCTAGCACTAGATCGTTACTGATAGGAGGCCATGACAACACAACAAGGGGAAGTCTAGCACTAGATCGTTACTGATAGGAGGCCATGAAAACAAAACAAGGGGAAGTCTAGCACTAGATCGTTATACTGATAGGAGGCCATGAAAACACAACAAGGGGAAGTCTAGCACTAGATCGTTATACTGATTGGAGGCCATGAAAACACAACAAGGGGAAGTCTAGCGCTAGATCGTTACTGATAGGAGGCCATGAAAACACAACAAGGGGAAGTCTAGCACTAGATCGTTACTGATAAGAGGCCATGAAAACACAACAAGGGGAAGTCTAGCACTAGATCGTTACTGATAGGAGGCCATGAAAACACAAGAAGGGGAAGTCTAGCACTAGATCGTTATACTGATAGGAGGCCATGAAAACACAACAAGGGGAAGTCTAACCAGTAGATCGTTACTGATAGGCGGCCATGAAAACACAACAAGGGGTGTCTAGCACTAGATCGTTATACTGATGGGAGGCCACGAAAACACAACAAGGGGAAGTCTAGCACTAGATCGTTACTGATAGGAGGCCATGAAAACACAACAAGGGGAAGTCTAGCACTAGATCGTTACTGATAGGAGGCCATGAAAACACAACAAGGTAAGTCTAGCACTAGATCGTTATACTGATAGGAGGCCATGAAAACACAACAAGGGGAAGTCTAGCACTAGATCGTTACTGATAGGAGGTCATGAAAACACAACAAGGGGAAGTCTAGCACTAGATCGTTATACTGATAGGAGGCCATGAATACACAACAAGGGTAAGTCTAGCACTAGATCGTTACTGATAGGAGGCCATGAAAACACAACAAGGGGAAGTCTAGCACTAGATCGTTATACTGATAGGAGGCCATAAAAACACAACAAGGGGAAGTCTAGCACTAGATCGTTACTGATAGGAGGCCATGAAAACACAACAAGGGTAAGTCTAGCACTAGATCGTTATACTGATAGGAGGCCATAAAAACACAACAAGGGGAAGTCTAGCACTAGATCGTTACTGATAGGAGGCCATGAAAACACAAGAAGGGGAAGTCTAGCACTAGATCGTTATACTGATGGGAGGCCATGAAAACACAACAAGGGGAAGTCTAGCACTAGATCGTTACTGATAGGAGGCCATGACAACACAACAAGGGGAAGTCTAGCACTAGATCGTTACTGATAGGAGGCCATGAAAACACAACAAGGGGAAGTCTAGCACTAGATCGTTATACTGATAGGAGGCCATAAAAACACAACAAGGGGAAGTCTAGCACTAGATCGTTACTGATAGGAGGCCTTGAAAACACAACAATGGGAAGTCTAGCACTAGATCGTTACTGATAGGAGGCCATGAAAACACAACAAGGTAAGTCTAGCACTAGATCGTTATACTGATAGGAGGCCATGACAACACAACAAGGGGAAGTCTAGCACTAGATCGTTACTGATAGGAGGCCATGAAAACACAGCAAGGTAAGTCTAGCACTAGATCGTTATACTGATAGGAGGCCATGAAAACACAACAAGGGGAAGTCTAGCACTAGATCGTTACTGATAGGAGGTCATGAAAACACAACAAGGGGATGTTTAGCACTAGATCGTTATACTGATAGGAGGCCATGAAAACACAACAAGGGGAAGTCTAGCACTAGATCGTTACTGATAGGAGGCCATGAAAACACAACAAGGGGAAGTCTAGCACTAGATCGTTATACTGATTGGAGGCCATGAAAACACAACAAGGGGAAGTCTAGCGCTAGATCGTTACTGATAGGAGGCCATGAAAACACAACAAGGGGAAGTCTAGCACTAGATCGTTACTGATAGGAGGCCATGAAGATACAGCAAGGTAAGTCTAGCACTAGATCGTTATACTGATAGGAGGCCATGAAAACACAACAAGGGGAAGTCTAGCACTAGATCGTTATACTGATGGGATGTCATGAAAACACAACAAGGGGAAGTCTAGCACTAGATCGTTACTGATAGGAGGCCATGACAACACAACAAGGGGAAGTCTAGCACTAGATCGTTACTGATAGGAGGCCATGAAAACAAAACAAGGGGAAGTCTAGCACTAGATCGTTATACTGATAGGAGGCCATGAAAACACAACAAGGGGAAGTCTAGCACTAGATCGTTATACTGATTGGAGGCCATGAAAACACAACAAGGGGAAGTCTAGCGCTAGATCGTTACTGATAGGAGGCCATGAAAACACAACAAGGGGAAGTCTAGCACTAGATCGTTACTGATAAGAGGCCATGAAAACACAACAAGGGGAAGTCTAGCACTAGATCGTTACTGATAGGAGGCCATGAAAACACAAGAAGGGGAAGTCTAGCACTAGATCGTTATACTGATAGGAGGCCATGAAAACACAACAAGGGGAAGTCTAACCAGTAGATCGTTACTGATAGGCGGCCATGAAAACACAACAAGGGGTGTCTAGCACTAGATCGTTATACTGATGGGAGGCCACGAAAACACAACAAGGGGAAGTCTAGCACTAGATCGTTACTGATAGGAGGCCATGAAAACACAACAAGGGGAAGTCTAGCACTAGATCGTTACTGATAGGAGGCCATGAAAACACAACAAGGTAAGTCTAGCACTAGATCGTTATACTGATAGGAGGCCATGAAAACACAACAAGGGGAAGTCTAGCACTAGATCGTTACTGATAGGAGGTCATGAAAACACAACAAGGGGAAGTCTAGCACTAGATCGTTATACTGATAGGAGGCCATGAATACACAACAAGGGTAAGTCTAGCACTAGATCGTTACTGATAGGAGGCCATGAAAACACAACAAGGGGAAGTCTAGCACTAGATCGTTATACTGATAGGAGGCCATAAAAACACAACAAGGGGAAGTCTAGCACTAGATCGTTACTGATAGGAGGCCATGAAAACACAACAAGGGTAAGTCTAGCACTAGATCGTTACTGATAGGAGGCCATGAAAACAAAACAAGGGGAAGTCTAGCACTAGATCGTTATACTGATAGGAGGCCATGAAAACACAACAAGGGTAAGTCTAGCACTAGATCGTTATACTGATAGGAGGCCATGAAAACACAACAAGGAGAAGTCTAGCACTAGATCGTTATACTGATGGGAGGCCAAGAAAACACAACAAGGGGAAGTCTAGCACTAGATCGTTACTGATAGGAGGCCATGAAAACACAACAAGGGTAAGTCTAGCACTAGATCGTTACTGATAGGAGGCCATGAAAACAAAACAAGGGGAAGTCTAGCACTAGATCGTTACTGATAGGAGGCCATGAAAACAAAACAAGGGGAAGTCTAGCACTAGATCGTTATACTGATGGGAGGCCATGAAAACACAACAAGGGGAAGTCTAGCACTAGATCGTTACTGATAGGAGGCCATGAAAACACAACAAGGGGAAGTCTAGCACTAGATCGTTATACTGATGGGAGGCCATGAAAACACAACAAGGGGAAGTCTAGCACTAGATCGTTACTGATAGGAGGCCATGAAAACACAACAAGGGGAAGTCTAGCACTAGATCGTTATACTGATGGGAGGCCATGAAAACACAACAAGGGGAAGTCTAGCACTAGATCGTTACTGATAGGCCATGAAAACACAACAAGGTGAAGTCTAGCACTAGATCGTTACTGATAGGAGGCCATGAAAACACAACAAGGGGAAGTCTAGCACTAGATCGTTACTGATAGGAGGCCATGAAAACACACCAAGGGGAAGTCTAGCACTAGATCGTTACTGATAGGAGGCCATGAAAACACAACAAGGGGAAGTCTAGCACTAGATCGTTACTGATAGGAGGCCATGAAAACACAACAAGGTAAGTCTAGCACTAGATCGTTATACTGATAGGAGGCCATGAAAACACAACAAGGGGAAGTCTAGCACTAGATCGTTACTGATAGGAGGTCATGAAAACACAACAAGGGGAAGTCTAGCACTAGATCGTTATACTGATAGGAGGCCATGAATACACAACAAGGGTAAGTCTAGCACTAGATCGCTACTGATAGGAGGCCATGAAAACACAACAAGGGGAAGTCTAGCACTAGATCGTTATACTGATAGGAGGCCATAAAAACACAACAAGGGGAAGTCTAGCACTAGATCGTTACTGATAGGAGGCCATGAAAACACAACAAGGGTAAGTCTAGCACTAGATCGTTACTGATAGGAGGCCATGAAAACAAAACAAGGGGAAGTCTAGCACTAGATCGTTATACTGATAGGAGGCCATGAAAACACAACAAGGGTAAGTCTAGCACTAGATCGTTATACTGATAGGAGGCCATGAAAACACAACAAGGAGAAGTCTAGCACTAGATCGTTATACTGATGGGAGGCCAAGAAAACACAACAAGGGGAAGTCTAGCACTAGATCGTTACTGATAGGAGGCCATGAAAACACAACAAGGGTAAGTCTAGCACTAGATCGTTACTGATAGGAGGCCATGAAAACAAAACAAGGGGAAGTCTAGCACTAGATCGTTACTGATAGGAGGCCATGAAAACAAAACAAGGGGAAGTCTAGCACTAGATCGTTATACTGATGGGAGGCCATGAAAACACAACAAGGGGAAGTCTAGCACTAGATCGTTACTGATAGGAGGCCATGAAAACACAACAAGGGGAAGTCTAGCACTAGATCGTTATACTGATGGGAGGCCATGAAAACACAACAAGGGGAAGTCTAGCACTAGATCGTTACTGATAGGAGGCCATGAAAACACAACAAGGGGAAGTCTAGCACTAGATCGTTATACTGATGGGAGGCCATGAAAACACAACAAGGGGAAGTCTAGCACTAGATCGTTACTGATAGGCCATGAAAACACAACAAGGTGAAGTCTAGCACTAGATCGTTACTGATAGGAGGCCATGAAAACACAACAAGGGGAAGTCTAGCACTAGATCGTTACTGATAGGAGGCCATGAAAACACACCAAGGGGAAGTCTAGCACTAGATCGTTATACTGACGGGAGGCCATGAAAACACAACAAGGGGAAGTCTAGCACTAGATCGTTACTGATGGGAGGCCATGAAAACACAACAAGGGGAAGTCTAGCACTAGATCGTTATACTGACGGGAGGCCATGAAAACACAACAAGGGGAAGTCTAGCACTAGATCGTTACTGATGGGAGGCCATGAAAACACAACAAGGGAAAGTCTAGCACTAGATCGTTATACTGACGGGAGGCCATGAAAACACAACAAGGGGAAGTCTAGCACTAGATCGTTATACTGATGGCAGGCCATGAAAACACAACAAGGGGAAGTCTAGCACTAGATCGTTACTGATAGGCTGTTATAAAGACACAACAATGGTACGTCTAACCACTAGATCATTACTAATAGGCGGCCATGAAGTAACAATAAGGTTAGGTCTAGCACTAGATCGTTATACTGATAGGCGGCCATGAAGACACAACAAGGAGGAAGTCGTAAGCAAACAAGCTTTGTACGTCAACTGAATAGTTTTTATTATTTAAAGTTTGTGGACAGTTTTAACTGTGAAAGTGTTTGTTTTTATTTATTTTCTTGTAAGATAGGTTAATTTGCGGTGATAGCTATTCCTAGCGGGCGCGAGTATAATTCCCGGTGCTGGGTGAGTGTCGGGCTTGGCCAGCATTTGGCCGGCACTGGGTTAATTTCTCGTTTCATCTAGGGACACGTGTAATTATAATGTTTTAATATATACTCCAGCAACTAATTGTATTTTTATAAGTGTTCTACTTGTATTTATTTTAAAAGTTTCTACGCTTTACAGACTGTCTTTTTTGCTTCTTTTTATAATAATATGTAGCTATTTTATCTCTGGTTTTGGCGCGGAAAACATATATTTGATATAATATGAATATGAAAATTATCTTTTACACTTAACTTGAATTCAAGTGTATTTTATCCTAGATTACAAACATAGTAAGGGTGTTGGTCACCTGTATTTAACATCCTAATGTACACAATTTTACTTACAATCGCATATTTGTGCTATATTACTGTATATATATTTGCATATAAAGCCTAATAAATAAAGTAAGTAAGTGAGTGATAAGAGGCAGTGAAGACACAACAAGGATATTAGTCTAACTGTTAAATCGTTACTGATAAGTTACACTTGGAGACGCAGCTTCATGAAGCTGTGTCTCCAAGTGTGATAGAATAGCATTATTTCACCACTGCGTCTTGCTTATATTGTACGTAAAACATATATGAAAGAGGGGTTAGAAAGAGCATCGTAAATTTAGTTTCTGTTTTCAGCTACAAAATGAATTGAACTGAAGAAAACACAAATTTCGAATAACATACTTTCTCCTAACGACACACACTTCTGCAAAGAAGTAAGACCATAAAAATAAAACATTACCGGTAATGTTTCAGTTCCAATGTAAGAATGAATGGTTTAAATTGGTTAATTTAGGAATGGAAGAAGTGTCAGTCTCAGTGCAGGTCTATCGGGAAGGAGAGCTTATTTAGACGTGTGGATAAATTCAAGATGGCGACCACACATCCTGAGATCGCGGCCAGAGCGAGTCACATCCTGACTGACTGGGACATAGGTGACATCCGGTCTAAGAGTGAAGGCGCGGCCGTGTTTCACGACTGGGTGAGAAAAAGTAGTACATTCACCTTTAAAGCGCTGAAATATTTGTGTATAAACGATGGAGACCATTTCAATTTGAAATTATCATAAATGTCTTAGTCAGCTATTTCCGCTTCATTCGAATACCTATGTTACGGGTCTACGGCCATTATAAGTGATTATAAAAATGTAGTAACTTAACTTTTAACCCTTTGCCTGCTAATCACGACAATAGTCGTTTTATTCCTTTTTATTATCTAATAAAATCACTGTTATTGTGAATAAAATAGCTGTTTAAACATCAAGTTTTGTTAATGTTTGGTCACAAATTAAATAAATATAAGTAATTTTCAACCACTTGAGGTTGTGGATCGCGGTAGCGAGACACAACCTCAAATGGTTGAAAATTTAAGTAAAATAATTCAGCAGGATAACGGTTAAAGCGCTGAAATATGTTTGTATAAACCATAGAAACCAAAGGGTTCTTTCCAATTTGAATCATCATAAATGGCTTAGTTAGCTCTTTCTGGTTTATTTGACTAGGCCCACCTATGTTATGGGTCTGCGGCCAATAGAAACATTTTTACTCTTATCGCGCGGGGATCGACTTTAGACATCAGAATCTGATTTCTACAGAGGTGAGATTCTGACGTCTGAAGTCGATCCCGGCGCTTTAGAGGTTAAGCCAAACTCACAATATTATATTGGAGGTTTCGCCCCCTTGGGATTAAAAGCTTGCATCTGCCAGTTTACAAAGTGTCAGATACGACCTTTAAATAAAAACTTTAAATAAAACTACAAGACAGAATACATCCGTGCTGCATGATTCCAAAGCATTGTGATGTCATTTAAATGGTACTAAAAGTAAACTTGAGAGGTTAATGAAATTAATTTAAATTCATTATTATGCAGGCTCTCTTTTCTATGTAATCCTAATTAAGATTAGATCAAAATTAACATTTTGTCGTGGGATGGGCCACTGGTGCAGATTCGCAGTGGATAGGTTACTATTTATAAATTGCAGGATTATATTAAAAATGTTTAAACACTACTAGTCACTATTTTTTTAAATTGAAAAAAACACGCTTTAGTGAAAAGTGGATCTCTAAATCATGCATAACATCATATTTGATTCATGTTTTTTGTCTAAAATTGCAAAAAATTGACTGTAATTAAAATCTTATAATGATTTTATTTTTTGCTGTTTTAGACGTCGACAATGGTGAGTGGTTTATATGAGATTGACGACGAAGCAAAGAATGCGAAGCCAGCCACTGTACCTCGACAAAAAGCACTGCTCCCAGCCGTTAACTAACGCATTCTCATTTTGAAAACTGTGATAACTGATGATTTACATATCAGCGCTTTATTTATATCTACTCGATAGAAATCAGAGCCCATACCTCCAAAAAATTGGATTATCATAACTTTTTCTCATTACCATTAGAAAAGTTAGGAGAATCTTAACTTTTCTATTGGAAATAACCAGGTGAGATTGCGCAAAGTGTCATAAACAGTACCTAATCGGGAGATATAGGAACCCATCCCACTTAAAAACTTAAAGTTATCTTAACTTTTCATTAGAAAAGTAAAGTAGAAAAGTAAAGAGAATCCTCACTTTTCTAATGGTAATTTGAGAAATTTAAGATAATTTTATTCTCAGTTTTTTTGTGTGTCATACCTCCCCCCCCCCCCCTGCAGGTGTGCTACGTAACAGCGACGTGTTCCAGCTCTAAGGACATCCAGATAGAGCCAATCATAAATATTTTCAGAAATATGAATAGGAAGAGTGAATGCTGGCGAATTATATTACACTGCATGTGTATCGAATTGATTAAATATTAGTCTGGGAAATGTGAGTCCCTTGAATATCAACATTTTCTATATATTAATTTAAACTTATTTTCCAGAATCATGATATATGAAACTGAATGTGTATTACATAAACTAGTCATTCTTTTTTTAATGTGAATACTTATTCTCTTGTAGTAGGTTGTATTATTATATCCATTTAATTAGTAATGTTACTAGCAGTATATCAGCGGATGTTAAGACAACTTTGAAATTGTAATTCTGTAGTGGATACAACGTGTGATGGCAGATTGGAAACACACCTTGAAACACAACTGAATTTTAAACCGTATGTTGCATATACGGTTTTATTGAATAATATGAATAAATGTATAGCGACCTGCAGATACAGATAGATATGCCTATTTAACACTTTTTAACAAAAAATTATGACTTGAGTCAGTCCTTATAATAGGCCTATATTCATTATTCAACAACTGAAGCTGGAAAATCCTCTCTCAGTCTATTTAAATAATATAACATACATATTTGTTATAGAGCTAGTATACACCCTTTTCAATTACAACACGCCACACAGTGAGCAACGCTGAACTGTTTTAATCAGACAAACTGTTCACACGCAAATTCGTGCAAGCAGTCTATTAGGCTAATTTATATGAACGAAGCCTCTCTGAATAAAAAAATATTTTGTCATAAATTGTTGCTACTGTTTTATTTGAATAGTGACGGTCTGATAATGGTAAATAGACATTTTGTTGACGTCGTGAAGTCTATGAAACGTAAATGTCATTAGATAACCTTTCGTTCACAATATGTTCGCTCCTCCGTATCTTGTTTGCTGGGCCCGGTACGTCGCGACACTTGGCCAGCATTAGACATTGTTTTTCTCTCGAAAGTTTCCTAAAATTTAAATGCCCATTGACCACCCTCTGGGTCTATGTTTTTTTCAAAATATGAAGTTGATCCAGCAACGGCAAAATGTCTGCATAACCTGCGACACCAGAATTAAACAAATATTCGTTCAATGTATTGTGTTTCACGGAATTACAGTGACTATTGCTCACCCTGTTAGTTGTGCAAAATACTAAGTTATTTTATCAAAGACAATGGTATTAGAAGGTGGTATCTGCCACTGTGTAAAGTGGCAGATACCACTCTCTAATACGAAGGTGACGATATGATCCCACCCGATCAAATAGTAGTAAGTATTTATTGAATAAAGTGACATGCATATACATATATAATATAAACATAAATATCATGGTCATTAACAATAGAATATGGGGGGGGGGGGGGATTTGGCTTGTAATGTCACTTTATATGATGTTACAGTAAACAAATCGAATAACACATGTGATGGAAGCGGTCCTTACCAATGGGTTAACCCTTTAACCGCCGGTGTCGCATATATTCGGGTTTTCATTTTTTATTAGCACATCAAGTACCACCTTTTAAACATGTTAAAAATGTGACATCAATCAGCACTATTTGAAAACAGTTGACCTCCATTTGGTCAAATCTGAATAATTTTCACTCACTTGTAGTTGTGAATCGCGTCAGCGAGACACAACTTCAAGTGGGTGAAAATTCAAATTGAATAATTTGGCGGTTAAAGGGTTAAAATAATTGAGCTATCCAAACCCTATGAAATATCACATATTCAATCAATTACTGGATAAACATCTATTATACATAAACTAATATTCCTAATGTTTCTTAAAACTTGCGCTTCATTTTAATTTTGCAGGAAGATTGATAAAAGTGTAGATTTTGCTGTTCATATTACACGTATATGTCGAATTAGATTGCAAAGCTCAATTGTTGTCACTCTATCCAATGGTCAAGAGTGAGGTAAAGAGTGCGAAGGCTTTGCTGTCATTTTGATGTAAACCATTTTTAAAAGTCACATTTCGCCACGAATATCGCATAAGGGGGCCTACATTTTAAATTAACAGTCATTAGTTCATCCAGTAGATGAACACCCTGCGTCACGCGTAGCTTCAATTAAAAAGTCGCCATATCTCATGCATGCGCGACGAGATACACAATAATCCAACATCTCCTGTTTAAAATCAAAGACGTCCTCCTTCTTTTCATTGTACCAATTTAAAAATATTTCTCGGTTTTCGACCGTCATTAATTCAGGAGAGTATAATTTTGCATCTGGATAAGGTCCTAAATAATTTGGATTCTGTTCTATATTAAATAAATGTGCAAAGTAGCCCTTTTTTAATTCGTCTAATCCAAACGCGCGAGGCAGTTTGGATAACCTCATTGGGAGGTGGTTGAAACTATCAATGACTTTTATATTCAGTTGGTTGGATACATGGATGCTCATGATCTTGGATCCAGTGTAAATGACATTTGGTGCAGTTTTATGATTTTTTAAAATGTGATTGAGTAAAAATACGCCATCGTAGCCTTTCAAATTGTGGGCAATGACGACGGCGTTCTTGTGCTGTTTTGAAAATAACCAAATACAAAAGTCCTTGGCAGTTTCCGGGCCACTAAACATAACCTCGCGAAATCCACATGTATTCGTAGTCCAGTGAATGGGGTTGTGGGAACCCGCGTCTCCCTCATGTAATGACTTTATTACTTACTGGCTATATGGACTATGTCCGTATAGCCAGCCTCCAGTTTCTGTTTGGTGGTTCCCGCCAGCGGTCACCACAGCTTACACAGCCTTAACGTGTGTGATATATTCAACTAAGTACTTGATATAGAATTCGTCATAATCATTATAGTTATTGGTAACTAAGTGCATCTTCAAATATAAGTGCATGCACGTTAATGCGCGGGATACGGTACATCACCCGGTGAATTCACAGGTGAATCCATGTTTACATCATCGGATGAATTCACAGGTGAATCCATGGCTGAACTCCCAGGTGAATCCATGATTACATCATCAGGTGATGTAAAGTTATCATCCGGGGTTGCAAACATGGAATCATCAAATGAATAGTTAATTAATTCATAGGGTGAATCATCACCGGGCGTTGTTGGTAATAGAATGGGTGATGAGGCAACCTCGTCATCACCCATTCTATCATCACCTGACACATTATTACCAGCACCAATTTGACCATCTATTCTCTGGTTTTTTTTCGGAAATGGTGAGTATACCAATGGGGGTATGTGGAACAGTGGTGATAGGGGTGGTGAATGAATGATAGGTGAGGGTTATATTTGTTTAATGGGTGTATGTAAATTAGCATGATTTGATGTAGTTGGCGTGATTGTAGGTGATTAGTCGTAATTAAAATTGTTAAAATAAAATTGATACACAGGTTTTAAATGATTTGATGGTGATTGTGTAATGTAATGATTAGTTGGGCAGGAAGAAGGGGGTTTCGTGCACCCCCGGAAATCAATTTCTAATTGATGTTTCTAGATTGAAAAAATACCATAGAAAACGATTTGCTATGTTAAAAAATTGACAAAATGTCCCACATACCATTTTTATGCAAATTAGTGACGCCATTAGTGGAAAATGTATATTTCGCCATATCTCAGCTAATAGTGCACATAGCTCAACAATTCAGGTGTCTAACCCCATGTTTTGAGGGTCCAAGAGCATTATACGACTATTCTTGAGGTGATCAGATGTGTCTAATATAGGTTATTGCGCAAAATATTTCCGCCATTAACGAAAAGTCTATTTTTCGCCATAGCTCAGCCAATATTAAAGATAACTCAGTATAACAAGTTTCCAGACCTATGTTTTGAGGGTCAAACAACATAGTAAAACTATTTTCAGAGCGATCTGATATGTCCATGAGAAGGCACTCGTATCCGTACTGGAGAACATGTTGTCCAACATAATGAGGTTCTCTTGCTATCGTTATTGCACTTGCTCGATGTCGAAGAACTGAATGGCTATGATGAATCAGAACTATCAAGCTGAGAAACTGCTGAAACGGCTACAGAATAACCCAATAAATGTCAAATTCAGGAAATTCCCAAGGAGCACACATGTTGCCTTTTCATTTTAGCTTCTGCACAGTTTGGTTATCGTTCTTGTTGATGCGGATCAGTACAAGAATGTCGTTGTCCTTTTTGCCGTAGCATGCTGTGGGCTTTCACAAGACCAATGGTGGCCACTAAGATTCGACAATATGGAACTCAATTCTAAAAAGCTGACAACAACAACATCAACATCACTTCTTCACAGGGAAAGGTAATCAGTTAAAATCCCATTCACAACTATATTCATTGTTTTTTTTTCAATTGGTAAGCTGTGTCAACCTGTGTTACTAAGTGGATCTATTATCTCAAGTCATCCAGTACCAGGAGCAAAGCAACATGGCATCCTCGGTCTTCGTAAAGTCCAAATGAACCAATGGACTTGGAAGAACTCATGACTTATGGCTGTACCTCCTTGGCTTGGGTCAGCAAATTGTTTTTTCTCGAAAATCAACAAAGTCTGCCTCCTTGACTAGGCTTACCTTCTAGAAGACGTTATCCCAGACAATCTGCCATACCCCAAGGAGTTGACGATTTGTTCATACAGGATGGCATGGCACTGCTACATACTTTTACCAACCCTCTCCAAACCTGTTGTGAGATATGCATACAGAGTCTCGATCAGACGGCGATCTCGACTGACAGTTATCATCCTGGGTCTATCAAAGCACAGGAGAGGTTGAGACGTAGCAGCCCAGACATCATTCTAGCTGGATCAGCTGTCAGGCAGCCATATTATTCCAAGAGCTTCCATACAAACTATGTCACAACAAAAAAAACAGTTTTATCAGTTATGCTGTATGGAGTGGTAAGCAGGTCTCGCCCCCACGCTGGACAGAACAAATATGGCAGTCCTCATTGTGGAGGGTAGAATTCATCAATTTGTTACAACATATAGCTAGGTAAGATTGTGTTATGTTACTAGTATTGCTACCGCATTGTCTATATCCATAAAATGTTGTTTTAATCATGCCAAGTGTTTCAATTTATCAAAACACAAGTGGATGTGCAGTACCACACATATTTGTGCATCATGCCCCTTCAATCAATATGACTGTGTGACACAGGATCGGGGAAGCACAGACAGATTGTCAACATACAATTATCTAGCGTGGCTGAGTCTCTCAGAGAAGACTATTAACGTACTGTGCCACTCCCCTCGGCTAATGTGTCCTCATTGGAGGGGATTGAACCAGTTCATTCAAAGACAAGGGAAAGGTGGGGCCACATAAAAAGCTGGAAAAGAATACCAGGTTCTACAAAACATTCAGGCAAATGTATGATGACGTCAAATGTCAAGCCTCATGTGATCAAACAGCTAGAGCAGTTTGCATACGTATCTGGTGTACGGACACATAAGTAAATCTTCTGTGAAAGCCGTCCATGTCAAGCTGCCCCACAAGATGGTGGGAGATGAAAATAAGTTAATTTCCAAGTTCAGAGTTGACCTGTCTCGCCTTCCCCGTACCAGTCTGCTTTGGAGCCACATATCCAGCATGTGAACTACAGGGTTGCTTCGTGCATGTACGAGGAGCAAAAGGGGTGGATGAAGACTGACCTGAGAGTCTGGGAACCACTGTGATCATGTTGTCCTGTCCTAGCAACCTCGCTGGTTGATCTACTAGAAGCTGGTGATCGGGACGGAGATGACCAGGGTGATCATGAAGAATACAATGAAAAATTATGAATTTCGATGAAAGTGATGAGTAAATGGCTGGACTGGACCCTTCAGAATCGTCTTGTCAGTCCTAACTGTTCTGTTGCAATTACAGCATGCTCTAGCATACATTCTAGAATACATTCTACATATCACGTACTCAGCGGACCGAGCTCAGAGGAACACAAATCCTTAGCCTGATCATGTGTCATAATCGAGACCAAAGGAGGCTCGTCAACAGGGAGCCAGGCTGCTGAGGAACTAGGGTGGGAAAGCCAGATCAAATAGGCGAGATTTAAGTAATTTCCGGAATGTTAAAATTCTTTCGTCATTACGCATTGACACAGGCACAGTTCCATAAGGCTGGGCCAGATATAGAGAAAGCTCTTGACCCAGTCTTAGTTTTTATACGATGACCAACAAATCGATTTGAAATTGTAGTGTAAAAATTTTGGGCATTTCGGAGAAACAAGTAGGTCAGCCAGATATGCAGGCTGGTTGTCTTTTAGGGCTCGGGAAAGCTATTGCGAAATTTGACAGGAAGCCACTATAATCGTTTTAGAATAGGAACGGAACAACTAAAACGTGGGGGCCTTGGTTACCACTCTTTCAAGGTAGTTCTGAACGCGTTGTTATCTAGCAAAATGTTCTTCTGGCATATTTTGGAAGAGTGAGTCACAATAATCTAACTTGCTACTGACCAGTGTCACTGCAATTTGCTTGGAAAGATCTAAGGACAGTTATTTTCGAATTCGACGCCATACATGTTTGGGATATACTGCATATGTCTTTTAGGAAATCCGGGCTACTGGCGAATACTACACCAAGATTTTTGGCTGATGCAGATGGATTTGTGTCTTGACCTAGAATTAAGCATGGGGAATTATTTAAGATTTTTTCTAGCTGAAGTTTGGTCCCAATGAGAAGAAAATCTGTGTTACTAGGATTCAGCTTAGACCCTGTCATTCAGGCTGACACGGCCATCACACAATGTTGAAACTTCTCAAGAGATTCTTTAGCGTTGGAAAAGGATAGAGACATGTAAATTTGAGTAGCATTGGCATAGAGATGGTGATGTATGTCAAAACTGGAGATAATAGTGCTGAGTGGTGTAGTGTATAGGATAAAAAGCACTGGTCCCAGCACAGAGCCCCGTGGAACTCCATATGAGAGTGTGACTTTATTTGACAGACTGTCTTTAATTTTTACGGATTGGTGCCTATTTTGCAAGTAAGAAGAAAAAAAAATTACCCTGCCCATATGTAGATATTCCATACCATTCTGGCAATGTAGCATGGTCAATGGTGTCGAAATCAAGGTCAGAGCTTGTCCATACTAATAATGATATCGTTTTGTACTTTCAGTAGAGCTGATTCTGTAGAATGATGTTTGCTGCAAGCTGATTGTTATGGATTAGATAGACGGATTTTTTTTTATATGAGCTGGCAGCCAATCGGCTACTACCTTCTCTAGGATTTTGAAAATGAAACTCAAGTAGGATACAGGCCTGTAATTTTTCAGTTAATTTAGAAAGATATGTTTTTTGAGTAGTAGTCTCACATGAGCTTCTTTGATATTTTTATTAAATGTACTTGTGTCCATTGAAATGTTAATTATATCAGTGATAGGAGTTACTAATATATCAAGACAATATTTCAGCACGTTTGTAGGAATGGAGTTCAGATCACATTATGTCGATGAGCTCAAAATATTTTTTTTATTTTCATCTTCTGTCGCACGCTCAAAAGAGTTATTTTGGATCTTATTTCTGTTTTTTGCTTTGATGGAATATTATCTACTTTATCTGAAAATTTGTAACAGATAATTGCAATTTTATCCACAAAATGTTTAGAAAAATGTAGTGTTAATATGTGGTAGAACGTGCTAGTATACATTCTACAACAGTTTCAGGTACTGCGACACATCATAGTGTTGTTATGTGCTAGGACATACTAATGTGCATCCTAGCATGCATTCTACAACATGTCGTGTACTAGGACATAGTGTTACTCCGTTATGGTGTTATTGAACCTTCAGAAATACATCAGGTATAGATAGATAGCGTGTGCAGTTATCAGTTTTTATACACTAATAATGGCACTAATGTGCATACTATCATATGCCTCGCGTACATATCTGATCTCTTGAATCTTAGTATTTTTATATTCGTTGAACATCAGAACATACGTCTATACGCTTTGTGTCAGCATTATAAATGAATAAATGAAATGAATGACCATAGGCCTAATGCAGTTATCATTGATATCCGCGAAGATATGGGGAAAGTTAGATTTTTTCGCTAATGGAGGGAATATTTGGCACGCTAGCATCTTTTAGACACATCTGATCACTTCAAGAATAGTTTTATAATGATCTTAGACCTTTAAAACATGGGGTTAGACACCATAATTGTTGAGCTATGTGCACTATTGGCTGAGATATGGCGAAATATACATTTTTCAGTAATGGCGTCACTAATTTTCATAAAAATGGTATGTGGGACATTTTGTCAACTTTTTAACATAGCAAATCGTTTTCTATGGTATTTTTCCAATCTAGAAACATCAATTAGAAATTGATTTCCGGGGGGTGCACGATACCCCCTTCTTCCTACTAGACTAGATGTTCTGGTGCATGTAAGCTATTTTGTGTGGATGTATTTGTGGGTGATAGTATTTGTGAGTGTTTTACTGAGTGTTTTATTTTTGTTAATTATGTGTTGCATCCATGGTGAAGCCAATCCTATGACATCATCCAGTAACTCATCGTATGATGTTGGTGTGGATTTATTTCTATTAGCCATAATCTATGAAATTAACTGAAGAATTAAGGGCACTAAGGATTTTAATTTGTACAGAAACGCTGTCTGCCCCTAGTTTGTTAATTTATATCATTAGCATGTTGTAAATACACTGCATATATATATACACATAAATGCTGGCAACAAAGATGTATTTGAAAAAGCTTTATTTCTCTACTGCTGGAATAGTTTTATGCAGCAATGGCGGATTTATGGGGAATTAGGCAGCCCCTCTTCACATCTCAAAGCTATTTTTGTTGGTAATGTTTGCTGAACCTTTGTGCCCTCGCTCTCGTATGAGAAAATAACCTGCTCTAGATGTGTTACTGGGATAATAATTATATCAGAGAGTACATACATGGCAGTGATTACATTATTGTAGAGCGCAACTGCCGAATACGCTGCCATACCTCTGTAACTGAAAGTCTCAAGTTTTAATCCTGGGGCTGATTCTGAAAACTTAGGTATTGTTGCACCCCCAGCAGAACATAGGTTTTATGGTACATTTTCTTTCTTTGGTTCATCAGCTTTCATATTAAAAACATTACCCCTTTCAAAATGTGTCTGAAAGACCCTTTGAGGACCATTTCCTGCAGTCGGTCATAGTGCTGTGGTGAAAATGAGAACATTGACATTTGCAGCTGACAAAAAACATTTCAACTATTGCAAATTTCACAGTGTAATAATTGGTATTTACCAAGGAATAAAATTCAAAGTTTTTTTCTGCAAAAAAATTCGAAATTATAAAAAAAAATTACACTTGAGGGGTAATGTTTTGAAACTAATTACATACATACCAAATAAAGATAAAAAAAGTGAGAAACCTATGTTCTTTGAGGGGGTGCAGCAAACTCTTTATATGGACTAGTTCTCAGAATCAGCCCCAGAACTATATTAGGCATAGGCTATAAAAAAAACCCTGTAAGGCACCATACAAAAGTGGTTGTTGAGGAATAATGACTTAGCCTACTAGGCCTACTGCATCAATTACATAGGCTTATATTAGGTGCTTTATAAAAAATGTACACAATTATTATTAAAAATAAAATGCTTAGAAAAGTGAATGCAGCTTTTATTTAAATTTTGTAAATATTTAAATTAGCCGATTTTTCCCTTAATTTTGTCAAATGTATCAAATTCCCGGATTTTTCTTAAATTTCCTGATTTTCCGCTGACTGGAAAACATGTTCTCACTATTCCAGTTTTTCCGTGATTTCCAGTGTGAATGGTAACCCTGGATAAGTGATGCAAATTCAAACTTTAACGAGCAGTGAAATTTGCAACACTATAAAACGTGGGGTGGGGACGACCTAATTTCTAGACCACATGTAAAAAAAGTAGGCATATCTAAATTTGTATATTAAATGTTTATTATACAAGCAATGTAATTTACTACGATACATGTATATGTATTAATTGTACAGCAAATGTATTAAACTACATAACAAATTAGGTCTAATAAATGATTCCAACTGATTGAAAACAATTTCCCTGCCATGAATTAATTGCACAGCAATGAACATATCTAAACTACACAACAAATTAGGCCTAATAAATGCTGCCACCTAGAGTAAAACTATAACAAATGTTATCAAAATAAGCAATATACATAAGTTGGGTTCGCACAAAAAAATAAAACACTTTCCCTGACTGTTCAGAAATGTCCAAATCGAAAAAATCATACATTTACAAACTAGTTAATTGAACAAAGTCTTAATGAGCGATCTCCCTTAGGCCCTAAAGCCGTCCAAAATACATATTGCTGGTACAATTTAGCAACCTCAACATCAGTGCTAAAACTAATTATAGGCCCCTACTAAAGTAACTATTCACGAGATTAAATCATACAGTAACTAGGACTACTAATATCAAATATTCTATGACTTGTGACAACATTTTTAAATCCTCTGATTTTTTCCTGGATTTCCAGATTTTTTTCACATTTCAGGTCATGTGTGAACCCTGTAAAATTAGAAATTATTACCACATCTAATTAGTTGAGATACCCACTGTGGTTCTCTATGCAATCTAATTTATTACCCATAAACCATTATTAACACGCGCCGAATAGCTCATCTACCAACCTTATTAGTATATAGATATTTTTTTTTTTTTTTTTTTTTTTATTATTATTTTTTTTTTTTATTATAGTGACATGTACAAACAGATTCAATGACAATATAAATATGTTTACAATATAGTACCCAGCCCATTTGGGCTTATAAGTCACTCCAAAATGTATGTAGTAAAAAAAAAACATATATGCTGAACGAAACAGCCAAAAATCAACATTATTACACAATATTGTAAATCCCAGCAAACACCAGGATCGACCTAATGTTGAGGTAGTGCCGGGACAGCGCCGAAGACATGGCCCAACACTGAACCAACACAGAGTGGATACCCTCCCAGCAAACACGGGACACCAGCCCAACGCCGGACCAATGCTGGCCCACCGTCCACTACGCTGGCCCAACATCGGTCCAAACACCGGGCGGACGTCCCGCGCCCGCTGGACTGTGTTCGCTTAAACCAAATATATCAGTAACGTTAGGTACAAAAGAGTCATATCTGTCACTATACACAGTGACAGATATGACCCCAATACCACAAATAGAAATAATATAATACAAAACTACACTATATATAAGTTGATGTTATTACATGCCACATATCACCTGTTATACATATTATCAGTACGCCTATCCCATGCCTGACAAATATAAGTACCTAGAAATCTGCAATTAGTTGACATTATCAGTTCAATTTTATCAGACATTGTGGCATTTACGGGAAAAATATATTTATTATTCATAGCGTGTCTCAAATCATTATATAAAGGGCATTCACATATAAAGTGAACCTCACTTTCTACCACACCCATATTGCAATTTTGACATAGTCTGTCTTCGGGGCTAACCCCTCTGAAACGTCCTACTTCAATTTCTAATGGTAAAATTCCCAGTCGTATTTGTGAAATTAGTGAACGTGCTTTCCTCGACACGATTTTAGATAAATATTCCTCTTCTTTGAACAAGTTTTTGAAAGTAATATAGGTTCTCAGTTTTGGTTTAACTAATATTTCGCGTTGCCATTCGCGCTCCATAACACCATACAACAATGTTGAAAAATATTTCAAATCAACTGTTAATAAATTATTAAAATCGTCTTCTCTATCAACCAACTGGAAAATTTGTTTAATTTAATCAATCCAACTGTTTCCATTACCAAAATTATTTGCATATTCCCATTCAAAAATATGTTTTGTCAGCCTGTTTTCATCTAAAGAAAGCAAATGATTCCATAGTTGTAACATTTTTAGGAGTCGTCTATATTTTGGTAATATCCATCCCACATCACCCTGTATTCCCACTACTGGGGCTCTGTTATGTACACCCAAAAAGTAAGATAGCGCACGAGTTTGAACGCGGTTACATTTATGATAATATTTAAATCCCCATACACCTGCGCTATAATCCATTACTGGGATAACCATGGCATTAAATAATTTGGTAAAGGTTAAAAATCGTATGTTCTTTAGTTTACGGAACTTACTTATAACAGCTCCAAGTGCTCGGCCTGCAGCATCTGCGAGATAGTTTGCACATTCAATAAAATCCATATGTTCGTGAAAAACAACTCCGAGATATTTATATTTACATACATAATCAATAACATTTTATTTCTAATGATAAGGTTGGTAGGGGAGATCGGTGCACTTGATTACTAAGCATAAACATATAAATGTCCCTGTACATTGGTCATCTAACTAACAAACATAAAACGTTAATCAAAGGCGGTCAATGACGATGCACCAATAGTAAACCAACATTGGTGTAATGTCTCAGTTTTGATTGTTGGATTTATTTTATTTGACTTATTTGGGGGGGGGGGGGGGTGATTCAGAGTGTTCGTCAACCACAAGGACCATGTTTAAATATAGAATACTATCAAATTATGTAAACAGACAAGCTGCGACCATCAGGCCTACAACAACAAATATTTGAAAAATGACACCCTTTATGTCCCATCACACATGCAAAGCACAAGTTTGCTATAATACCTATCACTAGCAGAATTTACTTTAATAGCTCAGTAGGCATATAACACTAATACATTCGGAAAGAGATAGCTGTATAATAATTTTACAGAACGAAGTGTGTCCGATGCAATAAATACAGGTCATTTGGAGGTCCATGTGAAGATATCTTCTGAATCCAAAATATCTGATGAATCCAACTAAAGGTTCCAGCGTGCGTGTTATTCCAACACCACCCTTAATCCTACTACAGTGCGTAAATTACAATATCACACGTATATTCCCCATCAACATGAGCCAAGTTATACACATATATCAATAATAATTCAATAGGCTTCGATTAATAGTAATAAGATATTCATTTTATAAGCAGACATGAAACTCTAGTCTAGCAAAAAACACTTCACACAAAATGTACCTGTAGGTTATCCAGTGTGCTATAAATACACACAACATACATTATAACAATCTGGTGACTTTCACAGGCTTAGTGCAAATTCTCCAAATATGAATTTACAATGTCATCATATCACTTTTCTCTTAAGCATAATACCAAATACTAAATCGTCGCCTCGGAGCTAAAGGATCCTATCTGACACTCGTTAGAGTGGCAGATAGGATCATTTAGCTCCGAGGCGACGAAATTATTAGTGAGTGTGGTGTGCGCCTAAGCGGAGGTCACAACAGAAGCTCAGGCAGAAATTGCACAATTGGCAAATTTTCTGTTAAATACCAATCAACATGTCACACTGTAACAATTTGTGTACCTGTACTACTCAGTACACCACTGATGTTTCGCTCAGGACAACACAGGGTTTCGTCTCGGTAGACTCATCCCCATTGTTTCACTGAGGACTTTAGAATTCTTCACGGCAGAGGTTTCATCCCTTCAGAATCATCAGTACAGCTTTTTTTCAGTCAGCAACGCTTGGATCGTATAGGCGGAATGCTGATATGAACTAATCTTAGAAAGTAAAAATATAAACATTTTTAATTTTTAAAACTATAAGTGAGAAGATAGAGGTTGTAAAATAATGACACTTCACAATGGTATACAGCCTATATACAGCATATATGATAATATATTTTTATGTCTACATAAAATGACTATTTTCACTTGCAATATTATAAGTATCAGGTGAATAAATCATTCAGTCATTGACTTGTTGGTAGTGATGATGTCAGCACAATCTTACTTTGTGTAGCTGACCATCATCATTAACAACAAGTCAATGACTTGCAACAAGAGCAACAAGTCAATGAGTGAATCAATCATTCAGTCATTGACTTGTTGATAGTGATGATGTCAGCACAATCTTACATTGTGTAGCTGACCATCATCATTAACAACAAGTCAATGACTTGCAACAAGAGCAATAAGTCAATGAGTGAATCAATCATTCAGTCATTGACTTGTTGCTAATGATGATGTCAGCACAAGATTGTGTAGCTGACCATCACCATTAGCAGCAAATTAGCATACACATGATACACTGCTCTGCAAAGCAGGGTCAGCCTACTTGCAAAGTAAGCAATTATATTGCCTTTATTTTGTAATGCAGTAAGCCTACGACTCGCCCATAGATGTATGTTTCCTGGGGCTGCTATTGCAGTGCTGTAACAAAATGACAGTCACGTCATGTGGGATTGATGGAAATATGAATTTAACAAACAGTTGACATACACGTCCAATGTCAAAGCCTCGTGTGAGTGTTATGTAGCTCAGTGGTAGCTGTAAACACAGACCCATCCATCCAACACAAGAATAGATATATTTGAAGGTCCGCGTATAATGCCAAAATTATTGTTAGTTTTTAGATGTGGTTCAATAGGTCAAAATGTTGTTAGATCAATTGTGATAGCAACCAAAATATCAGGGCACCACAAAAGAAATAAAAAAGTATTTTGTATTTAGGTTATCCATACTAAATACTAAATCATTTACAATTCAATAGACGTCACCCATCTCACATGCTTAGGTATGGTATATTTGATGCCTATCTTCGTCTAGAAAACTGGGCAAAGTGTTTTCTCTCATATGCCGCAGACTAGTGCAAACCACATTAACATGGTGTTTATAATATTTAGCGAGATCAGTCCATTTTTACCTCCCTAATATGCCACATATAACACCCTCTGGACTTTGCTGCGATGTCATCAATGTGTTATTCTCCGCATTTTACGGTAAGCGACATAAATTAAATCCACAAAGACATTTAAACAAATATCACAAGTGATAATGGTGAAAGGCATTGGGTCGGATAGTCCCCAGCTTAACAATAGTTGAGGTTAACTCCATTCATCCCACATGAGAAAACTAGCATTATGCATTAGCACTGCTGTTGAACAGAGGGACCAGGATACATGGCCAGATTCGAGGAGGCTGCATCTCTTGGATGGTTGTTGTAGATTAGTGATTCTGTGCCATCCTCTACTAAAACAGCATGCAACAGATGGAGCAACTCTCTGATGGGCTCTCTATATGTAGCCTATCCCAAACATGAGACAATGAACCAATGTTGTTTCAATGTGGGGCTAGCATTATAGCGGATGGCTCCAACATTAAAACAGCATTGGATCAACGTGTCTTGTAAGCTGGGTTACCACTTACAACCATCCCAGAACATTGAAGAAAAACATACAGAAAACAAGCTGCGAATTCACCCACAGCCTCGTTGACGTACAATACATTATACAGTTAACAGAAAAAACGTGCTGAGACTAACTGTTCTATCTACGAAAATAAATTGTGAAGTGTCATTAATTTATAAACTCTACAGCATTTTGTACGAGAAAGCAGGCAAGCAGACCTACTTCCTCTATGAGGCACGTAGACCTACTCACTTAAACTCAATCGTTGGCTGTAGACCTCTATCATATCAGTGAAGCTGTACTGTTGACTTCCAACTGGGTGCCATCCAAGTTCTCTTCTTCAAAGTCTCCTGGCTGTTGGTTAAATGGGTGTCCACCTATAATAGGGGTAATAGGGGGTTCAACATTGCTCATGTACGTCTCAGCTATGGCAGCTGTATAAGGCATCGGATCACTTCCACCACTCTCTTCCAGCACTGGACCAGATCCAATGTCCTTCAGAAACATGTTTATCTGCGCCTGCAGGGAGCGTGCTGTAACCAATCACATAACACATATATTATACAACAAGAACGAAACATGCATTGTATGATATGGTTCGAGGAGGATCCAGGATTCCTCGAAGGGTGGGTCGGACCTCCCCCCCCCCCTCCTCCTGGATCGGCTCCTGTGGTTATGCAGGCCTCTCGTTATTGATGGATCTAGAGAAAACAAAATTTGGTATCGCCTAGCAAAAACCTCTGCAATTATGCTCATTTGCTGTCCATCAAATTTTAAATTGATTTAATAGCGGAATATTAAACACATCAATGAGGATGAAAAGCGAGCCAAAGCTTAGAAAATCGCTAATTAAGAATTTTCGAAGAAAACGTTGCCTGTTAACAAATTTATATTTGTACAAGCATAGGCCTTGACCCGAAGCGTGGACAATCTGCATATTGATTAATAACCTAATGATTTCCCTTGATTAGGAGCGACAAATTGAGGCCCACAAATCAAGCATGTATCATCAGCTCAACAGGCACAGAAACATTATAAGGGATAGAGGAACGAATATATTGTGAATGACAGGTTATCTAATTAGTATGCAGTATGCATATGCATACATAGATAGGGTGTGACATTTAACATAGAAAAAATTCTTGGAATGATCATCATTCACCAATTGTGGTTAATAAATGAGCTATATATATCTATAGAGCATTACAATTTTGGAGAAAACTAGATGAGTTTGAAAATAATTGAACATTTAGACAGCAGATTGTAATATTTAATTTTTATCAACTTTTTTGTTGCATTGTTTCACCAAAATGATACAATGATGTGAACAATTGTGTGGTAATTTAGATTTTCTTAATTGAGGATAAATTTGTACCAATATTAAGACTGAAACATGTCGATCTGTCCGTTTACAGCCAATATTAACAAAATCAAGCATTTGAGTCATTTCTATAAACATGTATATTTGTCAACAATAGTGATAAACTGAATCCCATCTGGTTTAGTGAAGAAACAAGAACTCAGCATGATAATGGTAGCAGAACCTGTCACCTCTGAAAATTTTATGATGATAGACACATTTGTTATTTAAATATGAAATGTTAAGCACTCTGTAGTTCGTCTTTTGGTTCAGTTTTATCAGCAGCTGATACTTTTTGTGATATCCTAGATGATTTGCTAGATAAGAAGTTCAGTTTTACCCTCAGTAAATGCATTTTACCTGTTTAACCGCTGGTGTCGCTTATATTCGTGTTTTCATTTTTTATTAGCACATTAAGTACCACCGTTTGAACATTTTCAAGATAAAATGTGACATCAATCAGCAATATTTGAAAACAGATGACTTCCATTTTGTCAAATCTGAATAATTTTACCTCACTTGAAGTTGTGGATCGCGTCAGCGAGACACAACTTCAAGTGGGTGAAAATTCAGATTGAATATTCTGGCGATTAAAGGGTTAATCTGAAAAAGGTATGACATCACCAGCCGTGTTAAACCGGGGTAAGTGAAAATTGTCCCCACCATAGTAGGACTTGCAATACCAAGTACAAAACTAGCAATAAAGCACTGTGTCTAATCTCAAACTGTATGTTTTTAAATGTTAGTGCTTGTTTAACCCTTTCGCGCGCGGGGACCATCTTTATACGTCAGAATATGATGTCTGTACACAAAATAATTCGGCGCTGCAAGGGAAAAACATTACAATTATTATATTCCATCTAAAACTGCTAACATCTCATCCTCATATAGTTACTTATAAAAAAAAATTATGTTTATTCATTTGTGACTGGACTGATTCAACTTTCAAAACTTTGTATCTTTTGATTTAAATCATGTTAATTTGTCAATTAAAGAGTCATTATAGTTGGGACCAAATTTTTTATGGTTGGAACAATAGCCTTTGAGGTCCCTGAGTAACAAGGTCTTGATGTATCTTAAGTATATTTTCTGAAAAAGAAATATAGAGACATGGGTGAAGAGAAGCTAAGACAATGGAATTACTGCATTAAGCTAAAGCACTAGGAAGCATAAAGCTAGCAGAAAAATGTACCTTTCTGTTTGGGACACATTAACTGCATGCAGTAGTGTTAGTAAATCATTGCTTTACGTCACTTCTCGGCACAAATTGTCTTTTAAGTGACATTGTGATATGATAAAAACGTTGTAGTCAACTGATGAGATGAATGATGTACAAATGAAGATGTTAGGGTGGGGGTGATAGGGCATGGTGGGTTATTGAGAATGTTTTCCTTTGCTCGCCCGATAAGGGGTTCTGAGCATGTCTAGGGGATCTATCCCCAGACGGCCAGAGACTTGAGTTATTGTTGAGACACATTAAGTGCATGCAAAAGGATACAGCTGCTGAAAAGTTTGTGCATAGAAGATAGTTACTAAAGGTTCAGAGACTTAAGTATATGACTAGTGATATTAAGTACAATACAACATTAAATCATTCACACAATTAAGACCATTATGTTTATTCTCTGTTTCAGATGAGCGTGCACATTAGATTAAAGGGACTGGCCCAGGCTAAAATCATAAAAAAATCGGTGATTTTATTTTGGCTTCTTAATATGACCATATGATGTAAACATGTCCATAGACTAGAACTGCAAAAGTTTTTAATATTATACATGGATCAAATTATTGAGGTAAAATGTGAAAAATCGCAATAAACCTGCCATTTGAATATTTGCTCAGCCATTATTGAACTTGTCCGTGAATTGCTTATAAGTAACATGCATAACAAATTTGAAGAGGATACATGAAATATTTTTCAAGTTATCGCGCCCTCGAAGTCAAATTATTGACGTTAAATGCGAAAAATTGCTATAAATCGGCCATTTTTTCAGCTATTATGATTATTGTACTTGTCCAAGAACTGGTCATTGGTAACATGCATAACAGATTTGGGAAGGATACATGAAAAACTTTTCAAGTTATTACGCCCACAAGTAAATGTTAATGCTGCTGCCGCCAAACTTTAATTGCAATAGCCCACCTTTTTTAATTAAAATTAAAACATTGTAAAACGCAGGTTAAAATGGAGAAAATAGGGTCGGCGAGTCTGTAAAACCAAAAAACTGTTTCCTTAAATGACATGTTTTACTAATTATATATATATACAGGATATTAGTATATTTTTGTGTAAGTATAAAAACCTACTAGTCTATATTAAAGAGTTATAATATTAAAATCTGTCCTGAGTTCTATGAAATGTGAGTTGTGATTTTTTATGTGTTTAATATATTATACACATGATACAGTATGTATTTGTTTATTTAACTGTCATACCTTTATCAACCATGTGCCGTTTAACACCAGCTTCACTGTTCCTCTCCTCATCCAGTGTTTCTTTGCTGAAGGCCTTTAACAGCTCTGATTGAACATCCTCCTGAAATTTCTAAAAAAAAAGCCTTGCTATTGAAAAAAGGGTGTTTAGATGTGAAATACTATTGATTTAGACATTTAAAACTCTGATTATGTACAAGATTCAGCCACTAGAAACACACTTTTTACCTATTTTTTGGCCTCACTATTCACTTTTTATAAAGGAACTAGAAGTAAGTGTTTACCATGTAAAACACCCAAGAAGGCTCCCCCACGCACTTTTCAAATAAAAGTTATACATTAAATATAATTTGTACATATGTAATCATCAAGTAATATTATGAGGCAGAGGCTAGCAGCTAGGCTGACTTGGTGCTATTTTGACCACAAAAAATTAAAGATGGCCGCCAAGACCCGGATATTTTTCAGAACTTTCTGCAAAATTGATGCAGTCTAGGAATTAATACTAGCATGCAGTACGTTGAATATTGAGTGTATCGGATAAGCGGCTTTGGAGTTATCAGGATGACAAGGTCCTAATTTGACGAAAAAAAGATTAAAGATGGCCGCCATAACCCGATATTTTCCCGAACTTTCTGAAAAATTGATGCAGTCTAGGAATTAATACTGCTATGCAGTATGTTGAATATTGAACATATCAGATAAGCGGCTTTGAAGTTATCAGGGTGACAAGGAACTAATTTGATGAAAAAAGATTAAAGGTGGATGCCATGATGCCATGTTAAACACAAAGTGAATCGAAAAAGCGGTTTTGTAGATATCAGGGTGACAAGGTTTTAATTTGACTAAAATAAGATTAAAGATGGCGGCCATGACTTGGATATTTTCCCGAACTTGCTGAAAAATTGATGCAGGCTAGGAATTAATATTACTATGCAGTAATTTGAATATTGAGTATATCGGATAAGCGGCTTTGTAGTTATCAGGGTGACAAGGTCCTAATTTAACGATAAAAGAATAAAAATGTCCGCCATGACCCGAATATTTTCCCGAAACTTTCTAAAGTTGATGCAGCCCAGGAATTAATACTGTAGATATCAGGGTGACATGGTATAGAAATTCCGGCGGACGAAACTGTACAAAAACAAAAAGCCTCCGGACCCCTGGTAGGTGGGAGCCTTAAAAAGGACCAGAATAAATATAGATAAAAATAAATATAAAATTTTTGCTTTATTTTTCACATTGGTTATAAACTGCAATCCTCGATGTTCGGCCCATAAGAACAGTCGCTTCGCCATTTGTTCGATTCGTTTTTTAACCCGTGTACACCCTCAAAATAGTTATATACATTTGCAACACATGACTAGAAATAAGATCACATTTTTCGCATCCTGATGTACTAGGCTTTTTAACATGTTTAGCTACCACCGATTCTAAATTTAAGATTTTTTTCAGTTCAAAAGTAACCCTGAAAGGCACATCATTTGTCAAAAATACCCTACTAAGTCATGTAGGTAAAATACTGATAGCCGATTACTATACAGTGATCTACGGTAAAATTAAAAGTATCAAGACACTGCAGCTCATCCTTGTTGCAGCTAATGCAGACAGGTCTGTGTATTTGATTTCAACTTTCTACCTGATATTGTTTACCTCAGAAGCGAGTTCAAGCGTATTTCACCCTTTCCATGCGGAATATTTCAAACCTAATCGATCGTAATTTGCGGATTCGGATCTAGTCTTCCAACACATCTTCAGGATATCAAAATGGATATCAATGTTGGTATGGACTGGGGCTAGAATATGCCAGCACAGTACTCTAATCTACTGAAGATCTAAACGTTGAACATTAGTGGGTACTGTAGTTTATACCATTTGTTTTCATCTGAGCACTCTCCCCATACATTTTAGGGTAGGTTGTTGACATACTGATGTCAAATGGGGGGGGGGGGGTGGTAGTAGCCTTCTCTAAACTTTCCAAGTTCATCTCAGTAAATAGGCTCACTAATGTCAAAATGCTACTTTAGTTTAATTCTTGCCAATTTGACCTTGAAATGACCTTGAAATACTATAAATACCCTCTCCCCAGGAATTTACAGCGATGAAACAGTCTCCAGATGACGGGATTACAGCGTCTAAAAGGTTTATACCCCCCCCCCCCCCCATAGTTAGATTCTACATACATGGGTTACAAAATGACATCTGGATGACAGCCTTTCACATGGGTGTGGTTTTTTTATTTTTATTTTTACTGAAAATGATATTAAATTATCATGATTATTAGGATGCATCAGAATGATAGAAGTGCATCGACGATATATGCCTACAACAGCTAGATTTAATTTCCTGTTGACAATTTTAGACGTGAAGGCCTCAGAAAATCATATTCCCACCACCAAACACGAGACATCCACCCAATATTGTGTCAATGGCGGTTCACCGTCTACGGCACTGGCCCAACATTGAGACAATATTGGGGTTTGCTGGGCAATTCTCAACAAATAAGAGACACTCAGACAATGGTGCTTTAATGTTGAACCACCGTCTGCGATGCTGGCCCAACATTAAAACAAAGTTGGTTCAGTGTTTGCTGAGTGATCCAATGACAAGTGACTGCCGGACCCTAATAATGTTGGCCTGCAATCAGCAAATTGTGTTTCCTGAGAGTGCGATGTTGACGTTCATCACGTCATCAGAGACTTCAAATTTTAGTATTAGGCCTATACATACAGTAGAATCCCGTTATAACGCGGTAGTTGGGGTCCAAGAAACGGGACCGCGTTATAAGAGGATCGCGCTATAGCGGGACGGACGACCGTTCTACCGCTGATGGTCAATACATTGGGTCTATATATATGGACACGCAAAACAAGGCGGTGATACCAGGCGGTGATAGTCGTCGCTATGCTAGTATGTACTAGATATTACAATGTTTATAACATACATATTACTTTGGTCAATAAAACGATATATATATCTATAGATATAACAATCTATTAACATTGTGCCCCGTGAAATCAATCCATGTGTAGTTAACAGATTGAAGTGCGACATTAGGCCGGAATGGGAGGTGTAAATGATCTACACAGACCCTGTGCACACTATGGGATCACAAAAGGCGTGATTAGAGAATGTTTTATAACAAATACGCTGCTCTATTTCGTGCCAAAAATTAGGTGTATTCTTAGAACTGATTGAAAGGGATAATGAGAGGGTGAGCTTTGAAAACAAGGCGTTGAGAATCGACGAGATTTGCTAGAATTATATCGCTACTCTATGATTCACTATCGGCTTCAGGCTGGTACAGCGTCGTATGAAGTGGGCCAGCATTGATACAACATTGCTCAATACACTGTGTGCAGATGTGTACTGGTAGCTTCAAATCACCGTACCAGATAGCTATATCCTTCTGAAGATACGCCTTTTTGAAATTAACTGTTCACAGACTGTGTCACGTCTGCAGATGTCTGCCGGCCCTGCATTGACAAGATACGACTTTTTCATGTTTCCAGCCGACTAAATATATAACTCAGATAATAGTGGCTGAAAATGTTTTCTGGTGATATAACTATTTTTAATTTATCTTAAATACTTTTTAGCTTGTCTGTTATTAATTTAAAACTATGTTTAAATCATGTAAATGGGGTTTTCAATGTATATATATTTTTTATATGCATTAACATCTAGTGCGCCCTTGGCTTTACAAGGTGCTTCACACCACTAATTGGCAGCGGACGTCAGAGGTGTCAGGGTGTTAGCCAGTTGTGATAATCATTGCACTACAAATTCCTACTTTTTCAATTATGATCGTACGGACATGTACTAAATATCACCAGAAAGCTTATTCAACGCTGAAAATAATGATATAAATTAGATAATGATAACTCCTAAACTCTCAAAGTTATGGATTTGGAAAATGAGGCAGGGTATAGCATCACGGGGGATAAACGTGAACGGGGCATACGCCCCCACGAGACGTCAAGCCGATGCCGCCAATGACGCGGGGGTCCAGCATTAGAACAACACTGCACCGATGTTTCGCGCCGACCATATTCACAACCACGTGCATTACAGTGCCTCAGAATGTATGCACTTGAAGATAATGTCTGTGTGTGTGCGTGCGTTGTGTTGTCTGCCACGGCGGTGCAATATGATCGTCATATATAGCGCTGTATCAATAATAATATCAATAATACCGCGGTATACCAAGGTCGTCATATAGCATGGTATAACAGAACCATCATAGGACCTATACCGCAGATCGTTACTTTTTATTTCATTTTGAACAGTAGCAGTCAAAAGGTCAATCCGAGGTGTCGTTAGTAGTCGCGCCTGTAGTGTTATACTCAGCTATTTTAGTATTATACATAACGTCACATTATTTATAGAGGGGATTATATAATCGTAATTGAATATAAATTTGATAATCACAACATAATTGGTGAAAATATTGAAATAATTGTAATTATAATTGTAATTGATGAAAATAATTATAATTGTAATTGACCTTTTTATAAACAAATAATTGTAATTATAATTGTAATTGATTTTTTTCGCAAGTCATAATTTTAATTTTAATTCACTATATTCAGGAAGTCATAATTATAATTGTAATTGTAATTGATGTTTGTAATTGACCCCAACCCTGGTGTGTTTGCCTGGCAAGCCTAGCCAATTTCATTTATGGCCGGGTCGAGGTCAAGGTTCTTAGTCACGTGACTTTCATGCCTGTGCTATTGAGGCCGGTGAATAATTTTCTGGGTCATAGGAAATGCGTCAGAGGGGAAATACAATACTGTAAACAACTCTACATCCGGGAAAGTGACCTTTCAAAAATGCCTTAATTCGGGGATTATCCTATTTTCATCTAAATATAGCAACTAGTCACAAATATTCGCCACTGAGGCAAACCAGAGGCTACATGAAGCTCGGCCACGCCGCGTAGTGTGGCTCTGGAAACCAGAGTAGGTGTGTGTGTGACTATCCAACATAAAAGAAATCATAAAAGGGGCTTCAGAAAACAAAAAAGATGGCGGACAGACAGACAAACGAAAGGGGCCCCTTTCATAAGTTAACCCAACTTCAGTTGGCTGGAGTATTAAATGTAATAAAATTTTATCACCAAATTTATACTTTTTAAAATGTTCTAAAAATATACTCACAATCCCTTTGCTGATTAACGAATCACCTTCTAAGTAGTTGACCATTTCGAACTGGTTGTTATCTTTAGCGAGTTCAATAGGTGTTTTCCCATTCTCATCTCTGACTGCCAGAGATGCTCCTTTAGCCAAAAGCATCTGTGTCAACTCTTTATCAGCGCACATGACAGAAAAATGTATTGGATAAAGTCCATAGCAGTCCATCACATCAATGGCAGCACCTGCCTCAATGTATTGCTTTGCTATCTCACGTTTGTCTTTGAGAAGAGCATATGATAGCGCTGTGATATCATTGTGTCCATCTTTAGTTACACGATCATTTTTGTGCTGTTCAACACAGCTGCGCAGAAATTCAGGCGTTGGCTGCTCATCCCATCCAGACGTTATAGGCTGACCTATTATTCCTGCATCTATTGTTCCACCCTTCGAGGCCTTTTCAAAATAGGGCTGCATTTGTCTCTTGAGATGAATATGATGCCACGCGGGCCTGCCATTATCAAGCCCACGAATAGTGTAACAATCATACTGTAAATGATAACAGTCTTTAAGATTTAGAACAGCAGGCAACTTTCCTAGTTTTGATGCTTCATCAAGAATAAGTTTAGCACATTGGGGTGTAGCTTCCATATTCTTAGCTGAAAGTAGATGAAATATTGTTCTTTTCCTGTTATCGACTTCATCTAGTTTAAATGTGAATTTTTGCAGAAGGTACTTAACTATTTCTGGGTAGCCTTGCTCTGCAGCTACCATTAAACATGTCTTCCCATTTTTGTCTTTCACAGATGTATCGAGCTTGTGGACATTTAAACACTGTTGTAAATACGGAAGGCGACCTGCATATGAAGATAAAATCAAGGTAATTGGCTCTATGGGAACACCACACTTTGCAAAAAATTCAAGCGATTTAACATCACCATTGAGTGCTGTTAACTCTAGGGCTGTTCTACCAGGCTGGTTGCGCAGTGAGGCATCAATTTTACATATTTTGACAAGATAATTCACGAGGTTATGATGGCCCCACGTAGCAGCACAGTGCAAAGCAGTGTTGTCCTGCTTATCTTTAGCATGCACATTTGCACCATTGTCTCTAAAATATTTCAATAAAGGAAAGGAGCCGACCCTACAAGCCCAGTGTATACACGTTGACCCAATGTAGTCAGCACTAGCAAGTACTTGTGACAAATTATTATTTTTATCAAGTATTCCACGAACTTGATCTGCATCTTTTTCTCTTATTGCCTTGAAGAGTGAGGAATTTTCAGCCATGGTATGCTCGACTTCACTCAGTCGATCAATCTCTCTTGCCAACTTCCACTGTCGTGACTTCACAGCCATTGTTCTAGGATCGCAATTGGCATATTCAGAATTGCTGTCTCGAGGTACTTTAGTATCTATCAGGTCCTGCCAGAAACCCAGCACAAGTAACACTTCTAGGAATACGAGACGTTGGTGTAAAGCACATTGATGTAACATATTCAGGCCATCGTTGTCCTTAATCTGCTTCGGAGAGAAATCTTTTTTTAAAGTTATGAACATCAGCACATAGAAATCGTATGGAGTTGCAGTCTTATCCTTTATTTTGGATGTGATTAGGCCAGATATAACTATGTTACGATTACTACTGCCATACTGTGACATAACTTCAGCCTGCGGCCTACTCTGTCTCTCTGAGGCTGCATTTTCTGACTCATATGGAGTTGCATTTTTATCCTTAATTTTGGATTTTGGATTACTATTACCATGCTGTGACATTATTGCATGCTGCTGTTTGCTCTGTCCCTCTGAGGATGCATTTTCTAGCTGTATTGTGTAAGCCACTCCCTCAGTAGCTTTATTAGCAATTAATGTTTCCAACTTAAAAGCTAGAATTTGCTTATCGATTGCCACACGGTTAGAAGAAGGTTTCAATTTCAACTCTAAAAAATCATGATCTGATGATGAAAATGACACATCTAACTCATCCAAATTTAATTCTCTTTTAAGTCTCTTCCAGATGGATGTTTTTTGGGTAATTACTTCATCAATTGCTTGACGTATTTTCTCTTTAGCTTGTTCTGATTCCGTGGAAACAGTCAAGTGAAGAGTAACTTCAACCATGTCTAAAAAAATAAAATAAAAAGTTTTAAATATGTTCTCGCATTAGGCCAAAAAAATACATCCAAACTTCCAAATTGCCCCAACAATCTTTTGTGGCAATTTGGCAGTTTTTTTAAGTGGAGGAAAAATATTTTTTTTTTTTTCATTTTCTAGGGTCGGGGTTCAAATAGTGTAGTTTGGGTAATCGGAAACAAGAGGTATTTATTTGTGGCCTTAATACGCAGCGAAAACGAAGCATTGCTCATAAAAGATTGTACTGTAACCCTGAAAACAAGACTATATCCCGTGGCTGAGCTGCATAGCCTTGAAGCGAGCCATGGAGAATACTCCGCGTTCTGTTCTGTGCACGTGTCTACTATGAAGTTAGACACACTGCAGAAAGCACACTGCAGAAAGCCCGTATAATATCCATGACTAGCTTAAAGGTTATGCAGCTCGGGCCACGGAATGGTTTTGTTTTCAGGGCTACAGTACAGCATTGTATGAGTAGCTGCTCACGAATACTTTGTATTCATAAAAATATGTGATGCTGTAATAAAATAAAATAAATTTCTCTGTTTGTTTGTTCTTTTGTCTAACTATTACTGGTAAACTTTAGGTCATTATCGTAGAATTAGAAGTGTAAAATTTTTTGAATGGCACTTTTACAGTCTGTTATAAGAGCCCCAATCATAAGAATTCAAGCTATGAGAATACCGCCTCCCGCCTTTATTATCACATTTTAAGGTACTTTGCCACCAGGTACAGGTACCAGGTACTTCCTGTTGACGTGGGTCAGATACAGAAACACAAAAAAACTGTACCTAGGTACAGGTACATGTACCTGACCCCAACCCTGGTGTTGAAGCGATATAAGAGAAGGTGGTCCTGGACAAACTGAGAGAGATAAGACGCAGCCATTGACATTAGGATTTGTTTATACTAAACAACAGGGCAGGTAAAACTGGATTTTTGTCTTTTAACTGGACCTGGAAGTGGTACGGCGAATAGAATATATGAAACTTTAACCGACCACCTGGGCAGCCGATGTGGACAGTTTATCCGACCTGGGCCTTTTTAACCTGCCTCGAGCGGCCGGTCGGTCATTAATGTCAAGGGCTGTAAGACGTGAACATGATGAATGAATAGCAAAACCCACGCCGTCGTAGCCAGCTGGATAACTGCACAACTAGACGAGCGCTGTGTCAGATCTGGGTGTAGGACGGGATATGGACACACCACCAACAGACGCCAAGCCGATGCTGGTCCAATGTAGGTAACCATTGACGACGATGGCCGAGCATTAGAACAACACTGCCCCGACGTCTCCGGCAGACGACATTCACGTGCATACAGTGCCTATACGCGAAGATAGCATCTGTGTGCGTGCGTTGTCTTCAACTTCAATGCTGGGTCAACAACGAAGATATCGGTCCAGAGTTGACACTGCCTGTTTGCCATTGGATATTTCAACGAGAATACATCCATTAACATTTGTTTTTTTTTATTCTTAGCTGGCAATGTATTATCGATCAATTCAGGTGTTTCGGGTTGTCGAGTTAGAGTGTAATATAAATGTGTGACACATTAACAGAGCCATAGCGTGCACAGTGTCAGCTTTGATGTGTCACAGCTATTTTTCACACCTGATGTCAGCACCTGATTGCATGTTGAGTTGTGTCAGACTGACAACTTAAGTACTGACTGTTTGTTATTGCATTGGCAAACTAAGAAAGAAACACTTCCTGACCAAATTTGTCGAGCCCTGGGTCATGGAAGAACAAGGTTCCTGCAGTTCTTCTCATCTTAAAAATAATGACTTTTAACAGTTTAATGACTTTTTCACTTGACATTTAATGACTTTTTACGGATGAAAATAAACTATGTATATCTTTTGACGTATTTTAAACACGAAATAACAGCTAGACCTAGAAGCATTGTGCATGTACCTTCTGACAATAATGATAGGTGACACCGACTTCAACACCAGCAGAAAACCAGTAGCAGTTGTTAGGACAGGTTGGCTGACCATCGTACATAGAGTCCATATAATCGTTGATTTTCTCTTATTTTTAATGACTTATAATGACTAGCAATCAAATTTAATGACTTTTTTTCCAATTTTCCCTTTAATGACTATTAATCACTTTTAATGATCCGTGGAAACTTGAAGAAGAGAATTTTTGATGGATTTTCATTCTTAGGGGGCCACCATTCAATCTCCGAGGGGCGGGGAGGCTGGAGTTTTTTTTAAATAAATAATTTCGGGCAGACTGTGCGTGAAATAAATATTTACTTCAAAAAGTCTTCTATATAAACATGTAATCAAATTTGAAATTTTCAGCGCGCCGCCAAGCCGGGTTGACAAAAAATTTGTCCGATACAAAAACTCCAGCCCCTCCACCCCCTGGAGATTGAATGGTGGCCCCCTTATGGCTAAGAAAGTTTCATTTTTACCCTCGAAGGGCCACATCATGCCTGTTCCACTTAATACCGGTACCTCTTCAAACATTTGTTGCAACTATTATGAAATTAAAGGCGAGAGCTGGCATCATTTTTCGTAATTGCGAGAAATCTAATAATGGGAACCCCCAGAAATGGTGATAAAAGTGCCATTCAAAACAAATAACGCTTTTAATTCCACAATGATGAATCTTTTCTACCAGTAATAGTGAGCAAATGAACAAACAAACAAAGAAAAATATGCCTTTTATTGCAGTGTCTCACAAATTAACATAAATCCTGAAAAAAACATGAAAAAACAATCAAAATGACTTTTTGTGATGTACGGTACCTAGCTTCATCCATGGTAACCAGCCTACCACTAGCAAGTTGAGGGTTTCCGCCAATTTAGGCACTCAAATTTAAAACTCTGAATTTGTTTTCTTCTGGCGGAGGACCCCCAGCCTCCCTAGCCCCAGTGGCTGAAACAGGTTTCAGCCACAGATAGACCGCGTACAAAATCGTGGGACATTTCTTTGAACTGTCGTATCGGAAAATGCCGGGGAATAATTAGGTCAAAAATAGCTTTTTTAGAATCAGTAACATTTCAGTTCCATGCCAGTTAGCCTAGTTGCTGGCCCACCGCGAGCGAGGGCCTAGAATCCATTCATAACGGAAGTCAATATTAGCATATCGTGATCCGCATTATACACATACTTCCCCATGAAGAGCAGCGCGCAAATCGCCGTGCTGGTCGTAAACAAACGCCGATTACGACGCCGTTTTGACAGTAAATAATTGTTGAAGTTGCTTGGATGCACAGAAGGTAAATGCCATCGTTTGTTGACAAATCTTGAGTATTTTTTGTGCAATAAGCAGATTGTGAAATGTTGCTTTTGCGTATGGATGGACATGTGACCCTAAATTGATCTGGCTTGCCCAGAATGCAATGGGTCACGTATGGGACTACATGCCAGTATGCTCAGCTCGGAGGTCGCACAGTCAATAAAAAGTTATGGACATTTTTCGGACCTGGCTTGTGGTCGGGATCGCTCTCAGTAACCGCCATGTTGGATTTTTCGGGTAAAGCAAATATGTCCATCCACGGCCTTCGAGAGGACGAAGCGGCAAACCTGCACCAGGATACTTTTCAGTGTTTTTATCCCTGGTGTTCCAGAATGGTGGTCACACTTGTATTTTGAATGCATAAATTCATAATGTATATAGACTATCATACTGGGTTGGTATGAATAGCGAGGGAGACCTATAAAGCGAGAGAGGATTAATAAGAGGCCGAATGTCTCTATGTAGATATGAGATGGCAATTTATCACTAAATTTACAAATATATGTTATAAACATCATAATATACATATCATACAACTGTATCGAAACCGGCTAAAATTATTAAAACAGTTGAGACAAGACTACATAAGTCCAGGAGCTCCCGCTCCGAATTAGAATTTGATTTAAGCAATTTTGTATAGGGTTATTAATGTAGTTCTAGTCTAGGTCAAAAATCAAGACGCAAGATAACTAGGTCTAAGAAGCCCAGTCTAAGAGTAAGATAAGAACTAGACAGTCTGTCAGAGATTGCAAACCTCCATTGAAATGAATGATCCTAATCAGTATCCCAGTAATGGTCTACCTATCTGGCACGGTTTACCCGATATCAGGCCAATCGAGTTAACTAATAGCTGATTTACGGTCATTTTGAATTCGATATAAATTAGTTAAAAACTTAGGGTGCATTCTCCCCCGAAACCTCAAATTTTGTTTTATAGTAATGGACTAACATCTAACACAGTTTGCAAAATATTGGGCATGTGAAAGTAAATGATGGCCGATAGGAGGCCATTTTGAATTTGATCGAGTCAGACTTTTTCAAGATGCATCCTCAGCTGAAATCTCACATTTCATTCTATAGTAATCGTCTAGCTATCTAGCACGGTTTACCAAATATCGGCCATGTGAAAGTGAATAATGGCCTAAAGGCGGCTATTTTGAATTTGATCAAGTCAAAATTTTCCAAGATGCATCCTCAGCTGAAAAATCTCACATTTCATTCTATAGTAATGGTCTAGCCATCTAGCACGATTTACCAAATATCGCCCATGTGAAAGTGAATAATGGCCGATAGGAGGCCATTTTGAATTTGATCAAGTCAAAATTTTTCAAGATGCATCCTCTCCTGAAATCTTACATTTTGTTTTATAGTAATGGTCTAGCCATCTAGTACGGTTACCAAAAACCGGCTATTTGAATTTGATCGAGTCAATTTTTTCAAGATGCATCCTCTCTTGTAATCTCACATTTTGTTTTATAGTTATGGTCCAGCTATCTAACACGGTTTACCAAATATCAGCAATGTGAAAGTAAATAGTGGCCGATAGGCGGCCATTTTGAATTCGATTGAGTCGAAAGTTTTTAAAAGGCATCCTCTCTCGAAACGTCACATTTTGTTTTATAGTAATGGTCTAGCTATCTAGCACGGTTTACCTGATATCAGGCCTATCGAGGTAAATAATGCTGATTGTCGGCCATTTTGAATTCGTAAGTTAAAAAATTTTCAGGGTGCATCCTCCCCCAAAAACTCACACTTTGTTTTATAGTAATCAGGTAATGGTCTAGCCATCTAGCACAGTTTACCAAATATCAGCCATGTGAAAATGAATAATGGCCGAAAAGGCGGCCATTTTAAATTTGATCAAGTCAAATTTTTTCAAGATGCATCCTCATCTGAAATCTCACATTTTGTTTTACAGTAATGGTCTAGCCATCTAGCACAGTTGACCAAATAACGGCCATGTGAAAGTGAATAATGGCCGATAAGCGGCCATTTTGAATTTTATCGAGTCAAATTTTTTCAAGATGCATCCTCTCCTGAAATCACACATTTTGTTTTATAGTAATGGTCTAGCCATCTGGCACGGTTTACCAAATAACGGCCATGTGAAAGTGAATAATGGCCGATTGGCGGCCATTTTGAACTTGGACGAGTTGAATTTTTTCAAAATGCATCCTCTCCTGAAGCCTTACAATTTGTTTTATAGTAATGGTGTAGTTATCTTCAGCGGTTTTCATGATATTCCACAATATCAGGCCTGCCGAGGTGAATAATGGCTGATAGGCGGCCATTTTGAATTTTATCAACTTCAAATTTTTCAAGATGCATCCTCTCCTGAAACCTTACAATTTATTTGTTATTAATGGTGTAGCTATCTTGAGCGGTTTTCATGATATTCCGCGATATCAGGCCTGTCGAGGTGAATAATGGCCGATAGGCGGCCATTTTTAATTTTATCGACTTTAATTTTTCAAGATGCATCCTCTCCTGAAACCTCACAATTTGTTTTATAGTTATGGTGTAGCTATCTTGAGCGGTTTTCATGATATTCCGCAAAATCTTTCAGTCGGATTTACCGATGGTATAAATTAGGTCAAAGTGCTGGGTCAACTTCAAGGTTAAGGTCCAAAAACCTGAAAAGGCACAACTAGGGACCTTCGAGAACATGTATGTGCAATATGACTGTCATCGGCCCAGTACTTTTCGAGATCTGCTCCGGAAACGAAGTGTGCGCCAAAACGTCTAAATAGGTCATAGTTCTGAACCAGAAGTAGGTCAAAGTTCAAATACCCCAAAAGGCACAACTAGACCCCCTAGGGTGGGTAAAATTTGAAGACAATCGGACAAGTACTTTCAGAGATATGCTCCGGAAACGAATTGTTTACGGACGGCCCAACGCCGTCACATCATCATTTTCTCCTCTGCAACCTTGCGTATTGAATTCAGATTAAAAATATTTTAACCTGTCCATCAGCCACCTGGAAGTAACCCACATACCAAAAATTGTTATCCTAGCTTATTTTAGTAGATGGCGGTCTCTTTGTTCTTTATTTTTATTAATCCATGGCTGACTCAAGCTGTCGTGATCTGAGTGATGACATCAAAACGCCTTGAGTGTCACGTACATATATCACACATTTACCGGCGGACGCAAGAAGCTGTCGTGATCTCAGTGATGACAAGTGGACTGCAATTGAAGATCAAACACGATCAAAGCACCGCTGCATAGGCAGGGTTCCCCACAGAAAAAAAATCATCCGGTCGTTATCTTAAAAATCTTAACTTAGTGCGCGCGGGCAGCATAATAAAATATTTACTGTTGTACGCGCGCGATAAAAAAAATATCAAAGTTTTTTTCATTTGTGTTGTTTGCCTGACTGTCTGTGTGCCGTCACCATACTCCAGAATACCCAGCATACGTCAGAGTTATGTTATTTTGATTGAATTTGAGTAGAATGGTCTAAAAGTGTCTGAAGTTGTTAATTTGTAAAATAGAAAGTTCCTAGAAGAGTCTCATCTTAATTTGTGAAAATAAGAAAGTTCGCTTGTTCTGAATTGTCTGTCTATTATTTTGTCTTGTTGATTTGATGGTTTGTGAGTTGTGTATTTGAGTGTAGGCCTATGCATGTTTTCATGGTGTTTTATGGGTTTTTGTTTGTTGGTGAGAGTTATTATTCTGTTATGTATAAGTGTTGTTGTGTATGCCTGACAAGGTTTGTGAGTTAGTATCACTCACTCACCAACGCGCTCACACTTTGGTGAGTGACAACGAACGTGTCGTGGTGACTGGCAACGCTAGAAGTGTTGGCCCGTCCGCCAGCGTCGCGCCAATGCCGGCTCAGCGCTGTTAGCGCTGGGCTGACATTGGCAGCGGTGGACTGGCCACACTGTGACAGCACTTTCTGTCAGCGCTGCTTCTGCCAGGCGTAGGCCTACACCTATGTTATGTAGCAGACAGACAGACAGATATTTTATTGACAGAAATAAAAGTCATTACAGACTTATTTGTCATAGTAATAAGAGAGATATATGTACATGTATATACAAGAATGTTAGTTTGTTAAAATCATATGAGTCAATATACATGGTATGATAAACAGCTAAAATCATGTTAGGTGGCATTGCCATAATAAAAACTGGGTATTTCGGTGATACAAATGACTACTTCTTAAAATAAAATTAAAAGGCATAGCCAAGATAACATGGGGGTCTATCATTTTGCTTCCCGCACCAAAACCAGAGATAAAATAGCTACTATGTTTAATATACTAATTATATATAGTAGCAAAAAAGACACTCTGGAAAGCGTAGAAACCAAAAATATATACAGGTGCATAATTATGCTACAGTAACTGGAGTATGAAATAAGACAATGGTAAAAATTATATGGTATTTAAAAAATATATATATGTATATATAATATAAAGCAGTACAATTAATGTGGCAATCCGCGAAACAGGTAGCTCCGAGCCATGTGACCATGCAAGCACAGTCGCTATGAACTCGGAGATTCCCTGATAATGACTAGTGGTGTAAACTTAACAACGTAATAACAGTACTACTACCGTAACACAATATATACATACTAATAAAAGTCGGACATTGTGGTTCGTCGACTGCCAACAAAGTATAGCATCAGAGCCATCCATATTATCGAGTGTTGCAGACTTGTGATGTAATAACAATGACAATCACGGATAATAATTATGTGTGCCATTCACGCAGGACATGGCACTCACACAATAACATTAAAGTTTATTTAATTAACTAGTAATTTATTACCTATATGGCCCTCGCACAAAAAAAAAACATTACAGCTTATTTTAATTCACTATATTGTTTATTTCATACCATTTCACTCACGACCTAGTTAGTACCACATACTCGGAGTTACAATCGAAGAAAAACATTCCCGACCTCATAGATAAAATCAGCTGACTTAGCAACTCTGAAATCATCCATAAGGCCCCACCTCGTCTGATAACAAAGGCGACGGAAACGTCCCTAACCGGCCCTAAAAAGCCAAATAATAAATCCGAGAGCAACAGCCGTCCTGATATGTGGTAATACCCAAGTCAGATCATGAAGGCATGATAATATGGATAATATAGCGATAGGTGACTTTGATTTATTATACTCGGTGTTTTTAACAATTAATTTGTTTAAAACAGCCATAGATAAATTGCGCTAGTGACTTCACCACTGTTATGTCTCTAGATGTCATAATTTGTAGAAACATTTCATTTGTCGGCTGTATATTGATAGTTGCGGTTACCGAGTTAAACAAGATTTTGCGTTCATTATTCATAGCGTTACAGTGGAGAAGAAGATGTATTTCGTCGTCAATTTCGTTTAATTCACACCTTGTGCATATGCGCTGGTTTATTGGAGTGATTGGATTATTGTATCGTCCTCTTTCTATATTTAGATCATGTGAGCTCATTCGGTATCTCGCCATTGATGTTATGAGATGGTTACCCCTTGTGTGTAAGATATATGGTTCAACACAGAAATACTTTTTTACTAATGCATATGTGCGCAGCTTACTCGAACTCTCAATATCTTTTCTCCACTGCTGTGTAAATATTCTAACAATTGATTCTTTAAATAAAAGCATGAATTTATTTGTATCCCCAATATTCTGTGATTCCCAAATTTGATCAAGCCCGGCTCGTTCGAGGACAGAGCGAATACGGGAACACCAATTCGTGAAGCCAATGCCATCTAGCTCAAGAAGCATATTGTAGGCATTTCTGACTGGATGGCTCTGAGATAGTTTTAGAATTCTACACCAATATTTTACGGCTTTTATGTGTTGTCGGATGATCAGTGGAAATCGTCCCGTGTCCCCATATATTGCAGGTGTAGGTGTTTGCTTTCTAACTCCAAGTGTAGATTTAATAAATTTTAGATGGATTTTTTCCAGATCGTTAACATCATCGCCTGTGTACCATATATCACTTCCATATTCTAGTATGGGCAATATTTGACAATCAAATGCCTTGAACGCAATAGTGGGTGACAATTTACCGACCACAGGACGGGACTGTTTACGTAGAGAAAAAATTGCTTTCCCAGCTTGGGAAACAAGATGAGAAAAAGTTTCTTTTAACACGTTATTAGCAGACTTGGTGCTATACACCACACCCAGGTATTTATATTGTTCAGATTTTTCTATAATGTTATCACCATAGTGGAAGCTTCCGTGTACTTTTGTGTAACGCTCATTAAAGATTAGAACTTTTGTTTTAGGAATGCTTACTATGATATGCCAAAGGGAAGCATATAAATACAAAGCAGTTAGCTGTTTTTGTAATCCCTCAGCAGATTCTGAAAAAAGGACACGGTCATCTGCAAATAACAGATATACCATTAGTAAGGTGTCCACAGGGATACCTTGATCTTGGTCAAATGTTGCGGATATGTCTTGTAGAAATTCCGTGAATAGTTTGGGACTGAGCATACCGCCTTGTAGAACCTCATATTCGCTTTTTAATATGTCACTGATACGCGAGTCCCATTTTACACGATACTCTGCTTTAGAAAACATGCTTCTTATTATGTTTAGCAAATTGCCGTCTATTCCCCTGTTCAATAATTTGTAGTATAATGCTGTTCTATCAATATAGTCAAATGCTTTTGTGAAATCGACAAAGCATGTATACAGGGGTTTAGAAAGACACCTTTGTTTATCTATGATGGCACATAGTATGAATATATTGTCCGTAGTTCGCGAATTGCTTTTAAAACCAGCTTGATAAGGATCATTATCATTACACACTTCGTTTTTAAATGAGAGTCTGTTATTAAGTATAGATTCAAATAGTTTCCCAATACACGGCATGACTGTGATTTTCCTGTAATTATCTGGAACACCATGGTCCCCCTTTTTGTAGACAGGGTGGATTATACCGGTAGCCCATCTAGATGGATATTCACCATTGGTACGAATGGTATTGAACAACAATTCTAATGCTGGCAATAGTTCATTACATCCATATTTGTAAAATTCGGCAGAAATACCATCTACACCCGCTGCTTTCTTGCATTTCAACTTTTGAATTGCCTTTTTAATTTCTTCTGCAGTTATGGGACTGTTTAGGAACTGTGTCATATTAGATTTATCGTGCTCTACATTATGTTGAAATGAAGTAACTTGCTTTATAATATTATTCATGTGTTCATAATCAAAATAATCCACATGTGGTGGGTAAACTTGTTGTCAAAGTATTTCACAAAGTCTGCCAAAGTAGGCCCTGTAGTAACATTTCTAGGATTTAGAGATTTCCAGAATTTCCAATAGGAATTAGGATCTTCCGTTCTCATATTTTCCAGCTCACTAAGTTTGGCTTGCTGGTATTGTCTTTTCTTTCTTTGGATTAATTGCTTATATTGTCGTAACATTATATTATATTCGCCATGCCGTGTGTTAAAGTCTCTCTGTTTAGCAATATTATTAACAACATACTTCAAGGATTTACATTCTTTATCATATCAGGGGTTAGAGGGAAAATTATTTTGAGTGTTCTTTCTTTGCATACAGCACATGACGGGTTGCCCATAGGTGGGGGATTATGGGGGGGGGGGGGGGTGTTAGCACGTATCTTGTCTTACATGTCCACGCTGATCGCTAAACCAACACAGTAAGACACTGGCGACAGGACTATTAGCTAATCTGCCAGCTGGATAACAGCCGGATGTGACCTATTATGCTGGTCGGCATAAAATTCATCCGGTCGGCATGCCGGCATTTCCGGCACTGTGGGGAACCCTGATAGGGTTGGCGTTAATATCATTTAAAAGTAAGTAACTTTAAAAAAATCAAATAATTACACTATACAATAAGGCCTATGTAGGCTATCATTTATATAAGTTTTAGTACTGTAGATATAGTCCATACCTGTTACTTACAAATGTATCAAGATTATTAAAAGGGTTTTCAGTAATTGATAGTTCTCTTAAATATGATCAGTTTAGGAATTTGAAGAATAAAATATATCTTTTATTGTAACAGAAGCCTGAATCAGCGCTAAAGTTTATGTTATCGTCCTACTATGAATGTTTCTTTCAATCGCGGTAGGCCTACTCGTGCATGGTCTACTCGTATCAGATAATAAATTAACCTAAAATCTTTAGCCTATATGCATTTGTTAAATTTTATTAGCGTGACATTTATTAAATACGTACGTGAAAGTGGTCTTTAGCATGAAGACGGTTAATTGATCTCGCCTGGGGGGTTTAGGCTTATAAGTTGATCACGAACGGAGGTGTGAAATGCAGCTGGTGTTCTACCCACTATTGTCGTCAATTGCATTTTAGACGTGTTTTATCTACTGTTGTCATCAATTGCATTTTGGACAGTGTTTTATCCACTGTTGTTGTTAATTGCGTTTCAGGTGGTGTTTTATCTACTGTTGTAGTAAATTGCGTTTCAGGTGGTGTTTCATCTACTGTTACGTTAATTGTGCTTTAGGCAGTTTTCTTTTCATTTGCATTTCACCTAGACCAACTCTTAAATACACAGAAAGCTTTGATGTATATATATATATATAAATGACATACAAATCCAGATGCACCTAGTTTATATTGTAATCTTGATCGCTACAAGGTATTGTTATAGTATAATAGCCTATAGGTTAACTACAGTGTTTTTTCTTGTGGCCGGCGTTCGTAAAATATTAATACCATGTAGGCCTATTATATTATTTTTGTTACATGGACATTATAAATTATATTTGTTTTGATTTTGTAATTAAAAGGGACCCTATAACTCTTTATTTTCAGTTTTTAGCTGATTAATAACGATTCGTGTAGATGAGCCAGTGGTAACGTTAGATCGTTAGATACATCCTTTATGTTCGTGTATTAGCAGGAACGCGAGCGGCTAAGTGATTGCTGGTACACACCAGGTGTCGCTCACAGCCACATGTCACAGCAAAAGAGCCTTTCAAACGAAGCGAAGTCTCTTTCGATCACAAAACTGGACCTGTATCATTGTCTCCCAATTAATAATAATAATAAAAAAAATTGTATAAGTACAATACAAGCATATATTTTATTGTGACATCGATAAATATATCACATACATGCATTACACTGCCATACGAAGCCTCTTATTGATCCTCTCTGGCTTTATTATAGGTCTCCCTCGCTTTTCATACCTACCGATCATGATACTGATGTTATTCCCTATTTTTATGTGAAGTGAATGCTGAATAAATCTATTTATCTATCGCAATCTGTGGCTGAACAGTTCAGTTTCAAATTCTGCTTCAGCCAAATTGTGCTACGGAGTAGATCTACGGTCCTATACTCGCCGTCAAATTAACCAGGATCGCATGATTTTCGGCGATTTCTCCGTCAATTTTGAACCGATGTTCTTGAAATTTTACAAAGGCTATTAAAATCCTAACAGCGGTAAAAAATTCGCAGAATTATATTTAATATTTCAAAAGTTAGACCATTTGCCATGTAGGGTCTAATAAAATCCTAGAATTAGTTTAATGGAGTTATAGAGGGACGTCGTAATTTAAATTTACTACATGTCAAATGGTAACTATCGAAATACGCTATATAATTTTACGAAATTTTCAGGGCTGTTAGGATTTGAATAGAAAATGGCCTTTGCAAAATTTGAAAAATATTGGTTAAGAATTGGCGAAGAAATCGAAAAAAATTATGCAATCCTGGTTGATCATTTTTAATTTGACGGCGAGTACATTTTTACAGATACATTTTTATTCTGCCAGGAGAGGTTGGAAGGCCCGACAGCCTTATTCATGGCTAGCGAGAAACAACAAACAGTTGAAACACTTATTATCGCCCTGGCTAGCCGTGGATCAGGCGACTCGCTCCGCTTAAGTTAGTGCCGATCAGCGCTACGCCCTGGCCTGAGGCAAAGCTTGCATGTTTCCGTTGTCTATATAATACATCTAGCAACGGAAACAGGTAACTGTGGCCTGAGGTTAAACCCAGAAAAACACGTTTTCATCTTACTCTTAGCCCAAATTAGGGCCTATTATTGCTTTAGACACGATTTTGATAATAATAAAGAAAACAGACCCATCAATACATTGCAAATGAGATAGACCTACTAGAATAGAATCTTATCGACCCGCTGCGAGCTAATTACGCAGCTGTCTGAGGTGACCTGCTCCGCACAGAATAGAATAGAATAGAATAGAGTTTGTTTGTTTGTTTGTTTGTTTGGGTTAGCTAGCCCGCATGCAGGCTGCCCGGGCCTTCCGATACTTATCAATCGATCACAATCCCGCCTTTAGTCCAGTTGCTTTTTACTCGGAGCTGTGTATCACTAAGCCGGTGGGCCACATCAAGAGCCGAATTCAGTGCTCACAGACTTCCTTTGTACATCCACGGCAGCTAAAGCAACCATAGAACCCAATGGTGATCATGTGCATAGATGACGAGACTTTCCGCTTAAGACACCTTCTCATATACACAGGTTCCACACTGGAGAACTAGAATCTTATCTACCCGCTGCGAGCTAAATCGCAGCTGTCTGTGGTGACCTGCTCCGCAGGGCTACAGCGACTCCAAGCCTCCATGGGCCTGGAGAAGCGAGCATCCACCTATTTCCCCACTCCCGTACCCCCTCCCACCTTCTAATTTTATATCTACTTTACTCCCCCCGCCTATTTTGCTTTAATGGGGTCCACACCCTTAGATCAGTCCCTCTCCCTCTTCTGTGTTTCTTCTCTGATCATGAGTTGTACCCCCAGTTAACCTGAACTAGAAGAATAGAATAGAATCTTATCCAGCCGCTGCGAGCTAATTCCGCAGCTGTCTGTGGTGACCTGCTCCGCAGAGCTACAGCGACTCCAAGCCTCCATGGGCCTGGAGAAGCGAGCATCCACCAATTTCCCCACTCCCGTACCCCCTCCCACCTTCTAATTTTTATATCTACTTTACTCCCCCCGCCTATTTTGCTTTAATGGGGTCCACACCCTTAGATCAGTCCCTCTCCCTCTTCTGTGTTTCTTCTCTGATCATGAGTTATACCCCCAGTTAACCTGAGAGTCCGCATAGCACCAGATAAATCTGGGTACAGGACTCCCACGGCCTGGCGAGTGCTTGTTCAACTACAGTAGCATTTCTTCAGCTATTGGAGCTCTTCTTCTGGTGTTCAGCGAGTCTTTCAGTGTTTCTACCCCCAGTTAACCTGAGAGTCCGTATAGCACCAGATAAATCTGGGTACAGGACTCCCACGGCCTGGCGAGTGCATATTAAAAAACAGTAGCATATCTCCAGAAGTTGGAGCTCTTCTCTTGGTGTTCAGTGGCAGCGTCTATCAGTGTTTGTTAACAATCCCTGTATCTCGTGAATGAATGAATGAATGAATCAGTCAGCTAGACAGTAGCTGTCTACTGCAGGCCTAGCCTGGCGAGCCTGGCCAATTTCATTTATGGCCGGGTATTGGCCAAGGTTCTTTGTCACGTGACCATCATGCCTGTGCTATTGAAGCCGGTGAATAATTTTCTGGGTTAAGTCATAGGAAATGCGTCAGAGGGGAAATACAATACTGTGAACAACTCTTCATCCGGGGAAGTGACCTTTCAAAAATGTCTGAATTCGGGGATTACCCTATTTTCATCTAAAAATAGCAACAAGTCACAAACATTAGCCACTGGGCCATACCAGAGGCTACATGAAGCTCGGCCACGCCGCGTAGTGTGGCTCTGGGAACCAGAGTACTGCAAGCCGTGGGCGCCATACGACCTGCATTGGCAGTGCATCGTACAGCCAGGCACAGCCTACAATCAGGATCCAATTGACTTTCAGCTGTGGCGGCGCGATGCGACCCATAACTCAGCCGCTCCATGCCTATCAGTAGTTCAATTATTTATTTTAGATCAAAATATAGAGTTTATAATCCCCATAAAACCATTCCTCCCCCCGAGCCTCCAACCTCATGTGCAAGCCTACACATGAGGGTATTATAAGACTGCTTGCCTAACCCTTCAATGACATTAGCAACGAAATTTGTAATGTTATTTATTAGATCCATCCCTACCCTCACACAAAATCTAAGACACGTGTCTGACAGCAGCGTATTCATTCACACGAATTCACACTGCCCACAACCTAACCTCTGACAGCAGTGTATTCATTCATATGAATTCACACTGCCCACAATCTAACCTCTGACAGCAGTGTATTCATTCTTATGAATTCACACTGCCCACATCTTCCTCCTGTCCCATCATCTGGACATCCCATGCAACCTGACGTCCCACCCCCAGTCTCATGCACACATGTCCTCTTATATCTGTGCACGTGGACCAACTAGCAATCATCCCTACCTCACAAGTAATCATAGACTTCTGACAGCAACGTATACATCGATATGAATTCACACTGCCCACATCTTCCTCCTGTCCCATAATCCGGACATCCCATGCAACTTAACAGCCCAGCCTCCAAGCTCATGCACACACTCTTCTATATGTGCCTGAGAAACCCACTAATATTCATCCCTACCTCACAATAAATCTAATACATCTGACAACAGCGTATTCATCCATCCCTACTTCACAATAAATCTAATACATCTGACAACAGCATATTCATCCATATGAATTCACACTGTCCACATCTTACTCCTGTCCCATCATCCAGACATCTCATGTAACCTAACGGCTCAACCCCCAACTCATGCACACACTCTTATATATGTACATGGAGAACCCACTAGTATTCATCCCTACTTTACAGTCTATTTATGATTTCTGACAGCAGCGTATGCCTCCATATGTATTCACACGGCCCACAATCTAACTTCTTTTTATGCAACAATTCCATAACTTCAAAATCTCTAAACCATTTACCACTTTAGTATAGTGCAAAATATACATCTGCTGCATATCACCTGAACTTGACCTCAGAAACTATGTAATATATGAATCTGACTACATACAAACGATAAAGTCAAGTGGAGCATGACCTCATAATTGTGACTTCACACATACCTACCCAACTTCAAAGCCTACCTACGAAGACACTATATAATCATGTGAAGCATGAAGACATAATTATGCCATCACACATACCTCTACAAACATATCATGATTAACTTTGGGGAGAGAACATAATTATGCACAAAACAACATCACTAGGATCAGTCCCATTAGGTAACAGACGCAGGGGCTAAACATGTAAACGAAGCAAGATTCTCTCTTTTTTCCCCCTTTTTTCCAACTCAACATCTATACCTCAATAAATACAGAAAGTGATCATCTATCTCCACTTCCATATACCACCATGCACCTCACTATCTTGAAGGATACACACATGTACAAACCACCCTGAACCATGCTGATAGAAAGTGCACATACAAGATCAATTCCCCCCTGTCAAAAAAAAACATGCAAACTCTAGAGAGAGTGAGCATATTCATAAGATTCATAAGCATGTCAATCAGACAAAACAACACAAGAGGCAGAAAGCCCCTTGCTATCCCCACTTTACAAACCACCATGCATCTCATTATATCTCTTTGAGATATACATAGAAGAGCATCACCACCATGACCCATGCTTATGGAAAGTACAGAGACAAAATAAATGCTTAACTGGTTGCCTGCTACTTTGACCATTCCATAATATACCATCACAGGACTGGTATCTCGTTGGCTGCAATATGCTGCTCTACAAGTATACCCTCCTCCATAAATGGCATACTTCAAAATTACTAACCCTAACTACTGCCCAACAAACATGTAGTATACCATCTTCTTGGCTATCTATCCCAATCGACCTTTGTGGGCAACATGATGCCCAATCCACTGAACCATCCACCACTATAGTGCCAAAATATACCTTCTGCCTATAAACTTTACTGGCCTAAAAAATTATCTGACTTATAAGCCTGAATACATACAGACAATATATACAATTGGAGCATGAGCTCATAATCATAACTTCACACATACCTATACACAACATCAAAAGTCTACCTACAAACAGACAGCAAAGTCAGGTGAAGCATGAGTACATAATCATGCCCTCACATAAACATCTACAAGCATTTGATATTTAACCCTGAAGAGAGAACATATTTACAAAATATCATCACCAGGACCAGCCCTGTTAGGCATCAGACCAGGTGTCAAGCATACAATTATGAAAGAGTAGAAAAGAATTTCTAGTTCTTTATTAATTTTGTAATTGTCATAACTGCAAACTCAACATCTATACAGCTGCAATAAACATTCAATACGTGTAGAAAGCAACCTGCTATTCCCACTATCGCATAATAGCATGTACCTTACTATATTGAATAATACCCAGATGTGTATAACCATCATAAACTATGCTTAGAAAAAGGCACGATCAAAAACAATGCATAGACTGTTACCTTTTACTCAGGCCATTACATATAATAAACTCCATATCACATATCTCGTTTGCTGCAATTTGCTGCTCTACGAGTATACCATCTTATTACACAATTCGCAAATGCCAAATCCAAATAGTTGCCTAACATAGTATACAATATGCTGGTCCATCCATCTTTGTAGACCTTTGTGACCAACAATTTCCGGGAGTCCAAACTTCTAAACCAAGAAGAGAACATATTTACATAACAACAGGACTCAGACCAACCAGATCCAGGTAATTTATTTTATATTTTCTTATTTTTTTTTTTTTTTTTTTGTTCCTTCTTTTTCTTTTTAAAAAATTGAAACTCAACACATACATATTTTAAGCATTCCAAATAGATACAAAAAACACAACTCACTCTGCTATCCCCACTTTCTACATACCACCAGGTATCACATTATATTTCTGCGACATATACAGAAGTGCTACTTTGACCATCCCATATTATATCACCACAGGACAGATATCTCGTTGGCTGCAATATGCTGCTCTACAAGTATACCCTCCTCCATAAATTGCACACTTCAGATTTGCTAACCCTAACTACTGTCCAACACGCATGTAGTGTAAAGTCTTCTGGGCTATCCAACACTATTGCCTTTGTATGCAACAATTCCATGATGTCCAATCTACTAAGCCATCCACCACTGTAGTACCTATATACACCTACCGCCTATAACTGTCATTGGCTCAACTGTCATGAGTTCATGATCATATGACTTCTCACATACCTATAGATACACAACTTCAACATCTACCTACAAACAGACTATATAGTCGGGTGAAGCATGAGCACATAATCATGCCCTCAAACAAATCTCTACAAATATATACATATACTAGCACCCCAGAGCACATATCATGTTGACAGCAATATGCTGCTCTACGAGTATACCATTCTTATTACATAACACATATCGCAATTGCCAATTCCAAATAGTTACCCCACATAGTATACACTCTTCTGTACCATACTATTTATAAACCTTTGAATCCAATAAATTCCGGAAGTCCATTCTTCTAAACCATCTCCATTGTCGTACCGATTTACACATTCTGTTTGCAATATTTAATCGACCTCACAAACTATCTGCCCTCAAAAAACTACCTACACAAATACACTGTACAACTTCAAAACTACCTATACAAGCAATATATTCAAGTGAAGCATGAACACATCATGCTGACTTCACACCTACCTCAATCTAACTAAAACACCTACCCACAGCCGAACAATAAGTTCAAGTGAAGTATAAACTCGTGATTATGTCTCCACACATACCATTACATAACTTTTTCCTACCTACACCGAGTATAGTCTGGTAAATCATGAAGTCCTGATCATGAATTCACACATATCACTACACATAAACAATATCATAGGCAATTAGAGCCCAGTCTGATGGACCAAACTTGAAACATACCTCCGATGACACAATTAATTCACATTTGCTCTTCGTTTCTGAGTCGAACTGTTTTCCAGGTTGATTAGCTTCCTCGCACAAAACAGTCACAACCCACCTCGTCTAAATGCATACAAACTCTAAAACAATATTTACAGAATAGCATATTAAACCCTGAAAAGAGAACATATTGACATAACAACACGACTAATACCAAACAGATCCATGTACTAAACATTGTGAAAGAGCAAGGATATATTTTCATTTTATCTATTTGATTTTTTTTTTGAATGTAAACTCAACACTTATATCACTTATCAACCTTACAATTAAATACAGAATGACACATCATATTAAACCCTGAAAAGAGAACATATTTACATAACAACACAACCTAGACCAGATATATTTAGGTACTAAACATTGGGAAAGAGCAAGAATATATTTTCATTTCATTTATATAAATTTTTTTTTTTCTATGAATGCAAACTCAACACCTATAACACTTATCGACTTTTCAAATAAATACAAAAGGCAACCTGCAACCCATACTTTCTTATACCATCATGTATTTCACTACATTGAGAACTACACAGATGTGTATAACCACAATGACCCATGTTTAGAGAAAGCACAAAACTGTTGCCTCCTACTCAGACCATTACAACACCCCAGAACACATCTCGTTAGCTGTAATATACTGCTCTACGAGAATACCATCCTTATTACATAACACATTTCTCAATTGCCAATTCCAGATTGTTGTTCCATATAATATACAATATTCTGGACCATCCATCTTCGTAAACCTTTGTGTCCAACAATTTCGGGAATCATATCTTCTAAACCATCCCTATTGTCGTACCAAAATACACCTTCTGTATGCATTGCTTTATTGACCCCACAAACTATCTGCCTTCACAACCTACCTACACAAATACAATATACTACTTCAAAACTACCTATATACAAGCAATATATTCAAGTGAAGCATGAGCACATCATGCTGACTTCACACATACCTCAATATTACTATAACACATACCTACACCAAAACAATACATTCACGTGAGGTATGAACTAATGATTATGCCTCCACACATACCTTTAAATAACTTCACATAATCATGAACTCCTGATCATGAATTCACACATATCACTACACATAAACAATATCATAGACAATTAAAACGCAAGCTGGTGGACCAAACTTGAAACATACCTCCAATGACACCATTAACTCACTCGTGCTCCCTTCCGTTTCTGAGTCGAACTGTTGTCCAGGTTGAATATGATCTACAGTTTGTTTGTTTTTTTGTTTGTTTGGGTTAGCTAGCCCGCATGCAGGCTGCCCGGGCCTTCCGATATCATAATTATCAATCGATTACAATCCCGCCTTTAGTCCAGCTGCTTTTTACTAGGAGCTGTGTATCACTAAGCCGGTGGGCCACATCAAGAGCCGAATTCAGTGCTCACAGACTACCTTTGTACATTCACGGCAGCTAAAGCAACCATAGACCCCAATGGTGATCATGTGCATAGATGACGAGACTTTCCGCTCAAGACACCTTCTCATATACCATGGAGATAGTAAGGAGGGGTTGCAGCTTGCCTAAAATGCTTTCGCCGAGCGCGTCTGTGCCTGGGTCATAAACATATCGCATTACAATGATAGAGGGGAGGAGGGTGGGACGCCATGATCCAGAATTTGTCACGGTTTTAGCGAGATTCAACATTAAACCAGCATTGAGACAACCTTGGTTGAATATAGAGTTGAAACATCACGGGATGTGAATGCGCTCATGATTACTTAAAAAAAAAATGTATTTAGTTATGCATATTTTAAATATCCTGTGCCCGTTTAAGTATACAAAGGCAAGTTCGATTGTAATGTGAAATTATTATTATTATTATTATTACTATTATTATACCAGCAATAATCTAATTATAAAACAAAAACTGGCGCTAACAGTTATCTCATGTTGCCAGCATTGATACACCACCGCCAGACGTGATTCGGGCCGGAAGGCTTGCCCAAGGGGGGGGGGGGGTGGGTATAAATATATGCTCAGGGTAAAAAGACAAACAACGGTTGAGCTTAGCTGGCAACATCATCGGCAAGTCTAAATATTAATCTACCTTACTATGATTTCAGCTAAGCTCAACCATGTGCTCGCTATAAGTTATAATCGTATGTAATAGATGAGTATAAGACAAAATGCAACAGAATCGCGAAATATCTACCGATATCTTCACTTCAAAAACTGAGTTGAAGCTGCGGCCATTTTCTTCCACGTGGTGTCAATTAGTCATGTCAAGAGCCATGCTATGTATGTCCAATTAAATCACGTGTTATATTAAGTCAAATACGTAGGTCAGGTTAGTCACATCAGAATCTGGATTCAGCACATAGGCCCCTACTTGCCTGACGAAAGCATATCCCCACCCCTAGTATCATTAAGGCCGCGACCATAAAACTCCCACCACTAAGACAAAGGAAACCACTGTGCATACGAGGGAGGGGAATTGGCGGTATACAAACCGCATACTTTGGATTTTCAAGTTGCAACTCCTCCTTTACTATCTCCATGCATATACACAGGTTCCACACTGGAGAACTGGCGGAAGGATCAGCCCAACAGTCCACAGATCCGTCTCAGGTGGCAGTCAGGCAATCGAACTTCTTTATAAGCAAAACGGCATGGTGATTAATAAATAGGAACCAACAAGTGTCTGATAAAATGGGCAAACCATAACAGTATGACAGCTTGAAGGAAATCACCATGCATACATCTCAAGACCGGCCATGATGAAGAAAACGGAAATCAACAAGTGTCTGCCAGAATAGTTTATATCATTCACCATAGCGGTATGACAAGCTTAAATTGATTCCCGCGCAATTTGCTAGATTACTGTAGATTAGCCTAAGGTCTCACCACACAAATTCATTTGCACATATCATTATAAAGTTTAAGAAAGTTAAAGTCTAGGACACAATTATCTGGAGTGCATGTTTTTCGGTATACGGGGCACCTGTCCGGCACTTCGGAAGCGGGACAATGTTGACGAGTTTTTCGGCTTTCACCGTCTAAACCGATTTCCTAGAAATTTTGCACAAGCCATTTCCAGGTCATGTCCTAACATCGGTAAAATATTCGCGGAATTATATTTTTCATTTCAGAAGCTAGACTATTTGACATGTAATAAAATTCCAGAACCTCATGTTTTAATCTACTATATTTTATAATTATTCAACGTATATGCAAATAATATATAATATTTTATCCACTCATTTAAATCAATTGTTTTACGATAGCTTTCTTTACTATATTTTAAAAATGCATGTATAAATACTTGAATGTCTGTTATTGTTATAATATTCAGGGGTGGGCAGGCGTAACCTGTGCAACAGTCCTTTCATGGCTTTTTACTGACTAGGGCAGGCGTAATGAGTCCTGTTGCCACAAATGACTACTTTGAGTTTTGGGTGCTCTGAATGGTCATTTTTTAATATTTACATTACAGATATTTTGTTTCTGTCGCCACATGTGGCGACCACTTGCCCACCTCTGATTTTTATATTACAAATCGGGAGAATAGCCTTTGGCTAATATGTTTGTATTTTTTACAAAAAACGATTTTAAATAAATATGATTTGATTTGATTTGGTGTAGGCTAATGGGTTTATAAAGGGACGTCATATTTTAAATTCACTAGCCTACATGTCAAAGGGTCCAACTTTTGAAATATCGCATATAACGAAATTTTTGCTGATGTTAGGACATGACTTGGAAATAGCCTACAGGTACAACATTTCGAGATAATCGGTTCACTATTGACGGAGAAATCGACAAAAAAAAGCATCGAAATTATGAAAGATAAATATAACAGGAAGTTCTCACGCTAGCTGTAACAGCTAGCTAGATCTTCTCAAAACCGCGCTTAATTTTGTTTTACTCAGGGGACATCACCATATTTTCTGAAAAACTGACAGGGCGTGTTGATTGTAAAAGGTTGGGCACTTGAAATGATATCTACATATATTTAGGATCACAACACAGGTGCACAACCTTGCAAAACGACTAGCCTACTGGAAACTGCATTTACTCTTTTAACAATCTTTGTTTATCTCACCAATCAGCTGAATCTTGTTTGTCAGCATGCATATATATACTCTTTTATCACCTTATAGTGTATGTCGCTATGTAGCATATCAAAATTCTGTGTCATGTTCATGTTGATTTTGACTGATGATGATTTCTCACATCTATTTATCCCAGCTGAACAAATAAAAACTGTTTCCATTTTTTTCCTTTGCCCATTAATGAAAAATCCAAGATGGCCTCCACTGATAAGAAAAAAATCAGTTTTCCGCTATATTATCACTAATAATGAACAAAAAAAAAGCAATGTCATTTGTTGTATTTAGTCCATGAGAACGGCCAGCATATCATATTTCGATGACAAAAATATAGATAATACTAAATTATGGACCAAATTGCATTAAAATACCTATAAACTTGTGCATACATTATAGAGGTTATATTCCATCAGGAATAATAATCCCAGCAGGAGTGTCTCCCAGCAATGAAAAGAGATGTTAACAGTAAAAGAAATAGGGACGAACTATATATTTTACCGCTTATAAGGGGATAGCCCCAAATCTTTCTAAAATGAGTACTCATTTTTTACATTTTGTGTTATTACTCTGAAATGAGATACCAGATATAAAAAATTGTCCTCCGAAGTTCCAAGTTTTATTTCGATGGAAGGCCATCTGTATTATATAAGCCTTGGTTTTTCAATAATCATTTGTTTTTGAAGGGATTCAAACCGTTTTGAGCATCATGTACGTTACCACGATCTTTAACCACACATCACCATCTCTTACATGAGTCAATTGCTATGCAAGGGTTTGCAAAAGTTACTTGGCGACCTTGCTGCCAAATCAAAACATGCTGCCATGTGTGAGATATGTAGGTTTTAAGTTGTGGGTGTCAATAAATCACGTACGTTACCGAAAATACGTACCTTTATTTTTTTGTTCAAGTACTGCTTGGTACGTCGAAGGTGGGGCGTATAGATTGGATATATCAGTTCAAGGACAAACAACCTGATGACAGCTATTTTTTTTATTATGCCTGAGTGATAATTGTTGCTTTTATGAAAGGTTAAGTCCAGGAAGGTCAAAAACGTATGTGACATTTGACATAACAGAAGAGTCTTGTTCGTGATCTTTGACTGCTAGCAACGTATGTGATTATTGCCATTTTCAGTCACTTGTTTATAGTAAATGTATAGCTCTGATACTGACGCTCACAATCATGTCAACAGTCACGTACTGAGAAGAATCACGTACGTGACTTGTCAAACATCACATACGTACAATACACTCCCTGTTTTATTCAGTAATTTGCTTCCATCTTCACCTGTGGTCGCCTAGATCAGCTCACTACTGGCAACACTATTATATGAAAACCAACAATATATCAAAGGTAGCATAGTATTCATGTAAAAAAAAGTTTACGTCCCACATTTGAGTGCAGTTGGGGTGGAAGTGTCAAAGGTATGTTTCTCCCCTTGGTGTCTCGTTCTGTCGACCCTGTTTGTTTTAACATATCACCCTTGTATCAGATCATCTCTTCACATTAATTTCACCAGCTTAGCTATTATATCCCCCATTTAAAACGAGAATTATGTAAGCATCACGTACGTGACCCTGAAAGCACCAGGCTCAGAAAAAAAACATTTCCTGAGCTCCAGATCGAGCGAATTGACTCGCAACTTCTCAACAACAAACTACAGATATTGTACTATCAGGAAATGCAAAAAAAAATAATATATAATGTGTTTTAAATTTGTCTTATCATGTAACACTTTTGGCCTAGTTTAGTGTGATCAGACCCTTATAGTAACAGTTAATACATAAAAAACTACGGATATCTTAGATTTAAAGGTCAAATAATGGTAATTTTTTCCCAAAGACACCAGAAAAAAATTATCAATTACAAATCTTTCAGAAACCATAAATTGTGCCTTCATGTGCGACACACTTTAGAAAACATGGAGTTTTCTTATCATTTTGGTGGCCATTTTGTGTTTGGCTATTTTGAAGGTGAAGGTCACCAAATATAGAATATTATCCGACAGATGCGAATTCAGCACACACCAATTATGCAAAAACAAGTGGATAAAAAAGTTTTTACTAAAATCCCGAGAAATGTTCCATGTTTCAGATTTCAGCCCAGGCTAAATAGACACATTTCCACGGAAGGCTGAAATATTCTTTCATTAAAAAATATGCATGACATTAATAAATCTAAAAACCCCTAATTTTTAAGCATAGATATATCTGGGTTTAGAAAACATAGGCCAGATATGGATATGTTCAATAACTACGATTTATTATGTCGTTTCTTTTGACCTTGTTGACTAGGTATTCGTTTAGTTCATTTTGATAATTGCATAAGAAAAATATATGCTTGAGCGAATGTGGGGGGGGGGGGACGACTATTTACTCCACTACAATGGATGATATATTATTAGAAAAGGAATTAAATTGTCTGTTATATGGTATATCGCGTGTGCTGATTGGTTGGTTAGAAAATCAATGACGGACGCTTACGTAACCCTACCCCCTAATTCTAGACATGTTTGAGGGTACCCCCATAAAAGCGGTCAAAATTTAAAGTTCGTCATGTTTTGGACATATCTCATGTCATGTTTTGGACATATCAAAGCCTAAAAAAAGTTGGTGTGAGGTGAGTAGTGGTGGGGAGGGGTGCACGATGACACCCCTACATTATATGGTGGCCGCTAAAATCAGTAGCATGAAGATAAATCGCAGTAGCCCTACATACAATAATTATATCTGGTGTATTGTCTCGTTACATATGGAGAACTTATTTATGAGCTGTCTCGCACCTTTAAAAGAACCATAGCTTGTGTCTGTGTTCATTTCTGGCCAATGACATGCCGATTATTGACAATTTTTTCATCAGTGACCGTGGCGGCCATTTTGACTTTTTATATAACCACTAGAGGAAACAAATTTTTGTTGATCTATGGGTTGAATATTAGTGGAAAAACACATTAATTAAAATCAACATGAACATGACACAGAATTACACACTAAATATACTATTCACACATTTTAGATCTCCAGCTTATATCGCTGTTTGATAGGCCTACCAATGCTAATCATGCCTGTAGGATCCCTACTTCGCTTGTTTAATGTGGCAGTCGTCCCCACCCTCCCGGACGCGATGAGTCTGTGGATGACTGCCTCGTTTTGGTACTTCGGTGCCGTGCGCATGGTGCCGAATCCCATGTGGCCGTGGTACTTTTCCCGCACTTACGATAGAACTCTCAGCGACTGCGGACGTGCCGCGGGTCGCCCGCTCTGAGTTTAGTTAGACGTGTCGTGCGCGGGGTTGTACGTTGCTATTATCCAATGTCTAGACAAATAAGCATGATAAGCAGAAGAGGAGTTTTGTGAGTTAATCAGAACCGTTGATCCGACGGGGAGATGAAGTTTACGATATGATGGAGAGTGTTAGGCGGTTTCTCCCGTCCACCCTTACATTCCCATACTGGAGACCCTAACATTCCCATACTGGTGACCCCGACGACTGATAGAGAACGCAACAGTGTTTTCACCAAGACTCAAATTGAAAACTGCTGTTTTCAAGGATAGTTTTATTTAAATATCAAGAGATTTGAAAAAAATCATGAGCATTTTTTTCACCAAGGTACGTGGAGGCTGTAGGTCATATTAATATGCCAGTTTTAAACTAGATAGAAAGAGTTATCAGAGGAGAAGTACGTTTTTTACGTCGAAAACGGCGTAATTCTCCTATTTTTGACGAAATTCCACGTGTTTGGCGCTTTTTCAAGATGGCGACCATGTCGGTTTTTCTAGAAGAACCCTGAAAATTTTTCTCATAGACTTAGTCTATATCATTTTAATAGTAAGAGTTTTAAAAATGCTTTCATCCTATTAATGCCACTGTAGGCGAGTAGGAAGTGGGTGTTTTCGAAAACTCCTTTTTATCGTTGATGGCCATAATTGGGTGACTCGATTTTAAAGTCCATAGACGAAGCCTTGTCATTTTTCGATTTTTCAGTAAAAATCGACAAAAAATTATAAAATATCGCTTCGACTCAGATAACCTTTATTAAGATTAGGGCCAAATAAAATTGTTCGCCTAAATGAATGTAAATAAACGGTCCTATTTGGTCTGTTAAATATATTTCCAGGACCGTAGGTCAATATTTTATTATTATTACAATATGTCATTTCATAGAATGCTGATTGGTATAAATGTATTTGGTAAGTGAGCGCCATATTGGATGCTGGTTCCCCTTGTTTAGCTAATCGCCCGCCGTGGGCAAACACGTGTCCCGCCATAACCGGCATGCACTTAGACAGTGGACCTGTGTCGCCTCATCACATTAGCATAAATTAGGCCGCCATTTTGATTTGGTGGAGCAGACTATTCACGTGTTCAAATTATACACGGCCTAGTCTCAAATAGTTTTCTTTGAATACTTATAAATTTTCTTTTTCAAAACTGTTAAAAAAGAAGAAATGTAAATAAGCAGTTTCAGAAGGGAAATTATAGCACAAGTTGTGCGAAATTTTGATAAAGTCATAGTATAATTTTTCCTTTCGAAACGCCCCCTGGTGTTTGGCTTGCTCTAGCCTACTTTTAGCGCCTTATTTGGGCACGGAGTAGATCATGAATATGCTAATGTGAGGCGAGACGCGGCTGCTGTTCAGTTTTATATGTACACATCGATACATGCACGCTGGCACAGGCACACAGCAACGAGCTGCCTGCCGCACATGTTAGCAGTAACCGATCATAGGATTACACCATACACATACCCGCCACAGACCAAATAAATGCAACCGCTACGACGACAGCCGATTTATACGTCAGTCAACGAAACGAAGCGAGCGATTGATTCGGACGTTATTAAGAATGACTCAGTGATGAACGTGCCATAAAAAAAAAAAGTGGAATGTTCACCGCAGAAATCATTTTTCAGCAAAATGATATACTATATCATCAATCCGCATAGACTACTGTCAGTCACGTTTTAAAATATTTTTCTAAAATAAATGTAGCTGTTTTTTACTGCAGTCACATTTAGCCTATCAGTTTGAGAACGAAATTTTCTTATGATAGTCGATTTCTGCAGAATAAAAACTTATATAAGTAAAGAAATATTCGACTTGACAGTTGCGCTATTGCGAAACATTGCCAATATCTGCATGTGTTTTTCGACTTGTGTGGATTTTTTTTTTCACCCAGGTCGATTTACTATATACTATTATCATAGCTTAGCATAGCATGTCGTAATTATTTCTGGCATTATATGTACAATTTTGACCTACAGTTTTCACTAAATAATTATATATGTGTGTGAACAAGTGCAAAGAAATTATGTGCGATCTCAGTGACGAATATTCAAATATCTCAGCAACCCCTGTTTCTCGCAACATGTGACATAGCATGGACAATTTCTACAGCCTACATTTCTAAGATTCAACATATACAGACATTTTCATCTGGTCTAGACGGCAACGAACAACTAACCCGCGCACAGCACGTCACAAATAGTTGGTATGTATTAATATGACATACCATTTTAAATACGTTTGAGATAGGCATAGAGCCAATAGGCCCGCTATCTCAAACGCTTTACTAGTTAGCTAATTTTACAAACATTTCATGATGTTGACACAACACGATAGTGAAGGCTTCATGCCTACGCCTCTAGAAGGTGAGGGTGCTCGACGCAAAGATAACTATTATCAGGACAGCGAGGAAAACGAAGTTCGATTCCGAGAGGCAGACGACGAGTATCAACGACTCAAAGAAGATTTTGCTCGAATTGCTCGAAATAGACGCACGAAACATCACTCTAGGAGCGATTCATCTAAGAGTCCTTCACCACGAAGAAGACAGCCTCCGAGACGTTCAACGAACTTGCCTAAGTTTAAAATAGCTACGTTTTATGCTACGGACGTTGAACTTTGGTTTAACCAGATTGAAACTCAGTTTGATCTTCATCAGATCCACGACGATGACGAGAGATATAGTTTAACCTGCGCAGCACTCTCGGGCGAGGTCGCATCAGACGTGAGGGACGTTCTACTTCAGCCTTTCAGATCGCATAAATATGAAAGCTTGAAAACCATTTTGATCAAGCGACGTGGTTTGACAACACCCGAACGAGTCAATAAGTCAACGAGTCAGTTGTTGGAAAGGCGGTCCTACGCCAAGCATTCATTCGGCAGATGCCTGCTTCAATCCGCGCTCATTTGGCAACACAACCAGACAGTGCCACACTAGAAAGTTTGGCCATGTTGGCCGACAGGGCACTTGCCTCCGAAGCAGACGTAGAAGAGAGTAAGCCGGGGGTTGCGGAGATAAAAGTTGACGAAACCACTAAGTTAGTTGGTTTGCTTGAGGACCTATCAAAGAGACTCAAAAAGTTAGAGACTGCGACTGCAGCTGAGAATTAGAGAAATCAAGGACGTGGACGTGTAAATAACCACTATAATCCCAGGCCTACAATTATTACCAATGCACAGGCCACCGAGTTTGTTCCTAACAACCTGGTAATTATAATAATGCACAGGCCACAGAGTTTGTTGCTAACAAACGAAGTAATTGTACTAATGCACAGCAAAATATTCGTCCGAACGCACCGCCGCCGCAAAATAATGTGGCGCAACCGACCGACATAGCCACTGCACAGGTTTGCTACTACCACCAGAATTTTGGTGAAAAAGCGCGCTTGTGCAGTGAGCCCTGTTCGTATTATAGCAGATTAGGTCAGCGCAAAGTAGCAAATATTGCGTTATCACACTCTAAGTTATTGTACGTCGCAGACAAAAGACATAAATGTAAGTACTTGATTGACACAGGTGCAGCTGTCAGCGTTTTGCCGAAATCTTGCGGATTTCGGACGCAGACTGCCACCCCCTGGTGTACGCGAATAACACTACTATAAATACATACGGCAACTGTAAACGCGTCGTCGATGTCGGCTTAAAGCGCGAATATCCGTGGACATTTATAGTAGCGAATGTGAAGCAACCCATAATTGGGGCTGACTTTTTGATTCATTATAATTTACTAGTAGATTTGAGAAGTCGATGTCTTCGGGACACAAGAACAGGTCTAGCTATTGCCGCTTCACTGTCATCGATCAGACTACTGTCGTTGAACAGAGTAGACACTGTTCAGAATGAGTATACTAAACTTCTCGGTCAGTTCCCGGAACTGACTCGCCCTACAACAAAGGGTGAGACCGTTAAACACGGTATAACGCACAAAATAGTCACCAAAGGACACCTGGTGTTCGCGCGCCCACGACGATTGGCACCCGATAAGCTCGTTACCGCAAAACGCGAGTTCGATGAAATGATAAAATTAGGGGTCATTGAACCAAGCGACAGTGAGTGGTCCTCAGCGCTTCACATGGTACCAAAGAAAAATGGCGATTGGAGACCATGTGGGGACTACCGCAGCTTAAACGCTCAGACTGTACCCGACCGTTATCCGATTCCACATATCCGGGATTTCACGCAGCATTTAGCCGGCTCGAAGATTTTTTCAAAGATCGATTTGGTCAGAGCTTATTACCAAATTCCGGTGGAACCGTCTGATGTACATAAGACAGCCGTTACTACACCTTTTGGTCTATTTAATTTTACTAGGACACCGTTTGGCCTACGAAATTCCGGTCGAACGTTTCAGCGTTTTATAGACCACGTTACACGTGGACTTGATTTTGTTTTTGTATATTTGGATGACCTACTGGTAACTAGCCCAGATCAACAAACGCATAAAAAACATCTACGAATTCTTTTTGCCCGACTAGCCGAATACGGAATAATAATTGGTCCTGAGAAGTGTCAGTTCGGTACAGCTGAATTAAGTTTTTTAGGCCACCACGTTTGTGCCGAAGGAATTTCGCTAATACCCAGCGCCGTTGACGCAATCGTAAATTTTGTAAAGCCCGAAAAGCAACAAGCACTGCGTAGATATTTAGGAATGGTAAATTAATACCATCGTTTCATACCGCAATGCGCTGCGAAGTTGACACCACTAAATAATTTATTGACAGCTGCCAACGAAGGCCATACAAGACTGTCACCGAAGTCAAATTTCGACTTGAAGTGGGATAAAAATGCAGAGTCAGCATTTACAAACAAATATTGGCAAACGCTACTCTTCTGGTACACCCAGACCCTATGGCTCAGATAAACATCACGTGTGACGCTAGTGATGTCGCCGTCGGTGGCGTGTTGCAGCAGTATTTGAATGGTATGTGGCAGCCACTTTTGTTTTTCAGCAAGAAGCTGAACCCAGCAGAGACACGTTATAGCGCGTTCGACCGTGAGCTTTTGGCAGTATATGCCACCAATAAACATTTTAGACATAATTTAGAAGGACGAAATTTTTTCGTAAATACCGATCATAAACCGTTGACGTTTGTAATGTCATACGTCACTGAACGCCCGTCCCTACGACAAACACGACATTTAGCTTTCATAGCTGAATTTACAACCGACATTAGATATGTTAATGGTGAGACAAATTTCGTCGCCAATGCGCTGTCACGACCATCAGTGTCCGCGATAGATGATGGACCAGTGATAAACTATAAGGAGTTAAGTATCGACCAAGCTAAAGACACGGAATTCACGAGATTGAGACACTCGACTACATCCACTATGAATTTCAAACTACTCAAATCATTCGATTATCAATTGATCTGGTGTGATGTGTCCACGGGACAAAACCGGCCGCACCTTACTGCGAAATTTCGCAGAATTTTTTTTCAAGTTTACACAGTTTAGGCCACCCATCTCATAGAGCTACAAAACCTTTGATTAATACACGATTTGTTTGGCATGGCATGAATATTGACATTGCTAGATGGTGTCGTTCCTGTAAGAGTTGTCAGACTGCCATAGTTTCACGTCACAACACACAAGTTTACGGAAAGTTCACTGAACCTACCGAGCGATTTGATCATGTCCACATTGATATAGTCGGACCTTTACCCTACGCTAATGGCTTTAGATATCTAATGACTTGCGTCGATCGTTTTACACGTTGGCCGGAAGCCATACCTATTGTAGATATTCGGGCCGAAACGGTGGCCGATGCTTTCTTCAGCGGGTGGATAGCTCGTTATGGTACTCCAGCCACTATCACCACAGATAGGGGCGCTCAGTTCGGCTGCCGAGATGATATAAGGGACAACACTTAGACTCCCGGGAGAGTTTACGAAACAGTACACCGTCGACGCTAACACTGATTTGGAGAACTACTCAGACAAGCTACGCATAGCCATGTCGCGTCTCCGTCTATGTCCACCACCTGACACACAACAGAATAACATTTTCCAATACAAGGAAATAGCAACATGCACACATGTATTCTTGCGCCGAATCGCAATTGCGCCGCCTCTGACCGCCCCTTACGAGTCATGAAAATCCTGATGAAAGGCAAGGTTGAGACGGTCTCCTTAGATCGAGTTAAACCCGCACATCTCGAGTGCGAGCCTACGACAGGTACGAACACACAGCGTACTACGCCAAACAAACAACAGAGCTCGAAGACTACCAGGATCTCTAGTGGGAATCCACAGGACTCACCTAGACCTAGTAGTGCGAACACTCAGACGTCCAACAGGACGAGTGTTAAAAAGACACAGTCGACGGCAGTCAGAAGCAGTACCAAATTGACCACGGTCCCACAGCAACTAGATGATAAAGTTAAATTGTCTAACAAAGACAAAACTTATATAGCGCCGCATTCGCGAGCCCCCGCCGTATCCCGCGCTAACGGGAACGGGGGCGGTTTGCGAACGTATTCACGCATACCTTTACATTTACGGGGTAAAACCCCGGGTGCAGACTCCTGCCCGGTTCGTGCAGATGGTCCACTAAGACGTCTATGGCGGGCCCAACCGCATGTACCATAATAATAATGTTTTTAAATTGTAAATGAATGCGCCAGGCCTGGCAACATTGTGTAAAATATGTAAATTGTAATTACATTCTTCAGCAAGATATTTGCTAAATTATAATGGAAATGTTAAACAAATGAATCGGTTGGTCGCAACTAGCAGCATATGACATACGTAAATATAGGACAGTTGGTGTTACGAGGATAGGATAATTGGTGTTACGAGGATAGGACAATTGGTGTTAAGAGGATGGGACAATGTTTTCATTACTGATGCTGCGACGTCAACCACCCACGCTGTTTTAACAATAACCACCCACACTGTAATTTTTCACACCCTGGTTAGTTATAAGAGTTTACGTTATATACAAACCCTGCTACTTGCACGAAGCAGTCTCCTACACGTCAGTTGTGTCCTACGTTGTCACTAACCCGGGGGTAATGTAGGATCCCTACTTTGCTTCTTTAATGTGGCAGTCGTCCCCACCCTCCCGGACGCGATGAGTCTGTGGATGACTGCCTCGTTTTGGTACTTCGGTGCCGTGCGCATGGTGCCGAATCCCATGTGGCCGTGGTACTTTTCCCGCACTTACGATAGAACTCTCAGCGACTGCGGACGTGCCGCGGGTCGCCCGCTCTGAGTTTAGTTAGACGTGTCGTGCGCGGGGTTGTACGTTGCTATTATCCAATGTCTAGACAAATAAACATGATAAGCAGAAGAGGAGTTTTGTGAGTTAATCAGAACCGTTGATCCGACGGGGAGATGAAGTTTACGATATGATGGAGAGTGTTAGGCGGTTTCTCCCGTCCACCCTTACATTCCCATACTGGAGACCCTAACATTCCCATATGCCCACCAAACACAACGCATTGACCCAATTTTGGGCCGACAACAAAACTCTGTGATGATGTATGCATGTCAGTCGGGATAGACAAAAGTAGGCCTACTTAGCCATGTTAACTAGTATTGTAGGCCTACGTGTGTATTCGGCAGACGCTTGTATTCGGCAGACGGCAGACGCGACAGGCAGACACAGACGCAGACGTTCGTATAGCAGATTCAGACTTTGAAATCTCGAAAGTTTGGAAGTCTTTTTGAAGTTGCTTTATCAATAATACGCACGGGGAAGACTGACTTTGCATCTCTAGGCCTTGAAAATTACTCCCCCACTGGATCCCCTACCATCCTAGGAGACCATGCCTTCCCAGCAAATACGACACATGCGGAGGGTGAAACAATGTTGGTTTAATGGTGGCCCATGCGACGATAGCCCCACATTAAACCAACATTGTTTCAATGTGTCGTGTTTGCTGGGTAATTACTGCACTTCTAGGATGTTTACTATTGTCATTTTCATATAGGCCTACTACAAGCCACAAATTGCTGTCGCATATTCTTGACTTGTAGTGGATGAATATGACTTTAAATGGGTGGCTGGCAAATGAAAAACAATATAGTACAAGAGCATTGGTGAAAAAAACACAAGAACCTGGACATCTCCCCAGACGAATTCCGAAGAGGCCCCAAAAATCCCCTTCGTGCATTTTTTTTAATTCAAGATGGCCGCCACCAGGTAACGCCATTTTCGAAAAAGAGGGGTATACCCTAATTCCTCACCTTTGTAGTTAGAATTTTTTTTTTTGGTGTCTCTACTTATGTTTTAAGGCACTAAGAGTTGATCCAAATGATCAGAAATGATATCAGCACTTTTCTCAATACCAAAAATTCAAGATGGCCGCCATATTGTTCCGATTATGTTAAGCGATCTCTTAAAAAAACACGAAAATATGAGATATCTATCTCGTTGTAGAACCTAAAATGTATTTTTTGGCCAAACCCATGGAATCTAACTCTTATTTAGATAACCATTTTTTTATTATATTGAATTTATCAACATAAATCCCACATAGTAGTTAATTCAAAATAACACCAGGTAACGCCATTTTTTTTTAAAAAAGGGGTATACCCCAATTCCTCACTTTTGAAGTTAAAACAATGATTTTGGTGTCTCAACCTATGTTTTGAAGTACAAGGAGGTTATCCAGATGATCAGAAATAATATCAGTACTTTTCTTAATACCACAAATTCAAGATGGCCGCCATAATATTTTGTTAAGCGATCTCCTAAAACCCGAAAATATGCGATAACTATCTCGTTGTCGAAACTAAAATGTATTTTTTTAGCCGATCCCATGGGGTCTTGAACTTATTTAGATGACCATATTTTATTATACTGAGTTTATCGACATGAATCCCTCATGGTAGTTAATTCTACCATGGTGGGTGACGCTTTGGAGTGTTTTCGAACTGCTTTCCCACTAGAAATGTAGATTGAGATTTGTCATGTTAACAAATTAATCTCCGGTAATAATGAAATTATTGCGTTTCAATCATCCGAGCTGTCAGTTTCTACATGTTTGGCCAATACAAAAAGAGCACATCGTTTCACAATATAGTCTAGCTTTGTGAGATCCCCCCCCCCTTTGAACAAGCCACTCTGCACCCGCAACTCACTCTTTTTAGAACTCTTTCTGGAGCGACTGCTCTTTCAGTTTGCGTTGGTGACAAACGACCATGAGATAAAATCCGTTCCCAGACTGTAGATTCCACACCCTCCTGTACAGCGAAATATGCTATGTATCATAATTGAGTTTAAACACGAGGCATTCATCTAATGCTGTTTTAATATTGGCCGACCGTCTTCGACGCTGGCCCAAAAATTAAACAGAATTGAATTAATGCCCCGTGTTGGCTGGCGCAGTAGGCGACGTTGCAGGGAGGCTTTCTAGCAAAAATCAATTACAAGATATGGACTTGCGCCTCACACATTACATGTACATGACATCTTTGATAATCGTCCTGTAACAATGCTCTTTTCAATACTTACTTTTGTCCTCGATCTGCGAATGTCAATATGTTTAATATCATGATAGATATCATTTAAATATCAAGATATTACATTTTGATTATTAGGATATATATATTTCGTAATGAAGTTATGGCATTGTATGGTGTTGTAATGAGATGATTTTACATCAGAATATCGGAATATGACCTTAAATTAATTGATGTCACAGTTTATCGTCAGGATATGATCTTTTTATGTCACGATAATATGAGGACAAGACACATTACCATCATGATATGGTTTTGTAATGTCCAAATATTGCTTTTTATTATAGTAAAATGACGTTATGATGTCTGGATACAGCTTTATAAATGCAGGATATGGTGGTTAAGCATCAAGGTATTGTATTAAAGTGACAGGATATTTTAGTGTATTGTCACGATATTATTATAAAATCATGATATAGCATATTAACATCACAATATGACATTTTAGTGTAAGAGGAAATGAAAGTAAGAGAGGGCAAGGCCACATGCTGTTCAAAGAGCATGTGTCTTAACCCTATCTTACTTTCCATTTTATTGAATCTTCCGAAGTGCTTTTGTTGTTGGCAGTTTTGGAGTACCGGTATTTGAGCAATGCAGAGACCTTTACTTATTGAATTATATTGCGATATATATGTTGAACTGACATATGCTATCCTGATATTGGAATGTTTTATGTCGATTCTGTAATACCATATGGTAACGTGCGTCTCTCAATATAATGTTATTGAAATGTTATACCTTGACAGGACAATATAATATCCTGACATTAAAATGCCATATCCAGACTTTAAAGTGACATATCCTGATATTCTATGGTCACAATAAAATATTGTAGTGTCATATTCAGTCATTATAATGTCACATTAGAATGCCGCCAAGCCCGCCATATCTTGATTTGATAATGTCATATCCTATCATAAAAAATGGAATATCTTGACATTTAAATCTTATTGTGTGATATAAAATGACAACATTTGGACATTATAATACCATCTCATGACGTTAAAGTGTCATATTCTGATAAATTACAATCCAATATCCTGGCATAAATATGCCAGATCCTGACTTCGAACTGTTTTTTATTTTTTTTTTATTTTATTGTCATAATCCGACACATCATCACATTACAATGCTATATTGTGACCTCAATCTGTCATTTCATCAATGTATAAAGTCATATCCTAATATTCAAGTATCATATCCTAATATTCAAATATCATATCCTGACATTGAAATGTCATAGTGATGTTAAAATGATATATCACGAAATTGTGATGCATTTCGTGATAATAAGATGTCATATCTTTTCATTTTAATACAGCAACGTGATGTTTAGCCACTATATACTGCCTTTATAAAGCTGTATTGAGCCATCATAACGTGATTTTGCTATATTAAACACCAATGTTTGGACATTATATTACATATCATGATATTAAAGTGTCATATCCTGATATCATATTCAGATATCCTGCCATAAAACTATCATATCCTCACGTTAAGCTGTCACATCATCTAATTTGATGTCATATTCTGACATTTCAATGTAATATCACATTGCAATATCATACAATGTCATATATTTATTACGTAATACACTAATATTCAAATAAAATATCTAAATATTCTAATCTATAATCCAAAGTATTTATTACCATTTTCGGGAAATTGACCAAATTACATAGGCCTATAGATGGCCAAACTCTGCCAGTAAAATGATGTGATTTAAAAAGTTCTTATTTAGTAGTACATGTAAATAAGCAACAGTCTCGTAGGACACGTGTTCAAGCTGGTGTAGTATTGTACTTAGCTCTGTTATTATGTACATTCACACAAAATTAGCTAATATTCATATCCTAGAATAATCACAACTAATACTTAACTAAAATCGAAAAACATTTTATATAGGCCTACTATATAAAATACCTACATTGGAGTAGTCACTGGGTTTGAAACTGGAATTTCTTACGCTATCTCAAGCTTCAAATGAATGAAAAATACCCTTATATTTAAAAATAAGACATGTTAGAATTTTTAATCAATGATTTCTGACATATGATATTTTGTAAATTTAATAAATCTATATCTATATTCCCATATGAAAAAGCAGTTGGACATCGCTTAATCGTGGCACCTGCTGCGCTAAAAGAGCTAACCAATATGGCAGCCATGTTGGATTTTGTGTTGATAAGCACATTCTAATAAAAAAATTGGCGATGGAAATATATTCTAGATTGCTCTGAAAAAAAAGTTTCAACAACATGATGATTATGTCATGTAGGTGATTTTCTGAGCGGGGGGGGGGACGCTTGACATAATGGTCGCCATCTTGGATATGTGGAGACAAGAGAATGGGTGATATCATTTCTGATCCTGTTGATGAGCTTTTTGTGCCTTAAGACATGTGTAGAGGCACCAAAATATTTTTTTTAACTGCAAAAGTGAGGAATTGGGGTATACTCCTGTTTTTTTTGGAAAAATGACGTTATATGGTGTTTCATAACATTCAACTATGTGGGATTTATGTTGATAAATTCACTATAATAAAATTTTGGTGATCTAAATAAGTGCTAGACTCCAGGGGTTTAGACAAAAAATACATTTTAGGCTCAACAACGAGATAGTCACCTCATATTTTCGTTTTTTTAAGAGATCGCTCAACATACTCAGTATATCAATATGGCGGCCATCTTGGATTTTTGGTATTGAGAAAAGTGCTGATATCATTTCTGATCATCTGGATGAACTCTTTGTGTCCTCAAACATAAGTAGAGACACCTAAATATTTTTTTCTAACTGCAAAAGTGAGGAATTATGGTATACCCCTGTTTTTTCGAAAATGGCGTTACATGGTGGCGGCCATCTTGAATTAAAAAAAATGCACAAGGGGGATTTTTGGGGCCTCTTCGGAATTCGTCTGGGGAGATGTCCATGTATCATTCCTGAAAAAATCAGCTTTCTGCAATTTTATTCCAGGTTCAACCCTAATGCTCTTGCACTAATATATTCTGGCATAGAATTATTATAATGTATGTATTCAAACAAAATAGACTAAAGGTCTAATTCGAAAATAGACAAACACGACTGACAACAGTTAGTGACAGCATACAACAGACGTGTATCATGTCTCGTAGATGCACACTATACCCTGCAAACACATGACATCCACCCAATGCCGCATCAATGCTGGCCCAACACTAAATTAGCACCGGGCGAGCGCCTCGTGTCTGCTGGGTACATACCTTGGTCTACTGATAAGAACACAAGGAATGTGAAATATCCCTGCAAGCACACGTCGACCCGATTAGGACTGAAATTGGGCAAATAAAAGTTTGTTCGTTTTGCACACTAGAATTCAGCATAAACTTAATCTGAAATAAATGACAAAAATGCTTGAGAACGCATTTGGTGCATCTAAATTCCCCCAAAAATCCGGGGGGAGATCCCCCAGACCCCCCGCCACGGCCCCCCTTTCAACATATCCTGGATCCTCCCCTGGTATATATGGTGAATTTGCCGTCTGCCGAATACACACGTCTGCCTAATACATACATGTCGCGTCTGCCGTCTGCATTTGCCGGCGAGATACGTTTGCGACTCCTGGTGGCCATTTCATAATGAGCAAACCTCATATTAGTATATCATGGTATGCATTCTAGATTGACGTGAGCGACGTCTATGGATGGCGAATGGAGCCAATAATAGGATACAATATAACTCAAACATATAGGTCTACCGCATATAGACCCCAACTATGATAACAATGGTATAACCATATGGTTATGGATGGTTTCACAGCTACATGTACTTGTAGTTATTACATCAGCCATTCTCATTAATAACCGTGGTTATTGACTAAGCCTATACTGAATATCTGGAAAATTCCACTGTCGTGATCTTTTCTGATGGAAATTACCAATAAGTTTGTAAGTATAAACGTTAGGTCTAGGTCATATAGTTTTGTTCAGAAATAGCTCCCTTAATTATATTATTATCATCTATTACTGTAATAGGCCGTCAGTCACATATTGTGAACTCACATGGCCTAATCCAAAAGATGCCCTGAAGTATATATAAATATATATATCTGTAATGGCTGATATAGTCCACATATAATAGGCTCTTATAGCATAGTCCATGATAACATAACCATAGGCCTACTATAGCTCGAGCTATTAATGCAAACTGGCTAAATGTAGGCTTATATATAGGCTATAGATGTTGGAATAATTATATGGGTTGGGCCTAAAATACAAACAAACACAAGGTGTTGATCATAGCTGAACCACCGTCAGCGACGCTGGCCCAACATTACAGCAGCATTGAGTCAACGTATCATGTTTGCTTGTAAGTTATTCAAGTGCCTACTAGCTGACTAGCTCTTTGTCATAGAAGATGAGGATATGCCCCTCTTTCCAGGAATATAGAAAGTGAGAGAATGCTACATGACACAGTCACAGGTGACCCCACGTGCAGCAAACATGAGACGTTGAGCCATTGTTGGTTTAATATTGCACCAGGTTTGTAGACGGTAGTTCAATGTTAACTTAACATTGGCTGAACGCCTTGTGTTTACTGGGACGGCCGCTATATGGAATGAGCCAGCGACGAAAGAATTGCTTGCTGCCTGGCGGGTTCACCACCACAGATCGGCTGATCGATGGGCTCGCACAAACAGCGCTGCCCTATGATACAGAAAGGATTGCAAAACGGAGGCGATCGAGATATCATAAGTTATTGATATGTAGGTATATGTCATGTTAATTACACAGACATAATCACATATGCATTTAAATTTTGCATTTTAAACAACAACAAATTAGAAAATAACCTTGCGAGTGCTTATTCCTGCAGAAAAGTGCGAATAACCACAATGATATAACCATTTGACTGTGGATTTATAACCACGTGACTAGCACTGACATAGCTGACCTGACCCATTCTGATCCTGACGTTGGCCCATCGTACGGTAAATGCTGGTCTATCGTTATCGACGCTGGCCCAGCATCAAACCCACAACAGGTCAACGTCTCATGTTTGTTGGGCTCCGAGCCAGCAAGGTAAGATTGAATATGTGCCGCGGACATGTCTCGACAACAATACAACTAGAATGGTCTGCTATGTTTTCTCGCTCGATATTGGTGCCAAAATGGATTTTATCAGCTTACTTTAATAATTTGGACCCGCTGAATGCAAAAAACTAAGGTACCATTTTTTTACTCCACTCCTTCAGTGAGTCGCCATTTTGAATTTCAAAATGGCCGCCAAAATGGAGGATTTTTCCCCATTTTTTCCACTATAAGTGAATATATGTAACTCTTTGAAATATTTAACACTTTTAATTAACTGCTTTTATGCATACCAAAGCGCAATAAAATATTCTTATGCTTTTCAGGCCTTTTAAGAAAATTATTTGAAATGATAAAACAGTTTTTAGCATTTATTAAAACATGATCCGCGACAGCATAGCTAATATGGCTAGTGAAATTATTTCTGAAAATATATAGGCCTGGTAGATACTTAGTACTTTAGTAGATACTGTAGTAGACTAGTTTTTATTGCAACGCATCACACACAAAAACCAACAGAAGTGCTATAACAATATAACTAATTTTCTAATACCTAATTTACTACTATAGACCTTTTAACATACATGATCAAGCTCACTGTAGATGTTATATTGAATACATATTTATACGTCCGTATTTATATTTTAACGTGATTGCTACAATCACTGCATTTACATAATGCTGTGCAAGGTAGGCAATTGTGTACAGCTCTCACGACAAGTGTACAGCTCCCACGATAATTTCATTTAACCAGTTGAATTACGGCATCGGGTGCAGGTAGCTAAATACATTTTGTAGGAGGAATGTTGTTGTTATTTACTTTAATTTTAAGTAGTCATCATTCACATTTTCAAAATATCCAGTGTTTGATTATGGCAATGCCACTTAAAATTTTAATGCTGTATGATTAAGCCTCTACATTTCTCAAGTCCAATAACCTTAGACCTTGCAAATATATCTCGAATGTCTCCATCTGTTTTTGATGCATTAAGCAAATGCATTGGAATTGGGGTATCTGGCTCTTCGTGCTGGTGATTATGGATATTAGGGTGAAGAAGACCAGTATTGTTTGAATAAGCTGACGCCCCATTAACGTCAATTAAGTTCTTTGCTGAATCTGACTATTTAGCAAGCAAAACATTTCCTACATATTCTGTCAATTTTGCTTTGGTGTCAATGTGTGTGAGAATGGTAAGGAGCGCGTATTTAACGTCGATACAGGCCGCCATTAACGTGATCGCCTAGTCACATTGAGAAGGGAGAAACAAGGTTATTTCACTGAAAATCAGCGGGGCTCGAACCTGGGACGCATGCATGGCTGGCGAGGTAGTCAGGCGCTATACCAAAGCGCCACCTCCCTTTCTCTGTGAAAGAAAGGTTTTCAGTGGTACTAATTTTATATTGGTTGAAGCATTGATTTCAACCTCACCTGATCTTTTATTGTGTGATTGAGATTTCAGTGAGTTTTTTCAATATACCTATCAAATATAACTCTGCCATCTTTATACCCAGACATGATTTTGGAAATACCGTGAATGGAGACCTCAGCAAAATCAGAGCAGTAGCCCATTGTCGTTGTCTTTGTAATGGCTTGTACAACTCCGATGCATATCGATCTTCTGGACCGTTTGATCTGTCAGGTACAGCAGCTATCTCCTTCTTACTCGGTACTCTTCAACATAGTGGATAATGGCGCTCTTGTCATTTGGTGAAAGGAGTAGATCATCAGATGACAATAAAGACAATAGAATAACGGAAAATTAATATCCACCTATTGTTTCTTGTAAAGAAGGAATCATATTTGGACGTGACTGCTCAACAGCAAATCATTTGGCTAACAACTGCCGATCTTCTCTTAATGTATCCAGCCTGTGACCCAAACTATTCTTTGCTCTCTTATGACTTGTATTCAAAGTTCTTAGTTTCATTTTTTCATCGGTTCCCAAATTATCTTCTCTAATGTAAACGTTGCAACACGTTGTAAAACAAAATTGTATTTAGTTGTTTTTTTTTGTATCACGACGAAGAATGTCTTATTATATTATCTATATTAGAAAAATTGATAGCAAAATTGAAATCATGGTAATCATATCTCCATATTGTGATACAGACAACTAAGATAGTGAATAACTAAGAAACCTATTCCTCAGTAAGGTGTCGAAAAAGCAATGTATTTCGGGTATAAAAGAAAGGGTTTTTTTATATTTGATACATTAATTGCACATTATGGCTCAAATAGCGCTAATTAATAATTGTTTATTTTCAGCTTAATTTTTAAAGGCGGATTTGTACACATGTCACATTAATTTCATTGTATTGTTTGAAGGCAATCTATGAATATGGCTTTTAATACAAGCTCTTATAGAAATACCAAAATGTTTAAAAAAAATGTTCGTGACATTGGCAAAGCTTGCTCAGAATAAACGCAAACAAAATTGTGCTGTTTGAATACCTAGCCTCCGAGATCTGTAAAATTGACATTCAAAATAAAAAAAACTTTATCCTACAATAGATCAGGATGTTGCATGAACGTATTCCTCAAACATTGGACAAAGAGGATCTAGAACCTTGTACTCAACAAGAAGCCGATGGTAGAATCATACTTCACGTGGCGGGCAAGGCTACCATAAACAAGGGGACCACCATTCAATCTCCAGGGGAGGGAGATGGAGTATTTTTAAAATAAATCATTTCGGGTGGACGCCGAGCCGCGTTGAAATAAATCATACCTCGTGACAAAAACTCCAGCCTCCCCCCGGGAGATTGAATTGTGGCCCCCTAATGATAAGAACTGTTGAAACAGATGTTGTTGTCCTCGCCATTGTCAATTACTTGTCTCTGGGAATTGCAGAGCGTTGGATCGCACTTGGAGTAGGAAAACACTACCGCTATATTCCAGCTCACACTTTGGTAGTTTAAAATCATCTGCACGTCTAATGCTCCATAGCTTTACTGGATGTGATACCGCCTCAACATATACTGGAGTAGGTAACAAAACTGCATGGGAGTGTTTTCCTGATGTGTCAGAAGTGTCCCTTGGTAAAGTGTGGTTGCCAAAAAAGCTGTGAAGGTCTTTGCAAGTGTTTTAAAGCAACATCTATTTTTTATTATTTATATCATAGCCCAGCCTTAGCAGGCTCATTTTGTTATTCTCTTTCGTCGTCAACATTCCAAACATAAAAGATGTATTAAAGTAAGTGAACGGGGTGCATGTATCATGTTCCGGAGGAGAAATAATTTAAAATTTAATAATTTAAATAATTTATTATAATATAATAGTTTTAGTAGAAAACTAAACTGTATCTTCTTGTTCGCCCCTGACATACATATTTTTTTAGTTCATTGTTGTCGGCAAATTCATAAACAATAATATTTAAAATATTAGTAAAAAAAATAAACTAGTGATTTGTAACACTTATAACATACTGTATATAAAACGGAGAAATCTTAACGTGAAATATTGACTCACAATCATAGCCTACCAGAATATGTACCATTTTCTCACAATTCGTTCAGCACATGTTGTAAGGCCGACCCGCATGCGCAGCATGATCAACATTCTAAGGTGTGGGGTCCGTCAGAGATAAACTGTACTTGATACAGCTTTTGACCAATGATTATGTTTAGTACGAAGATAAAAACATTATACATGTATGACATGTATCAGTATAATATTATAATACATATATGATCCATGTACATCGCGATGATACTAGCTAGACTAACGTCCATGATGCGAACAGTTTAGTTACTCGTTATTGTAACATAGTGCCGTGCCGCACTAGAACAAGCTTATAAAAACTATATACACAGAGACCGAGAACAAAATACACAATATATGCTTCCCGCGCCAAAACCAGAGATAAAATAACAACAAATTATGAATCAACGAAGCGAAATCACCAAAGTGCTTTAACCGAAATTAGTAGGCATGCATGGATGATGTGTACCTGGGTGTATATATCTGTGAGGCAACATACGCTAATTTTTCTAGGTCAATTTCAATATTTGTATGAAATACTATTTTTATACAAGCAAAGGTTGAACATGTTGAATAAAAAATGAAGGTGTTCAGATCGGGTGTATAGTTATAGCCTATATACAGATATACTATCAATAAATTGAATAGAACTCTTGAATAGAACTAACCACAACAATTTTTGTAATTAAATGTTCAAACCGTAGCAGGCACATTCTGGTATTTATAGGCCTACCGTCATCGGCAATTACAAAAACATTACTTTGTCCACTAATGTCATTTTGACACTTCAATTACATTTTTTCTAAAATCAATCCAGCAATATATCTGCACAAATCTTACACGCGACCTGTACAATTTGCTAAGATGTATTGACAAATAAGTGCACGCATTATGTTCCGCAGAAAAATACCTTAAAACATACAAATGTTTTTCGAATTTAGTCATTTAAAGAATTATTGAATGTTGTTGTTTTATATGAAAACTAAATACCAATTGTTTTTTAATCTTTCCTGTTGTGGACAATTATCAAATTATAGGCTACATGTTATATAAACATTAATATTCAAAATATTAACGAAAGATTAAGAAATTCGTAATTTAACAACCCAATCACCATAAGTACATGATGATGATGTATACCATGTATACGGTAAAATACTCTAAGTGTTGAAAACATTTTATAAATAGTAATTAAAATATATTTTAGTTGAAAATTAAAAACGAATCAAGCCTATATTTTAGTGTTTTCAATCTAATAATAATTTGATAGAAGCTATATGGCGCCTTTCACGATTGGGGGTGAGAGTGTAGGGGGCTAATTACAGAATAAAATAATTAATTACAATAATACGGGTATATCATGTAAATAGAGACCGTATTATATGTTGAAAACAAATATCTCAGCACGTTGACCCAATGCTGCTTTCATGTTGGGCCAGCGTTGTAGACGATGTGCCAGCATTAAAACAGCAGTGGGTCCATGTCCATGTGTTTGCTGGGAGATGATACCAGATCTTTTATGTCATTTTTTGGTCGGTCGTTTAATTAAAAAAGGTGTGCGAATTCGGCGTCGTCGGCGTTCCTCATATAATAAGTGTATCCTGCCCAAATTTGTTCTGCATAGTGATAATAACAAGTTCTCGGACAAGATCAAAAATGGCCGATTTATCACTTTTTACGCCAATAATTTTACAAGGTCAATAACGGCGACTGTATTGTCGACCGTACTCTTGTCTACAGGCTGGCGAAAATAGGCTACATATTTTCATTAGAAGGCTGTGCCCGGCATCAATAGGCCTATTGACATATGCGGCGATTTTTTCAATTCAATTCAATTCGGTAACTTCTATAGCGCCTAAATCCTCGGAGATGCGAGCTCAGAGGCGCAGAATCCAAATCGAAACCAGCTTAATGTCGGGAGTCAAAGCGTAAGTCGTCAACTGGGCGCCGAATCTCCGAGGAATTAGGGGGGGGGGGGAGCCGAATCAAAAATAAAAGTCTTAAGCATTTTTTTAAATGAGGTGACTGTACTCGCAGTTTTCAAATTTACCGGCAGTGAATTCCAGGTGGAGGGAGCTGCAACTGCAAAAACCCTTGAGCCCCATTTTGTTCGAAAACGTGGAACAGTTAAAGGGACCCCTTGGGATGAGACATTTTCGATGTTGTCAATTTTGAAAATTTAATCAATATAAAGTTATATAGCCTACTGATCTTAACTGAAAATACGAAAAAGTCAAAAAACAATTTAAAGCACCGAAAAAGAGTGAAATAGTTGTATTTCCAGGTTGTATATTGCCATGTAAACAAAACAAGTCTGCGATATTCAGCACTTTACATCACATATTCCCACGTATCAGACGGTAAGATCAGAGCATTCGCCGCTAATTGGTGTCTTATAGTCAGGACAAGGGAGGACACCCTGCAGCACTGATTGTCTACACAACGCTGGGCCTATGCCGTCAGCATGTGGCCCAACGCTGTGAAAACACTCAATCGTCCTTCAGGTATACAAATAGTTTGTTTGGGTTACTTCTGGTTTCATAGAAATGTTGATTAAAAATATTTGTAAAAATATGAAAATTCTGAAAAAAATAAATACATGATCCGTGGGATACACTACTTCAGTACGGAATTAAAACGAAAATTGATGTCATCCCAAGGGGCTGCTTTAACATATTTGTGTTGGATGATCTAAGCAGTCTTGAATTTTGAAGTGGTATTAAATAATTAAAGAGATATGTAGGTTGGTGAAAAAGGAAGGCTTTAAAAGTGATGGTACAGAGTTTAAAGCGTATGCGGTATTTTACTGGTAGCCAATGAAGAAAATTTTAGATCTGCTAAAACGGGAAGCTTTACAGACTACACGTGCCAGACAATTTTGTACCCTCTGCAATCTTTCAATGTCCCGGTCAGGAAGATTGTACAAAAGGGAATTGCAATAGTCAAGATGACTAGTGACTAGAGCACATGCAACAGATTTTGCAGCTTCAGGGCTAAGGTACTTCCTAATACGCCGAAAGTCACGGATGTGATAGAAGCATATTTTGCAAGTCTGAGAGATTTGTAGTTTGAAATTAAAATCACAATAAAAAATGAATCCCAAATTTCTAACGAATGCTTTAGGAAGTGTGTCATAGTCAAGTAATAATATAGGGAATAGATCTTTGAACTTTTCTCTTTGTTTTTTAGAACTGATGATGCTAAACTCGGTTTTACTTGGATTTAGCTTTAGCTTCGAATTTGTCATCCAAGTGAAAACATCAGTAACACAGGATTTCAAATCAGTTAGGGATTCTGAAGCTTCAGAACCGGATAGAGATATATAAATTTGTGTGTCATCGGCATAGAGATGGTGTTCTGCATCATGCTCAGCGATGACGTGACTGAGGGGAGCAGTATATAGGGTAAAAAGTATTGGTCCAAGGAAAGAGCCCTGGGGTACACTGAAAGATATATAAACCGCCTCAGAAATATAATCGTGAATTTTCACCTGTTGACATCGGTTGCTCAAGAACTATGTAAACCAGTCAAGAGCTGTACCAGAAATTCCATACCACGATGACAAGCGGCTAATTAGCGTGAGGTGGTCAATTGTGTCAAAAGCAGCCGGTAGGTCAAGGAGGGTGGGTGCTGTCACTCTGCCCTTCTCCATATTGAGTAAAACGTTTTCGACCTTTAAAAGAGCTGATTCAGTGGAGTGGAATTTCTTGTATGCTGATTGCAAATTATTGGACATCGAATTTGATTCCATGTGGGAAAGTAGGCGAGATGCGACAACTTTCTCCAATATCTTTGATATAAAACTGAGGTTTGAAACTGGACGGTTAGTTTTTAGTTCATTTTTATCTAGAATTGTTTTTTTTAGCAAAGGTCTAATATATGCTTTTTTGCACTGGTCCGGAAAAACACCCTCTTGGAGAGATTTATTGATGATACTAGTGATCGGTTCAATCCTTCAGCAAGCTAGTAGGAAATGGATCAAGATCACTTGAGGTACTTTTTGATTTCATGATTAATTTCTTGATCTCTGCTTCTGTTGCCAAAGTCAAAGTATTCATTAAAAAATTTATGTCGTACGAGGGATGCACGTTTCGGAGTTCATTATTGTCTGGAAATTTTGAGCGAATAATAGTAGTTTTGAGAATTTTTCACAAATTGTCTTAAGAGATAAATTCTCAGGCAAAGAGGGAGCAGGAAATCTATGAAGGATGTTGTTTATAGATGATGTTAGCATAAAAATTTGCTTTTGCTTTCTCCATAATTCTATTGCACAGATTGCACTGAGCTCTGTAACGTGATCTATCGTGTCATCCAAGGGGTAGGGGGTCTTTCCGAAACCGTTTTAGTGAGTAGTGGAGCATGTTTGTTTAAAATAGTTTGGAGAATGGTAGGCCTATCATATTGTTTACAGAGTTTTGGAAGTTCTTTCGCCAGCACTCTGGCTCGCATCAACCCCGCATCACGGCCCGCTCTCCTGTGCCCACCGACGTCTGTCCCTTATATCACTTTACATCAACATAATCACAACACTGATTTAACATATACTTAGGCATCATCATAATCAGGACATGGATTTAACATACATTTACCCGCACGTCGGCTTCCCTCTGCCCAGCCCACGTGGACGCCAGTCCGTCTGAGTGGATAACACTATTTTGATGATCCCACTGACGTCTGGCGGCATCTGCCGGGACCGCCTGTGTTACAAACTGGATTACAGCCTGGATTACAAATGAGTAATTCATTGCAACTCATTGTAACACGCCAACCCGTAACGCGATCAGCCCGCGCACGGCTTGTCCTGTTTGATGGGTCCCGGTCAGAAAGATCAATGATAGCATCATAGCTATGCATACTTTTACAATTGGGTGAATGTATTAGGGCCTATATTTACGGGGTAAACACAGTGCTGAGTTATTGCAGAGTTACATAGTGGTGGATCCTGCAGGTGGAGTGTGTGTGTGTGTTTGTGTGTGTGTGTGGGGGGGGGGGGGGGGGTAGGGGTTCCAGTGCTAGTGTCAGGGATGATGTAAGCCCCTGCGTAATTTTCAAGTGAATTTATCCTGCCAGCAAGGTCATTTTGTGGGTTCCCAAACCACAACAATGCCGTTGTTTATACATGTGACGAATCGCAAACTGTGTGTACTTGGCGCCAGATCGAGTCGACGCACCTAGTTGCAGATAGCAAATGTAGGTATATTATTGGTGCTGCTGTAGTGACTGAATACCCGGAAATTCATTTCAAGTAGGCCTACTCCTATACATTGTAATATCCTTGCACCTATAGTATAGTAGCTGCAGTTGAAGACATCACGACAGGAGGGCATCGCCTCGTGGCACGTGACTGTGTACAGCAAGTCGTCTGGGACGGACTTGTGGGCGCGATGTCCTGATTATTGCATAGGTTAATCGTTATCTCGTAAGGTTAGTGACACAGAGTCAGAGAGAGAGAGAGCGGAATTGCCTTCATTTTTAATAAAAATACTTATTTCTTTGTCTTTTTTTTCCTTAAAAGGACTGGCCCAGGCTAAAATCATCAAAAAATCGGTGATTTTATTTTTTTTAATTTTTCTGCTGCACATTCACCAGTTAGACTAGATATAGAGACGAAATTCCCGTATTTCTTATTTTTGCCATGGTTGTCAATAATTAGAAATCAGGAATTTCGTCTCTATATCTAGCCTAACTGGTGAATGCGCAGCAGAAAAATTAAAAAAAACTTTTGCTGTTCTAGTCTATGGACATGTTTACATCATATGGTCATATTAAGAAGCCAAAATAAAATCACCGATTTTTTTATGATTTCAGCGTGGGCCAGTCCCTTTAAATGTTGGACACTTCTCACGTCCGTGCCGTCATAATACACGTATCCATAGGAAAGATAAAGGACATATTATATCGACCTTTAGTAGGCCTATAGCAGATGTAGGTATATTATTGGTGCTGCTGTACTGACTGAATACCCGGAAATTCATTTCAAGTAGGCCTGGCTGATTTCACAAAAACGTGACATTTTTTTCCCGATGAACTTCACTTGCTATCGTGATATAAAGCAATTCTGGACTGGCTAGCAGATGTCACGATAGCAAATATACAAAATTTATGATAAAAACTGAATAAGTATTATATCAAAGCAAATAGTTAGTAAACATTGTCGAAATACATATATTTTAGAGGTGAAAAAGTTCATTTAAAAATATTCTATCGTGAATAAGAGATAAAAGTACATTTATCATGTATCCAAATGTCACGATAGCAGCAACTGTCCAAATTTGTCTTGTTGTCACAATAGCAAATTTAGCATTTTAAATACGGTCTTACACAGCAAGCTATTGTCCAACTAGCGACACCTTATCATTTTAGTTTGATAGCATTTGGGTGATTTTATAACAACATCACGCTCATCTTTTATTTCTACAATTAAAAAAGTGACATACAATTGCTTGCTATCGTGACATAATTGTGGGTATTGTGCTATTGTGACTTATTTTAAAAATTAGGACGGAATGGATTAAGTCCTTCCAAATACTTGGCATAGAATTATTGTTCTGAGCTGAACCTCTTGGTACAATTTTTTCTGCTGATTTTATTGTGGGGCAGCAAGACTGCACCAATTAATTATTTCACCCGCAGTGGCCATTATAAAGTTGTGATATTGTGACAAAAATCTGACAAAACGTTAATTTAACCACTAGGGTGCCCTACATGAAGACTATATTTTTAGCGTTCAAATTATCACTAGTCACTTGAGAATTTAAGTGATGAAACATTGAATGTTGCGTTATAATATCAGATAATCAGCTTTTCAATAGGGTTCACGCTCTGCACATGACACCCTATTTTTTGCAGTGCTATCGTGACTCATTTTTTTCAGACGGACATGGTCACAATAGCAGTATTTTTTTTAACTGTAAAAAATCCTATTTTTAAATGGGATGAGCATATAAAGCAACAAGTCGAATTAAAAATTAATCATTTTTCTTTAATTATCATTTATTACTTCGTTTGTCATTCCATTGCATGTTTTTGTAATTTTCCATTGAAAAACACATGTAAATTCACCAGGAAAACTTTCCGTCCCAAAAATGAGGTATTATTTTACTTTTTAAGTGTGAAAGGCTATTGCAATCCCTATGATGGTCACATTGGTGTCTGCCACGTATCTAAGCTTTCAAATAGTAAAACATTAGGAAGATAGAGTAATTAGTGTTTTTGTTATTCAACTGTCGATTTCGTGCCCCCTAAATGCTGATATTGTGACCACTTTTGTGAAATCACCCGCCTACTCCTATACATTGTAATATCCTTGCACCTATTCTTGGTGGGCATAATTACATTCATGTAGCCTAGTGACCACTCGTGACCATTGTGACTGAATACTCGGAAATTGATTTTAAGTAGCCTAATAACTTATCCTTGCAGCGAGGTCATATCTCGTGGTTTTCGCACAAACCACAGCGATCACAACTAACATGACACATTGGCCCAACGCTATATCATTACTGAGTCAGCCAAGCTGTCCCAGCATTGACACAGCCTTGTGCAGACATCCCGTATTTCATAAAATACCATGTTCAGTTATATGTCCCTATGGTGAATATGTTTCTAGTATAAACATATATGCAGGCCAACTAGACGAGATTGACGATCAGGTGGTTTGTTAACCCTTCTACGCGGGACCGATATAATTATACGGCGTCGGATTCCGACGTCTAAAGTTCAAGCCGTGTTCGAGCCATGTTGGGGCACATAATATGTGCTCTGATAGTCTTTTTGTGACCACTTTCTCAATCACTGATTCAGTTTGCCAGAGGCCTATATGAAAGGTTTGACACAGGACGATATAGTTCTTAAAACTTTTGTCCAGCGAAGCTTCCACCTTGGTAATTGGAAGATGTACTGACACAGTTTTCTTTAAAAATGAGGTTGGTAATGCATACTGAGAACCTGACGTCTATGCATAGAGGAGTGTTATCATCTTCCTCTGCAAGGCTGGCTATTCCTGAGGTCGTAGACCGACCTTGCTGAAACAGGGTTGAATCCGCCTATTGGAGTGGGGACTTTCTAAAAATATTTTTTCTGTTTGACCTATGTTTGACCTCTGGCATGAGTGTTGTTTTAATGTGGGACCACTGTCTACGACACCGGCCCCACATTAAACAACACATGTCTGCTGGCCGAGTAGCTCACCGGAAACGTGCGTGACACAGACCACCACATCTCACCGACACGTGCGTGAGCAGCTGGTGAGGGTTGAATTAATGGTGAGCCAACGTCGCAGACAGCGGGTCAACAATAAAAAGCCATTTTTTTGAAAAATGAATATTCAATATATAAATCTTCCTCCCTACCCCAATAGGTGGATGGTATGGCTAATTCAGCAAGGCTTGGCCTGACAGCCTCGCTGTGTCAAGACTTGCTGCCAGGAAGATGAGTGTTATGTAGGCCTACTTGGGACTGGGAGTATGCCCTACTGGGGATGTCCTACAGGAATTAATCTGCACATTCCTAACATTGTAACATTGTAGGCCTAATGTAATGTTACAATGTTAGGAATGTGGACATAAATTAATCTGCCCATTCCTAACATTGTAACATTAATGTAATGTTACAATATTAGGAATGTGCAGATAGGTTTTGTATTTATTTTCCGTTTTGAGTTCCGCTCTAATTTTTAGGAAAAGTGAATTTCAAGAATGTCAACATTGATAAATAGGTCTAGATGAAGAAATTAATACCCCCCCCCCCTCAGAGTTAGTTCAACTTTAGTGATATACTATGATATATATGTTATTTTGATACTATAGTCTTTCTTTAGGTATAATGTCATTATCATGTAAAGTAAGAATTTATCAGTCTGGCCTCTGGCTCACATTTCATGGGCGATAAAAAGGGCTTTTCACGTTAATTTCGCTATTAAGTTGACCGTTTGAGTTGACAGCTCTGGAGAATAAAGGAAGAATGCTTCAGAAGTTCAGTCAGGGGGAGGGGAATCAGCTTTATGAGAACTGCACACTTCAAGAAGAATGCTCCATGAGAACTGGACGATGGGAAAAAGGCTAAGGGGGGGGGGGGGGGAATCGGCTTTATAGAATAATTAAATTTAAAAATTGGCCAATAAAATATGCTTAGCCTTTTTTCGTAACTGCCTAGACTACATGCTAAAAGAAATATTTGACCACATTCCAGTTTTCACTGAGCAAGAAAAATGCTGTGCTAGATCAAAATCTGAGCTAAATGATAAAAACGTCCAAAAGATGGCACCTCAATGTGGCAAACGGTTATGGGGGTAACAGAATCCAAAACATCACCCAGACACTTGAACTTTACGAAGCAGCTGAAGAAAACTACTGCGGTGTTGCCTCTGTTGAGAGCTTTGTTTTTAGATCTATCAAAAACAATACAGTAACAGTAGCAAATATTCCATATATATGCAGATAACAATCAGAAATTTGGGCATAACCTCTCCACGAGGGGGTCACGGAAGAACATAACTTTTGATGGATTCTCATCCTTATAGCTATGAATCTTCCATTTTTACCCTCGGTGCGCCCCATAAGGAAGTGCAGGGTAGGCAAACAAAACTTCACCCAGGTTTTACCCTGGGTAAACTAGTGTAGCCTCTTCCAGGTATCTCATTTCTTTGAGATTCCCACATTGTTCTGTTCAAACGGTCTCAATAATGTCCTGCAGAACTTCCTCATAGGGCAGTGGACAGTGTATTTTCATTTTTTGCATTTTTTATACAAAAATTTAAAAAATGTCACCTGCGTAAAAAAAATTATCAGAAGGGGCCACAGCATGGCTGTTCCACTTACCTATTCAAGCATTTGTTGCAGCTATCATGAAATTAAAAACGAGAGCTGGCATCATTTTTCTTAATTGCAAAAATTCTAATGATGGGTACCCCCAGTACAGGTGATAAAAGTGCCATTCAAAACAAATAACTCTTTCAATTTTACAATGATGGCTTCAATTCTACCAGTAATAGTGAGCAAAAAGATTAAAAAAACTAAGAAAAATATGTCTTTTATTGCAGTGTATCACAAATTCACAAAAATCCTGAAAAAACACGAAAAAAACACCAAAATGACTTCTTCAGATGTACCTAGATTGGAGGAGGGTGGTCCTAATAGTAGAGGGGGAAGTAAAGCAGAATTTATACTTAAAAGGAGGGAGGGGGAAATGGGGAGGGGAAACTGGTGGATGCTTGCCTCTCCCGGACGGTATCACAGTGTTACCGTACGGGAGGGCTAGGGGAAGAGAGACATGAAGGGGTTGAGCTCTGCTTGGCAGACCTCCACAGGCGGCTACAGAAGTATCCTGGAGCAAGCCAATCAATGTATGTATGTATGTAGCACAATCACCCAACATTGAAACAGCATTGGGTGAATGCCACATGTTTGCGCAAAGTATACAGCAGACCCAGTGATGAATCAGTGTTGGGCCCGCGTCGTAGACGATTTACTTGCATTGAACCAGCAATAGGCTGAGACGCTGGACCACATTGAACCATTGCTGGGTAGGCCTACATCCTCTGTACGAGCATAGAGTTACCTCTACGGTACGAGGTACATCGTAGGTAAGTATTGAATGAATGTTCTTTCTTCTTCTTGATGAACAGAGCGAAAATTTCCAGAGGAAGGCTTGTTGCTCTAGTTATCTTATCTTAACTTCGCACATCTTGACCAACTGCCTCACCTAGTGATTAGCCATAAAGTGATAAGCACACCAGATCCACATGGTGACTATTTAGCACTGTCACCCTCTATCCCCATTTGATTGAGAGGTACATACCCTTCCCCTACTCAATATTATTTACTTGCATTTAAAAAAAATACTTAGTACATCACTCACTTACCGTATTTTGTAAAATATGTTTGTTTGTTTTTATGTAGATTGAACAGATGGGGAATTCTGAATACTAATTTTTAAAGTGACTGAGACAATGTGAAGAGACATATTAAGCAGCAGTTGGTTAGTTCCTTGTTCATCAGTTCATCTTGTCATTGTTTTATCCCTAAGTAGAGCAAAAAATGATTGAGAATCATGTAGTTCTTTTAAATATTTGCTGATCTGGACTGGATTTTATTGTTATAAGTTTTTAACAATTACTAAAATTGGCCCCAGAACTATATGTTAAAAAATTGTGATATTCTCTATTTTTTCAGATCTGTGATTTTTGTGACATGTACCAACTGAAGCCACAAAAACTTGGTGCCCAGGTGATTGGTGTAAATCTTCAGGATGACATACCAGATTGTGTGATAGATGAGATTAAATGTGATATTATCAAGCACAAGCTGCTGTTGTTTCGTGACCAAGATGTGTTGTCTGAGGACAGGCAGATCATTGTCAGTAGGTGGTTTGGAGAGATAGACGTTAGAGGCTATGACCAGCATCCCAAATCCCCGAGCCCGCTCATCCTGAGGGTCAGCAATGATGAGGTTGAGGGCTTCAGGTATATACAGTTCAACTGCTATGATCAGCCACTCTTATGGGCAGCCAACCTCCTATTGGAGGCCAAATGGCCTTCCCAAAAAATGGAATTTCATATACAAATGAACCTCTTAGTCTTATGAGCATCCACCTATCTTTAACCCTTTCAGCGCGGGGATTGACTTAAGACGTCAGAATCTGCTGTCTCCAGATGTCAGATTCTCATGTCTAAAGTTGGTCCCCACACGTAAAAAGTAAAATGAAGCGGAAGGAGCCAACTAAGACATTAATGATGATTTCAAATCCATTTGGTCTCCATGATTTATGCAAAAATATTTCAGCGTTGTAAAGGTTAAAGGCCACTTTTCCACAAATTTGTAGCTCATAGCAAATAAGAATTAACCCCTGCGCTGCTGGTGCCATACATATAACTTTTATTTTAATTTAAATAGGAATACTTTTCATTTTTTGAATCTGAAAATTGTGATAACAATTTCAGCTTCAAATGAAAGAAAATTACTAACTGAGAAATCACCACACAGGTTAATGTTGAACCACTGTCTGTGCCAGTGATCAATCGTGCATTAACCCTTTAACCGCCGGTGCCGCATATATTCGGGTTTTTATTTTTTTAGCACATTAAGTACCACCTTTTAAACATGTTGAAGATAAAATGTAACATCAATCAGCAATATTTGAAAACAGTTGACCTCCATTTTGTCAAATCTGAATAATTTTCACTCACTTGGAGTTGTGGATCGCGTCAGCGAGACACAACTTTAAGTGGGTGAAAATTCCAATTGAATAATTTGGCGGTTAAAGTCTCATTGACACTTGTACTGCTGAATTCTATTTCCAACCTCAAATGACAAAAAATATTGCTATTTTTGAAAAATAAACATCTAAGTAGTATTGTTAACCCTTGACCTACTGAATTGTTTGATTCTATTTTTCATTCAATTGGATCTTCAAATGACGAAAAATATTTTTGAAAAAATAGACATGTCCAATATTGAATTATTGGATTAACTAAGCATTTACCAAAATTGTTTTATCAAATTTTGTGATATTTCTAGTAATTTAATACATGCTGGCGACCTATAATATACAGGCCTAGCCGGACAAGGGTTGCAAATCGCTGTCATAAGTGATTGATTAATTAGAGCTGGGATATTATTATATGTAAGACATTATTGATTTACAGCTTTACATTCATTTTTTTCACAATCATTCATCTTATTTTTTTATTTCAGAGATTTTGGAACACATGGCTTTCACATTGATGGGTCTTTTCTTAGGAAACCCAATAAACATGCACTTTATCATATGATATCCATGCCAAAATACAGCTCAACAAGTGAGTACAGTTAGACTTCTCTATGTTCCTTGTTTTAAACAAGTTTCAAAATAAAGAAAATGACACCGGGATTGATTAAATGTGTTGTGGTAGGTGCTTTGTTAATCAAATAATCCAATTTTGCAGATGTTAATTTTCATAAGTAGTGATATTTTTTGTTATTTCAACCCTTTAAGCACTGATTTTTTTGTGTAAACCATAGAGAACAAAGGGGATTTTTCAATTTGAAATCATCATAAATGTCTTAGTTAGCTCTTTCTGATTCTTTTGAAAACCTATGTTACGGGTCTACAGTCAGTAGAATTATTTCCTCTCTCACAGTGCGGAGACCGACTTAAGACGTCAGAATCTGACATCTGCAGACGTCAGATTTTGACAACTAAAGTCACTCCTCGCATGGTAAGGGTTAAACCATTTATCAAGCTGGAAATTGTGTTCATAATTCAAGTTAACCCTTAAAGCGCTTAAATAATTTTGCATAAATCATGGAGACCAAAGGGTTTTAATCAATTCAAAATCATCATAAATGTCTTAGTCAGCTATTTCTGATTCATTTGAATACCTATGATATGGGATTACGACCATTATAAATTTTTTTACTCTTACAGTGCGGGGATAGACTTTAGCCGTCAGAATTTGACGTATACAGAATCTGACGTCTACAGACGTCAGATTCTGACGACTAAAGTCTATCCCCGCACTGTAAGGGTTAAAGCCATAGTCAACTCTTGAGTGTTTGAGGGACAATGGGCTCCCATAATTCAAAGGGACCCATGGAAATTCCATAATGAAGTCACAGCCATGACCATGGCCCTGACTAACAGCCATGAACCAAGATCATATCGAGCTCAGCATTAAGAGCTGGCCCTTAAATAACTGTGAGGCCATATACATGAGCGACATCTATGGATAATAATTCAAACAACATTCAGCTATGGATATTGATATTGCTCCTAGTTAGGCTTTTTGGGGACACCAGGTGGAAATATCTATGTTTGTGCACCTGTTTTGTTGATATGAGGTCAAGGCAGGCAAGCAGAGGAAACACTTTCTGATACTGCAGGAACAAGCAAAATCAAGTCAGTTTTTGTAGTGTTCCGACCTATAACCTGCCAATTGGAGGTGTTTTTTTAAGAAATATTTTTAAATTTGGCGTGAATCAACCTGTAGCCTAGTGTAGGCCTACACATGGTGCAATGTTTATTTATAACATCCGGGTCCTATTGTTCTGGAGGAGTCACTTGTCTTGGCTATTTATAGACAAATCTGTCGTGCGATGCCAAAAGGCAGTATCTCCTCATTTCACAAGTAAGGAGGTACTGCATTTCGACATTGTAGAGCGGAGCTGATGGACACTGGCTCACGCATGCGGCTTTCACAGGTGACCACAGTTTTAAGATAAATTAAAAATAGAAAAATAAATTTCATCAGGGTTTATTCACCATATCGACAGAGGTATGCTACAGCTAGGAATTTAATTACCTGAATGCACATAACTTGTATTTTGATGATAATTGTACAGCAGCTCTTTTATATGGACAGCTGAGACATGCACTGCTCTTTTATATCAATGTTACATAAAATAAGCCTATAGCAAAGGCTAATCAATATAATTAAGAAGATAGTAAATGAAATTTAATTAGACACATAAAAAACATATGAAATATTGATGATATAAAGATGATCTTCAATCTTGAAACTGGGACAAAAATTCAACTAGTATGATAAACTCTTGAAGCGCTGAAATATTTTTTTTTCAATTTGATATCATCAATAATTTCTTAGGGATAACTTGAGGGATAACTTAGTTAGGTCTATCATCGTAATTGCTGTGGCTCTGAACAGACCAAATTATCTTTGCTGATCTTTTTGCAAATGTGAATTACATTTTTATTAGCAGATTTCACTAAGGTTTAATGACGAGATATATTTTTTCTAGTAAGCTATGTTTTTTCTTATTATGTTTGCAGCATTTGTTGATTTATCAGAGGTGCTAGATGGCTTAAGTGACCCGATGCGGAGTCTTTGGGATCGTCTATCTCTGGTGAAGACATACAAATATATCAGAGGCCAAACAGACACCCCCGGTTATGTTGTGCACCCTCTAACATATCCTCATCCTGAGACTGGCAAACAGGTATTCTTAACTCTTTAACCACTCTCCTCTCTTTTATACCCTACATGGCATATTTTAGATAAAATTAAACATAATCCCTCTTAACAAGGATGTCCTGAGCTTTCCTTTGAGATACATACCAGCAAGCACATTGACGCAATGCCAGCTTAACCTCTAAAGCGCTGAATTAATTTGTAAAAACCATCGCAACCAAAGTTTTTTTTTCAATTTATATCATTATAAATGTCTTAGTTAGCTCTTTCTGATTCATTTGAATACCTAAAGTAAAAGCTACTTTAAATCTGTCACTTTTGTATTGCATGCTTTTCCGAATTATTACTAAAATGTTCATGCGATTGTCATGAAATTTGGCAAGCATTATTTTCTAGTATTACGGCAACTTCCCTGAAAATTTCAAGAAAAAATATTGTGTAGTTTAAAAGTTAGACCATTTGCTATGTAGTAATTTTGAAGTATGACGCCCTCTATAAACCCATTGATTTCATTCAGCTTTAATCTCGAAATTCTACTACATGTCAAATGGTCTGACTTTTGAAATACTCAGTGAAATTTCACAAAATTTTCATGGTAGGCGCCGGAATACTTGCAAAGAGTGCTTGCAAAATTTAATGAAAATTGATCAAGAATTGACTTAAAAATCAGTGAAAAACACCCAACGCTGATGTAAGTTGACTGACCACTGTAACTATATGTTATGGGTCTACGACCATTAGAAATATTTCTACTCTTACAGTGCGGGAATTGGCTTTAGTCATCAGAATCTGACGTCTACAGACGTCAGATTCTGTCGACTAAAGTCGGTCCCTGCGCTGTAGGAGTTAATGTTGGACCAGCTTCACAGACAATGCATCAACATTATTCCAGCATTGTGTCAATGTCTTGTGTTTTCTGGGATGTATCATACGTGGGAATAAGATATAATCAGGTCATTTGCATTCAAGGACTTAGCCAGGAAATGATAAAAGGGAGTCCAAATTTACTTATTGTTGGGCCAGGACGGGGTCTGGGGTCCTCCCACAATGCAATTTGGTGAAATCTGGCGATATTTTTCTATGTCCAGGCTGAAAATAGGCCGTCCAAGAGATGGCTGGACGGGTCTCTGGCTAAGTCCTTGTTTGCATTCACGTTAACATGGTTAAGGTGGGAATTGCAGCATCTGAAGTTTGATGAAAATGAGGGTATAAATAGGTGGGTCCTAGGTGGGTTAACCCCTGATGCGCAGAATTATTTTTGTATAAACCATAGAGACCAAAGGGTTTTTGCAATTTTAAATCATCATAAATGTCTTAGTTTGCTTTTTCTGATTCATTTGAATACCTATGTTATGGGTATACGTCTATTATAAATATTTTTACCGCTACAGTGCGGGGATCGACTTTACTTTCACTGATACGTGTGGTGTGAAATTTGATAAAAAGAGTAATAAAAAAAGGTCCTTTAAAAATATCGAGAAGTCCTTGAAAGATCCTTGAAAAGTTCTGGAATTTTGTATTTGAAAAAGTGTTGGAACCAGAAATAGTACTGTACTAAAAGTAGGTGAAAGTACAGTTACCCCAAAAATGCACTTCTAGACCCTCCAGTGGTGTTGTGTGCAAAATTTGAAGGCAATCACTGGCAAGTTGTTCCTGAGATATGGTCCAGAAATAGAAAATGTGCACGCCGATGCAGACAGAATTTGAAACATGTATCCCTGTAGTTAAGGGGGAGACATAATTCTAATTTCTTGAGCTGAAAAATCTTAACCCTTGTGTTGCTGAATTGTTTGTGAGTGTTTTTCCTTCATTTGAAGCTGGATTTGCTACCACAATTTTCAGCTTTAAGTGACAAAAAAATTCATGAAAAAATAGACATCTCTAATATTGAATTATTGGTTTAACTTAAGAAGCATCTACTAACAACTATTTGATCGAATTCAGTGATATTTCTATTGATGAGCATCTATAATATGCTTGCAACTGTATATATATACGGTTCTAATAGCACAAGGCCTAATTTGACAGCATAAAACGTAGTTAGTTGGTATTAGCTCCCACCGTCACCGTAGGTGAGAAGGAGGAAGTTATGGATTCCGCCTTATTTTCTTCTTTTGCCTATAACTTTGTAAGAAAATAAGCTAGGATAACAATTTTTGGTATGTGGGCTACTTCCAGGTGGACAATGGACAGGTTAAAATATTTTTTATCTGAATTCAATACGCAAGGTCACAGAGGAGAAATGATGATGGTACGGCGTTGGGCCGTCCGTGAACATTTCATTTTCGGAGCATATTTCTTAAAGTTCTTGTCCGATTGTCTTCAAATTTTACACACAACACCTCTAGGGGGTCTAGTTGTGCCTTGTATATGAACTTTGACCTACTTTTGGTTCAGAACTATGACCTATTTAGACGTTTTGACGCACACTTCGTTTCCGGAGCAGATCTCAAAAAGTACTGGGCCGATTACAGTCATATTGCACATACATGTTCTCTAAGGTCCCTAGCTGTGCCTTTTCAGGTTTTTGGACCTTGACCTTGAAGTTGACCCAGCACTTTGACCTAATTTATGACATTGGTAAATCCGACTAAAATATTTTGCGGAATATCATGAAAATCGCTGAAGATAGCTACACCATTACTATAAAACAAATTGTAAGGTTTCAGGAGAGGATGCATCTTGAAAAGTTTCAAGTCGATAAAATTCATAATGGCCGCCCATCGGCCATTATTCACCTCAACAGGCCTGATATTGCGGAATATCACGGAAACCGCTCAAGATTGCTACACCATTACTATAAAACAAATTGTAAGGTTTCAGGAGAGGATGCATCTTGAAAAATTTTAGTTCAATAAAATTCAAAATGGCCGCCTATCTGCCATTATTCACCTTGACAGGCCTGATATTGGGTAAACCGTGCTAGATAGCTAAAACATTACTATAAAACAAAATATGAGTTCTTGGGGAAGATGCACCCTGAAATTTTTTAACCCTATCAAATTAAAAATGGCCGACATCGGCATTAATTACCTCGATAGACCTGATATCAGGTAGCCTAAACTGTGCTAGATAGCTAAACCATTATTATAAAACAAAATGTGACATTTCCGGAGAGGATGCCTTTTAAAAACTTTTGACTCAATCGAATTCAAAATGGCCGCCTATCGCCCACTATTTACTTTCACATTGCTGATATTTGGTAAACCGTGTTAGATAGCTTGACCATTACTATAAAACAAAATGTGAGATTTCAGGAGAGGATGCATCTTGGAAAAAATAGACTCGATCAAATTAAAAATGGCTGCCTATCGGCAATTATACACTTTCGCATGGCCGTTACTTGGTAAACCGTACTAGATGGCTAGACCATTACTATAAAACAAAATATGAGATTTCAGGAGAGGATGCATATTGAAAGATTTCAACTTGATCAAATTTAAAATGGCCGCCTTCAGGCCATTATTCACTTTCACATGGCCGTTATTTGGTGAACCGTGCTAGATGGCTAGACCATTACTATAAAACAAAATGTGAGATTTCAGGAGAGGATGCATGTTGAAAAATTTAGACTTGATCAAATTCAAAATGGCCACCTACCGGCCATTATTCACTTTCACATGGCCAATATTTGGTAAACCGTGCTAGATGGCTAGGCCATTACTATAAAACAAAATGTGATTTTTCGGGGGAGGATGCACCCTGGAAATTTTTAACTCTTATCGAATTCAAAATGGCCAACAATCGGCATTATTTACCTCGATAGGCCTGATATCAGGTAAACAGTGCTAGATAGCTAGACCATTACTATAAAACAAATAACTACTATAAAACAAAATGTGAGGTTTCGGGGGAGGATGCACCATGAAATTTTTTAACTAGTCTAAATCAAATTCAAAATGACCGTAAATCAGCCATTATTTACCTCGATTGGCCTGATATCGGGTAAACCGTGCCAGATAGGTAGACCATTACCGGGATACTGATTAGGATCATTAATTTCAATGGAGGTTTGCAATCTCTGACAGAATGTCTAGTTCTTATCTTACTTGTAGACTGAGCCTCTTAGACCTAGTTGTCTTGCGTCTTTTGACCTAGCCTAGGACTACATTAATAACACTACACAAAATTGCTTAAATCAAATTCTAATTCGGAGCTGGAGCTCCTGGACTTAAGTAGTCTTGTTACTATTTCTTTTCAAGTGATAATATTTTCCATATTATACTGATCTTGTCTCTGGAAACTTTGCTGTTATATATTGGAGAATATCTAAGCAGTCTAGTTCAATGTGAAGCAATAGTCGGTGTTAAAACTGAAGTGACGATTATCAAGGCAGACTTTGGCCCAGTGCTTTAATCATAATCATTAGAGTCTGTTGCAATTCGCTGGGACCAGTCCATCATTGTTCTCGATGACCTGTAGGGTCTGCAAGTGTGTGGTATTGTTGACCAACCATGATGATGAGCATACACAAGGTGGGATTACCCAGGGTCGAGGGGATGCAGCTTGACATTGGCACATTGCAGGTTGATCTTTGGCTGGCATATGGTCTTGTTGTCTCTCTGACGTCGGCGCGAAGATTGTCCTGGCCTCGGCTCACTTGGCTCACAGTGGGCGATGCTGGCCAGGCTTCGGGCCAATGTTTGAGCTATTTCATTTTACCAAACATTTGGTGATTTTTTATTTGACCTCTGACTGTCTGACTGCTAGTGGAGTCTTTGGTAGAACTTCCATGATATTATCATCACTGATCACAATGGCGGATCCAGGAATTGGGGTGGGTGGGTGGGTAGCGTCCATTTTTCTCAAGAATTTATTCTCACCACAGGTGGCAAAGCCAGCGTCTTATATGCTCTAGAGTTGTCCGGGGCGTGTTCCCCCGGAAAATTTTGAAATTCAAGGCCTCAAATGACGCATTCTGGAGCATATTTTGGCCGAAATCTGGTCGTTTTTTTGTTTTTGGGGCGCGCGCCCCCCTGTTGATCCGCCACTGGATCACTGCTGATCCTCATCACGGTCATTGACTGGTGAGATCTGATATAGCAGAAAGTTTTGATATAGCTGGTTTTTGCCTTTCAACCCTTTAACACTTTAGGCCATCACGATGCATTAAAGCATCATTTTACATCCCTGAAATCAGACTTAATTTTCCTACAACTAAAGGTTTTAGAGTGAAAATTTCCATGAAACTGGTTTACCAATACATGTCAATTTTCATTAATTTTTCACTCACTTCAAGTCATCTTCATCCGCAATTCGCGGCTTGTAGTGGATGAAGATGACAATGGGAAACTCAGGCTTCAAAGTGTTAAACCCTCACGATGCATAAAAGCATAATTTTCCATCTCTGAAGAATGACTTATTATCCTCAAACCTAGGGGCTTCAGAACCAAATTTTCCTTAAAACTGTTCTAATAACAACAATATCTTTTTTCATTTGCCACCTACGTCAATTCCTCTTTATCCACTACAAGTTGAGAATTGCTACAGCAATTCGGGGCTTGTAGTAGTTTACAACTAAACAAATAAAACAAATAACAAATAAACAACTTTGTGCTCAGTTACTTCTGACTTACATTATACCTCTGCCCCGAAAATGTTTATATCGTCAGTTCACGTCCTGGATTTGGGAATGTTGGATACTGTAGATCTGTTAATTTTCGTGTGTTTAAATTTTTGAGAATTTCAGATTTTGGGACTTTTCACGAAGTTTAGAATTTGCGAATTTCCATATTTCTTTAGTAGCGCTATTATAAAAATATTTTTTGAGAAAATCTTAAATTTGCCAATTTGTCCTCGCGAAATTAGCGAAAATAAAAACATCTCAAATATTACCAGATCTACAGTATTATTTCCCGAATTAGCAGATTAGTAGGGGTGACCTTTCCCACTTCTTATGTTTCTGATACTGATTAACCCTTAAAGCGCTGAATTAATTTGTAAAAAAAAATTTTGCAACAAAGGTTTTTTTTCAATTTGAAATCCCGGTTCATTTGAATACCTATGTTATGGGCCTACGGCCATTAGAGATATGTTTACTCTTACAGTGCGAGGATTGACTTTAGACCTCAGAATCTGACATCTACAGACGTCAGATTCTGACGACTAAAGTCAATCCTTGCACTGTAAGGGTAAAAATCGTAGAATAATGTTGATGTCTCTGTCACTGTATTCATATGTGTTTTTTAGACGATGTGCATTCATCAAGGTAAGACCAGCAGCTTTGTACTCGACAGAAACACTGATATCGCCCGCCATACAGATAAAAAAGAGACTGCTGAGATATTAGCACAAATCCAGAATCAACTTGACAGAGAAAATAAAGCACTACATTACATACATCAGGTAATAAAATATAGACAACACTTATTATGATGTAGTTCGTTGATCAGTAGTACAGACCTATCTGGAAGGAGACTCACTGTGCGATTAGTCCTTTGACATGTTTGACGACTATCTAGAGCAAACAGGCTTTGTGTACAGTCAAAATAAACCTATGATGCATGGCCATAGCCAGGGTGGAAAAACAGATGAGGCGAGGCCGGAGTATGAGTCAAAAAATTCTGAGAAGCCAATAAATTTTCTGAGAATTTTTGATGTTAACACTAAAAGAGAAAAAGTGAATTAGCAGACTGCTTCATGCTGGCTAAGGGAGGTGGAATGATGCATCTGCTCTGGTGTCTCTGGCAGGTTAAGTCAATGGGTTTCATTTTCCAAATGTTTAACCCTTAAAGCGCTGAAATATTTTTGTGTAAACTATGGGGACCAAAGTTTTTATCCCCTGCCCGTAGGGGAAGGGGGATTTTAGTCGCGCCAGGATTCTGTCTGGCGTCCGGCGTCCGTCGTCACATTTTCTTGTGGGCGCAAGAACTACTGGTCAAATCTTTTTGAAATTTTAACATGACATACGTAGCAACATCGGGATGTGCAAGTGATTTTTAGAGATGCTACCAAAATTCAAAATGGCCGCAAGAGGGCAACTCTAAAATTTTTTGTGGGTGCAAAAACTCTAAAACTTAAAGTCAGTAATTATTCAAATTTTACTATCACATTCCCCATGATATGAAGATGTGCAGGTGACTTTATCAAGGTTTTACTGAAATTCAAAATGGCCGCCACAGATCAACTTTAATTTTTTGGGGGGTGTAAAAACTCAAAAAATTTGTTTGGTCAATTTTTTTTTTAATTTTAACATCACATTTCTAGCAACATGGGGATGTGCAAGTGATGTTTTTAAAGATGCTACCAAATTTCAAAATGGCTGCCAGAGGTCAACTCCAAAATTTTTTGTGGGCGCAAAAACTACAAAACTTAAGGAAAGAAATTATTCAAATTTTACTATCACATTTCTCATGATATGGAGATGTGCAAGTGATTTTTTTAGGGTTTTACTGAAATTCAAAATGGCCGCCATGGATAAACTTTATATTTTCTTGTGGGCGCAAAAACTGAAAAATTGAAATCAGTAATAATTCACATTTTACAATCACATTACCCACCATCTGGAAATGTGCATGTGATTTAACTGAAATTTAAAATGACCACCACAAATCAACTTTTTAAATATTTGTGACCGCAAAAAATCTTACCTAATTTATGGCGGGGGATGATATAGGACTTCAGTCCTCTTGTTTCAATTTGAAGTCAACACAAATGTGTTGGTTAGCTCTGTTTGCTTTGTTTGAATACATTAGTTATGGGTCTACGGCCATTATAAATATTTTTACTCCCTCAGTGCGGGGACGTCAGAATCTGAAGTCTTAACCCTTTCAAGCCTGACTTTACATTGTCATCTTCATCCACTACAAGCCGCGAATTGCTGTCGCAATTCTCGACTTGTAGTGGATGAAGATGATTTAAAGTGGGTGAAAAAGTAAAGAAAATTGCAATGTATTGGTAAACCAGTTTCATGGAAATATTCATTTTAAAACCCTCGGTTGTTGGAAAACCATTTTGTTTTCAGGGATGTAAAATGATGCTTTAATGCATCGTGAGGGCTTAAAGGGTTAAATCAATCCCCACATGCCGTTGTTTAAAGCGTAGATCATGAAACCTAAAGCGAGTCTAGTACAATCAAATTAAATCTATGATTAAAATACTTTTTTCAATGTGTATAATTTATACACACATTAGAAAAATATTCTACTCATAGATTTAATTTGATTGGCTTGTTCCTTCATTTCATCAATTCATGTAGCATGTTAACCACAATGGATTTAATGATTTGATTGGCCAAAATTGTCACTAAAACAGTATTAAAGATTAAGATTATCTTTGCTTTCTCCCACTTCTAAAGATAATTTCATTCTTGATGTGGTCGGCCAGAGTATTTATTTTTATTATTTATTCCTTAAAACCCCCACAAGTGAGAAAAACATATTATGTTGTATATTACATACATACAAACGTATCACAGATAAGGAATATCACAGTAGATGTATTAAAATCGGGTCAATAATTTAGTTAAAATATGTGCGGTAGAGTTTCTATTCAGAAAGTCAGCTCTATACAACATGCCTTACAATGAGTACCACCCCGTCTCTAGCAAAATACTTTGCAGTATATTTAAATGTTGAAAGTGCATAGAGAAGGGGTGATGGACCCATGTGAAGTATACAGGTCTATTCAGCAGAATACTATGATCTACTATGTTAGTGTTAATGTATTTTCATTATTATAACAATAAGTTATAATTTTAACCCTTAAATCGGTAAATTAAATATTTGAAATTTTCACCTGCTTGGAGCTGTATCTAGGTACTGCGACCACATCTTCAAAGGGGTGAAAATTACTCATATTTGTTTAATTTGTGACCAAACAGTTACAAAGATAGTAGTAAATTGTGCTAACTTTGGAACAAGTGTTTGAAACTTATGACATTTTGACTTGCTAAGCAAGTCGAAACGTCTTAAGTTTCAAACACTTGTTCCAAAGTTAGTACAATTTACTACTATCTTATTCATTCTTGGACCCATGAATAACATATTTTCAACAAACATTTACAAATATTGATATTTAAACACTCATTTTGCTCCAAATAACTGAGATTTTACACATTATATGGCTAATAAAACGGATTAAAAACGATGATATTCGTGGTTGACGGGGAAAGGGTTAAAAGTCAAAACATCGAAGATAATAATGTAATGCGAGTTAAAGTATTTTCGAACACAATTTTGCATGCAAGGTTACTGAACATCAGGCCTATATAAATTGTGTTCTTCTGTCGGCTATCACAACTAATTAATTTAGTAAGCACTGTTTCAGGCTCTCTTGAAACTAATTGACTTATCTATGCTTTTTTAGTGTCAGATACTAGTGTGAATGTATGATCGAGCCCGTCTACCATAAAAATGTATTCCTTACTTTGAAATGATCCCATCTTCTCAAGTCTTCTGTTGCAATGTGAACAATGTAAAGTTAATGTATATTTTAACCTTTTGTGTATCTAGCACATGATCCGAAACAAAGGGTAATTGCCATCAGGAAGTACAGTGTCAGTGATAACATCATTTGTACACGTCTGTACATGAAACTTAAAATGAGGGGAGGAGTTGGCGGGGGGGGGCGTGGAGGGGGGGGGGGGTGACTCACATATTTTAAACTTAAATTATCATTTGTTTATCAGTATGTGTCTGTCACAGGAGGGTAGTTCGTTCTGGTATTTGAACACACGTCTCTTATTCTACAACATATTTATTTTATTAAACTGATAAATGCACTTGTATCAGCATGAGTACTCTTTATTGAGCAGTAGTGAGTATACATATGATAAGAGTTGGGATTCCCCGTGTATGCTGTTCTGTAAAACCATAACGATATTGACAAATCCTTAGCTGTTACGTGGACCCAAGTAGTGATAGAGGTTATACCACTATCCCAGCAAACACGAGACGTGTTGGTTTACTATAGATTGGGCCAGCGTCACGATAATTTATGAATAATCAAGTGAAAATCATGACTTTGACTAAGACTTGTCCGGCCCAAACCGGAACTGCGGAAGCGGCACTGTCGGCCTCGTATTCGTCAAAGCTAGATTAGCATATCCCAGTAAACACGATGCATTGAGCCAATGTTGTTTTAATGTTGGTCCATCGTCTATGACGCTGGCCCAACATTAAACCAACATTGTTTCACTGTATAGTGTTTGCTAGGATTCATCTCCTCAGAAGGTCCAGTCATGCTTCGCCATACCGCGAAATAGCCATAGATCGGGCTACGTCATAGCCTCGATTATATCAGAAATATTTAATATTTCTGCTCATTTGTATGACATTTTTTAAATAAGAGTTCATAAAAAATGAAGGCCGGTCCCGATGGCTCATTCGTAGCCTGGAGGTACCAGGTTTGAATCCCGGTTGGGCCAAGTATTTGTCACCGTGGTTGTGCATAAACAGTGATCCAAACCGTTTAAAGGCATGGAGTGTACAGTGCTAGTAATATTGTTGAGTTTCAAGTTACAAATCCGGAGAAAAGCCTTTGTCTAATGTTTGTATTTAACACATTTTTGAAAAAAAAAAATATGATTTAATTTGATTTGATATGGTACTGTGCACTATAAAGAACCCTTGAATCATTTAAAATAAGAGTATGGCATAGTCCTGGGCTCTGGCTTCTTTTTTTTACGATATTGCCTCAATGTGCAGAAAGCGACGTAATTTGTCGTAAACCATATAAAAAATCAAAATAAGAGGGTCCTAACATGTCTAAGTTTACTATATTACACATAAATGTATTAGGTGATTTTCAGTTGCTGTGAGATGAGAATTCCGCTAACAATTCACACCTCACAGGGGATGAAAATATGACAAATTGTCCAGTAGGTAACCCTTTCAGGCCTGAATTTACCATTGTCATCTTCATCCACTACAAGCCGCGAATTGCTGTCGCAATTCTCGGCTTGTAGTGGATGAAGATGATTTAAAGTGAGTGAGGAATTAACGAAAATTGCCATGTATTCATGGTATTGGTGAAACAGTTTCATGGAAATTGTCTTTCTCAAACCCCTATTCCTAAGAAAATTTAGTCGGTTTTCAGGGTTGTAAAATGATGCTTTCATGCAAAGTTAGGACTTGAAGAGTTAAAGGGTTATTTGAGCTAGTGGGCTATCTCTACCGGCTTGTGTTTTATCATTAACCCTTGAAGCGCTGAATTAATTTGTAAAAAAACATTGTGACCAAAGGTTTTTTTTCAATTTGAAATCATCATAAATGTCTTAATTAGCTCTTTCTGATTCTTTTGAATACCTACGTTATGGGTCTACGGCTATTATGAATATGTTGATTCTTACAGTGCGGGGATCAACTTTCGTCGTGAGGGTTAAGATTGGCCCAGCACTGCTATAATGTTGGACCAACCTTCCCAGGATACACGAGACATTGAACCAATGTTGTTGTAATGTTGTTCCACCGTATACGACGCTGGCCTAACATCAAAACAACATCCGGCTATTATTTCGTGTTTTGCTGGGTTGAAACCCCTTCAAGCCTGAATTTACCATGGTCATCTTCAACCACTACAAAGCCGCGAATTGCTGTCGCAATTCTCGACTTGTAGTGAATGAAGATGACTTACAGTGGGTGACAAATGAAAAAAGATAGTGTTATTTTTTAGACAGTTCCACGAAAATTGTCGCTCTAAAACCATTAGTTGTAGGAAATTAAGTAATTTTTCAGAGATGCAAGATGATGCTTTGGGGCATTGTGAGGGCTTAAAGGGTTACTAGCTGTGCTAACGTTCCGCACTGCTCACCACTCTTCAAATCACAAGGTGGAAATTTGGAGAAATAGGCGCGTGCCAGATCACTGGGTTTTTTGAAAAATCACCACCACAAGCGGTATCACTATTGTGATGTCATTGTAACATATACCTCAAACCCTTTTCGTGCTAGTGACACATAGTCACGACATCTGAAATATTTTGTATACGATTCATGCAATTAGAATTGAATATGCTACCACCACCCATTGGAATCAGGACGCTTGGAGATTACGGATGATTTAGAAATTTTATCTACACTTTGGTATTTTATACATCCGGGTGATGATTATGGCAACCCACAGTGAACAAAAATGATGAAATTTATGGATAATAAACTGTTAATTTGCGAACTTCTCGTCAGTTTAGCACTTTAAAAATGTTTAAAAACCATCACTAAACATTTAACAAATTTTAGCCCGCCTTGCAATTTTAATTACAAAGGTGGGCTATTGCAATTAAAGTTCGTCGGCGTCGGCGTTAACATTTCATGGACAAGTTTTTCATAATTGTATCTTGCTCAAATTTGTTCTGAATGCTGATAATGACCAGTTTTTAGACAAGTTGGGCTATTGTCGAGTGTGCTCTTGTTATTATTTATTTTATCTCGATGTAATTGCGTTATTATTCTACTATTAAACACAATTATGGCTCACATTACATTGATCTGCCATCGTCTCTGGCCTTGTCTCAACTTTGGTTCGATGTATTGTGGTTGCTGGACTTAAAATTTCAAGCGCCTAAGAAAACAATAAGATAACTTCCTCTTAACATGTTTATTATAGAGCTGACTTAATTTTGTTGGTCATTCCAGGAAAACATAGATTACGTCGCATTAATCTAATGTTGGCTCAACGCTGGGTCACAGTCTGCGACGTTGGTCCAGCTTTAGCTAAGATAAGATAAGATTTATTTTAAGTCGCACATAAAAACATATAACATTAGCTCTAACGAGCTAGTACAAGCGACATATAAAATAAAACAATAAATATAACAGCTAAAACAAGCAGGTTGGCTGGCAGGAAGTCATCATAAAATGTAAAAAAAAAAATATATATATTACGGATTATATAGAAAAATACTTATAAAAAACAAATAATGTATATGAGAAACATATATTGTTAAAAGTTACATAATCCATTTTGGCACATAAAAGTAGATTACCCGATTTTATAAAAAACTTATGATGTATATGAAAAAAATAAATTATATGGCTAAAAGTTACGTAAAAAACATTTGTCATTTATTAATAATTGCATAACTGTATCACATTTTCGAGGGACCTACATCTAATTTTGCTCTCAATTAAATGAAAAAATAAGCTCGCAGGCCATCTCTGAAAGTTTTGAGGTCTCTGGTTATTCTCAATGCCTCTGGCAAAGAGTTCCAGATTTTAGGGGCCAAAAAGCAAAAGGAATTTGTTCCATGTCGCACCCTCTTCATGAGAGGAATTTTTAGGATATTTTCAGAATTTCTTAAATTGCGGGTGCGACAGCGTTTTTCAATCAGTTCAAGGAGGTAGGTTGATGCTAAGTCATTAAGAATTTTGAAAGTCTGAATAGCGATGTTCATTTGTCTCCCAACTTCCAGAGATGGCAAGCGAGCTTTATTCAGGAGGGACTCATAGGAGGCGGTTGGTTGGAATAAACACACTTTAGAGCCCTCTCCTGAATCTTTTCCATACAACGTGCATTTGGAGCACTACAGTGATACCAGACGGCTGAGCAGTATTGAAAGTGGCTGAGGATTAACGCTCTGAAAAGAGCCAATTTGGCCTTGATGTCAAGGCAAAACGACAGTCTTCTCAGAGCGCTCAGCTGTCTGCCAGCTTTCTTACCAGTTTCTTCTGTGTGTATCGAAAAATTCAAATTTTCATCAATATTAATGCCTAAAAGTTTGACTACTTTTTCAGGTTGAATTATACAGCCGTCTAGTATCACTGGGGACTCAACTTTACAATTAAAAAATATCAACTGAAATTTTTCAGGGTTGGCTTGCATTAAATTAATGGAAAACCACCATATAGCTTTTACTGCCTCAGCTTCGAGGCATGATTTTACAATTTGGAAATTTGGATGTGCAAAAGAAAGAGTGTTGTCATCTGCATAATTTGTGAGTCGTGCTCGTTTAAGTAAGTAGAAAATGTCATTTATGAATACATTAAAGAAAATTGGGACAAGAACTGAACCTTGTGGCACGCCCTTAATGGTGGTTTTCCATGAACTGTGCACGTTACCTATCCGGACACGTTGCTCACGATCTGAGAGGTATGATTTAATAATTTTGATTGACTGATCCTGAACACCATAAGCTTTAAATTTTGCGATCAGAAGTTTATGTGGCATGCCGTCGAAAGCTTTGGTAAGGTCCATTAATAAAGCACCAATTTTGTGATTTTTTAAAAGATCTTTACGCCAATTTTCAATAAGGGTGAGCAGCGTGTCCTGACAGCCATAACCCTGTCTGAAGGCTGACAGGTGACAAGAGAAAACTGTGTTTAAAAAGGGAGTGATCTGGTGGGCTAGAACTTTTTCAAAAACTTTTGCTAAAATTGGTAAAATACTCACAGGTCGATAATTAGATTTATTTAATTTGTCAGATTTTTTGTATACAGGGATCACCTCAGCATTGTTTTGGCGGTTCGTGTTTGCTGGGAAGGTCAGCCGATCCCTAGTTCCGTCTGCATTAATACTACCCAGCAGGCACGAGCCTATGTTGTTTTAATGATGGGCCAGCGTCGTAGACAGTAGCCCAACATTAAAGCAACATCGGCTCAATGCCTTGTGTTTGCTGGGTGAGACTCTCGCTGTATTATTCCTTCACTCATGTCATTAGACTGTGTCACTCACTGATTAGTTAGTGAAATCTCAACCCTTAAAACACTGATGTCGACTACAGTAGACATTCTGTGATTTTACTAGCACCTGTATAACCACTGATAACCAGTTGGTAAAAGTAAAATATGCTTTCAATCCTAAAACACTGATATATGTTGGGACTTAAATTTCACGAATAACACAGATTTTCAGTCACTTGAAGTTGTGGATCGCGGTAGCGAGACACAACTTCAAGTGGCTGAAAATTTAAATTTCTTATCTCAGTGCTCCAAGGGTTAAACCTCCCTGAGCAGACCGGAATGCGCGCTTACTGTTCAAGACGGTGGTCCAACAACGATAATACAAGTTACAACATTGAGTCAATGTCTTATGTATGTTGTGGTAGGCCTAGTACAACTGTAGTTTAAAGCGACTCAATCAGGCTAAAATCATCAACAAATCGTTAATTTTATTTTAGCTTCTTAATATGACCCAAGGAAAATAGAAACTAATTCTATTTTTCTTGTATGACCATATGATGTAAACATGTCCATGTATAGACTAGAACTGCAAATTTTGTTTAATTTTTGTGTTGCCCATTTAGCAGTTAAGCGAGATCTAGAGACGAAATTCCCGATTTCTTTTTTCGGACATGCATGTTCAATATAAGAAATCCGGGAATTTCGTCTCTATATCTCGCTCAACTGGTAAATGGGCAGCACAAACAAACCTTTGCAGTTCTACTACTAGTCTATCAGTATGGACATGTTTACAACATATGGTCGTAATTAAGAAGACAAAGTAAAATTACGATTTTTGGATGAGTTTAGCATGATTGTGTCGCTTTAGGTTGGAAAGATCTCTCTCTCCACAACATGTTTTCACAGGGTGAGTTTTGGTGATGCCCCATAGTACAATGTATACTCGGATTCACATTAGTCATGTTAGCCAAGCTGTATGATTCTCGCTGATTCCTCAATCAATTCTCCCAGGGGGGGGGGGGGGGGTACTCGCCTTAGAAATGGGTGGGGTTGTGCTTCCGGCATTGTCAAAAACTGGACCTGTCGCAATTTGCCTCATGGCTCAAAAGACATCCTGTCCCAATTTTTTTAAATAAACACTCAATTTAATTGAATGGTTTATGGTGTATTTACACTAATTTACTTCATGTTTCAATGATATTTTCAAGGTCTAATATTTTTTCTGAAAAAGCCGCGAATTGCTGTCGCAATTCTCGACTTGTAGTGGATGAAGATGACTTAAAGTAGGTGAAAAAATGAAAGAAAATTGCCATGTATTGGTTAATTAGTTTCGCGGAAATTTTCATTCTAAAACCCTTGGTTGTAAGAAAATTTAGTTTGTTTCCAGGGATGTAAAATGATGCTTTAATGCATCGTGAGGGCAAAGGGTTTTGAATTTAAGGGCGGGCGCCTGGTGTAGTGGTTATGCCGAGCGCCTGTGACATCGGAGCTTGTGAGTTCGTCCCCCGCTCTGGTATGCATGTTTTAACCCTTTGAACCCTCACGATGCATTAAAGCATCATTTTACTTCCCTGTAAACAGACTTAATTTTCCAACAACCAAAGGTTTTAGAATTAATATTGCCATGAAATGGTTTACCAATACATGGCAATTTTCTTTACTTTTTTCATCCACTTCAAGTCATTTTCATCCACTACAAGTCGAGAATTGCGACAGCAATTTGCGGCTTGTAGTAGGTGAAGGTGACAATGTAAAGTCAGGCTTGAGAGGGTTGAAACAAATTGTTTCTGTACCTGCCACTCGCAAAGATTCAGTGGTAATCTTAACCCTTAAAGTGCGGAGATAGACTTTAACTAAAGTCTATCTCCGCACTCAAGGCACTGGAAGAGTAAAAATATTTCTAATGGCCGTAGACCCATAAAATAGGTATTCAAAAGAATCAGAAAGAGCTAATCAAGACATCTATGATGATTTCAAATTTAAAAAAAACCCTTTGGTTCCCATGGTTTACATAAAAAATGTTAGCGCTTCAAGGGTTAATAAAACATTTTTTTTCTTACCTGCCACTCGTAGAAATTCAGTGTTGTGAGGAGCTGCCAGGCTCGAATTTCGAATCATGTGTCAGATTCATCTCACCATCCGCAGGATGTTTAGCCTGTATGTGGCCTAAAATCCCATTTTTTCTTCATGCCAACAATTTTTTCTTATTTCTGAATAATTTCTTCGACAAGAAGACATACTTGGTACATTGTGGACTAAGGTCGACTATACAATGGTTGTAAGGTGATGAAATCATAGGCTTGGATTTGTATAACCGTACCTTGGAACATGTATCATCTCGACATGAGGTCAGCATACATAATATATATCAGCTAATTAGCTATTGCATAAATGACACCATACTCGCTAGGGCAATCTAATGAGCTTCTTTCTAAGGCAAATTTCTAACGGCCATGACTATTGTGATCCGGATTAATTCCATATGTAAAAGGATTGGAGCTTTTTGCATTCTGTTTTTTTCTAATCATACTTCCTTCCAAGGCCCATCTTACGAAATATATCTGTCTATGTCTATATGTAGCCCTTTAAGCCCTAAAAGCCTAAACTGTTTAAAAAACTTGTTACTTTGAAGCAAGCGACACAGCTGAATTCTGCTTAGCTCTGTGAGAAGCTTGTGAAAAAGTAGTACATGAAATGTTGAAAGTAAAACGTTTTATCTCCAAAAGTACCCGAGATCTCGACCCCCTCAATATTTATGAATTAATTTGATGACCTCACAGAGCTCGAACGAAGCGCTGTGTATGTGGGATCGTTGGAAAGCTTGTAAAAAACTGATATAGCAAATGTGAGGCTTAACACCTTCTTAGAGCAGGCAACACTAAGCAATACCAAATAAAACAGTTCAAACTTATGTCAATGTTGCTGCTTGTCAGCAAGTTTACCCACGTTACTTAGCCATACTAGCAGAGGTATTACCCATATTCTCGGTCCCAGTAAAATCGTGGCGAATGTGGGGATTTTTAAATGTGCCAAGTTAGAACATGTATACCATGTTAGTCGTTAGTTTGGGGTAGGCCGTATGTCTCTAAGTACAATTGATCTAATCAATTTTCTCTTATTCCTATAAAATGATGACAAGATAAGCTAAGGTTAATATTTTAGTTAGGATAAGGTTGAGATAAGTTAAGTGTGATATTAACTCCCATGGCGACCTGCATTCATGGCGTGAGCGAAATTTATTCAGACCTGTCAGTCAACTGTCCGTAGTCCGCTTCAGTCGAAATCGAAAGACTATTCACACCTGCTCAGTCGTCCATTTCAGGAGCGATTTTGACGAGCCCCTGACGCTGCACGCGGAAAATTAATGATGGTTAACGAGCTGTGGAGTGGGAATAATTCTCCAGAAATAATACCTGTGTGGTGTGAGGCCTTATTTGTGTCGACTGGGCTGCAAGCATGAGGTATGAAACCACTGTTGTTTTAATGTTTGTCCAGCGTCGCAGACGGTGGCCCAAACATTTAAACAACATTGGTTCGATAAAATTGTATTGTGTTGGGTGAAATGTGCTTCCCAGCAAACATCAGACCAATTATCATTTCAATGTTTGTCGGCCGTCTGCGATGCTGGCCCAACATTAAAACAACATCAGGCCAACGTCTTGTGTTTGCTGGGTTTGCGCTTTAAGTTCAGTTGAGACCCAGCAAGCACGAGTCATTAAAACAATTCTGGTTCAATTTTCGCCCACCATCTGCGACGCTGGTCTAACATTAAACCAACAGTTAGTCGTTCAATGTTGGGCCACCATGTATGACGCTGGCCCAACATTAAACCAACATCTAGGCAAAGTTTGTGTTTTGCCGCGGATCAATACATGCGAGTGTGCTTATCAGTCTCTATCAATACACCAGCGAAGAAGGTACAATGTTTGCCCAATGGTCGCCCAGCGTCGTAGACGTTAGACCAACACTAGTGTAACTTTGTGTCAATGTGCCGTGTCTGCCATATCAAAACGTTAAGCTCGTCGCTCACACTGGGTCCGTATTCTCGTACAAGTTGCGTTATATCGTAGGCTTCTGATTGGTCGAGATGACCATCTCGACCAATGAGAAGTGTACGATATATCGTAACTTGTACAAGAATAAGAACCCAGGGGTAGATCCAGAAAATAATCTGTCAGGATTCCAATTAATTCATATTGTGTATATATACTGATATATGTGTTGAGGTAGTAATTAGTATTATGATGATATCCAGTATTTCTCAGGTGTATTTGAATACAAAAAGCGATATATCACAGCAAATATTAATAATTGTCCCAATAGGCCTGGGTGTGTACTTTTGTCAAGTAGTACTAGTATGGCCATTTAATTGAAAATTAATTCATAGTAGAAAATATCCTATTTTGTACAGTAAAAGGGGTAAATTATTATTAGTAGTAAATTGTTGCTTTACGTCACTTTTCGACACTAATGGTCATTTAAGGGACATTTTAATCAATAAAAACAGTGCAGTACTGTGATGAGATGAATGATATACAGATGATGATGTGAGGTGATCAGGCATGATGGGTTATTGCGAGTGTTTTGTTTCCCTTCACTCGCCAATAAGGGGTTCTGGGCATGCCTAGGGGATTTACCCCCATGCATGCCCAGACGTCGAGAGACCCATTTTTTTGCTCAGAACCAGCTATTCTCGGGTCGGTAGTCTCCATGGGGTAACAATAGCTAAGGGTAACTCCATATCATCCCACGTGAGACACATAATGTGTAACATGCTATTGCCAGTTGTTTCAAGGCTACCACACCAATATCAGTGCCTGCACTGCTGACAGCGCTTACACTGGTATGGCGGCTGCATTAGCACTGCTGTCGAATGGAGGAATCAGTGTAAATCGCTGGCGATCCGCCCGAAGATTATGGACAGGCACGTGAATGCTGCAGCTTCCCTTGGGTGATTGTTGTAGGCTAGTAAGCATACAACAGACGGAACAGATCCCTGTGACCCTCCCCGAATGGGGGGCAAAAAATACTACTACTAGCAATCATCCCAGTACCTCTGTTCTTTTTCAAGCACATGTTAATCAAATAAAACGACATTGAAATTGATCAATTGTTGTGTTGTCAATTTGAAGATTTTTATTTTGAAGCTAGAAAATGGGTCAGCAATTCCAGCTTCAAAGGAATCGAAAATACAAACTAACGATTCGGCAGCACAATCACCCTCTGTATACTTCTCCCAATGATACTATTTCTAACATGGTGTCCTTCGTGATACTTTTTCTGGATCGTCGGGAATAACGCAGGAGGTTTACCCTTGTTGAAATGATTAGCAAAAGTGTCAATTTTCATGCCGATATTTCGTGAGCAGCCATCTATTTCACTTTACGTATGTATTAAATCGATCTCAATTCGTACATGTCTTTGCAAGTTGGTACAACAGTTCTTCATAGAATCGAATTCTTAACCCTTACAACGCTGAATTATTTTTGTATAAACCATGGCGACCGAAGTTTTTTTTTTAAATTTGGAATCATCACATGGCGCGGCTTATAGAATACTAGTGTATCTTTTACATTTTGAAGTGTTTTTCTTCGCGTTTCAAGCGTATCCGCCATATACATACAACTTTTTATACACCAGAAAAAGAAGTATCTAGAGTAAATAAAATCTTTGAATATTTAGACATGATGTATGAATGTCTGTGTTTTACATATTAAAGGTGATCTATCACCCCTTATATGTTATGAATAATTATGTCCTTATATGGGGTGATTGGCTACTATCATGTGAACCTCTCAAGAGGGTCACATGCTAGCCAATCACACCATAATATAAGGAAACACTTGTGCCGCATCTTGTTGCAACTTTGATTTATTTGTCACAAAATTATTCATACCATATAAGGGGTGATAGATCACCTTCAACCCATGTATATATACTCATTATTTCTTTGTGTAAATACGGTTCCCACTGTAAAATCGAGCAAGCTACTTCAACTCAATTATAATGATGGAACCTGCTGCCTAAAATTTATTGCTTTCAGTCAGGCCAAATCAAGTAATTTAATTCACATACCTTATATAATTCCACAGAAATTCACTGACTTTAAGTAAACGCAGTTATTTTTTTGTACAAATAATTATATGTGATTATAGTGGACACCAGAATTTTATTTCACATCAGCTTATTGAATTTGTGTTCTATTCAAACAATTGTTTTATCATTCCTCAAAGCGAAAATAGCAAATTCTGTCAACTAGGTATCATTAAACGGAATAAATATATATATCTAGTTTAGAAAACTTGATTGAAAGTTCAGTCAATTTGCCACCATTAAGCGAAGCGAACACAGGATTTATATGTAACATGAACCTGTGCATGCAGTCACTCTGTTACATATTTTATTTATTACATGTGACTTGATCATCTTCATCTGTCAGACAATCAGAATGTTTGTGCAAAGAGATTTTTTGTTGTTGTACATGCTAGTATTAACAGCACAATGACCATGTTTTATATGGGCTCTGATTTTTTGCTCCACAATACAAAAATTCACTATGCAGCCCACTATACAGTTAACTGCAACAGCTCATTGTGGACAACTTCGAAAAACATGACTTGTCTTTCCGTTTTTTTCTTTTTCGGGATGTTGGGATATTGTAGATCTAGTAGATAGTCCAGCGCCAGAAAGAGTGCTGTTGCCTCAGCAAATGAACTGATTTCTTCCAAAACAATACACTGCTCTATCAATATGGCAATGTCTACTGGCTCCAAGATGTCCCCTGCTACTGCAATGAACTGGGAAGCTGTAGTTTGTGTGAGCTCTTCTGTGTCAACCGTTTCCTGCAAACAGAAATATTTTAAATATATATTGGATGTACTTTTAACTGATGTCAACTCGATCGTATCCAGTAACATGGCTCCATGCAACTTATAATTATCTCCTTTTAAGCCTTAACTAATTACAAAGTTTGATACCATTAGCACTGTATATATGCAGCTGAAATTTTGGCAAATAAAGTTTTCCTGACTTATTTGTCAATATGATACTAGAGTCAGTTTTAGCCACTGTGAATAATATTAGAAATTTACATCTACTTGAACTTGTGCATATCGCCGTTGACCTGCTAGTTAAAGCAGTCAATTTGAATTACAGCAATGCCTAATTTTTGCCATTTTTAGATGATACGATTGAACCTCCAATGAGAGACCACCCCTTATGCCAAGAAAAAGTACCCTCAAGACAAGTGGTTTTTCTTACAAGATTCAACCAATTACATTTAAAAAAATACTTCCACTGGAGCGTGGACTCCCATTATGAGGTGATCTTTATAGCAAGTGACTGTATAGGTCACACTAGTAATAGTGGTAGGTACCAGAACAGAGTTAGATTCACTGTTCACTAGTATCGAATTGTCCAGCACTTTATTACATTCTTACTTTATATTCTTTATTTTAAAAGGAGACTTCACAAAAAATTACATCAAAAAAACATGATAAAAACATGACCTTGAAAATTCTTTATGGATCTTATACTGCCAATTAGTTTTTGAGCTTGGCTACTAAACAAAATATTTTGAAAGAAGTAGTGCTGTAGCCTAAAAATCTGTGGGCTAACTCGGAAAAAAAGTCGACCCATTTGAAAAGAGGCTCAGGAACCTTCAGGAAGAAAAAAACGTAAGCATAGGCTTAGCATAATTATCTTGTCACTCGATTTGAACACAGACATTATAACCGTTTCAATTTTCTGTGTACCGTATTTCGCGGCCGGTAAGACGCCGCAGGTTAAATGACACAGGGGTTGGGCTTGTTAGCAAAACAATAGATAAGTTGCAGCAGTGTATATGTTGCATTCTTGCATTGGCTTGTACGGCTGACGACGTGCATGTCTCAGCGGTGAGCGATAATCGGGGCACTAGCGGCAAATGCAACTTCACCAAGCTAAAGAGCAATTTACCATGCTTGCGTTAACGAAAAATGAGGATTATAAATTATATCAAAAATTAAATTAGATAGCCCACATTTTTCATATTTTCCATCAGCTCATTTATATAGAGAACAAAAAGAAAAGGATTCAAGACAAGAGCCTTGTCTTGTTTCAACTCCACAACTAATATAATTAGTTAAACCCATAGGAGTACTAACACCAGATTTAAATTGTTTATACTTGTTTTTAAAACTGGTAAAATATTCCAGTTTAAATATTGTATACCAAAGAAGTTTATGTGCCACCTTGTCAAATGGTTGAAAAGTTGACAAAAACAAACATAGTATGTTCCTTTAGGTTTACTTATGTATTTTTGAGCTAGTGATTGCAGTACAAATATTTTGTCAATGGTTGAATAACGCTTTTTATAGCCAGCTTGCTCCGCATATCAAACACTTGCAGATTACGCCTATTTCAATAACATAATAAAGAAATTGTTGCGTTTGTTTTTGTGCCAAGTATAAAAAGACAGTTTTACAATCATGTCTCTGCTAGTTCCTCGTGTTTGTTTCCTAGAGTTTTGTAGCCTATGTGCACGTTCAATGAAAATGTCGCTTACACAGCATCTAAATCAGGCTTTGTGATCAAATTTGCTTTAATAACCTTTCCTACAATCATCCCATATTTCTTTACCATCTACTTTGTCAGGAATACCGCATATGACCACGTTCTTACGTCGCATGTGTCCCTCCATATCATTTAATACTGGGTATGTTTAACAATCATTTGTTTCCCATCTTTTTAAGTCTTCCACCTTCTGTTGCTTTTTATTCTGTTTTTCCTTTATGGCATCTGTCTCAGTTTTTAATTTGTCAAAGCGTGTGTTCGTATTCGCTCTTATTCCCGTGATGGCCTCATTGACCTCTTAAAGTCCAGCGGTGTTTTGTTGTTTAATCCGCAGTTCCCCACCAGAAGTTATCAGAGTTGATTGTCGTGTGCTTCTCGCCGGCAGCCCTTCTTGTGCAATGCTGGTCCGTGGTTGGGACGTCTCCACTCAATAACAGACGGTCTCGGTTGAGTTTTGGTGTGTATAGGCTTACAGATACTGATGTTTCAACGTTTGTTATGTAACCTCGCCAGTTGACTAGTTCCAAAAATCCCAATCCTCATCCTCCACGTTTCCAATGAAATTACCATCTCCATCTGTTTTTTGCTCCATACACTTTATAAAAACTTGATCGTATAACTTTTTTATATAAAATATTTGTTAAACAGCGGAAAATCAGGTTTTCGTCTCTCACAAATGAGTTGTGTCTTCTGCATGTGGGTGTACGCATAACAGGACAAGAATACTAGACCTCCCAAGCTGATTTTTTCCCTCGATTTTCAAAATTGGATGTTTTATCACTTCCAGTCAATGCACGAAATATGGGAGGTGTACCGATCTTGAGTCGACCGAGAGAATTAGCCATTTCATGACATGGGATATATTTAAATATCTTTCCAGCACAAAAACCAACATATAGCTCGTCGATGTGTAGGTTATGGAAGTTGGAGATAATTACAGTCAATTACAGTCAAGATAATTACACAAGTATCAACAGTCCATATTAGGACAGTTTTGTGGCTTTTCTTGACGCAATGTGCAACATGTAGTATAATTTGTGTATCGCCTATCTTCATGGTTGCATTGATTGATCAAATTATCCACTGTTGGTTGAGGTGAAGATAATACACTCTCTAAATGGGTTGTGTACAATATTTTCCCTTTCTACAAAATCGCCGCAATTTTTGTGCAACAAAAGTGAGTAGATTGGTTCTGTTACCATTGTTTTAGACAGACTCATTCATGATGGTAAACAACATAGCATCGCCTTTTATTCAGACACAAGGGGCCCATTGGCCAACATACATATATTATAATAAGGGACCATACATTATTTGTATAACGTCCATAACATCTTCCTTCTTTTACATATTGTGTCAGCTGTTCTTGGCTTCAGTATATTGATAGTCTTTTAATGATATATGTTCATTGGGTAGCCTAACTCTAAACATTATCTAATAGCCAATTGAAACGATCATGTGAATGAATAATTAAACTATGGTCAGAGCCTAATTAAACCAATAACAAAACATTAAGTTAACTCTACTGTGAGCTATGTATGTCTATGTTTAGCCTAAGCTTATTTTCTAATATAGTCTTTAAGCATCACTGGTGGTTTGATTATTCTTCCAACTCTTGTAGTTTGTGGCGATACAGCTGGTGTTTGTGGCGATATAGCTGCCTCTGGTGCAACTGGAGTTGTTGGCTCTTCATGGGTATCTGCTACTGTATTACTTTCAGACAGAGTGTTTCCAATCATTCCACCATCAAGCCGGCTTACCAGTGAAGGCTGGTTTACTAGTGGAGCTACTGGATGGCCTAGTGCTGCTGTCGCTGAATCTCGTAAATGAACTCTGTTACGCCTGTAGTTTTGTCCATTCACGTTGACCAGATAACTGTGTGGAGCTACTTGTGCTTTAATACAACCCATTACCCAAGGTGAGGTCTGGACTTTACTCTTATAGGCTGCCCAACTATTAGCTCAGGTAATGTATTTGCACCTCAATCATAGTATTCTTTTGCTCTCTTTCTTTTATTGATGACTTGTTGAGTGACTTCTGTCGGGATGTGTGGTTCATATAAATGTGAATGGCATGGTATGAAAGAACGTGTGCGACGTGACATAAGTCTCTGTACTGGTGAACTGTTACTGCCTGGGGTGACAGTGTTACGCCATTCTAGAATAGCTTTCCAAATATCTCCCTCCTTCGTCTTTTTCACAATTCCTTTCATGAGCGGGTCGATAACCAAAAAGCCCTTTTTAGAACCAAGTTAAACAAAATAGCAGAGAAAAACATACCAAGTCCTCGACAGTTCCCAAAACAATTGATAAACCCTGGTTCGATGATAATTGCAGAAAGGCAATTGAAAAAAAGAGAAAATCCTTGCATAAATTCAAAAAGCATCCAACTAGATAAAACCTTGATGGATATAAGGAAGATTACCCTAAGGCTCGCCGCACCATCAATGAAGCCAAGCGTCAATCTTGGATAACTTATGTCTCCACATTAAATAATAATACATCGGCGAAACAAACGTGGCAAATGTTGCGCAGAATCAGTGGTAGTGTAGTGTGTAGTGAATCATTGCTTTATGTCACTTTTCGGCACAAAAGGTCTTTTAAGTGACACTATAATACGATAAAAACGTTGTAGTCAATTGATGAGATGAATGATGTACAGATGATGATGTGAGGGTGGGGGCGATAGGGCATGGTGGGTTATTGAGAGCGTTTTCCTTCGCTCGCCTGATAAGGGGTTCTGGGCATGTCTAGGGGATATACCCCCAGACATGCCCAGACGGCCGGAGACTTGAGTTTCGCTGTACAATTTAATGATGAAACTCTTTGCAATTTTGCGCAGCTCCGCTATCCTCAGGTCGGATAGTCCCCAGAGTAACAATAGGAAGGATCACTCCCTCTGGGTAACTCCATTCATCCCACACGCTATTGCCGGTTATTTAAGGCTACCACAGCCTACATCAGTGCCAGCACTGATGCGGGTGCTGCATTGGCTCTGCTGTTGAGCGGAGGAACCAGGGTACGCCACTGGCAATCCGCCCGAAGATTATAGCCAGATACGAGGAGGCTGCAGCTGCCCTTGGATGATTGCTGTAGACTAGTGCTTCCGTACAATGCCGTAACAACATCCAACAGACGAAACAGATCACTAATGACCCTCCCCGGATGGGGGCGAAAAGTACTACCACTAGACATCATCCCAGTACCCCAGAATCAGTGGTAAGAAGAAAGAGAAAACTATCAAGTACATTGTCACTGATTCTGACACTATAACTAATCAAACAGAGATTGCAGAAACGCTGGCGACATCGTTTAGAAAAAAAATAATTATCAAGAGAAATGCAAAAGGACAAGGGGCAGGGAGAGGGAAAACACATTGGACTTTGAGTCAGATAATGACGAAAGGTACAATGTTGCTTTTTTGAAACGAGAACTCATCAAATCTATCCCTCAGGCAACTTATTCGGCAACTGGGTCTGATGCAATTCATTACCAGTTTTTAAAACATTTGCCTGATGTATCAATTGAGCTGTTGCTTCTACTTTTAAATAATCTGTAGCAATCTCAGGATTTATCGTATTGATGGAGGCAAGCAACAGTAATCCCTGTCCCTAAACCCGGAAAAGACCAAATGGCTCCTAATAATTACAGGCCAATTGCATTGACAAATTGTCTTTGCAAAGTCATGGAATGCATGATTATCCACCGTCTGACATGGTTCTTGCAGGACGAAAATATAATTACTGAATATCAATGTGGTTTCAAAAAAGGAAAAAGTACCACAAACCATTTGGTCAGACTGGAGACTTATAGCCGTCAAGGTTTTGTTAAAGATCAACATACAGTTTGAATATTTCTCGATTTAGAAAAGGCTTATTATACCATCTAGAAAAGGATGGTATCATGAAAGATTCCATGATTACCCTTATCTATTGACAATTTTTAAAAGGGGCGAAAATTTAAAGTCCGTTTGTACAATACCCCCTCCCCACCAAATCCACAGGAGACTGGTATCCCACAAGGTAGTAGTCTTTCACCAACACTTATTCAGAAATAAAATAAACAGCATAGTTGATGCTTTACCAGAAGGTATTGAGAAATCTTTATATGTTGATGATCTGGCTGTTTATTGCCAGTCCAGCAATATGGCAATAATCGAGTGGCGACTGCCTCGATAAGTTGGTGACTTGTGCGGATGAAAACGGATTTAAATTTCTCCCACAAAAACTTTGTTATACATTTTTGTAGCAAAAATGGCTTACAAGCTGAGCCTAGTCTTAAACTATATGGGCGACAGCTTCCTGTTGAAGTGAAGGTCAAATTCCTTGATCTTTTCTTCGACAGGAAGCTCAATTTTATTCCACATATCAAATACATAAAGTATATGTGTAGGAAGGAATTACAACTGCTTTGGGTTATATCCAGCAATGGGGGGGGGGGGGGGATGGGTGTCACCTCCGCGTGGTCCCCCCTGGGCAACTTCTCAGAAGGCCAAGAACACCCAGTCCTTGTGACAGACGTATGTTCATAGATTTGTTGAATTTTTTGCGTTCTATTTGTATTTTTTTTTCACATGTGTGGACTGTTTTCGTGTATGTTGATGTTCTGCTTCACTTTCTAATGTTTAAATTCAGATCAATTTGTGTCATAAAGTGTCTTTCTCATGTGTTTTTTTATTTTCACTTTCCGGTAGTTCGTTGTATTGCACCAAGTTCATTCCATTGTTTTAATGGTTTCTCTGTGGCGTCCTGTGTGACGGTGCAGGATGTCAGCGAGAAACCATTGACATACAACTAGCTTGTGGTGACTTGCAGTGCTCCCACGGTTTGTGATCGCTCTGTCGTGCTAATTCTCGATGACCGACCTGATCCCCAACTGTGGGGGCACTGTAGGTCTACCCATAATTCCTCTATGATTTGCCTCTATGATAGCCATATAATTAACTTGTGATTCACATTGTATTTATGTTCTTTTTCATCACTTTCAGTTCAAATTCGTTGTATTTTTCATAGTTTTAATGGTTTCTCTGAGACATCCTGGTGGGTAATGCAGCATGTCAGAGAGAAGTCATTGCCATACAGAGGGCACTGTAAATCTGCCCATATTTTTTGATAATTTGTGTTGATCGTCATCGGGATTATGTATTCGATGGCAGCTTCAATGGCCTCGGAGGCTCAAATTAAGTTGAACCACAATTTTACTCTCCCACTCCGGATGTGATTGGCACTGGGCTGGCATTGGACCTATTCCCAAACTAATTTTACACAAAAATATATTAAGCATTATTTTTTCTATTAATATATTTTTGTTTTGACACAGACACTGTTTTGTGACTTTTAATTATAATTATTTTTGTCATCTTTTTGTGTTAATTTATATTGTGTATCGGCGCTGGCGCTGTCTCAGGTTCTTAGAATGTATATATACTCAATAGGCATCATGTTATCATCAATCGTTTTTATCTCAATGCCTTAGTGCGGACATACTGTTATCAGTTTGGTCTTTTTACCTTATCACTTTTACTGTTTAAGATATCATGTTATTTTAGTCTGAATTGTCATTTAAATGGCCATACTGCCCGAAAAATGACGTTAAAAAGATATTTTACTACTATATCCAGCAAGGATTGGGGTGGTGACCGGACAACCTTACTGAGGATATACCGGTCACACATCAAATCCAAACTGGATTATGGTTGTATTGTTTATGAGTCAGAGAGCTGAAAATCTTCAGGTGGAGACCGGTGAGCCCTCTTTACAGACTCGCCGGTTGAAGCTAAGCCTGGAATACTATATGAAGATGAAAGCTAATCCCGAAAACCTGGCATACTCGTGTGTTGCGAACACCGAGTTCAAGAGACTGTTTATCTCTGTCTTGTCTTCTACTAAAGAGGACCATCATAATAAACTACTTATTACTAGTTCAGAAGCAAGCCAGGGACTATACCTACTTTGGGTATAAGACTTCAACCCCATCTGGAGGACATGGAGGTGGTTCTCGATGCAATTAGCGTTGTGCACCCACCAGAATGTACACCTTGGCTTCTTCAACAGCCTAATATGATTTTTAACCTGTCAGATAGGAGATACTTGTCCCCTTGTCTTTCAGAACATGTTGCTGGAGTTATTTTCAGTTCGGTTATGTGATACCGGTTATGTGATACTGATGGACTGGTCATGATTACTATGTTGGCTGCTGTTAGGGATAGGACCAATTGACTTCGTACCTTACGGAGACGTTTGTCTTTGCGTTGATTCACAACAAAGTAACCTATGACATAAATCTCGTGTTCAGAGATTGTCAGATGAGCGATAATTTGATATGTATTAAAAGTCAATTATATAAAAAACATACACTTCACTAAATCAATAAAATTGTCCACTGTCTTTCATAAGTACTTGTGGCACCTTCGTAGACAAATTAAATAGTATTTTTTATCAACTACTGTTCTGGGCATTCATCAGCGACCTGAGATAAACTTATAGTACCACAAAAAAATGATGAGAATATTTTGCTTTTATTTTTCATATCTCCCAGTTGACGGTCTAATAAAGACTTATATCTGCCTAATTAACAACCATTCATTGTAGCTTTTATATTGCTTCAGTAAGACATGTCACCATCCTCATATAAGTATACATCTATTTACGGCCGTCGTGGCAGCCATTTTAAGCAGGTTACGATGACTCAATGACTTGTCTACTTATTTTACGTGAAACTGCATAATTATCATCTTTGCCATATCTTCCAAGTTTCGGATTTGTAGAATAATTTGAACTATTCTGCTGCAAATTAACACTTAACAGTAAAACGCTCCACCACAGGGCCCGTATTATCGTACAAGTTACGATATATCGCAGGCTTCTGAGGCCATCTCGGCCAATCAGAAGCCTATGATATATCGTAACTTGTACTAGAATACAGGCCTTGACAGTTCTTCATCACTGTCCGGACGGCGTCAGATAAATTATACCCAGCAAGTACCTTGGCCTGAAACAACATAGAAGTTAGGTTGAAATGTATTGATATACATTCTGTTCCACAGGAGGGAAGTTGTGTATTTCAATCATCTGATGAATAGGATGTAATATAATCTTACCATCTTGTCTCTGAAAGCCTTTTCTTCTATTTTGCCACAAAGGTCCTCCAGTTCAGTGGGAGTTTTGAGAGGGTCTGGGAGCAGTTTATGAATGACCACCAATTCCCAACCAGATTTACCTCCATTTTACTGACACAGAACGCAGAGAATATTGTTTTGGTTCCTGGTGACTGTCCGTAAATTATTTAGCTGCAAAATAATAGCCATAAGCAATATAAAAAAGAGGAAAAGAGAAAAAAATTAAACACTATAAAAGTTCAAACTATGAATTTTATATTGTGTAAAAAATAATGATTTTGAACAATTCATACAGACAGAAAGCATGGTCAGAAACCTTACGACAACATCAGACATCAATAACTCCTTTGAATGTACCAGTTGTTGCGGGTATTCTGCTTTGTTGGGTATAATAGTGAAGTGGTGGACGTGACCTCTCCCTACCAGTAAGGGCTCGTTCATGTGAGGGCTAACTCTCCTTCCTAGCTTGGTGAATTCTGAGGTGTGGTTGACCTTTCAGGTGGGGCACATGTATTGGCAGTTGTACATATAGGTGGATCTGACATCGATTTAGGAACATTCTGCTTGACGGTTACCTCTTGCAAGGCATCATCTTCATACTGTGTTATAGTGCAGGCACTACAACATGTCATAAAATTCGCTACATTATCACATTATCATCAAACGTTTTGAACTGAATATTTTAGAGCGAACATGCTGTTACTTATTAGTTTGGTCTTTATTTTACCACTTTTACTATAAAACATAGGATATTGTAATACTAGGAATTGTCACTTAAATGTCTAGTCAACTGTTAAAACTTGCAGGACATGGGTCCCCCAGAATGCAATAGTGCCCGTGGGTAGGCCTACACCCTATATCATAAAAATACTCAAATATATGTTTCATACCCACCGCCGCAAGTTCCCAAATCATAGCAAGTCCATATATACATGAGGACATCTATGATTTAATAATTCCACCTCAAAGCTCGTAAACCTGGCTCTTAGCTGGGCTTCGGATTTGCAAGCCTACTGACTTTATTACTGCAGGGATTGCGATATAGTTGACCCCACAAATGTGTATTGACAGGACAGCCAATGTTGGTTCAATGTTGGACCAACTATACTTACTTACAGGAGCACCCAACATCTCATAAAGGAGGAGGGGTGGGTGCAGACAGACACATGTGTGGTGAGTTGTCAGCAGTTTGAGACACACATGCTATTGGTGTCTAGTTTGAAGCAAACATTCACCGTGCTCGGTGTGAGGGGTGTGTTTGTATAGAATTATTAATTCAATCTGGTGGACCATGTTGACGCAGTAGCCAAAGTAATTTTCACTCATCCGAAGTTGTGGGTCGCAATTTTACTTATTTAACCCTTACAGTGTGGGGATCGACTTTAGTCGACATAATCTGACGTCTGTAGATATCAGATTCTGATGACTAAAGCTGATTCCCGCACTGTAAGAGTAAAAATATTTCTAATGGCCGTAGACCCATATTATAGGTATTCAAATGAATCAGAAAGGGCTAACAAAGACATTTATGGTAGTTTCGAATTAAAAAAACCCATTTGGTTGCGATGTTTTTTACAAATTAATTTAGCGCTTCAAGGGTTAACTTAGGGGGTCAAGCATGTAGACCTAATTACTTACTTTTGAGCTCCAACTGTGTGCTTTCCAAGTTCTTTTTCTTCAAAAAAGTGTTTGTATAATATCTCTGCCTTGGTCATCGGCAACTAGTAGTTCTTCAGCAGCATCAAATAATACTTGCATCGATTGCTTCATCACTATTTGTGTCGCTCAAATTCATACTGCATAACAATTAAACCACATTAGAAAATCAAAACAAGCTATGATTATATGCAAAAAATAATAGAAGGTTAATGTAGCCGATTATAGCCTGTCATAACAACCATTATTGACTACAAAGTTTTTATCGTATTACAATGTCACTTAAAAGACCATTTGTGCCGAAAAGTGACGTAAAGCAATGATTTACTACTACTTACCAACCATTATGAGTGGTTATACATTACCTCGACATGGGGTGAGAGTGATGAAAAGGTAGGAATCTGCACGAGCTGAGGAAATGATTGAAGTTGGCCGGCCTGCCTGCTTACACAGTGGACAAGTCTTGGCAAGGTGCCTCTCATATCTGTTCCCGTTCGGCTTCATACTAGGAGTGCGGGATCTGGTGCTCTGTGCGGCAGCTCTTAAGACATTTGTGTCATCCGATGTATGTAGCTCATCCATCAAAGAGCTAAGCGCCTGGGAAATTTCAGGTTTTATGGAAGCTAAGGTGTGTGCGCGTAGCTCAGTGCCATGCCATTGTTTTACCAGACGTGGGAGTCCGACGTTGATAAGTCGTAGCCATGTGACGACAACGATATTTTTAAAAAATGGGCTCATATTTCCTTCAGTATCTGCAGCGTCATTATGGTGGGTGATAGCTCCGCCGCTTTTCAAAAGGTTGTCCTCTATGAACGCCATAACTCTCTGATACAAGACCTCCGGGCCCTTGTCAGGCTCTAGTTTTAGATCAGCGAAATCCAGTAGTTGTGAGCCACAGGATTGGAATCCGTAATGCTGGCGAATCGCCTGCCATATGCAGTGGTTGAAATGGAGTGCTTCACGATGGTGTTTCTTGAAATTACTGGGCAGAAATTGGCAATCTGGCCCAACATATTGTCTCATGCTTTGTTAAGCTCCACTGTTTAGAGCTCTCATTTTTTTAGCCATTTTGTGCTGCTCATATTTTTGACAATTAAGTGAAAGCCGGCCTGCCTGTCACGGTACAGTGACGGTCAGTGTCAATCAATGTCAATGTTTTTGTTAAGTTATTTTTTTAGGACAAGTCTTACACAGGTCATAGACTACCCTTTCTTACTTGGAGAGTGAGCTCGTATCCCAACGCTGCCACCACACCAATAAACAATGAATACATTGGTTGAGTTGAAAGACAGAAGAGTCAGCAGCTTATTGAATCACAGCCAAAACAAACAGAGATATTAATACTGGCAAAAGGTCCGAGACACGTGATGACTGACTGTCATATGACAGGACGGTCAGATGACAGCTAGCCGGAAGTAAAGTCTATGTAAATGAGGTGGATCTAAACACCACACATAATAGCACACTGCCGTAAATATATTTTTATCAATATAAACAATTTTACAAGCAAGCTCGCCTGGTCTATATATCTTATATGATAATATTAAAAAAATTGATTATATAATGAAAGTGCCAGAGGTACCATCATATTATCATCATATACTATTTTTGAAAAATAGACATGTCCAAAATTAAATTATTGGATCAACTAAGCATCTACTAAAAACTATTTTAAACTGCCATACTGATCGAAAAGTGACGTTAAAGATCAAACTTACTTACCACTGGGAGTGAAACAACTTGAGGAATATACCAATGAGCGCTTTGAGTTTCATATTGGGAAACACATGTGAAGTTCTCAGAAAAATCCATGTGAATGACAGCCATGTTTTCTGGTGCATTATTCGTAGTGTTATGGAAACTGTACTGGTATGCACCAGCTCCACGGGGTGACAACTCCCTATAAAGCTGGCGAACTGTGTGTTGCAGTGTGACAGCGACGTGTGGTGTGACATCAATCTTCAGAACTGTGTTGTAGTGCAGGCTCTGCAACAGGTCATTGAACTCGCTGCATAAAGGTGCCAGAGGCATCATCACATTTTCATCAAACTTTTTTATCTGATTATTTTAGTGTGAACATGCTGTTATTAGTTTGGTCTTTTCACTGTTATAGACATTTTTATATAAAAAATAGGATATATAAAAAACCCCTGTATTACTTACTTGCTAAATGGGAGATTGTTCTACTATGAATTGTCACTTAAATTGCCATCCTGGCCTAAAAGTGACGTTAAAAATCAAACTTACTTACCTACTTGTCACTCAAATGGCCATACTGGCCGAAATGTAAAATCACACTTACTTACTTGGAGCAATGCGTACATAGACATTGTTTTAACCTCATATGTGTATGCGGCTTGATGTAGAAAGATCAATGAGAACAGAAATGACTGAAGGATATCATATTGCCATACTTTTCGCAGAATAATGTGTGGACTTGACATAGAGGGTGTATCATGATAAAATTGTGGCTCGATCATTTTTTTGAGATACATCTTTTATTTGAAAGAGTTATACTTTTAGTATTTGTAATAAGCTCGACGTTTAGACCTGATAGTTTAAAAAATTGATAAAGCCGTCAAAATCTGTGGACTTGTACTTCAATATATCCTCTTTCATATTAGGATGGGAGCCCTCTGAAAAAAAAATTGAAAAAAATGTTTTGCTCTGTTTATGTTGGTGGGGTCCATGAAGTGTAATCGTGGATAGCTGGACACCGCGCACTGTGGGCGTGGATTGTGAAATTTGCTTGAACAGGGGAATCAATGTTTGTTATCATGGCGATGCGTGAGAGTGATCTACACACTAATATTGAAAACATCCCCACAAAATGTTAACGACGTAGCTGAAAACAAGCTTAAAATGGCTAAATATAGGTGAAATGTTAGTGATTCTAACAAAGCTATTTTTGACTTGATAAACTGTGGCCAAGCCTCAGCCGTGAGCGCCCGTAGGAATTACTACACTTATTTGTACCGTCACAATCAGTGGCTCAAATCTTTAGTTTCAGATACAATTTGGGCTATACGAAATAGAGTTCGTAAGCTGCATTATATTGAGCGAATAGATCATTTATATGATAAAAGTGTCAACGCTCGCATACATGTAACTCAATTATCTTTTATCATTTTATTCTATTTTTTTTTAATTAAATAGTGTGTGAAAATGGTGAATTAAACAAAAATGAAGTAAATTTTTCAAATATAAATTATATTTATCTATCATGTCACATAGTTCAAATTTGAATAGTTACTAAGTCATATCTAGCTTAAATAGAAGCAGGGATACATTTTATTTATAATACTCACAAAAAAGACGTTTTTATCGCTTATTTTAATATCATCATTAATATCATCATTACACTGATTAGACACATTTGTAATATTTTTATGCTTGAGAATGTAAATCGTTCAGACTTAGGCCCTATTGATCACAGTTTTTACATATTTGGTCCCGTTGTGCCCCTCACTAATACAGATAAACATACATAATACAAAAATGTATCAAACAATACCATTTATGTGGCCAAGAAAAGGGGATAGAGAAGTCCGCTGTTTTGATGATCGTGTGGTCTGCTGCTTCACCACAGCCGAGGCATCCATATATGCCCATAATAAGAGGAAAATTGTACTACAATCTTGTTTTTTACTGTTGTAATTGGTGAATAAAAATATCTCTATACCAAATAATCTGGATAACATAGAGGATTGAATAAATCACTGAATTAAAAAAATAATACTTAAAATTAAAAAGTGTCTTTTATATGTAGGCTGCGAATTATGTCGTCTATGCATAGCTACATTTATCTTGTATTAAATAAAAGTGTTATCATGTGTAGTTTATGTAATATGAATTGGTCTAATTTATGTAGCAATAGGCTTTCAATTTGTTAATCAAAGTTGAGAATATGTTGGAAGCCTTTAGTTAAAGGGACTGGCCCAGGCTAAAATCATCAAAAAATCGGTGATTTTATTTCGGGTTCTTAATATGACCATATGACGTAAGCATGTACATAGACTAGAACTGCAAATTTTTATAATTTTTGTCATTTCAGTCATCACCATTTTAAAGTATTTTTAGCTTATTACATCCACTATTTATTCTTCTAGGAACTTGATCACACTCTCCTTTCTGCGTATAGTAAAGTTGTATACCATGGATTTTTAACTGAACAATATCTTCGTCTTGATTCTTTTTATCGCTGTATTCATTTTTTGTCCTTTTCTTGTATGTTTCTTGCTCCATTTGCCTTCTTCGTTTTTCTCTTCTTTTTCACTGTGGAGTGAGTGCCATAGTGCCATCTCATTTTAGCTAATCTTCCGTTGTTGTTTTTGTCTGCAAGTTTATAATTATTATTACGCCATGTCTCGCCTAACCTTGAGTGTGTTTCGTTATTTTTTTGTTTAATCTATGCAATCCCATGCGTGCATGTGATGCCTAACAGTTTGATTATTTGAGCTCGTCTGACAGATTTGTCCTTTATTTGTGCTGTAACATGTCATCGAACTCGCTACAGCACCATCATATCATCAGCAAATTTTTTAAACTAAATATTTTAGTGCGAACATGCTATTATTAGTTTGGCCTTTTTACATTACCACTTTTACAATACAAAATATGATATTAAAAGGACTCCTTAGGATGAGAATTGTCAATTTTTTAAAATTTACTTCATATGTAGCTATATATCTCCTACATTCATCTCATCAATTGACTACAGCGTTTTTATCGTATTTCAATGTCACTTAAAAGACCATTTGTGCCGAAATGTGATGTAAAGCAATAATTTACTACTACTACTCATGTGATATGAGATCTGGTTCAGCACTTCGTCTATTTTATTTTTTGGAATTTCTAATGTCATTTTTGTAGTGTCAAGAGTTATTCCAAGAAAAACCGAACGTTGGCCCGGGCCTTCGAAGTTTAGAATAGTTGATATGAAAGCCAAGAGCCCGCAGTAAAGTGGGGGTACTGGGATGATTGCTAGTAGTAATACTTTCTGCCCTCTTTCAACAGTCTTGTGGGGAGAGCCTCACAATCTCTCAATTTGAGAATGAAGAGGGGGTTGATGACTCTATATCCCTTTTTACAGCCAAGTTACACAATATAGCAGATAAAAGCATACCCAAAACCTCGACAGTTCCCAAAAAACTCGACAAACCCTGGTTTGATGAAGGTTGCCGAAAGGCAATAGACAAAAGGAAAAAATCCTTGCAAAAATTTAAAAAACATCCAACTAGACAAAACTTTGACGGATATAAGAAAGATTACGCTAAAGCTCGCCGCACAATCAGTGAAGCCAAGCGGCAATCTTGGAGAGCATATGTCTCCACACTAAATAATAATACATCGGCAAAACATACTTGGCAAATGCTGCGCAGAATCAGTGGCAAGAGGAAAGATAAAACCATCAAGTACCTTGTCACTGATTCTGACACAATTAACAATAAAACGGATATTGCAGAAACGCTGGCGACATCCTTCGCTGCTAAATCATCGCCAGATCATTATCAGGAAAAAATTCGAAAGAGTAGGGACAAGGAGAAGGAGAACACATTGGACTTTGAGTCAGATAATGACGAAAAGTACAATGTTAATTTCTCTAAACGAGAACCAATTAAATCTATCGCTCAGGCAACTGATTCGGCAACTGGCCCTGATGAAATTCACTACCAGTTTCTGAAACATTTGCCTGATGTATCACTTGATCTGTTGCTTCTACTCTTGAATGATCTGTGGCAATCTCAGGATTTCCCAGATGGATGGAGAGAAGCAACAGTGATCCCGATCCCTAAACCTGGAAAAGATCGAACAGATCCTAATAATTATAGGCCAATAGCATTGACAAGTTGTCTTTGCAAAATCATGGAGCGCATGATCAATCATCGTCTCACATGGTTTTTACAAGACAATAACATAATAACTAAATATCAATGTGGTTTTCAAAAAGGAAAAAGCACCACAGACCATTTGGTCAGACTGGAGACTTATATCCGTCAAGGTTTTGTTAAAAACCAACATACAGTTGGAATATTTTTTGATTTAGAAAAGGCCTATGATACCACATGGAAGGGTGGTATCATGAAAGATCTCCATGAAATGGGCCTGAAGGGTAGATTACCCTTATTCATTGGAAATTTTTTGAAGGGGAGAAAATTTCGCTTGGACAACACCCACTCTTCACTAAATCCACAGGAGGAGGGTGTCCCACAAGGTAGTATCCTTTCACCAACTCTATATACCGTTAAAATAAACAGTATAATTGATGCTTTACCAGACGATATAGAAAAATCGTTATATGTTGATGATCTGGCTGTTTACTGCCAGTCGAGCAATATGGCAATAATTGAGCGGCGCCTGCAAGGTTGCCTCGATAAGTTGGTGACTTGTGCGGATGAGAACGGCTTTAAATTGTCTCCCACAAAAACTTTATGTGTACATTTTTGTAAAAAAAATGGCTTACAGCCTGAGCCCGATCTCAAACTATATGGACAACAGCTTCCTGTTGAAGAGCAGGTCAAATTTCTTGGTCTTTTTTTCGACAAGAAGCTCAGTTTTACTCCACACATCAAATATATGAAAGATAAGTGTAGGAAAGCATTACAATTGCTACGAGTTATATCCAGCAAGGATTGGGGTGGTGACCGGACAACCTTACTGAGGATTTACCGGTCTCACATCAGATCCAAACTGGATTAGGTTGTATTGTTTATGGTTCAGCGAGACGATCGTACTTAGCAGTACTTGATCCAATCGCGAACCAAGGTTTGAGATTATGCTCAGGGGCATTTCGAACATCACCCATCGAAAGTCTTCAGGTGGAGACCGGTGAGCCCTCTTTAGAGACTCGCCGGTTGAAGCTGAGCCTGCAATACTATATGAAAATGAAAGCAAATCCTGAGAACCCGGCATACTCGTGTGTGGTGAGCCCTGAATACAAGAGATTGTTTAATAACAAGCCAGGGACTATACCTACTTTGGGTATAAGGCTCCAACCCCATCTGGAGGACATGGAGGTGGAGCTCGACGCAATTAGCGTTGTGCGCCCACCAGAGTGTCCACCTTGGCTTCTTCAACAACCTAATATACTTTTTAACCTCTCAGATCTCAGGAAAGGAGACACCTGTCCCCTTGTCTTCCAGAGCATGTTGCTAGAGCTATTTTGTAGATTTCCGAGGCACCGGAAGGTGTATACTGACGGATCAAAGGAAGACAAGAGGACAGCTATGTCCTTTGTCTGTGATGATCATGAATTTAGTTGCCGCATCAACGATGAGGCTTCAATTTGTACAGCAGAGCTGTTAGCTATTGAAGCTGCCATCGAATACATATGGGATAGTAATGACGAGGAGTTCATGATCATCACAGACTCGCTATCTTCATTGCAGGCTCTTAAGAGTCAAAAACTCAACAACCCAGTTGTTTCCAATATTTTGCATATGTGTCACTACTTGTCTGGGCACAAGGACATTATTTTTTGCTGGGTACCCAGCCATATTGGAATACAGGGTAATGAACGGGCTGATGTTTTGGCCAAGGCTGCCCTGGATAAGACAAAACAGTTTTATTATATACCATATACTGATTTCAAGTATAACATCTCGGTCTACCTTGATGACATTTTGCAAGGTGAATGGAACATCAATGTCACCAGCAAATTGTTCGAGGTACAACCAATCATTAAGCGATCTTTTACACCAATGGAACGCCGAAGAGATGATGTTGTCTTATGCAGGGCCAGAATTGGCCATGCCTATTTCACAAACGGCTATTTATTGAGAGGAGAATTGCGACCTATGTGCTGCAATACTCGTCTCACTGTAAGACATGTCCTTCTCAGTTGTGCGAAATATGCGCAAATCAGAAGGAAGTATTTTGCATTTAATTCCTTATTTGAGCTATTCAGGGACACCCCTGCTGGTTTTATTATTCAGTTCCTTCGGGAATGTAGCCTATATTACATGTTTTAATTATTAGACATAGACTTTTTACACAATCACTCCAATTTCATGGAGATATAGTGACTTGATAAGTCGTTCATTTTATAATCACTTCATATTTTACATTATTTATACTGATATTTTTATAATCATTAAACTGTGTTATAGTGCAGGCGCTACAACATGTCATCAGACTCGTTACATATAGGTGCCAGGAGCATCGTCATCTTATCATATCAAACATTTTAAACTGAATATTTTAGTACGATCATGCTTTTATTGGCTTTGTCTTTTCTTTACTACTTTAACTATACAATATGGGATATTGTAATACCTGGAATTTTCACTTAAATGGCCATACTGGCCGAAAAGTGAACTAAAGCATTTTACTTACTTACTATGTCAAAACTGTTATTAATGCCATCCAATAAAAATTTTCTGTCTGGATGGTCTAAGGGAATTTGTGATTGCCAAACGTGGAAATTTAGCGCCGCCTCTTTGAAGCCAGTCTGGCAAGCCAAAGGTCGCTGATCTAGGCGTTTTTTAACGTGTCACCAGAGAGGTTTGCGGGCGGTTGTACAGCTTTCATGTGGCGATAGCGGCATTTTTCACCAAAATTAGAGTATCCCCGTTTTCTGCTGGCTATTGTTGATCTGGTTTTTTTTAACTGTATTTCGCTCCTGGTGTCAAAGGGTTATGGTCCGTAAGACGATTCTTAGGAACCAGCAGCTGCAGCTGCATGGTGGGTGATATTACTCCCCATTGTAAATTATGTGCGGCTTGCATCTCACGGTACATATGGTCGAAACTTAAAATGCTACTCCAGGTGTGCGAATCTGCGAAATCCAAGATCGTAACCGTATAGGATAGGTGGTAGTCCGTTTGGTCGTCGGTCAAGCAACCAATCTGACGTGGGTGAGCCATAAGTTTCATATTGGCAATGCCAGCGTAAGGGTGGTCATCGTCTAATTTGACTAGTGATAACTGGTCCGAATCAGTAGCAGACGACAGCACCAATTCTTTTTGCTTGTTGATCCTCCACCAACTTAGTTTGTCCTAGTTGTAGGTTCAGAGACCGCACGTCACAAGGTTTCAATAACACCAATGTCCTCCTCGTTGTGATGTCTTCCTGTCTGAGCACAGCCGTGGCTTTGCAAGATAAAACCCGCATTATGTGCCCACTCATCGAACTCGAGCTGGACTAACTCAGTCTCAACATTAGACTTGTTTTGACTGTCAGTCACACTCAAGCGTAGCACATTAAGAAACAAAAATAACAACAACAAAAATAAAGTAAAATATAATATAAACACTGGTCCGTGCGACGTACAGACCAGAGTGCCTTCCTCAGATTAAAGCAACGTGTAACCTGATGCCAACAGGACACAAACGTACCTGGGTGTACCAGACCCCTAAGATACCAGCTGCAGCCTCCTCGTATCTGACCATAATCTTCGGGCAGATTGCCAGTGGCGTACCCCTGTTCCTCCGCTCAACAGCAGAGCCAATGCAGCACCCGCATCAGTGCTGGCGCTGGTGTAGGCCGTGGTAGCCTTAAATAACCGGCAATAGCGTGTTTGACATTAGGTCTCTCACGTGGGATGAATGGAGTTACCCAAAGGGTAGAACGCTTTTATCGTACTACAATGTCACTTAAAAGACCTTTTGTGCCGAAAAGTGATGTAAAGCAATAATTTACTACTACTACTACTGTTACGATACATTTTAAACAACAAGGCTCACGATACATATACGTTTTAAATCAGTCTGCTTCAAGCATTTTGTATCATATCGTGAGCGTTGGATTGCAGCTTTACACATTATCACAATAAAAATGTATATAGAAAAGATCCATGGTGTTATATAGGTTTGGAATAAATAATAACAGGCATCATCCAGGAAAAGTGATGTTAAGAAACAATTTTACTCACCTACTAGACATGAAATTATCACCTTCCTAGCAGCAAGGCTTAATTGACACAGTCAGGACTCAGCGAGCCTTGTGTAGGAGTAGCGAGCTTTGCGGGGGAAGATGGATAATATGGTTCACACTACAAACTAACCTGTTCATAATGAGCTTACCATCTTAAGCTCCCGCTAGAATAAAAGATCATTGCAACGTCATAGATTTGGTGTTATATAGTTTTGGAATAAATAATAACAGGCATCATCCAGGAAAAGTGATGTTAAGAAACAATTTTACTCACCTACTAGACATGAAATTATCACCTTCCTAGCAGCAAGGCTTAATTGACACTGTCAGGACTCAGCGAGCCTTGTGTAGGAGTTGCGAGCTTTGCGGGGGAAGATGGATAATATGGCTCACACTACAAACTAACCTGTTCATAATGAGCTTACCATCTTAAGCTCCCGCCAGAATAAAAGATCATTGCAACGTCATAGATTTTATAGTTAATCTATGGCAACGTCTTTCACCTTGTGCAGAGCACATGCACTCCTGTACCGCACCAATATAGTTACTACTTTATCACAGCTGCAATACCATGACTCGTGTTTTGTAAACGAATAGCTTATAATGAAAACGACGTCGTATACATATTATATCGATGTTAAATAATGCGATATTATATTGAGCATGTATGTGACAAGAATTGTAATTCACGCGATACATGATATGGTCAAATTAGAGTAAAATATTTGCGTGCAGGACTTACGTTACGATACCCCCCCCCCCCCTCATAAGATATCGATTTTCTACAATAAACGTGTGAGAAATACAATAAAGATATCATATAATATAGAAATATATATAGTTATAAAATATCATTAAAATCCGGACATTACTTGGCAAGGCAGCAATGAAAGGTAAGGGAGCGAAATTTAATGAAATTTTTTTTCAATCGAATCAAAGTGTTGTATGTTAAAAAAATGTTTTTAAAATCAGATAGTCAATAGTTACGTAACTAATCAGAAACATCTATATGATGGGAAAAACTGATGCAAAGATATTTCATCTTCACAAACAATCTTGACATTTTGGCGAGTGAAGGAAAATACTCTCAAAAACCCACCATGCCATATCACACCACCCTCACATCATCATCTTTTCATTCATTTTTTTATTAGCCTTCAAAAGAAGAAAACATGCAAAAGTACAGTGAATACAACATTATATATGTAAATATTAAAAGGCACTTAGCATTAAATTTAGAAGTATTCTGTCTTGTGGATTGTTATTTCCTAAAAGTAGACATACACTGTCAGTCAGACCATCTTATTCGGCACATCCTTTCGTAAAATTATTCCTGACGACTCGCGAATAGGAGTCATCAAAAATATATTTCAAGAGGAATATGCCGTACTTTAGCAATCTAGCTTGTGATTTTTCCATTTTCAACATTGACTCTTTGGTTATGTGAACAGTACTAGAACCATACAGCAAAACTGGACGAATAGCTGACTCCCATACAGTGTAGGTACCATAGCATGTTTGCGTTCGTTGTCACATTACAAAAATCCAGCGCCTTGCATGGCGTAGCAAGCTCTTCTACAGGCGTTAATTCTCGTCTTATTCGCCAGAATGACACCCAAGTATTTAATGCTGTCACTATTAAAGGGACTGGCCCAGGCTAAAATCATCAAAAAATCGGTGATTTTATTTCGGGTTCTTAATATGACCATATGATGTAAACATGTACATAGACTAGAACTGCAAATTTTTATAATTTTCGTGCTGCGCACTTACCAGTTAGACTAGATATAGAGACGAAATTCCCGCATTTCTTATTTTTGACATGGTTGTCAATAATTACAAATCAGGAATTTCGTCTCTATATCTAGCCTAACTGGTGAATGCGCAGCACAAAAATTATAAAAATTTGCAGTTCTAGTCTATGTACATGCTTACATCATATGTTTGGTAACCAGGAGTATTAGTGACTCCAAAAAAATACTTTAATTTCCCGAAATGGAATATAATAAAATTGATTTTAAAAATATTGCCAAAGGGGGGCGTATTCCCCAGGGCTGGGGTAATACGCCCCCACAGCTGGGGTAATACGCCCCTATAGGTGGGGTAATACGCCCCCGGGTGGGCGTATTACCCCATTGTCTTTTAGAAATATATTTCATATTGTAAGTCCTGTATGTCGATGTTTCTAACGATGGCCGAATTGTCAAATGTACTTGCCAATCAGGCTACATGTTGAAGAATATAATATTCAATGTCAAAATTATTGACACTAGATAATCTTTATTGATGGCTGAGTTATTTTGCTCTCATTTAATCTGTATCAAATATACACATGTAGTTTTAAAAGTAAACAGCAAGCAACGGACTGCTTAGGCCTACTGTAGGTATATTCTAATGCTCTGTCATCGCCGTCATTTGTTGTCCAAATAGTAAAACAATAGATTTATTATTCTTTTTTTTTACTTTTAAACTTTGACATACAGCATGTGGCATTATCATTATTATCTCTAAATTTAAACAATTTATGTCACGAAATATGTATGCAAAGATGAATCAATGTCGACCGCAGCAGTTGTTTTACATATAACATGTATAAGTGGAAGCTATAATGAATAAACGCCTGTTAGCATGCTTCAGGTTAAAGTTTTCGTCATATCTTCTTTTGATTTAGTAAGCATCCTCAGCAATGTCAGCCGTTTTGAGATCATTTTGATTTCTTGTAAATTTGTGAAACAACGCATAAAAGCTGTACCATGAATATAGTGCAAATTATAGCACATGTCAGTTTTTATACACATGTAGGCCTACCAATAACATTTATATGTGAGAAAATCAACTAATTTTGTTGATAACATTTTGTAACAACAGCATATATAGAAGAATGAAAGAGAATGAATTAAATGCCAAATTTTCAAACAGTGTGCAATTCAAATATTTACATACAAAATATCAATATCAGGCTGTATATGATTTCTTACAGCAATGACAGTCATTCACATTAAAACTAACAGTCATCATTAGAGTCACAATTGTGGCAAATATAATAGCGTGTATTTAATGTACATTCTGTGTGGGACCAATGGTGGCATATCTGACATTCGATCCATTTCTCCCCAGGTTTACTATTTCTATAAGGCTCGCCGCATACCAGACATGGCCAGTCTTCATCATCAGAGGATTCATCAGCAATAGGTTTTTTTGATTTCTTCTAAATTCGTGAACTCTTATTAGCAGCGATTTTTCGTCCAGTGGGCTTAGCAGTAATAACAGTACCTGATGTTGATGGAACCGCGTCTTCTTCCTTGTTTTTTTGTGCCGTTTACGCTTAGTTTTGCTTTTTTTGTCTTTCTGTTTCTCCTCTAAAACCTTTTTGTAAGGGGATGACGTAATAACAGTCATACTTTCACATTTTCGTGTCCTCTTCCTAGGAGGAGCTTTGGGTATGCTACATAGCGCAGACACCAAGCTCCTTGCTGGGGGCTTAGGTGGTGTTTGCGGCTGATGTGTTGGTGGTGTCAGGACCTGATGCGGTGCTGCTATCAGGACTCGGTGTGTGGGATGCGCGTTAGTCTGTGACTGATGCTTTGTTGTTTGTAGTGCCTGATCCGCATGTGCTGGTGGAGCCTGAACTGTCTGTTTTGGTGGCCGTTGTTTCTCTGGCCTCATGTTTCCAACAGGAGTGATAGAAACTATGTTTCTGTTGTTATCTTGGATGTGCCCGCTCACCTCAGGCATGTCTGTATCAGAAGATTCAGTATTGTCTCCAGAGACATCATCGGTGACTGGTCTAACATTAGGTACATCTCCATTATCACGATTATCCAGATCTAATGGCTCATCAGTTATCTGAGATAAACAAATGATAAAAGTAAAAGTAATAAATATTTGTATCTTCAGAAGATAATTGTGCCATAGGCCTATAATTATGTGAATAATGAATTATTACAAATTCATGTTGATCATTTTTCGTGCGTTAAAGAAAGGTAGGCCTACGTCATATGTAATTAAAGGGACTGGCCCAGGCTAAAATCTTAAAAAACGGTGATTTTATTTTGACTTCTTAATATCACCATATGATGTAAACATATCCATAGACTAGAACTGCAAAAGTTATTTAATTTTTGTGCTGCGGATTCACCAGTTAGGCTAGATATAGAGACGAAATTCCTGATTTCTAATTATTGACAACCATGTCAAAAATAGGAAATACGGGAATTTCTAGTCTATGTACATGCTTACATCATATGGTCATATAAGGTACCCGAAATAAAATCACCGATTTTTTGATAATTTTAGCCTGGGCCAGTCCCTTTAATAAAAGTTCACACCTTATTCTACGAGCCAGTGCTTTGAACACATTGCACTCAAATGAACACCGTTTGAATACCATAGACACACATAGGGCCTGCAGGCCTCTCGTGAGCGCTATACCCAGCAAACACGAGGCATTGACCCAATGTTGATCTAATGTTGGTCCAACGTCTACGACGCTGGACCGACATTAGATCAACACCGGGTCAATGCCTCGTGTTTGCTGGGTATTTGCCATATAAAATGTCAGTATTGGGCTTAACGGTACACTGGACGTAGGTTATTGCTAGAATGTTGGTCCATCGTTTGCGACGCTCGCCCAACATTAAACCAGCATTGGGTGAATATGTTATCGTTTTTTGCTCTGTAATGCGGGTCACAATGTCTCGAACATAAAATAAATAAGGCGGTCCTTAACCCTTTAAACCCTCACGATGCTTTAAAGCATCATATTACATCCCGGAGAACAGACTTAATTTTCCTACAACCAAGGGTTTTAGAACGAACATTTCCATGAAACTCTTTTACTAATACTTGGCAATTTTCTTTAATTTTTCACTCACATCAAGTCATCTTTATGCGCTACAAGTCGAGAATTGCGACAGCAATTCGCGGCTTGTAGTGGATGAAGATGACTTGGTGAAGAGTCAAAACGACCAATCTACCTGGTACTAAGCAAAGGCCATTGGTCGTTTTGACAATCACCATCGCAAATTCAGGCTTGAAAGGGTTAATTATTCAGAAAAATGGCTGACTATATATTGATATCAGCATTTTCTTTACAAAATAAATGGGAAATTGATAGATATCAAACCTGTGCTGCAGCGAAATCAGCATCAGTGAACAATTGGTCATTACAGGGATAAAGACCACACACACGGAAACCATTGGTCGCTTTTTCAACCGTTGCTGAGCTGAAACAGAAATAAAACAGATATGCAATTATATATATGAGATATATAGAAATATACTAGAGTACAGTCCAATAGAATACATAAACTGATATATTTATTTATATATATATATATATAAGCTGTTTCTATATATTTTGTTGATTATAGGCTAATCCACGCTACTTGGGCTCTTGTTCTGAGACGATCTTACGAGGTATGCTCGATCTAAGCTTCTTATTCACTAAATGAATGTATACCAGCTAAGGTGTAGGCCCTACCTAACTATCACTTTAATTTTTAAGCTCGTCTCAAGACATAATCCAATGTCTATGTAATTTGAAGAAAAATCTGTGAGGTATCCCACAGTAAAATTCGCACCTGACATACGCTTTTCCAAATATGCCACCCATTTCGTAGAAAGTTATCCTCCTGCCAGGGTTAGTCGACATCCAGCTGTCTGCAGCCCGGTTGTAGGCACTCTTCAGTGACTTAAAAAAAGTCCTGTCTAATGGTTGTAGCTTATGTGTTGTATGTGGTGGCAAGGTTATCATAATCACGCCATGATCCCTGGCATACTCTATAGCCTGCAGAGTTTTGTGGCTATGGTGCCCATTAACAATTAAGATAGGCCTATGTGGTGTTCCAACCAATGTAAAAATGTGTCCATCCAGCCACTTGGTGTGGCAATGCCAGTCGAACCCGGCGGTGTGCCATGCATCAAGGTTGCGACCATGCGCTGCCTGGGCCAGATAAGGAAGGGAGGTATGTAAGTGCCCGTGGCACTCATGGCACACATGACTGTCACAGTTTTGCCTCGTTCGGCACTGGTCATTTTACCCACTTGCCTTACCCCTTTCGTGGCTAAAATTTTCCCAGGTTTTTCAACATTGGTTATTCCTGTTTCGTCGCCATTCCAAATTCTATCAGGTGATATGCCTACTTTAAAATCGTCTTGCAAGACTTCTTTAAATATGGTAAAAAATTTGTCAACCTGGGGGCGATTAAACCCGGTAGCTCGTGCTAATGTAGTCGCTTGTGGTATCCTGATTGATAATTCCTGGTGCCTCACTAAAAATAACTTCAACCAGTCAGGGCCAGCAATCTTGGATTCGTTATTGTATAGATGTTTGATATTCAAATCAATAGCGAGAGAGTAGGCAAGTTTTCTAACATCAATTGTGTTTAAGCCAAATAACGCCCTCTCCATGAGCTGGATGTGGTTCACTAAAAGTGTTTCATGCTCTTCACTCAGGACGGAGTGTCTCCCCAGCTTGATAAACCCTGGGCTTTCGACCTCACCATCCCTGTGACGACGAAAAGTCCTTCGGGGGATTCCAAACTCTCTAGAGGTGGCTTTGAGGGAAGTACCACCATGCAACCTCAGTAAAGCTTCTTGCATTGCTTCTGTGCCATGGCCGCGAAGGCCCTTCTTCTTAAAATATCGCATTTGGAAACTGTAACAGAATAACCATGATTGTATTGATAGATTATCTATATCGAACATAACATTATTAAGCTGACTTGCTATTTAAACGTGTGAGAGGTCTTCGGTTTTAAATTTTCAACTAGCCTAAATGTCAATAGAGCTAATTGATAAGTAAGTTCTAGGCCTATTTGTAAGGAATAATTAGGTTTGGAAAATGTGTACAATAATTCATTTATAGATCTATGGGGAATAATTGAATTTGGAATATGTATAAAATAATTAATTTATAGATATAGGCCTCTATATTTTTAATAATTATTAGGCTATAGGCCCCATTATTTTTTAATCAGGAATTTGCGTTACCATCTCCAGCCTACGACGCATTGACCTACTACTGGTTAAATGTTGGACATGCGGCGCTGGATCAACATCAGGCCTGAACCAGTAAACACAAAACATATGTAGGCCTATAACGTTTATACAATGTTTGAGCTACGTCGAAGACGTTTGGCAAATGTTTTTTTGTGTTTATTGGGAACGCCTCGTCATTGCTGGGTTACGCTATAAAATAATAAAATATTTAGGACTAAGTCTAAGATTGAACCTATTAACCCTTTACCCCCTAAGTTACCTTTTACAAATGTTCCCCCACTTGGAAGTTATGGCTCGTTGCCGCGACGCACAACTTCAAATGGGTGAAAATTATAGTTTAACTTGAGAGCCATTTATATTTCCAAATCCTGATCTTTAGACACGTATAGCAATTGGCCTAGTTTCCAATACGGCCTATCACTGTAACAGTAATTTATTCGGATAGGCCTAATAAAAAATAGTCGTAATTAGCAATGAAATGGTTAATTGCAAAGTCGTTGTTTGTTGCAATGATAAGATTTTGAAAACAGGCATGTGGGGCAATACGCCCCCCGGGGGCTCATTGCCCCAGCCTTGTGGGGGCGTATTACCCCAGATGAGTGCAAATTTTGTGACCTCTGTAGAGAGTAATTGGGGTATGTATTATCGCCCATTAATGTCCACTTTTGTGAAATAGCCTATTATTTTAACAATGTACTTTTTATATGTGTGCATGTTTAAATATATTAATTGCTGATCATTTTTTTTAATTTTAAACACGTTTTTTTAAAAGAAAAAGGCATAAAAACAAGAAGTACTCACCGTGCACCTGTTGAACCTCAGAAAGTCAAGACGATGTCTGTATAATCACCAGGTGTCGCTAAATGACTAATAAATCGTGCATTGTGACGTCATTTATAATTTGTTTTAAGGATAGACTGGGGGGGGGGGGGCGTATTACCCGGGGGGGGGGGGGGCTATAACCCCGTCCCACCCTAGGTGCCAGGAATACCACCATATTATCATCAAACTTTTTAAACTGAATATTTTAGTGCGAACATGCTGTTGTTATAAGGTTGTTCTTTTCACTTTACCACTTTTAGATCTCTGTAAATCTCGATGACATTTTGCAAGGTTCTTTGCAAGGTTCTTTTAAACCAATGGAACGCAGAAGAGATGACGTTGTCTTATATGCAGGGCCAGAATTGGCCATGCCTATTTCACAAACGGATATTTATTGAGAGGAGAATTGCGACCTATGTGCTGCAATACTCGTCTCACTGTAAAACATGTCCTTCTCAGCTGTGCGAAATATGCGCACATCAGAAGGAAATATTTTTTTCATTTAACTCACTATGTGAACTATTTACGGACACCCCTGCAGGTTTTTTTATTCAGTTCCTACGGGAATGTAACCTATTATATATTTTAATTATTGGACTTTGGCAAGTCTATATGTCAAGTTTTTATGTCTCAAACGCGACTGATGGATTATTACAATATGCTTGTGTAAGCTTATTTGTAAGCAAAACGCATTCAAATCTTTTTTGTTTACAGGAAAAAAAACAGTGGTTATTTTATTTTGCGATTTTAGGGATCAAAGGGTCAAACAGCACTTTTGAATTTAGGACATCCAAATTAAATCTAAAAAAAAATTAAAACACTTTTACACCCAAAAATGCCTACAGCAAATAATATTTAGCGAAATCCCGACCAGAATTATTACTAGAAACGTTATCATAACACTAACGTTAGGCTACATGCGTCCCGGTATGCGCCTATTATATTATAGGGTCTATTTGGGTAGGCGCCTATGGTAGACCTATTCCATTGAATATCTTATAGACCCCTGGTATAGGCTTAATAGAGGGTGCTCATGGGTCCTGGAAATTATGGATTTTTCCCAGTTCACGTTTTACCCTTTTTTTGCCCTCGCTATTTGCTTCTTATAAGGGAGAAATGATATAAATTAAAATATAGATAAAAATGGATATCAATTTTTAGTTTCGTTTTTTACACTATTTATAAACTGATGTTCGGACCCTAAGAACAGGCGATTCGCCGTTCGTTTGATTCGTTTTTTAACCCATGTGCACCCTCCTAATAGGCCTAATAAAAAGCTGCAAAATGGCCTACGAGGCTGCGGTATCCAGGAGCATAGCTACTAAAACAGCTGGGTAGCTCCCCATTGAACACGATACGTTTGCCCAGTGTTGTTTCAGTGTTGGGCGAGCGTCGAAGACGGTGGGCCAACATTAAAACATCATTGGGTCAGTGTCTTGTTAGCTATGATGTTATTTTCTAGTAGTCATTCAAGAAATATTCATACTAGAGGGGCCAACCCGGTAGGTAGGCCTATATTATGCCTATGTTCACTGTCTTTATCATTTTAGCAATGTCACTTATATAAATGTCCATTTGTGCTGAAAGGTGACGTAAGGCTATAATTTACTACTATATTTACTAGGCCTACTTCGGTTATATTATATGTTTAGAATAAACGATTTTTTAGCTCTCGTATTTCAATGTAAAAGTCGTATTTCAATGTAAAAGTCGGCCTAGTCCACTGTAACCTATGATTAGAGGAAAAACAACATAAAAAGATTGTCATTGAAAATGATTGATTTGAGCAATTTATATACCTGTTTCTCAAAATTGAAATAACTTTTTCTAAAAATTTCTACGAAGTGATGTTAAAATGCGTGTCCAAAACAAAGTGATTCTATCAGAAATTAGCGGGCTATGCATGTTTTTGCTTAATATTGACACGATACGTAGGTAGGCCTACTGGTAATAATTATTGTAAGTTGGATTCATAAATTATTCGTGATGTTAGAAGGCATTTATAACTTTAAAAAAAAATTCGACGAAGATGGGATTCGAACCCACGCGGGCAGAGCCCAATGGATTAGCAGTCCATCGCCTTAACCACTCGGCCACCTCGTCTACTGGCTGCTGCGCGGCATGCACGGGACTATAAGGGGAGATTGTATAATTGTCACTCGCCAGGGTGTGCACCAAACGGTCGTAAGCAAACCTGTAACACTGTGTAAGATTGTCGTTGCAGACATAAGTAAACAGCTTTTAAAAACCTTTATCCTGCTGATCACGACTATTGTCGTTTTTAATCTGTTTTATTAGTCGACCAAATCACTGTTATTGGGAATGAAAGTGTGTCTGAACATCAGGATTTGCAAATGTTTGTGCTCAAATTAAACAAATATGAGTAATTTTCAGCCAGTTGAAGTTGTGGGTCGCGGTAGCGAGACACAACTTCAAGTGGCTGAAAATTTAAATAATTTAACTTAGCAGGATAAGGGTTAATACACGATGGATTCAATGTTGTTTTAATGCTGGCCCAACGTTGCAGATGGGATCAACATAGCCAACTGCACATGTAGGCCTACTCATCCAACTTTTTAGGCCTATTATATGCGCTCACCAAACTTGTTTTTACTATTATCATGAAATAGGCTTAAAGATGTAGGATCAGGTTATGTTACTAATAAGCAGTTCTTGGACAAGTTCAATAATCGCTGAAAAAAATTCAAAATGGCTGATTGATTGCGATTATTCGCATTTTACGTTAATAATCTGACCTTGTGGGCGCGATAACTTAAAAAAAAATTCAAGTATCATCTTCAAATTTGTTATGCATGTTACTAATAAGCATTTCTCGGACAAGCAATAATGGCTGGATTTTTTTTTTAAATGGCTGATTTATTGTCATTTTTCGCATTTTACGTCAATGATTTTACCTTGTGGCCGCAATAATGACTTCAAGTTCAATAATGGTGGCGGACTATTGTCGAGTGTGCTCTTGTATTTATTCATTTTTTTATAGGCTCTACATGGATCTTCAGGTAGGCTTACAGTAACGTTAGGCCATATGTAGCAGTATTTAAATAGACACAAGTGTGGCGGTGTTCTATAGACCTACGTATTATGCTGTCTGGAAAACAGCTTGGCTGGCTATTACCACGCTGGATAACAATGATAACATATTGATTGATTGATTGATTGATTGATTGATTGATTGATTGATTGATTGATTGATTGATTGATTGATTGATTGATTGATTGATTGATTGATTGATTGATTGATTAGCCACTAATCTAGCAATGGTGCAGCCACCCCTTGGACGAAGGAGTGCTTGAAGTCATCGTATAGCCTACTACCACAAATTGACTGGAATAGTATGTTCGTTTAGAAGAAATTTCCTTGTTTTTGTCATTTGTTTGTGGAACGGGCACAGCACATCACACTCGACGCCAATGTGTGAATAATAAAACTGAACACTGGGAACTTATTTTTTTTATTATTGTTTGGCGATTTACTCCTTTTAGGCTTATAGACTTATTACACCCTTGTGATTGATGTTTAAATATTTCGCTAAGCAATTTGAAATTTTATCAGCGAATGGGCAGAATTAAATAGCTTTTTACTATGTGATACTGAACAACTATTTAATTTTGCAAAGCATGATTATTGTCTGTATTTACAGTTAAAACACGTTAATTGTGTTGCTTATACAACTCTTGCTACTTTACTTATATAGGCCTAATCATGTGATATATAGAATGTCAAAAGTCTCATTTTTGGATCAAAATTAGTGATTTGGACCGCGACCATTATTGCTCATATTTGTAGTTGAGGTCATCTAATATCAACGAAAAATGTTCTAGTTTGCTTGTCCTTCCGTGGCATGAAACGTGCCTGTCGCCACACTGGCTATTTGAATTGCAAACAGAACATAAATTACAATTAAACCCGTGGTCACTGTGGAACGGCATATATGCTAATTTGAGTAATTTTCTGATGTATCGTCATGATTATACCGTTACCTACATGTGTAAAAACAGTTTATACCGAACGTTCAACGATTTCCAGCATGAGCACTATATACCCTGTGTAGCGTGCGGATCATCTCTAGTAATGATTTTATATTATATTTAAAAAATATTTCATGATATAGCCTATTACTTGATAGTGTCTCATAAGTCAGAACTGACTGGTCTCAATATCTGTTTGTATTACTGTATTGTTTTAAAATGAATTGTGGGTGACATCCTAATAAATTTTATTTGACTTGACTTGACTTGACTATAAAATTTAGGATGCCAGAACCCATTACATGTTTTTCAGTGGGTTATTTTGAAATTGAAAACAATCACGTGAGCTACCATCTGAAAAATATTTAGGTATTGCATCACAAATTTTAGAATTCTCGCAATTTAAATCATTCTATAGAGACTGTTTTTACACATAGAAATGTAAAGGGGCCTTTTAATTAAATGATTATTTACTGTATGACTGTAGTTTATGGTCTAGGGGTCTATATTAGAGACCTGCCCGCACTAGCCCGCGTTATGTCGACCCACACCCGCTGCCCGCGCAGGTTTCTAGTCTCTATATATGCCCATATGGCACAGTGCTTTCATCACATTGAATAACACCACTGCGCCGCCACCCCCACATTAACCCTTGTCCTGCTGAATTGCTTTAATTGTATTTTTCGTCATTTGAAGCTGGAATTGCTAACGCAATTTCTAGCTCCAAATGACGAAAAATAAGACCATTTATGAAAAATAATGTGTGAAAATTACCATTTTGATTGACTGAGCATCTATCACAAACTATGTTATGGATTTCAGTGGCATTTTATTTGCTTTGAAACTTACTCGAAACCGGATATATACGGCTCCAGCAGCACAAGGGTTAACACATCAAACCAGAGACATTGTCTTAGCGTTGTTTTTATGTTGGTCCAGCGTCGTTGACAGTGGCCCAGCATCAAAACAACGTTGAGTCCATGACTATCGTGTTTGCTAGGAAACTAGGTGAGCGTCTAGACATGACATCGGCAGTTTTTATTGTAATGTAATCATGTTGCTCTACTTTCTGGTTGCGTCCTGTCTAGCCCATTAGCCTGGCGCCATGGCGCCTATCGTCGCCGTGATAATAAGCTGGATGTGACGTTGTCATATTTTTAATATCCCCTACTTCTACCTGAATTTTTATGTGATATATGATCATATAGACTAAAATGCTTGTAATATTTTCCTATACATTGTATAGATATTATACATCATTGCTTCACATGCACTTCATTTTATATCAAAATGAAACCTTTTATTCGCTGAGAGTTAGTTAGATTTTATAAACAAATTTCCTAATTCATTTATTTATTTATTTATTTATTTATTTATTTATTTATTTATTTATTTATTTATTTATTTATTTATTTATTTATTTATTTATTTATTTATTTATTTATTTATTTATTTATTTATTTATTTATTTATTCATTCATTCATTCATTCATTCATTCATTCGATCATTTTTTCATTCATTCATTCATTCATTCATTCATTTATTCATTCATTCATTCATTCATTCATTCATTCATTCATTCTTTAAAACAGATAGCAAAGATGTTTTGGACTATCTAGAATATAAATGTCTGCTAGATATGCAAACGGTGTTTATTTGAATGCGATATGGAGCGATACAGCACTTGTCCAATGAATAAGGTGTTTGCATATCCGTATCGCTTCAATTGGCAAATACAAATATTTGTACACAGGGTTTATCCAAGGAATTTGTGAGTGGGGGGGGGGGGAGGGTTCCGGAGCGCTCTGGGTCTACGCCGGCCACCCGTTTCGCCTGCCATCATGATGGAGAGTGTGCGATGGGGTTTCACCCTTTAGCACCCTGAAAATTTTCTAATATGAGACCTTCCAATGTAAATTACAGGGCTATATTTAAAACCAGTATTTATATTGATGCACAATGGTACAGTTGACAAAATTGTGGTTCAGATTTTGGGGGGGGGGGGGGCAATAATCTTGAGTCTGAACAGACCCAGTCCCCCTCCCCCTGGAAAAATCCGCTGAAATATTTTTTGTAAAAACTATGGAGACCAAATTTTTTTTTCCAATTTGAAATATCCAAAATGTCTTTAGTCAGCTTTTTCCGCTTCATTTGAATACCTATGTTAACGGTCTACGGCAATTAGAAATGTTTTTATAGTCTTTCAGCGCGGCGATCAACTTTAGACGTCAGAATTTGACGTCTAAAGTCGATCGCCGCGCTGAAAGGGTTACAGATATAAAATTGAAATTGTTGCCTACTTAAAGTTGTGACTCGCTGCCGGTGACCTGTTAACTGTTATTGTTGTTTTAGTGGCCTGCCGGTGACCTGTTAACTGTTATTGTTGTTTTAGTGGCGAGCTGGTGACCTGTTGATCTCAGACAATCTGGCTGTTGCTCACCTGGCGATGCCGGACACACAAATATCACGGGAACAGATCGGTCTCAGAGTGATGAACAGGACGGTGATCAAGGGCGTCCACGAGCCGAGAAGACCCGAGGAACCCAGACAGTCTAGCTGATTATCAAACTCCAGGAACACAGGCAATGTAGCTGATTATCAAACTCCAGGAACACAGGCAATGTAGCTGATTATCAAACTCCAGGAACACAGGCAATGTAGCTGATTATCAAACTCCAGGAACACAGGCAATGTAGCTGATTATCAAACTTCAGGAACACCGGCAGTCTAGCTGATTATCAAACTTCAGGAACACAGGCAATGTAGCTGATTATTAAACTCTAGGAACACAGGCAGTCTACCTGAGTATCAAACTTCAGGAACACCGGCAGTCTAGCTGATTATCAAACTTCAGGAACACAGGCAATGTAGCTGATTATTAAACTCCAGGAACACAGGCAATGTAGCTGATTATCAAACTCCAGGAACACAAGCAGTCTACCTGAGTATCAAACTTCAGGAACACCGACAGTCTAGCTGATTATCAAACTTCAGGAACACAGGCAATGTAGCTGATTATTAAACTCCAGGAACACAGGCAGTCTACCTGAGTATCAAACTTCAGGAACACCGGCAGTCTAGCTGATTATCAAACTTCAGGAACACAGGCAATGTAGCTGATTAATAAACTCCAGGAACACAGGCAGTCTAGCTGATTATCAAACTTCAGGAACACATGCAATGTAGCTGATTATCAAACTTCAGGAACACAGGCAGTCTAGCTGATTATCAACTTCAGGAACACAGGCAATGTAGCTGATTATCAAACTTCAGGAACACAGGCAGTCTAGCTGATTATCAACTTCAGGAACACAGGCAGTCTACCTGATTATCAAACTTCAGGAACACCGGCAGTCTAGCTGATTATCAAACTTCAGGAACACAGGCAATGTAGCCGATTATTAAACTCCAGTAACACAGGCAGTCTAGCTGATTATCAACTTCAGGAACACAGGCAATGTAGCTGATTATCAAACTTCAGGAACACAGGCAGTCTAGCTGAATATCAACTTAAGGAACACAGGCAATGTAGCTGATTATCAAACTTCAGGAACGCAGGCAGTCTAGCTGATTATCAAACTTCAGGAACACAGGCAATGTAGCTGATTATTAGACCCGAGGAACCCATGCAATGTAGCAGATTCTCATAAAAACTGCTACTCCTCTGAACAGTAGGCCTATTAGATCTATAAGGAAATGTAAATCTGGTTATCAGGTTATGTATTAATTGCTAGAGCACTGATGTCGACTACAATAGCCATTCTGTCTTCTTCTTAGCCCCTGTACACTGTGTAGAACCCCTGATAACGAGCTGTTCACAGTAAAATATGCCTTCAATCTTGAAACACTGATATATATTGGGACTTAAATTTCAAAAAATTCAAAAAATTTTCAGTCACTTGAAGTTGTGTGTCGCTTCCGCGACACACAACTTCAAGTGACTGAAAAGTCAAATTGAATAACTTAGTGCTCTAGGTATTAAAGTGGTGGTTCACTGAGCTGCACTATTTTCGCCACAAGGGTAGGCATATACCCGGAAATAAATAGAACACAGTGACGGTTATCCGCCGACCACTCACCGACTGCACTTGTGTTTCGTGTATATTGCCTAAAAAACATAGCCCATGCAGCAGGCCTGATTTCATTACTGCCTAGTAGCTGCATGACCCATGTGATAATGTAAGATCGACAAAACAGCCGAATCTTAATCGAGTGTGACTGTTCATTTGTTCATACTGTTGATCTGGTAATATTCGTGAGGTTTTAATTTTCACGAATTTCGCGAAGAGGAAAAATTCGCGAATTTAAGAATCTCGCGAAAATTATTATTATAATAGCGCTATTCAAGAAAAATGAAGATTCGCGAATTTTCAACTTCGCGAAAATATAAACACGCGAAAATTACCAGATCTACAGTATATCCATAATATAATTAATTGAAGAAACAAACCCCGCAATTTTCAGGTCCTACCTAGGCCTACATAGCAATATAACTGGCTGTGATTTACCGTGTTGTGTAGATATCTCATCCAAAGAACCACGCCAAATAACTGTATGTTTAACCTGTGAGTTATAAAACAGATTGCTAACAAATGTTTCATCGAATGGAACAACAAACTCGTGATAAAATATATTCAGATACTGTGCTGGCTTAACAGGAACAATAATTTATGCACGTAAAATAGTGGTGTGTTATCGTTTAATCACCCTTGTCCTGCTGAATTGTTTCAATTGTTTTTTTTGTCATTTTAAGCTGAAATTGCTAGCGCAATTTCCAGCTTCAAATGACAAAAAAAATTTCTCTGTTTTTAAAATTTACATCAGATCTTCCAAATTAAGTTATTTGACTAACATGACTAAATGAGCATCCACTACCACAAACTATATTATCCATTTCAATGACATATTATTTGATTTAATATATAATTATATATACGGGCGTAGCAGGACAACGGTTAAAGCGACACAATCAGGCTAAAATCATCAAAAAATCACTATTTGTATTTCGGATTCTTAATCTGGCCATAAGATGTGAAGATGTCCATAAAATAGAGCTGCGGAAGTCTTTTACATTTTGGGCTGCTGTGACAACGTAGCAAGTGTGGCAAAATGAAAGCCCAATTTATCAGTCATTCCCGTATTTTTTTTATTTTAGACATGCATACATGTCCGAAATTAAATTTCGTCCTTATTTCTCGCTAACTGGCAAATGCGCAAAACAAAATTAAAAAACAACTTACGCATATCTAGTCTATGGATATGTTGACATATTATGGACATATCAAGGAGCCAAACTAAAAATACAGATTTTTTGATAATTTTAGCCTGATTGTGTCGCTTTAAACCCACCACATCGTGTCCAAAAATGTTTTTTAAACCTCAAGCGTTTGAAGAATCACATTAATGTAGGCTATCTGCCTGATAATGATGAACGGTGCTCAACTCTTACAGTGCGGGGATCGACTTTAGTCGTCAGAATCTGACGTCTGTAGACGTCAGATTCTGACGACTAAAGTCTATCCCCGCGCTGTAAAAGTTAAAATATTTCTAATGACCGTAGACCCATAACATAGGTATTCAAATGAATCAGAAACAGCTGACTAAGACATTTATGATGATTTAAAGTTAAAAAAAAAACAGAGATGTTTTTACCAATTAATTCAGCGCTTTTAGGGTTAAAACCCGAGCTGGGCTAATACCAGATCAACATCGATGTAACATGGGTTGTTATCAGGTTATAGAATCCAATGAACAAACACACTTTTGATATAGAATGTTTTTTCAAGTTTGTATAGCTAGTTTGAAGAACAAGAGTGATATCGGCGGTGATTGGCCGATCTCGTCATGTGATAGGCTGAACCACTCTTCGATTGTTCGGGGGTGGAATACTAGTCTGGTCCGTCATATCAATAACCGAATAAGGAACTATAAGGCGTATTCAAGCTCCGAGGCGTAATGGTCAGACACAATAAGGCCAACAGAAGAAAGTGCATGGTTTTCAAATGAGCAGTTACTGTTTTTCGCCTATGTGCGGCAGAAATTCAACATTCCAAGGGGTGATTTAATTACCACCTGACAACGCATATCATCATGACCATGGTTTACACATCATAATCCATGTTCACCAGCGACACTTGTTGTAATAACTTCGTATCTGACTGTCAAGCCTGAATTTAAAATGAAATCTTCAGTCACTACAAGCCGCGAATTGCTGTCGACTTGTAGTGGTTGAAGTAGGTTGCAGATGTTAGGAAATTGTTGTTCTAAAGCCCTTACATGTAGGAAATGGAGACAGTCTTCATGGGTGCAAAATAATGTGTGGATGTATCATGAAGTGTCAAAGGGCTTTAATATTTATTAATAGCAGAAATACTTTATTATGTATTTCTTGTTTTTGTTATGCACATCACAAATAGTCTGTATGTTGTACTGCAGTTTTGCACACTATTTGTTGTGTTTTTCTATGATACATATCGCTGTTATAAATGTCATAGGTGAGGTATAGGCAAATACAATCATTGTTTGTGATATATCCATTGAAATGAAAGGCACAAAGCGTGAGTATATTCTAGCAAACATGAGACGTTGGCCCAACATTGGTTTACTGTTAGTCCACCGTCTACGACGTTGCCCCAGTAGTAACTTTGCGTCACCGTGTCATGTTTGCTGGGTATGCTCACACATCTTATTACTGTAACGGGTGTCATATGTTCCCATATCGCACTGAAACGTACACCGTTTGTACATATTATTGACAATGATAATTGTTTAGCTTAATCATGATAACACAGGCAATGGAATATGGACATATCAACACTAGAAAAACATTTCATGATCTAGAATGGTGCTGGGCTACGAATTGTCCCATATCTGTAAACTATTATTACGTAAACCTTTTCCAGGGAATAGACTTTGTGAGTTGTAATAGACAGCGAAGATACAGTGAACTACAAGACACGAGGAGATGAAACGATGTTGTATAATTTATCAAGCCTTAATTTACCATTGTCATCTTCATCCACTACAAGCCGCGAATTGCTGCCGCAATTCTCGACTTGTAGTGGACGAAGATGATTTGATGTGGTTTAAAAATCAAAGAATATTACCAGAAAATTACCATGTATTGGTGAACTAGTTTCCTGGAAATTTTCGTTCTAAAAGCCCTAGTTGTAGGAAAATTAAGTCTGTTTTCATGGATTTAAAATTATGTTTTAATGCATTGTGAGGGTTCAAAGGGTTAAATGCTTTGCCATCGTCGCAGACCGTGGCCCAACATTAAAACAGCATTGGGTCAAGGTATCATGTTTGGTGTGAGATTTCTCAAGGGTAACACGTTTTGGAAAATAGGTATATGATTCTGTGAAGCAAGCTGTGTTCACTGATTCCTAAATAAGTGATCAACCTTTACAGCACGGGGACCGACTTTAGACGTCAGTATCCGTCGTCTACCGAGGACAGATACTGACGTCTAAAGTCGGTCCCTGCACTGTGAGAGTAAAACTATTCAAATCAAACAGAAAGAACTGACAAAGATATTTATGATGATTTCAAATTGAAAAAACCCTTCGGCCTCCATGGTTTATACAAAATAATTCAGGGCTGTAACCCTTACAGCACGGGGATCGACTTTAGACGTCAGAATATGATGTTTGTAGACGTCAGATTCTGACGTCTAAAGTCGATCCCCGCACTGTGAGAGTGAAAATATTTATAATGGTCGTAGACCCATAGCATAGGTATTCAAATGAAACAGAAAGAACTAACTAAGACATTTATGATGATTTCAAATTGAAAATAAATTGATCTACATGGTTTATACAAAAATATTTCAGCGCTTTAAAACCGTATTTAGATGGTTTCAAGCAAGTTTCCAATGTCACTAAATTTGTTTCAATGAATCAAGTATTCGCCTAAAGGCTCACACCTTATCAGTTGGACGAGTATTGTATATTGAAATCAGGTATTCGACTAAAGGCTGAGATTTTATCCATTAGACGAGTATTGTACATTAGAATCAGGTATTGGCTCAAAGTCTCACGCCTTATCCATTGGACGGGTGTTGTACATTAATTTGGTACATTGTTTGTGGAGGATATTCAGTTCACTAAATATAGTACAATACATGGAGATCTACTTTTCACTTATCAAATTATTTTTCGTCATTTGAAGCTGGAAATTGCGTCAGCAATTCCAGCTTCAAATGACGAAAAATACAAACAAACAAATCAGCAGCAGAAGTGTTAAGGGTTATGATTGGCTGATGTCCAAGGATGATAAAGTTCACACACGTGTCCTCCTGTTGAAATAATACTAGTTTGATTACAGTGTAAACAAGATGGCAAGGTCATGGTCAAATTGAAAAAACCCTTCGGTCTCCATGGTTTATACAAAATAATTCAGGACTGTAACCCTTACAGCACGGGGATCGACTTTGGACGTCAGAATATGACAATCGATCCCCGCACTGTAAGAGTTAAAATATTTATAATGGCCGTAGAGCCATAGCATAGGTATTTAAATGAAGCAGGAAGAGCTGACTAAAACATTTATGATGATTTCAAATCGAAAAAAAAAAAATGATTTCAATGGTTTATACAAAAATATTTCAGCGCTTTAAAACCATATTTAGACGGTTTCAAGCAAGTTTCCAACCAAATTCAATGTCACTAAATTTGTTTCAATGAATCAAGTATTCACCTAAAGGCTCACACCTTATCCATTGGACGAGGGCTGTACATTAAAATCAGGTATTCGCCTAAAGGCTCACACCTTATCCATTGGACGAGTACTGTACATTAAAATCAGGTATTCGCCTAAAGGCTCACACCTTATCCATTGCACGAGTGCTGTACATTAAAATCAGGTATTCGCCTAAAGGCTCACACCTTATCCATTGGACGAGTGCTGTACATTAATTTGGTAAGATTGTTTGTGGAGGATGATCAGTTCATTAAATATAGTACAATTCATGGAGATCTACTTTTCACGTATCAAATTATCTTTCGTCATTTGAAGCTGGAAATTGCGTCAGCAATGCCATCTACCAATGACGAAAAATACAAACAAACAATTCAGCAGCAGAAGTGTTAAGGGTTATGATTGGCTGATGTCCAAGAATGATAAAGTTCACACACGTGTCCTCCTGCTGAAACAATACTAGTTGATTACAGTGTAAGCAAGATGGCAAGGTCATGGTCAACGCAACCACTTATACCTACCTGATATTGACGCAGATAATCATGATATATGACCATGAAATATTTCACAATAACAAAAAATTCTAATTGTACACTTGATTTCACCTGAATATATATATTTCGGCCAAGCTATTCCATCCTATATCGTCAGTGTCCCGTCATGCTCGATCGACGAATTGGACCGATACATGGACAATGCTAGTGAACCTGATTCGAATTTGCAGCGCCTCTGAGCTCGGGAACAGAGGATTAAGGCGCGGTGTAAGTCTTTAGTTTTGATATTTCAAATCCCACGAGTACCACTAGACACCTGTACCAGCAATATTACAGGGCTCCCCCGGTCATGGAAAATCATAGAAAAATAAAATCCAGGCCTGGTAAAGTCATGGAAAATGACAATTTGGCCAAAAGTCATGGAATTTAGCATTTTTATAAATGTCTATCGCATTTCTTTTGAGAATAATGTGTTCATTACCTACACTTTTGACACCCAATGACACTGACAGTCCACTTATATCGGTGAAATATTTTACACTCGAAAAGTGATCGGACCGCTGTGGTGGTGGAGCCTCTACAGTTTTAAGTATACATATTTATATTCGTTTAATAAGTCATGGGATTTTCTTAAAAAATGGTCGTGGAAAGTCATAGAATTTCATGTCCATGTGTCTTTAGGAACCCTGTATTACTTTTGCCATTTGATCAGCTCAGTTCTAGCTACGACGTAGCCGGAACTGATCTGAGAAAATGTCAAAAAAATATTGTTAAACATGTGAAATATTGTTAAATGTGAAACCCCAATCATTATGACTGAGCTAAGAAAATATCAAAAGTAACATTGTTAAACATGTTAAATATTGTTAAATGTTAAACCCAAATCATTATGACCGAGCTGAGAAAATATTAAAAGTAATATTGTTAAACATGTTAAACGTAAATCATTGAGACTGCGTTGATGATTATGATTAAGATGGTTAATTGATGGTTAATATTTTTATTTCAACCCTGGAGACCAAAGGGTTTTTTTTCAATTTGAAATCATCATAAATGTCTTGGTTAGCTCTTTCCGCTTCGTTTCGATACCTATGGTATGGGTCTACGACCAATGTAAATATTTGAATTCTTTCAGTGCGGCACCGAGTTTAGACGTCAGAATCTGACGTATATATACGTCAGATTGTGACGTCTAAAATCGGTCCCCGCGTTTAAAGGGTTAATTCAAGTTAGAACATTTAACCATCATTGAAGTTTAACCATTACAGCGCGGGGATCGACTTTAGTCGTCAGAATCTGACGTCTGTAGACGTCAGATTCTGACGACTAAAGTCTATCACCGCACTGTAAGAGTAAAAATATTTATAATAATCATAGTCCCATAACATAGGTATTCAAATGAATCAGAAAGAGCTAACTTGGACATTTATAATGATTTCAAATTGAAATAAACACTTTGGTCTCCATGTTTTTTACAAAAATATTCAGCGCTTTAAGGGTCAAAGTAACTCCTGCATGGCAAAATGTACCAAAGGTTGACCTTGAATTCATATAATCATGATAAAGGAATACGTATCGAATTTTGTATAAGCACAAGCTGTATAGACTGATAGACGCTTGAAGTGGACTGTTGTTAGGACTGTTGATGCCTAGTAATAAATTATTATTATACATGTTATTACTGTATTATATGATCACAATGCATTGCATGTTATGTAGTTCTGATGTTATATCATGAATTATGTTGTTATAGATTAAAGCGTCTCATTGGATTTCACCATCGAATAACGAAATGTTAAACATGCACTAGGTCTAGCTCATTATTACATTGAGTTGCACCATAGAATGACGAAATGTTAAACACGCACTAGGTCTAGTTTACTATTAAATTGAATTGCACCATAGAATAACGAAATGGTAAACACGCATAAGGTCTAGTTCACTATTACATTGAATTGCACCATAGAATAACGAAATGTTAAACACGCACTAGGTCTAGTTTACTATTAAATTGAATTGCACCATAGAATAACGAAATGGTAAACACGCATAAGGTCTAGTTCACTATTACATTGAATTGCACCATAGAATAACGAAATGTTAAACACGCACTAGGTCTAGTTCACTATTAAATTGAATTGCACCATAGAATAACGAAATGGTAAACACGCACTAGGTTTAGTTCACTATTACATTGAATTGCACCATAGAATAACGAAATGTTAAACATGCACTAGGTCTAATCCACTATCACATTGAATTGCACCATAGAATAACGAAATGTTAAACACGCATAAGCATAGAATAACGAAATGTTAAACACGCATAAGGTCTAGTTCACTATTACATTGAATTGCACCATAGAATAACAAAATGCTAAACACACACTAGGTCTAGTTCAGTATTATATTGGATTGCACCATAGAATAACGTAATGTTGAAACCGCACTAGGTCTAGTTCACTATTACATTAAATTCACCATAGAATAACGAAAAACAAAATGTTAAACACACACTAGGTCTAGTTCACTATTACATTGAATGTCACCATAGAATAACGAAATGTTGAACACGCATTATTATATCTAGTTCACTAACATAATGTTGTGTATATGGACTTTGTAATTAAAGAGTCACCTATATTACTTTGAAAACTGGCAGGTGTGACTCTTTAATCCCAAAGGACGATATAATGTTGGATTATGTATTATAATTAGCGGTGTTACGATACATTGTGTGTATATCGATACATATCCTGATACTCGACTTAAATATCGATCCGTATATTATAGTCGGGTTGCCATATGGCCAATTCTTACTCAACCTTGCATTTTGGAAACCCCAAAGTTTTTTTGCTGTTTTGATATGCTGAGATAGTCTACTTTAAGAATCCACTTGGCGCAATTTGTGGTAGGCTGAGCATTTTGCATAAATTAACAAAATCCAAAATGGCCGCCGGTTACTATTATAAATTCATATTTTTGTTACTATTTGTGATAAAGCAACATCTAATATCTCATTTTCGTGTATGAAATACCTGTTAAATCGATTGTTGGCATTAATAATGCAATTGAAGGTCAAGGTCACATCGAAAGTTCAAGTTCAACTGGTATGAAAAGGCAAGGTTACTAAGAAAGCTGTCTGCTTATCTAATTCAATCCAACATTTAGTCACAGGATGCAGTAATATTGGGCTATGCTATCAAATTTATCACCTTATTGGGTTCAAGGAGATGCTGCAAGAGCTTTATAGTTGTGGTTATATAGTAAACTATGACGAAGTTGTCAAGTTTAAGCGATGCTCAGCACGCTTCCTCCTCCAAGAGAAACGGCTCTTGTCCCAGGATCCCCCTCCAGTTGTGAATGGTCTGATTTCAGCATGGTTTGATAACTTTGATGTTGTGGTGTTTACGCCAAATGGGTGTCGTGACACCCACTAGAATTCATGGAGAATTCTAGCATTGCCAGTTCCTGCAGTGCGCAATTCCTTTACTCCACCATACACATCCCAAAAACCCTATACCCAATACCACCAAACCTGCTGTGACACTGTCTGACCAGGACCTCTGGTCAAAATCTGAGATAAATTCTGTACAACAAAGTTTAAAACGAGCACACAAGGAGAATATTAAATGGTTGATAAACAATATAGCAGGAGTGAAAAGTCTGGAGAATATGGAGTTGAATATCTCAAATGGCTCGCGAATCTTCTGAATCTGCTACCCTTCCTCCTTCGACACAATATCATTATGGCCCTCTTAGTGATAGCCCACCAACCCACATTGATACTGTCCTGACACGCATGACCTACACAGAGGAATTCCTGAATAACTTGAGAATGAAGCAAATTTGCCTTATAGCTGATATGCAACTATACAAACTTGCCATGCAGATCATGTGATCTGATCCAAAAAGTAGGTAAAACTTTGCAATACGACCTGGAGCACTGCCCTTGTGCCTGGGTTCCATTGGTACTATCATGAAGGGGTTAGGCCTTGAAGAATATCTCCAGGCAGCATATTAGGGCATACCAAACATGTTAAATGGAAAGAACTGGTCACGTGCTGTTCGGGGATTCCACATGGTGTCTTCTGGTCTGCTTCTCAAAGTTATGTTTGATGCTCTGCATCCAGATGACACTGCTAAATTCGAAGAGGCCATGACCTCTACCTTATAGAGGGCAAGTGAGTCATCAACGGGAAGGTTGTGGGTGGATGGCTTTATCAAGTCACCATCGTTCACCAGCACTTCGAGCTGAGCGAGAGGGAGACTGGTTCCTGCATCACTACTACCTCAGAGATATGTGGCGATATTTCCATGATTGTGCAGAAAGCGACATAATGCAATATTCACTCACTCAGAGATATTTTACCATATTTTTTTGCATTCCTGGAATTATGCCAGGTATATATTAGCTATTCACGTACATGAGATGAGACAGATAGCTGGAGAAGGCATAAAGGCAGACTTCCTCAAAGGCAGACATGTATGCCGGCACAATAATGGAAAGCTGTGTTTCAAGATCAATTTGAAAAGCAGACCATGATTAGATATGACTGGGTCAGGAGTGGTCTAAGGTGACGCACAATGTCCCCCAAACAGCGAGCTGAGTGGATAGTCACTCACCCTGTACTCCAGAGAATGGCCAAGCTCATGGAGAACATGTTTGTTGAAGATAAAAACGTCATCCTTGGTAATGACTGTCACTCCACAACAGCAAATTCCACTGACTCAATGGAAACTACCTGATACACCTATTAATTTCCCGAAACACAAAGAGAAAGAGGAGAGGACGAAAAGGCGGACAATTAATGCTGATCTCATATTGTGTGAGATTGATAGTCATGACAACCCCCTTACACTGCCTCAAGTTTAACCCTTGCAGAATGTTGTCAATGGCAGAACTGCTAATAAAAATGTTTATTCACACAACTGCCTTGAAATTGGCACAAAACTGGTGAAAAGCTTTATATGCAGCCTGCCCCAGGGGTTGTATGTATCCATCAAGACAAAACTGGTGTCACTGGAGGTGCTTAAGAACGGAGTTAAATTAGGCGAACTAACTGCTTATGACATGGATTCTTCATTCAATTGCACAATCCTTATTGGTCAGAAATTATTAGTTGTCCATGACCTGTCCATGAGCTGTCTCCTTTACTGACCAATATGAGGACCTTAGACAGGGTACCAAATCATCACTGTTGGCAAAGCTTGCTGTTTACATCACATATCAACCTGTTTCAAATGTAGAGATAGCTGACGGAAATACACTGCTGTACCACATTGCATGGCCACAGAATGGTACAGTTTCCATTATTGCAGAAAGTATGGATTCGCGTTTGGGCAGTGGTACGACTAACTATCACCCACCACTTGCATTGTCATCCCACAAAATTATTGTCTGGCAGGATCGTTACCTTGATGTTTCTCCCAAGAGTCATGAGCGGTCCAAACGCATGGGTGCTAATACTCCCCCTGCAAATGAGCTTATGCTCTGGACAACACTCCCGCCACGAGAACAAATCCTGAGGAGCACCACCAACAAGAAAGTCTTTCTTGAACTCCTCAAAATGGTCCATAGGAGAAGGGATTGAAGTAACTGGAGAACGGTACATGATGTTTTGATTCTGTCGATGTACTCTGTTGAGAAGAAAAAACCCAGGGGAAACATCTACATGACGCGTTTTCATCTACCCCCATGCTTGATCACAAATGTTCCCAGTTGCTTAGACTGCATAGAGTATCAGGTTGTGATACAAATGGCTATTTCTTTCGCAAAGGTAACCTAATTGCTCTACGCCTTTTGCGAAACAATGCTGGGAGAAGAAACAAACTCTCAATCTGAGGTGGTTCAGGCTGGGACGAAATTCTTTTATCATTTTTATGGTGAAAAGGGACATATTGAAACCTCAAATTAAAATCTACCAGAGGTGCAAGTCAAACATGCTTCCAATCAACATGATCAAGGCCTTGCCTCCCACTCCGCCCAATTTTGCTTTACATATGAAGCGTGCCCATCTTCATGTAATGATGTGGAAAACTGCTGCTAAAAGAGCTCCTCCTACTGCAGCTGCTGCTGCAAACATCAGCAAGGTTGGGTGGGAGGTGCGGGATGGTGTAGTATTCATACCAGCTATTCATACAGGCTCACCAGTTAAAATTATTAGAGAACTGTCATGTGGGTGCAGGTCAGAGCAGGCATGTGTTGGAGGAGCGTGTGGCTGTCAAGCAAAGCACATACCATGCACCACACACTGCAAATGTACAGGACTGTGTGTAGCAATCCACCTAGTGTGGACAAATCAGTAGATATAGAAAATGATGACGATGATGAAGAGGCCGGTGAAATAGATTGACATTCATCACCTTGACGAAACATTGGCACATTTATTTTTTTAATTGTGTCAAATTTGTTTTAATTTTAAATGCTTTTGTCAGCTTTACCTCCGTACGATACAATATGTATTGTGCCATAAGCAGTAAAATATGCCCATACATTCATTGTACACAATATCAATGCTATAAAGTATCTTTTTCTGTAGTAAAATGCACATGACCTTGACCTTCCGATGTGACCTTGACCATCAATTACATGATTAATGCCAAAAAATGATTTACCAGGTATTTCATACACGAAAATGATGTATTATATGTTGCTCTATCACAAATAGTCACAAAAATATGAATTAATAATAGTAGCTGGCGGCCATTTTGGATTTTGTTAAATTATGCAAAATGCTCAACCTACCACAAATTGCGCCAAGTGGATTCTTAAAGTAGACTATCTCAGCATATCAAAACAGTAAAAAAAGTTTGGGGTTTCCGAAATGCAAGGTTCTGGAGCTGGCAACCCGACTATTACGATACCCCACACACACCAACGAACGCGGATGCGAAAACTAGCAAACACAGTATTTTATCATTTTCAAAACACACCAAAAATGTGTGTTCGTCTTCGTGTTGCCCAGCAAACAGAAAACCTTTGCACAACGTCGGCCCAACGTCTGCGACGTTGGCCCAACATTGTACAAATGTTATACAAATGTTTTATGTTTACTGGGTGGTGTGCTTTGTAAATAATACCAGTGTATTTAATCGAAAATAGTAAGAATGCCACCTTTACCGACAGCTTACAAGCTGCATGCTGATTGGATGGCCTAAGACTGAGCAGCCAATCACAGACCTTCAGATTTAGCGCACCATAACTCGCGGTGAAGTTGGGGGGGTGAAATACAGCTGGCCTCAGTGTTGCAAGGTTGCTTTTTTAACTGCAAATTTATATTTTTTCAAATTCACATGATTATTGAGGCATTTTGGCATTGTAGTTAACTGTGCTGAGTGGTCATCACCACATAACGTTTAGTTGAGCTGTTTTTACTCTCCACCGATTTTCAAATCTGAAGGTCTGTAATCACAGTGCATGACACAGTAAGAGGCAGCCCCACCCGGCAACACAAAACATTTTTAAAATAACATTTGTACAATGTCGGACCAGCGTCGAAGACGTTGGGCCGACGTTGTATAAATTTTATACAAATGTTCTGCGTTTGCTGGGCATTGCCAAGTCACAGCACGACAGAAAAGTGACATGTATCCATGGTATCGGCACTTACTTGCTTTTCAGAATAGGTACACGCATCAGATAAAGTATGGCGATACATGCGTGTATCGTCACACCCCCAATAATTGTGATACATATGCACCATGCTAGGTCTCATATATTCCGCACACTTTCTGTATCATAAAGATAGCTCACATACACTAACTCTTCGCACTCTCTTTTCACATAAATAAACTACATGCACACTTTTAATGTATCATAAAGATAGCTCACATATACTAACTCGTTGCACTCTCTTCTCGTATAAATACACTACGTGGCTTAGTTTGAATAACATTCAACCACCACAAATGTTTATCCATAAAAAATGTGTTGAGGTTTCATTTGATATATATAACAGTTATCGTGCATTGACCCTTTCAGGCCTGAATTTACTATTGTAATCTTCACCCACTACAAGCCGCGAATTGCTGTCGCAATTCTCGATTTGTAGTGGGTGAAGATGACTTGAAGTGGGTGACAAATGAAAAAATATACTGTTATTTTTAAAACAGTTCCATGAAAATAGTCGTTCTAAAACCACTGGGTTTCAGGAAATTAAGTCATTTTTCAGAGATGCGAAATGATGCTTTAATGCATCGTGAGGGTTTAAAGGGCTAAAACCTTATCACCGCTAAGCATGACTATAGTCGTTTTGAAATTTTTTATAACTGCATTATTAAATCACTGTCATTGGGAATTAAATGAGTGTTCAAACCTCAAAATTTGCAAGTGCTGGTCTCAAATTAAACAAATATTAGTTCATTTTCACCCACTTGAAGTTGTGGGTCGCGGTGGCGAGACACAACTTCAAGTGGGTGAAAATTTAAATTTGATAATGGAGTGTAATAAAGACCTCTCACCACTAATCATGACTGTAGTCGTTTTGAAATTTTTTATAACTGCATTATTAAATCACTGTCATTGGGAATTAAATGAGTATTCAAACCTCAAAATTTGCAAATGCTGGTCTCAAATTAAACAAATATTAGTTAATTTTCACCCACTTGAAGTTGTGGGTCGCGGTGGCGAGACACAACTTCCAAGTGGGTGAAAATTTAAATTTGATAATGGAGTATTATGGTTAATTAGTATCATGTTGTCCTCAATGTGAAAGAAGATGCTACTTATTACATGAATTACAAATAGTGGACTTATATTATATTATATTATATTATATTATATTATATTATATTATATTATTATTGTTATCTGTTATGCAGATATCAAACATTAGGCATCTTAGGTGATTAATTTACGTTTGCATTTACGTTCACAAAAGGTACGATTTTGTTGGAAAACTTAATATTATTACACACTGTTCGGAACCGTTGTGCTATTTTGTTCGCTGGGAGAATCAAAGTGTCTCTTTAAACATGGCTTGTCTCATTCATTCATTCATTCATTCATTCATTCATTCATTCATTCATTCATTCATTCATTCATTCATTCATTCATTCATTCATTCATTCATCAAATGTATTCATTCATTTAAACATTAGTTAAACTCGTCATAGATCGCTCCACATTGTGTTAACCCTTTAACTGCCGGTGCCGCATATATTCGGGTTTTCATTTTTTATTAGGACAATAAGTACCACCTCTTAAACATGTTAAAGATAAAATGTCACATCAATCAGCACGATTTGAAAAGAGTTGATATCAGTTTTGTCAAATCTGCATAATTTTCACTCACTTGAAGTTGTGGATCGCGTCAGCGAGACACAACTTCAAGTGGGTGAAAATTCAAAATGAATAATTTGGCGGTTAAAGGGTTAAGACATACTGCTTTGTATGCGTTAATCACATTTATGTCATATTTAATAAATGTTTATTTATTTGTTCATTTATTTATTTTTTATTTCATTTATTTATACAACCTTTTAAAGTCTATTTTTTGTCATTTTACAACATTTATATATACAACATAGAGTCCTATTTTTCGTCTACAGCAAACCCATACAATAATGTAGCTCATACTGTTTTAACATGTTTAATGGAATTGCACCAAAGTATCAAAAAAATGTGTTAGAAATAAAATCAACTACTAATAAATAAATATGGTTCCTCTTTGCAAAATACACTTAATGTGGTCTGGAATTATCATGATTATTATTTGTGAGCAAAATGTACAACGCTGTCTTAGCTTTTTTTGTATAATTGATCGCAATTTACAAATAATAAATGTATATACACATGATCATGATGATACATGGACCATGACGAATCGCACTTGCAAATAGCCTAATTATGCACTGTGATTTATATAAAATAAACACATTATTCGTTGTTGTTTTTGCTTTGGTACTCCTTTCTAAAAAATCTACGCCATTAACCCTTTGAAGCACGAATTTAACATTGTTATTTTTATCCACTACAAGCCGCGAATTGCTGTCGCAATTCTCGACTTGTAGTGAATGAAATATGACTTTAAGTAGGTGACAAATGAAAAAATATACTGTTATTTTTAAAACAGCTCCATGAACAGTTTCGTTCTAAAACCACAAGGTTTCAGGAAATTAAGTCATTTTTCAGAGATGCGAAATGATGCTTTAATGCATCGTGAGGGTTCAAAGGGTTAACTGTATGAATATTGTTTAAGAGATATAAGAGACCTATTGTTCAGGGGCGTTCCTGGGCCTCCCGGTATGTGCAACGGTATTTGCGGTAAATAATAGTTGGAGGGGGTATGCTGGGAAGTAGGGTTTCCCCCCACGAAATTTTTCAAACACGGATGTTCTGAGTACTGGGCATGTGAACATGTTTGTGTATTGAAACTTACAGCATTTATAGCTGCTTTGTCACCTTGCCACCATCAGTCAGTGAAGCTCGTATAAACCATGGTGGCACAATAAAATGAATAGGGTTTGAGGCCACCTTTGTGCACATATAGGATAAACTGGGCCAGGAGAACCATCTGATGATGGTGACTGCCCTCCAGACACATGATTCGGGATTCGAGCCCTGGCGGTCTGAGGCCTCTCGGTGACGGAGGCTCCCCGCAATAATGAATCATTAAGCAGAGAAGAAACATTGTTTCTTTGAAACTTGAAGGCCAGAGTTGGGTTCGAACCCGACTTTCCAAGCAGGCAGTTTTAATCACTGCACCAGGGTAAAAACGGTAAAACGGTTGCGAATTGCTCGGACAATATTGTGGCTGCACCATGTATCCCAGAAAACACAAGACGTTGACCCAATGCTGGTTTAATGTTGTTCCACCGTCGGCGACGCTGGCCCAACATTAAATCAGCATTGGGTCTTGTGTTTGCTGGGAATGACGCATTTCCCTTCCCTGGCCTAGTGACTCAGGCTTCCGTTTCCCGGACCAAGAATATGTTTCGAATTTGTACATTTTGCTTTTTTTTAAAGTTTTTATGTGAAGATTTATGTTTTCATTTCGTATTTTAGACCATTGACTGACAATTGTATCAGGCAAGTATACCTTAATGTCACGCATATTTGCGACCAGCGATATGATGGAGCAGTTAACGTGAGCAGCAACAGAGTTGGTGTGCAAGTAAGCAAGTCAATTGCAGTGGACACTGCTCAAATTTGGTCATTTATCATTCCGGTAAATTGCTAAGTGTGCGCAAGATCTTGGATCTAATGGGAACACTCTGTCTATTTTGTTTCACGTTCAGCCCAATGAGGGGTTCTCTTCTGCATGGCAAATGTTATCACCACCATGGTACCCGCTTCATCTAGGCGCAAACCTCTGCTTGAACTGTGCAAGACCCACTGGGCAGAACGACATGATGCATACCGCCACTTCTATCAGGCGTATACTTGTATCTCGTAAAGACCTTCGAAATTATGGCATATGATAAGCACCAAAACGAGGGCTTCAGCCAGGAGCTGATTAATGCAAATTGGTCAACAAAAACAAGTCTGATTCTGGTAGTCTCCTTGCTGGCATCAGCTCGTTTGATAATATAGTCACCTTCCTAGTTGTCTATGAACTACTGTCACACCTATCAGGCTTAGCAATGAAGCTGTAAAGTCGTTCACTGGATATTGTGGTCGCCTATAACATGGTTAGTTATTGCAATTCCTGAAATTAAACATAAGAGTAGATAATTTTTAGCATGAAGTATGGGTTGTCACTTCGTATATGCCAACCACTGTATACTCGCTGCTGTCGATTTTCAATAAAAGTGGATGAAGTCAAAAGCTCATACCAGGACATCAGAGCCAATGTCGACGCTAATTTTTGTGGGAACTTTCAACATGCAGCTTGTCTGGTAAAAGTAGTGGATAAACACATGATTCTGAGGGGGCCCAGGACGGCTGGGAGGCACCGGGCTGCTCCAGCTGAGGATCATGAGGAGAGCTATTGAAGAAACACTGTGATACCCTTCTTAGATCATATTATTATAGAACTGGATGCTCAGTTTCCTGGTACTGTATGTCAAGAAAATGAATGCGTTATATTGTTTTCCCAAATTTATTATGTCCAATTATATAATGCATTCTGTCTGCATTATCATAGAGCATTTGCGTACTGTTGCTGTGTTTTTATTCCGGATTTGTTCCAGAGTCATTGGTTTGACACCATCGGTAACTAAAATGTCAGAGAAATGTGGCATTAATAATAATAATAATGGTGAGCTCTTATATAGCGCACACACAATGCTTTAGTGCGCTTCACTCATATTACCCCTGGTCACTGGACCTGTTCATTCATGTACCATTTCAACTCCCTTTTTGGAGCATACAGCACTTGCAGCCATTTCGGCGCTAGGACCTAAACGCACACATTGCCATCTCTGTCCTACCAGGTACTCATTTACACCTGAGTCAAGTGAAGCGTTTGAAGGTTAAGTGCCTTGCCCAAGGACACAACATCGAGATAATGTCCCAATATTGAGAGGGGAGAAACATGATATTTCTCGGAAAATCCTGCACCAAGCGGGATTCGAAACCGCACGGCAGGCAGGGACAATGGCAGAGCTCTGCGCTTTAACCATTGCCCCAAGGCCCTCTCATTGTCGGAGTTAGTGGACTTATACAATGATTATCTTCTATCTCTGTAGCTGGTGGAGCAGATGGAAGCATAATAGTCTTCCTTGTCTGTGGAGGAGCGACCATGCAGACACTAAAATGATTAAAGATTGTGATGCCTTCTTTTTTTAAAACATATATGTAGGCCTAGGCCTACTCTTACAATAACCTGCACCATACCCGTCACCTCCTGTGAGTGTGAGAGAAGGGCTAGTGTTATCAGACGGTTGAACAATTTCATGCGGTCGTACATGACCGAATACAGACTAACATCACTTGCTCTCATTCACACCAACTATGACACAACAGTCGACCTGGGCAAAGCTGTGAATCTGTTTGCAATGAATCCACGAAGGATGCAACTACAGAGTGTGTTTTAGTAAACTGCTAAGCTTTCAATATATGTGTTGTAAATATAGCTCCTCTTCTGTTTTGTGTTTTTCCCGTTTTTTTTTGTTTGAAACATCTACACTACATAAAGTTTAGTGAGCTGGCACGCTCTACAATATACGCTATAATAAATAGTCTATGGTCATACATGTATAAATATATCATGCGTTGTATCTGTTGATGTGTTTCTTCAATGTTAAACCGATGGTAATTTAAGAAAGCATCATTTTCAAAGGTCAAAAACGTGCAATAGAATTCACCAAAATACACAAACTTAGTCGTTTATCCATATTTTTCTTTGGGGGGGGGGGGGACATGCCCCCCCCCGAACCCCCCTGGAATAGCAAACCTTTTGTGCGTTTATAGTCTATTTTCAACACAAAAATATTTTAAAACGAACCCCCCTTTTCAAGAGGCTGGTTACGACTTAATTTTCTTATAACTAAGGGTTTTAGAATGAAAATTTCCATGAAACTGGTTTACCAATGCATGCCAATTTTCTGTAATTTTTAAACCACATTAAATCATCTCCATCCACTGCAGGTCGAGAATTGCGACAACAATTCGCGGCTTGTAGTGGATGAAGATGACAATGGTAAATTCAGGCTTGAAAGGGTTAACCACTAGCCTCCATCCTGTGTCGGGATAAATACCACACCAAACGTGAGATATGAGACGTGGATCTGAATATGGGGTCGCAGTCGGTGGAACAACATTATACCAACATTGGGTAAATCTACCGTTTTGCTGGTCAATATGAGGTGGATATATATATATATATATGAACAGTACTTCTCGAGTCTATAAACATCATCCAGCTCCCTCCCTGTCTGGAAACGAAGTGTCAGACAGGCATGCATCTTTAGATGCCGGTGGGCGGTGCAAATTCAGCTCTCGCATCAGTGCAGGCTCTGGTGTAGGCCAGGTAGCCTTAAATAACCGGCCACCCAGCAAACACAAGACATTGACCCAATACTGGGTTAATGTTGGCCCACCGTCTAAGACGATGGCCCAACATAAACCTAGCATTGGGACACTGTCTCGTGTTTGCTGGAATAGAGTGTTTGACATTAGGTCTCTCACGTGGGATAAATAGAGTTATCCTTACTATTGCTACTCTGGGAACTATCTGACCCGAGGATAGCGGAGCTGTGCGAAATGCCACACAGTCTCACCATTAAATTGCATAGCGAAACCCAAAACTCCGGCCGTCTCTGGGCATGTTTGGGGGTAAATCCTATAGACATGCCCAGAACCCCTTATCAGGCGAGTGAAGGAAAACGCTCTCAATAAACCACCATACCCTACCACCCCCACCCTCACATCATCATCTGTACATCATTCATCTCATCAATTGACTACAACATTCTCATCGTATTACACTGCACTTAAATGATCATTTGTGCCGAAGAGTGAGGTATAGCAACAATTTACTACTAATAAGATGCCAGTGGTTATGATGTGGTTATAGGCCTGACCCAGTAAACAGGGGAAGTTTAATCAATTTCCGGTGAATGTTGACCCACAACTGGCGCAACATCTTGTAGTTACTTGGACCGCAGTCAATCACATATGAGTGTCGAGTAAAGTACAAGAGTGAGGCAGGAGGAGTGAGGGACGCGACGCAATGCCAATAGCCAGATAAGAGTTTGGAGTTCTGACAATGTCGTTGCCTGCCATGCGGCTTGGAAATCTCTCAGTGGATTTACCATGTTATGAATCAACGTGTGTAGTGTACTACTGCTGCAAAACAACTATTAATATATATGCCTATAAACATGATAAATAAAACACTTGAGACAAAAAACACTTGAGACAAAAAACACTTGGTTATACTTTTCTTGGAAATACGTTCGGACTATAGATATTATGAAGCACTATAGGTCAAACGATAGACGGCACAAACCAGGACATCAATGGTTAAGCTACTAGTCATACCAGTCACCAGGTCACATGATGATACATCACTGATCAGCAAACCCATCTTCACCCAATGATATGTCAATGTTGGGACAGTATCGCAGACGGTGGCCCAGCATTTAACCCTTCGAGCCCTCACGATGCATTAAAGCATCATTTTACATCCCTGAAAACAGACTTAATTTTCCTACAACCCAGGGTTTTGGAACGAAAATTTCCATGAAACTGGTTCACCAATACATGGTAATTTTCTTTAATTTTTAAACCACATCAAATCATCTTCATCCACTACAAGTCGAGAATTGCGACAGCAATTCGCGGCTTGTAGTGGATGAAGATGACAATGTAAAGTCAGGCTTGAAAGAGTTAAACGTAGAGCTGGGATGTGATTTTTGCTGTAAATCAATCCAAACATAGGCCCCAATGTCTTAGCACTACAGCATACATATGTGGTAGTCGGACTGGGTCGTTATGCTTCACTGAACCATATTCTGTGAAACGCAGTGACGTCACTCGGTGAAAACAAGGTTATATAACACCCCTCCCCCATACTTCATTATGTGAAATGCAGTGACGTCACTCGGTGAAAACAAGGTTATATAAGACCCCCTCCCCCATACTTCATTGTATTAGCCAACTCGGTGAAAACAAAGGAGGTCAATGTTATTGAGTTTCACAGAATTATTTACATTGCGGTGTACCCCACTCCTGTGGACGTTTATCAGGTTGCGCATGCGTGTCATTGCATTGTGCGCCCACAATGTTCATACTCAGCGAATTTTGACGACCCACCTACTTTAAAGCCTACACAACTGACAGCACAATTGTCAGCATTAAGCCTATTATTACATTTGATGACGTTAAAGGGACTGGCCCAGGCTAAAATCATAAAAAAATCGGTGATTTTATTCCGGGTTCCTAATATGACCATATGATGTAAACATGTACAGAGACTAGAACTGCAAATTTTTATATTTTTTGTGCTGCGCATTGATCAGTTAGACTAGATATAGAGACGAAATTCCCGCATTTCCTATTTTTGACATGGTTGTCAATAATTAGAAATCAGGAATTTCGTCTCTATATCTAGCCTAACTGGTGAATAAGCAGCACAAAAATTATAAAAATTTGCAGTTCTAGTCTATGTACATGTTTACATCATATGGTCATATTAAGAACCCGAAATAAAATCACCGATTTTTTTATGATTTTAGCCTGGGCCAGTCCCTTTAAGCAAATTCAAACTGTCATACCGTGTCTCATGGGCTGAATGATTCTATAAAATCCTGGTTACTAAGGATCTGTAGATAAGATCTAATACGTGTAATAAATAGAGCGCCGTGTAAAATCTTGGATGTAAGCTGAGCTGATAGTCCATCTTATATATTTAACCATGTTAATCAGTACATTCACCAATGTTCATGTAGCTGCTTAGCAGCTTATCGCACAAACTTCTCAGACTGTCTCAACAACGTGCCATTTTCATGTAGCAGATATTTATCAGGATTAGAATCGTGTAAGACGTTATTAGACGATGATCAAGATAGGCCTAATAATATTGCTAGAGCTGGGAGGCCGTACCATGTTAACTCTGTAGGCCTATTATTCACCCGGTAGTCAACCAAACTAAGTTTGCTTAGAGCCTTAAAAACCCATTTGTTGTATGGATCAGTAGGATCATGTGGAAATAATGCTTCTTTGATATGTCAGCTTAAATGTAGATAGGCCTACATACGATTTTTATAGTACAGTAATTCCAAAAAGCCTACATATTTAAAATGTAATAATCATCTGTGATGTTTGCAATTAAGCATCGTGAATGACAATTGTAGTTGCAATGTTACAAATAAGATACCCATAGTCACAGTGATAAAATAACAATAACATGATTTTGAGGGCGATAGCCTTTTTTATTGACCCGACGCAGATGCCAGCAGCCTAAGGTGGAGTGCATGTATGTACTTCATGACACCTATAGATTGCGTCTAGATAGAAATATAGATTGACCTGATTTCTAATCCAGAGGCATAGGCTAGACTTCATCTTAGCTAGCATAGTCTACAGATCTTTACAAATAGCAACCAGAAGAAAATCATGGATGACATCAGATCATTTGTGGGGCGACGAAGAATTGAGTGACTATTTTGTCATGGTTGTACATATGTTCAATAAGCAGAATAAGACACCGTTGTCTGGAAATTGGAACTGTATAATAACGATCAGAGCTGTAACAGCACTCGACTTTGTCTCGGGCTGTTACAACTCTGGCCATTACGATTCTCGTTCCAATTTTTAGACAAAGATGTATTATTTGATAGTATTACTAGTTCACATACCTTCAGCTTCAAGTTCACTGTACTCATTCTGAAAATACATGTTATATTCTTTAAAAACACAAATAAATGCATGTCCAGTAAATTTCATTTCAAAGCAGCATTCATGATTGTATTGTTCTCACCCTTTATATTGCACCATTATAGAGTGGGTGACAATTGCTCATCTGACGCTGTATTGTTTTTTTACATTATTTCAAGCCAGTATGTCATGTGTAGTTGACAAACTACCTCTGGTCCCTCTATTGAAATGCAACAACCCTGAGATATAGTAATAGTATTTTCATCAGACCTTTGAAAAGAGTGTAGGAAAATAAAATGTATATAGTACTTTAATCCTTACAATGCTGAATTATTTTTGTATAAATCATGGCGACTAATGTGTTTTTCAGTTTGCAATCATCATAAATGTCATAGCCAGCTCTTTTCTCTTTTGATTGCCTATGTTATGGGTCTACGACCATGAAATTGAAAAAAAATAGTACAGGGACCGTGTTTAGACGTCAGATTTTTTATATCGGAAGACGGTACCCGCACTGGTTAACATAATGGGCCAATCAATGTCAGAATTGCCATTAAAACACCTGTTTATTTGACAAAATGTTTTTCTCTACATTTCCAGCATTCTTCGTTACTCAATGGAAATAGAATATTTCCCTTGGTTAACCGTATCGAGCTCTCTCATATATATTAGACTTTTTTTTCAAAAAGCTTTATACGAACTGGGCTGGAAATATATTATTGAAAGGCCCTCTCATTTTCCCAACAAACAACTCTTGTTGTAGGCTACTAATACAAGAGAAGACATAGTAGCTTTAGCAATATTCATAATACATATCTGGGACATTATTTTGCTTTTATTCTTAAAACTTAAAATCCTTAAACAAAATGCTACATTTCCTAAATTCACAGAAAGTTTCCAATATAAAAACGTTATTATTGTTACATGTTTTCACATTTCAACTAATTTGAACACATTAGAACAACTTTAAGATACAAGTTTAACTCTTACAGCGCGGGGATCAACCTTAGAAGTCAGATTTTGACGTCTGTAGACGTCTAAAGTCTATCCCTCCGCAGAAAGAGTATTCAAATGAAGCGGAAAAAGCTAAGTAAGACGTTTATGGTGACTTCAAATTGAAAAAAACACCTTTTGGTCTCCATGGTTTATATACACATATTTCAGCGCTTTGATGGCTGAGATACAAGTTCAGGTTACTAGTATCCTTATCATCATTTATACTCACTTGGTTATTGTATTCATCACAGGCCGCTGAGCTGGCGTTACTATCTAATTCACCCCTGGCACTACTTTGTTCTTGTGGAAGAACATCGTCTTTTCCAACCTCAGAACCAAACAGAACATTTTTAACTTGATCAAGCCAGTCGTTGTCAACTTGATAGTTTTCTGGATGCACAACTATAACTCCATCACTATATAAATTGAAGCATTTCTTCGCTATTGTGCTGATTTCCACCCCAACAGCTAGATTAATCAGGCGCCTATTAGGACCTGTTTGTTTGTCCAATAATCCTTTAAATGCAACTTTGTTCTTATATCTACTAAATTGACTCCTCAGAAACGGCTCGTCTATAACACATATAGTGTATTCTGACGATTCTACAACTGCGGCAAATTCATCGAATATATCTCTCCCCAGACCTGCATCTCGGTCTGCGATATATCCGCGGATTGTCTGGCCATCCACATGCATCTTCTCTAGCTCCTCACATAAATACTGAGCAAATCTGAGAGATGGATCGACACCCCTTTTTCGTGATCTCTCGTATAATATGTGGAATTTATAGTCGTACGTCTGGAGTATGCTCATGATGGAGAAGTGTGAATTTTTACCTCAAGTTAACTATTGAATAATTTTAACTCAGAGCTACTAAATGACAATGCACTTAATTCATTGTGAAATTCTTAGTTACCATGGCATACGCCCGCATGTAGCGATCAGAATGCTTAGCTGATCAAATAGCAAATGAGCCGCACGATGTCTATACCGGTGGTTATATATAGGGCGTACCTATGACCAGATCGGTATGGTTATATACATGTGATATGTGCCTCATGGTTATATACATGTGATATGTGTGGTTTTTGCCATAACATTATTACTTTAAGGTTATAACATGTATAACTGTATGTTGACCATTGATATAACATTCAACCCGAAACCAAGGCTACCATCAAATATTATTACTCAACAAAAGACGGTATTGTTTTCAGGGCTAACGTGGTTGCGACAATCACTACACATCTCTTGTAATACTGCTCTGCAAATCTGAAAAGGGCAGTAGCTTGTGAAGTACTGATACTGCCTTTTGGTTTTGCATGCGAGCAATAACATAGTATGAGTCATTCATGTAAAAAATTGTACTTAGATACTGAAGACTCAGACATAAAGCGGGACATGGCAAGGAATCTTTAGCAGTGATGCAAACTTACTGTTACAAAAAAGATTATATTCTAAACAAGTGTAGGCCTATGTAGTAGAGTCAATATTTACCCCTACTAACTATATATTAATTTACAGTCATCATAATCATGATGATGCAGGTTGACTATATTTTTTACATTGTGATATTCTTAATTTTTCCTTACATTTAGCCATCCTGAATCAGACTGCTCCGATCAAAAACTGAACATATAACAGCGACGGATAAGCAATATTTCGCTTACCAACTATGAGAAAAACCGACTATCCGCCGACGTTGGTCCAACATTGTATAAATGTTATACAAATGTTTTGTGATTGCTGGGATTCCTTGCTGATAATCATCCTGATAACGTAAGCAATAGTCACTACTATACAGTGGTATTATACGGGATCAGGTTGGTAGATATACTCCTTCTTCAGAATCTGAATTTTTCAAACAACTTTCTAAACGTGTTGTCTTGAAACTCAAACATTTTCCGTTGTTGCCCCTCATCCCCGCTTAATAGCTCAGAAGAATCAATAAATTATTGTTTGAAGCCTAAATTGAAAGCTACATGGTATTTACTTTTACAAATATAATATTAAATTGTATTGTAATTGTTTTGTATAATTAATTATAGAATGACATACGTGAACTAACATATATACTACTAGAAACTGTAAAAAACAACAATTTTCTGTTCTTAGAAACTTGTGTTGGTTAACATAAAAGTGATATTAAAGCCTAGTATGCGGACCAAAATGATCTCTTGATTATTATTTTACATAGACAAATATTCATATTCGCGATTAGGCTTTTTGTTTACTTAGAATATGCGTACACTTTTATAATGTTTTTAGCACTGAGACAAATATATGTTTTTTTTGTGTTCTATTTTTTGTATAATTTAAGATGAAAGCAGACATTCCCAGCAAAAAAAATAGACCTAATGTTGTTTCAATTATGGTTCACCGCCTCCGACGCTGGAACAAAATAAGAATCTACATTGGATCGACATCTTGTGTTTGCTCAATGCATCCTTAGTTTCTGTTACATTAGTATGTTATTATGGCAATTACAACGTTTGGACTAAATACCCACGTCACCAGCCATTGAATGGAAAGTGTCATAATGGACTGAAAGGGAATATAGTATTCGTGGGTCTTTTATAATGCCTTTTTTATTTACTCGCTTTAGGTATTGTCCACATTTTGTTGTCACCAACAACTCGTGGTGTGATATTACCAAAACAAACACAGTGGTGTGAGTGACCTCGTCTTTAACACAGTTTTCTGAGGAACAGCACGGCTAACCACAGAGGACTCAGAATACATGTTATAAAATCACAGAAAATATGCCCTTGTCAAATTTTCTTATATTTTTTGGAATATAGCTCTGTTTCTGTGAACTTGGAGGAGCGGTGGTAGCAGGTGAGTAAACTAATAATTAGTTATAGTAACATTAAAATAAATTCAAAATGATAAAAAAAATAGTGTGCTGCACAGGCTAAAACATGACTGCGTTGGTCGTAAAGCAAAGTAAACCATGTTGTCTTGATTTATTGTAATGGATAGAAAAATAAGCTGCGATATATCAGATAACTAGACTTATATGAAATGGCAAATAATATGAAAACAAAGGAATGGTATTAACAATAAATACAGTGGTAAAAGCAGCTTTTCACAAACATTTAAGCATATGTTAACACAGTACGACCACCATATTATCGCTTTAGTAGTAAACCTGATAGGTCAAATGAACTTGGAATCACCAATGATACGTTGAAGGTACTTGGGTTGAAGTTTCTAGCCTATTCTAACTCCCATCTGGGCGACGGCACATAATTAACTTGAGATGACCTCGATGATGGTTCATGATGCTTTATTGATCATAACTTCAACTTCGCTGTGCACTGTCTCGGACTCAGATGGATTCAAGGATGGTAATGGAATGTTGGAACGTTGGACGATGCGACAGCCTCGTGGCTGAGCTGCAAGGAGCAGGGGTACGGCAGGTCCGCCCTGCTCCCTGAGTAGACCGCTAACGTTAGTGTGGCGCGCCTCGTGGCACAGCGTCGTCGGTAGCGCTCGCCAGGGAGCTGCTTCTCGTCAGATGCGAACTCTGGCGAATGAAACCGAAGCGGTCCCCACAAACCTGATGCCTTTATGAATAGCAATATTTGGAAAACAGCTATGGCTAATATTATAGATAAAATAAAAACAGCGCAGTATAATCAACTAGAAATTGACCACGTGTACAATGACATGTGTTCTATTATTTGCAAGGAGATGGATACATAATTAAAGATAAAATGTTGCTCAAAAACCCAACGATTTTTTTAAAAAAGTAAACCCCAATGGAATAACGAGCTTACCCAGTTGTGGAAAGTAAGAGTAGAAAAACCAGTACATTTCAGAAATGTACTGGTTCATCTGACGCGAAAAAGATATTACCATCAAAAAATTTTGATAACAAATTAAGGTATTCAGAACGATCATTTCTTCAAGAGCAACAAAACAGTATAGAAAAATCTGCGAAATTCGGATTTTTTTTAAAAAAGCTACCTGGAAATTCTAAAAAATCTAAAACAAGCCCAATGAAAATAAAAAATCCTGATGGCAGTACCTCGCATAATATACAAAATGTTTTAAATAAATGATTTCTCCGGTATGTATAATTATGACACCCAATGTAATACTTATCTTAACTCAGATTTGTCATACGACGAATTAGAAGCAGTTATATCGAAATTAAAAAATAATAAAGCAACTATGATGTTACTATCACACTTTTCAGATTTTTCTCAAAGGTTTTTGAAAGTGGTATCATACCAGCCAAGTGGAAAAAAATGAGTTCAGCACTGTAATGTGATAGATAAACTCATTAATTAATAAAATAATTAACAAATTGCATATTATCATGATTATCAGGTTATGTGTTGTACATATACATGCCTCTGATTTATGATTTTCACAAGATTTGAATCATTTATTTTTCAGATACTCTTGAATGATATTAAAATAGTAATGTTAATTTAGAATGCGCATTATTATTGACCTGTCTATTTCGTGTGATAAGGGCTACAATATTCTTCAATAATGATATAATGCTACACATTTACATCTGCGAATTATTTTCTAAAATCAAATTGCATTCATAATATTTAATTTCTTAGTAATACTATGTTTTAGCAGTTGTCAATAGGCTACGTATTTTATTTGATCATTTCTTGTTGTCTTACAAATGCTAAATTTACTTCTCAAAAATGATTTATTGATATAAGATTTCTTCAAATATAGAAGATAACTTGTTTTCAATATTGTTTCAATGTTTTAATGCTTTGCCTAATCTGCTATTTCGCAATTTGCACATTTAGTGTGGCCATGGTCATTGCTATTACAAAGGGATTTATAATTGTTTCATATATAATTAGTTTTTCTTCCATCAATCGAATTATTCTGTGAAACTCAATGACCTTGAACTCCTTTGTTTTCACCGAGCTGGCTAATACAATGAAGTATGGAGGAGGGGATCTTATATAACCTTGTTTTCACCGAGTGACGTCACTGCGTTTCACAGAATGAAGTATGGAGGAGGGGGTGCTATATAACTTTATTTTCACCGAGTGACGTCACTGCGTTTCACAGATCTAAAAGTGCGACAAGCAATAGAAATCGCTAGTCGATCATATTCAAATATTTAATGGATTGCTTCCACATGGTTTCATTTTCGTCACACATCTTGTACCCATCAGACACTATAGATTCTACGTCGACAATTTTGTTTTGATGTGAATGGGTGAGTGATAAGGTGTGGGTAAGGAATTAGATGCCTAGTAAATCCCCGTATTTCTTATTTTTGACATGGTTGTCAATAATTAGAAATCAGGTATTTCGTCTCTATATCTAGCCTAACTGGTGAATGCGCAGCACAAAAAATAAAAAACTTTTGCAGTTCTAATCTATGGACATGTTTACATCATATGGTCATATTAAGAAGCCAAAATAAAATCACCGATTTTTGATGATTTTAGACCTGGGCATGTCCCTTTAATTGACTGGCAAGTGAATGGTAGAGCTCGGGTACAAAGATTAGTACCATTTAAGTATATGTTTGCATTGGAAATCACATGGAAATGTGAATCTTCCATGATATGTATATTCGCTGGCTTGTCGGATTAAGAAATTAATACAATTATCTGGGTGGTATTGGTATGGCCTAGTTGTTTACCTGTATTTATGATGTTGGTGATTATTAAATATACACAGTTGTTACTTTATGATATGTTTACAATATTTAAAAAAGGTATATGAAAAAAGGTATATGAATTGCTAAATATTCATGAATTTATAGTGATACGCGGTCATTGCATTGGTAACTGACGACAGGCAATTTGTTGTTTTATGTTCCAAGGAATACCATGGAATAATCTTCAAATTACAACATTATTGTTAGGCCTACAGTGCAATAGGCATAATAAAATGAATACATTCACATATTGTTATTATTATTTATTATATAACATGACATAATATTTTGGCCAGAGAAATGTTGAAGAGAAATGCTGAAGAATAAGAATAAGTGAGTTTTACCGCTGTTCTGTAGTTTACTCCTTAAAGTTCAAATTTAATGTGCAGAATGAATATCAGATAATTTGGCGATTGTGATGACTCGCAGTCATTATATTTACCAATATTTTATGTTACTCCAACGTAAAAATAAGTTGTCATTCAGAGATTCTCTGATTTGTCATTGAAATAACTTTAACTTCACCTTGTAAGGTCACTGTCGTGAATTGCACTTTCAGTGTAGGCATATGTGAACAATTTATAGGCCTACACTCCGGTACGCCCATTTGTTCATATAGAAGTCATATCTAACGTCCTACACTATATAACATCGGCGTAATTCAAATGGACCTATTGCTTGGGTGAGTTAACACCTGTTTTGCTTATATTACACATAAGCACTGCCAGGTAGCTATAATTACTGTTAACTGAAATACTAAATAAATAAGTGTTTACATAACATTTTAATTATTTTTTTTTGGCGGCCATTTTAAATTTTGCATCATAACAATGGCCATAAAGTTTTCATTCATAACGAAAACATAGGGTTTGGTGAAAAAAATCAAGTCACTATCTCAAATATTGAAAAAGATATGGTAACATTACTGATTTGATTGCGGTCATTTTTAATTTTGCACGATAATGTCGAATAAAGTTTTTATGTGTTTTATTGTATTCCTTGATACAGAAAACATGGTTTGGTGAAAAAATCAAGTCTTTATCTCAAATATTGAGGAAGATATGATAACTTTAGGTATTTTATGGCGGCCATTCTGAATTCTGTGTTTTTAAAAAATCATTCAAGGGTTAGAAACCCACATACGCCGATGAGATATCATCACTAGAATGCTAGAGATGCATAATCAGTCGAGGAAAAAATATATCAGCCAAAAGAAGGTTACCCCCTTGACTGTCGGACTACTAAGGATGCTTGGAGTAGTAGTAGTAGTAGTAGTAGTAGTAGTAGTAAATCATTGCTTTACGTCACTTCTCGGCACAAAAGGTCTTTTAAGTGACATTATAATACGATAAAAACGTTGTAGTCAATTGATGAGATGAATGATGTACAGATGATGATGTGAGGGTGGGGGTGATAGGGCATGGTGGGTTATTGAGAGCGTTTTCCTTCGCTCGCCCGATAAGGGGTTCTGGGCATGTCTAGGGGATATACCCCCAGACATGCCCAGACGGCCGGAGACTTGAGTTTCGCTGTACAATTTAATGATGAAACTCTGTGGCATTTCGCGCAGCTCCGCTATCCTCGGGTCGGATAGTCCCCAAAGTAACAATAGGAAGGATCACTCCCTCTGGGTAACTCCATTCATCCCACGTGAGAGACCTAATGTCAAACACGCTTTTGCCGGTTATTTAAGGCTACCACGGCCAACATCAGCGCTAGCACTGATGCGGGTGCTGCATTGGCTCCGCTGTTGAGCGGAGGAACCAGGGTACGCCACTGGCAATCCGCCCGAAGATTATAGCCAGATACGAGGAGGCTGCAGCTGCCCTTGGATGATTGCTGTAGACTAGTGCTTCCGTACAATGCCGTAACAGCATCCAACAGACGAAACAGATCCCTAATGACCCTCCCCGGATGGGGACGAAAAGTACTACTACTAGCAATCATCCCAGTACCCCAGTAGTAGTAGTAAATGATTGCTTCACGTCACTTTTCGGCACAAAAGGTCTATTAAGTGACATTGTAATACGATAAAAACGTTGTAGTCAATTGATGAGATAAAATGATGTGCAGATGATGATGTGAGGGTGGGGGTGATAGGGCATGGTAGGTTATTGAGAGCGTTTTCCTTCGCTTGCCCGATATGGGGTTCTTGGCATATCTAGGGGATCTATCCCCAGACATGCCCAGACGGCCGGAGACTTGGGTTTCACTGTGCAATGTAATGCTGAAACTCCGTGGCATTTCGAGCAGCTCCGCTATCCTCGGGTCAGATAGTCCCCAGAGTAATATTAGGAAAGATAACTCCCTCTGGGTAACTCCATTCATTCCACGTGAGAGACCTAATGTCAAACACGCTATTGCCAGTTATGTAAGGCTACCACAGCCTACATCAGCGCCAGCACTAATGCGAGAGCTGCATTAGCACCGCAGTTGAGCGGAAGAGCCAGGGTACGCCACTGGCAATCCGCCCGAAGATTATGGCCAGATACGAGGAGGCTGCAGCTTCCCTTGGATGATTGCCGTAGACTAGTGCTTCCGTACCATGCCATACAGCATGCAACTGACGGGACAGATCTCTAATGACCCTCCCCGGATTGGGGCAGAGACTACTACTACTAGCAATCATCCCAGTACCCCAGGATGCTTGGAGATTTTGTTTTGATGTAGGCCTACATGTACTACATGGTCTGTCCTACAGGATGGGTCAAATTGAAAGTTAGTCATTTGGCAACAACCCTGAAAATATCGTGAAATCCAGTGAGTATTTCAAAAGTTAGAATGTAGGCTGGTAAAAAAAAGATCGGCTGTGGGGTGTTAAGGGCTAGCATCCATTTTAGACAATAACTATGGGTATTCCTGAATACTTTTGTGATGGATGACACGAAAAACAAAATGGCCACCATTTTTCAAAACTGTTATTAAAAAACTATTTAGTTGTAATATTTTGTATAAAAATTAAAGTGTGATATTTTCACTGACTGGTGAAATCTCTAAAATGTTCAAGTAAAGCAAACCAATGAGTGCATGGTTGAACAATTACTAGACATGGGCTATTAATGCCGACGTAAAGAACCTTACTACAAACCACGCCAACTAAGCACTTTATTTGTATTGGACCCAAAGAGAGATGAAAACATGAATTACCAACGTCAATATGATCAATACGACTGTAATTAACTATACGTTTTTTTTATTTTCATCACTCCTACACATAGATATCATGGTGAGGCAATCAATAGGCTTGGTAATCATGATGACCATCGTTGTAGCTGTTGTAGCCATGGTGACTATTGTTGTAGCTGTTGTAAGGGAAGTTGTAGCGAGTTCCGAGAACACCGTCGTATCTGGCAGTTCCTGTTCCAGCACCGACCTGCTCAACAATGTAGCTCACTTGTCTCTGGCGGTTGTCATTGGAGTAGCGTAATCATTACACTGCCCGCCGTAGACACTGTTACTTCGCATGTTAAAATTTGCAGATGGGTGACGTCACTCTTAATTTCAAGTATTGTAGTAAGCTTGTGATTGGCCAGCTGTCTTGCTAAAAGTACCCTGATCCGCTGGCGAAAATATTATGGAGGGGAGGGGTGGGGGTAGACAGACACCTGTGTGGAGCCCAGCAAACGCGAGGATTTAACCCAATGTTGTTTCAATATTGGTCCCCCCCACCAACGGCCCTGGACCAATATTGAAACAACATTGGGTCAAGTCCTCGTGTTTCCTGAGAGAGCTGTCTGCATTTTGATACATGCTGCCGTCTGTGTCTGGTTGGAACAGGCTGCACAGTTCTCTGTGTACGTAACCATCATGACCATCATGTGACCATCATGGCTGGAAAATAATAAGTAATAGTCAAATGAAACTGTGACAATGATTAAAGAAATTAACAAAATATTGATTTGGGATCTTTAGGTGAAAAAATCTACAAAATACAATTTATAAATAATATCTGCTACAGATAAAAGAAATCCGTTTTTCACACATTGCTGCCAATTTAAATATAAATAGTTCTACTGGAAATCCTCATAATTTCAGAGCTTAACAACTTAAATAAATTATCTCGAAATCTGACTTTCTCTTTCGCATTTCGATGGAAAATGTATGACTATGTAAATTGGAATTACTTATATGTCTATATAATAATATATATCTATATTACTATATAACTGTAAAACTTCAAATCAAAGCAACGGTTTCTATGCTCAGAAATGTATCTCAAACTACTTAACTGCCAAAATAGATATCTCAAAACATATTTCAAAATATCTCAAAATGATGAAACTGAAATTGCTGACTGAACAAAATTAAGTAATGATAATGATAACTTTATATTAACAAACAATACATTTAAAATTTGATTATAAAAACTAGATTGCGTAATATTTCGATTTATATCATTGCTCATATGGTTAAAGCTATTTTCCACCACAATGACGATGTATCACCTACATAGAGGGTTATATGCGTATAACATCTAATATACCTAATTCTTGTTGGTAACCATAGTAAGGTTACTTACACAGCTGTTAATCCTGCCCTGTATCCACCGTGATGGCTGTCATGGTAACCGTCACCATGGTAACTGACATATTGCCCTATCAGGTCTGACCATCAGACCACTGGTCTGACCTTGACAACAGGTGTGCCTTACAGATGTACGAACGGGAGGGGTGTGAACAACATAAATATTCATAATGACGTCACCAGTTTACTGACTGCAGTGTGGAGGTCACACTCAGGTCAGATTGTTTGGGCTGTCTGAGTTGGCCAGGGAGGAGGGGGGTTCTGTACTCATAGCACATATGTGTGATATCCAGGAGTCAGTAGCAGACAACTGGTAAGTAAGTAAGTAAAATATTTTCTTTACTTCACTTTTCGGCCAGTATGGCCATTTAAGTGAAAATTCCAGGTATTACAATATCCCATATTGTATAGTTAAAGTAGTAAAGGAAAGACAAAGCTAAAAAAATGATGTTCGTACTAAAATATTCAGTTTAAAGTGTTTGTAAGTAAGTAAGTAAAATATTTGCTTTACTTCACTTTTCGGCCAGTATGGCCATTCAAGTGAAAATTCCAGGTATTACAATATCCCATATTGTATAGTTAAAGTAGTAAAGGAAAGACAAAGCTAATAAAAGCATGTTTGTACTAAAATATTCAGTTTAAAGTGTTTGATATGATAAGATGACGATGCTCCTGGCCCCTATATGTAACGAGTCTGGTGACATGTTGTAGCGCCTGCACTACAACACAGTTTAATGCGTATAAAAATATCAGTATAAATAATGTAAAATATGAAGTGAATATAAAATGAACGACTTTTCAAGTCACTATATCTCTATGAAATTTGAGTGATTGTGTTAAAACTACAAGTCTAAGTCAAAACAGTGTCATTGTCAAAACAAATATATAATATATACTATAATACTATATACTATAATCAAAAAAGTAAACCCATTTAGACATAAATATGAATGACATAAACAATGAACAGAGAAACCATTAAGTAAGTAAGTAAATATCTTCTTTACTTTACTTTTCGGCCAGTACGGCCGGAGACATCATGAAACCACACAAAATTCTCAAAAATTAAAGACTTACAGTGCCCCCACAGTTGGTAATAAGGTCTGTGATATTGGAGGACATCACAGAGCGATCACAAACCGTGAGGACACCGTAAGTCACCACAGGCTAATTGTACGGCAATGGCTTCTCTATGACATGCTGCATTATCCGCCAGGATGCCACAGAGAAACCTTTAAAACAATAAAGTGAAAAAATAATTATATGGCACTGGTTTCTTTCGGACATCCCGTCCATCGCCAGGATGCCAAAGAGAAACCACTGCAAACACAAAAAAAAACAAATCGTAGAGGAACTATGAGTAGACCTACAATGCCCCCACAGTTGGAGTCTGTCATCGAGAACTAGCACGACTGAGCGATCACAATCCGTGAGAGCACTATAAGGCACCACAAGTACAATGAAAAAAATATATAAATATGAATATAGATCTATAAAGAATTTAAACTGAAAACTATTCGAAAATAAACATAACAACCTCAGTGAAAAACCACCGGAAAGCAAACACAAAAAACTTCACGTCAAAAAATTAACAAAACCTGGTTCGATGAAAGGTTTGGGTGTGCTTGGCCTTCTAAGAAGTTGCCCAGGGGGGACCACGCGGAGGTGACACCCTTCCCCCCCAGCAGACAACTGGATATATGAAGATAGGTAACCAACGGCTGCTGAGGCTGCTACAGCCAGCAAACCCGGTAGAATAAGGCACCTCATGTTGAGCTGACTGTTCTGGTTTAAGAGACTGATGCCGTCTGGTGACAGCGGAGGGTTTTTCTAATACTTTTTATTTACTGTTTTGAGAGACAATCATTAATGATCAAAGTTGTAGGCCCTAGGCCTAATCAGATGTTATATTTTTTCTTGAATTAATTATTCGTTTTACTCACAGTTTTGCTGATTATCTTCAACATTGATGTAGGCTACTCTAGGCCTACTGTTTACCTTTTCAACTGTAGAATAAATGTCTATAGCGACCTAGAATACTTGATTATAACCTAGCCTAAACAAAGCCTTGGTTATGTGGTGGTAGCTGGTAGATATATAGGCCTAGTATACCTACCCAGACATTGTACAAGCTCCGTGTGTGTACAATAATGTGTAATCTAAGCCTCTCTTATGTTGCGGTATGTGCTGGTAGGTGAAATATACTATAGGCCCTATCTCATAGAGGCAGGCGACATGCTTGGTTGCCTTTCTCCAAGAGCCTATACAATAAAGGCCTATGCAAATTACATTATAGGCGTGGCACGTTGTAAAGTTAGGCTAATATAACCTAGGCCTATAATTAAATCTATAATTTCACCAGGTATATGCGTCGATATCTCCATGTTTACCAATATACCATGTGCTCTTGTCCTGTCACCGTCTGACGCACGGTCTAACGAGATTGTTATAAATTTACTGTTATTCAACTTGATCTGAATATAATAACGCCTAGAGTGTCGACATTACGTTATTTATTATTATATTTTATATATCCTTAATATTATTATCTAAAAACTTGACTGACTGAATTACATTTATAAACAAAGAACCTAGGCCTACCGGTAGTGGTTCTTTATTCTATGGTAGACTACACGTGCTCCGGTGAATGTTTACAAAACAATGATGTCATGCAGCTGTCGGCAGATTGGTCAAAAACAACGGATGTTGTGGTGTATCGTGCGATATCAGAGTGCGATATGATGATCGTGCATAAATTATTTGGCACTTGGCGATAAAGATTAAGATATAAGGTAAAGATCGCGTTAGTGAAACGGTCAGACAGGAAGATCTTTAGAACACTGGATGATCTTTAGTCTAAGGATATTTTTGCCTAAAGATAAGTGAATGTTAGTGAAATGGCCCCCTGGCATACTTTAAGTGCATATCCAGCAAAGATCCAAATCTAAGATGGCGAAAATACAACAAATACCTAGCCATATGTCAACATAGACATACATACGATCATAGCTCACGTTTTTTTACATATACAACATATGTACACACACAGTAAGCTAATATCACTGGCCTAGCTAACGGCAAAACATGACAAAAAAATCTTATTTTTTAATGTCCAAACCATGGATGAGTGTGACTGGGTCTTCACCTACACCACAGTTTATCAAATATTACGAATTTTATTGCGAGTTTAGTTATAAATGATACCAATTTATTGACATGTCATCACATTTTGTAATTTAGTGTCGTATCTGCCACTTTCCAAAGTGGCAGATACCACCCTCTAATACCAAAGTGACAATGTATTCTATTTGTAAGCTTGTGTATTTATATTCCAGGGGAATTATACCTGGATGCTGACATGTCGGGCGAGACATGTGGTACCATTTACACTTTGGTGATTCTCCTCGCTGTAACATCATCAGCGACAACCGTGGAGATCTCGTGTGCGACGACTACTATGGAAATGACAACAACCGAGGAGGCAACAACAACAGTGGAAGTCACAACATCCATGGAGCCAACCACAACCATGGAATTTACCACTACAATGGAAGAAACCACCACAATGGAGCCTACAACGACCATGGAAATTTCCACTACAAAAAATGGAAGAAACCACCACAATGGAGCCGACTACGACCATGCAAATTTCCACTACAATGGAGGAAACCACTACGATGAAAGATACCACGACCATGCGAATTTTCACTACAATGGAAGAAACCACTACGATGGAAGATACCACGACCATGCGAATTTTCACTACAATGGAAGAAACTACTACGATGGAAGCTACCACCACAATGGCACCTACCACCGCTGATATTACCACAGAAGAGCCGTACACTGGAACCAGTGAGGCAATAACAAGTAGTACTGTTGTAAGTAAGTAAGTAAGTAAAATATTTGCTTTACTTCACTTTTCGGCCGGTATGGCCATTTAAGTGAAAATTCCAGGTATTACAATATCCCATATTGTATAGTTAAAGTAGTAAAGGAAAGACAAAGCCAATAAAAGCATGTTCGTACTAAAATATTCAGTTTAAAGTGTTTGATATGATAAGATGACGATGCTCCTGGCACCTATATGTAACGAGTCTGATGACATGTTGTAGCGCCTGCACTACAACACAGTTTAATGGGTATAAAAATGTCAGTATAAATAATGTAAAATATGAAGTTATTATAAAATGAACGACTTATCAAGTCACTATATCTCCATGAAATTGGAGTGATTGTGTAAAAACTACAAGTCTAAGTCAAAACAGTGTCATTGTCAAAACAGATATATAATATATACTATACTACTATATACTATAATCATAAAAAGTAAACCCATTTAGACATAAATATGAATGACATAAACAATGAACAGAGAAACCATTAAGTAAGTAAGTAAATGTCTTTTTTACTTCATTTTTCGGCCAGTACGGCCGGAGACATCATGAAACCACAAAAATTTCTCAAAAATTTAAGACTTACAGTGCCCCCACAGTTGGAAATAAGGTCTGTGATATTGGAGGACATCACAGAGCGATCACAAACCGTGAGGACACCGTAAGTCACCACAGGCTAATTGTACGGCAATGGCTTCTCTATGACATGCTGCATTATCCGCCAGCATGCCACAGAGAAACCTTTAAAACAATAAAGTGAAATTTTTTTTATATGGCACTGGTTTCTTTCGGACATCCCGTCCATCGCCAGGATGCCAAAGAGAAACCACTGCAAACACAAAAAAACAAATCATAGAGGAACTATGAGTAGACCCACAATGCCCCCACAGCTGGGGATCGGGTCTGTCATCGAGAACTAGCACGACAGAGCGATCACAATCCGTGAGAGCACTGTAAGGCACCACAAGTACAATGAAAAAATATATAAAATATATAAATATGAATATATAAAGAATATATAAAGAATTTAAACTGAAAACTATTCGAAAATAAACATAACAACCTCAGTGCAAAAACCACCGGAAAGCAAACACAAAAAACTTCACGTCAAAAAAATAACAAAACCTGGTTCGATGAAGGTTTGGGTGTGCTTGGCCTTCTAAGAAGTTGCCCAGGGGGGACCACGCGGAGGTGACACCCTTCCCCCCCAGTACTGTTGTGGTTTTCACGACTCTAGCACCGGCTAGTAGCAGTGACTCGAAGGGATTTCTTGACACTTTATATGGGAAGCTGGCCGTTGGAGGAGCTGGCGTGGCAGTAGTAGGATCAGCTATTCTCATAGCAGCACTTGCTTACAAATTCTGCAAGTCGCGAGCTCCCACAGCACCGTAAGTATTATTCAGATTCCATTTGTTAATTTAATCATGTAGGGTACATATGTCACGTTGTATTTTTGTTCATATCTACATGATCCACCAAACTTTATTATTGTAACACGCTGTGAATGTAGGCCTATATATATATATATATTGCCCGGCCACATTATCATTAAACAACAATGTTTTTATTTCATTTCAGGAAACCTCCTGTTGAAAAACTAAATAACAATCTACAACAAAGTAAGCCAAAGTGAGTTATCATAAGAATAAGGATTACAATTTCAAAGATATAATTAATTATTTACGATCTGGACTTTTTTCAATTAAATTTAATTTTCAATTACTATAATGCAGTGAAACATAAATGAGAGAAGCAGCGGCCTCTACGACAAAGCTATGAAATTCTGGCCATTTGCTATTCTAATTAGAATTTGATTACCAAAATATGTATGCATTTGTGGTAAGTACGAATTGCTAATTTTCAAACAAAATTTTCCCTGCCCATCTATAGCAGGTTGAGCCCATCTATAGCAGGTTGATCTTTTTGAGATTTGATTTTTGGTATTACAGGATCTTTTGTTCAAGTAACATTTAATTTTTTTATCTCTGTTTCTTTTTAGGAACAACAGGGTTTATCCAGGTAAGCATAAACATAAGGTTGATCACTTGTATTTTGTTAGCTTAGCTTAATTAGCTTGTACACATTTTCAGACAGTCCACTGCACCCGGTGTTTTAATCTCATCAGGAGTGTCATTGTTATACTAACCTGTATTACTAATTCGTATTTTCACTTCTTCAAGTGAAACAATTTATAAGGATTTCTTAATATCATTTTTTTAAAAGTGAATGAATAGATGAAATTTCAGGTTTCATCTCATGTATTCTATTATTTTAGGTAAATTATTGATATTTTTCAATTGTTGAAAAACATTACTTTTGTTGTCTCAACGAATAACTTCCTTAACATTTGTTGGTACAGAAAAACAATTATCTTTATTGTGATATGTAGAAACATATCTAAAAAATGTCTACCAACATGAGTTCTATTTAACTACATATAATAGTGATTATGTGTTCTTTAAATTACATACATACATTACATCATGCTGCTGCATTATTTATTCATTTCTTTTTACCTGGAGCTGAAATTGCTATTACAATTTCCCAGTTTAAATGACGAAAAATGTAAATATTTATGGTAAATTGGCATGTTTGTATATTTATTATTTCATTAACTGAGCATCTATCACATATTTGCTTTAAACAAGCTTGAAAAAGTCTACAAACAGTCTTAAAAGTACATGGATTTAGTTAATTTTCTTACTGTTTCCAGATAACACTGAGCGTCCAGACACATCTCGCAGTGTGGCCACACCCCGTGATGTCATGTTCTGGAATGACACTTCACCTTCTTCAGTGGCTCCACATGCCACACAACTACCATATATCAACCCCTCAATGTCCGCTGGCAAATTCGCCAACACCAACTTCCCGAACCTCAACTGAATATTCACACAGATTTTTGAATTTGTGATTTTTTAGTTTGAGCTGAATGTTTTGCTGCAACTAAGTTTAAAAATAGAAACACATATTTAAATCTATGACATTGTTACATAGAATGTAAGAATTGATTGGCTAATAAAACAAACGAAAAACAACTATAATCGTGGTTAGCTCTTTAACCCTCTAACCGCCAAATTATTCCATTTGAATTTTCACCCACTTGAAGTTGTGTCTCGCTGACGCGATCCACAACTTCAAGTGACTGAAAATTATTGAGATTTAACAAAATGGAGGTCACCTCTTTTCAACTCTTGCTGGTTGATGTCACATTTTATCTTTAACATATTTAAAATGTGGTACCTTATCTGCTAATAAAAAATGAAAACCCGAGAATATGCGGCACCGGCGGTTAAAGGGTTAAAAACCAGTACTGCATTTATTCAGGACAAGGCGGAATTTGATACAGTTTATTACAATGTGAGATATTACATTGATAAAACTTTCTGAAAAAAAAGACAAACGTGGGCTAGGCCTATACAACCTAGGTTAGAAAATATTGGTCTATGGTATTTTAATAGAAATGGTGGCCATCTTGGATTTCTCAAAGTATACTCTAGCTCGAATTTTACTCTGCGAAAAATATGATGGCAAGATATAGTGAGTGGACCTCTTCTAATATCTATATAGAAAACAAGAAATGGCTGTAATTTGTATCAATTTGTCAAATTGTTCAAACGTTTTCAAATGCCCCCCCCCCCACTCACGGTATATCTCTGACGACTTTTTGTTCTGTGATACTGGAGGTATTGAGGAACACAAAATCCGCAGGTCATCCCGAATCTCCAATTATTTGTTTGCCCATATCACCTCCACCACTTTTTTCTTATAAAGTAAAACACAGTCTCTTAAAAAGTAGGACATTCCTCAAATGAGATTGTTATGAAGCAGGACACTTTCGTAAAATACTTTGGTGGATAACTTTTATTTGAAGGACTATATTTGAGATATTGAAATATTTATTTAATGTAATAAGGTATTTTCAAATGTATTTTCAAATAATTTTGTAACGGGGTAGGTTTATCTACGTCGAAATACAATCAATACAAATGCGCATTTTCATGCCAATATTTAGAGAGCCGCTGTGTGTTTGGAAGGTGGTACAGCAGGTATTCATAGAAATAGAATATTTTTTGCACAGCTAAATTTGTGAAATACTGCTAAATTTGTGAATTACTGGTCTTCATATTAGTTTGTTGACGACTCTTTACAAAGAATATCTGCAGGACAGTTATACAGAGGATGCTCATATAAAAATGACTCATTGGTTGCAGGCTAGAGCAGCCGTATAACCAGCAGACACGAAACGTTGAACCGATGTTGGTCTTATTCTGGGCCAACGTCACAGAGGGTGGGCCAACATTAGTCTAGCATTCAGTCAAGCTCTTTGGTTTGATGGCACATTATCGACCAAAAAGGATTGCATCAGACAAGTGCGTAGGGACTGGTTCACTGCTAAAAATAGAATTCTATAGCACGTATCTTCACATAGGACCGAGCTCAGAGTAACAAACGGTGGAAATTCCACCAATTTTGTAAAAGGCTGATCGATTGTTCCTAGGCCCGAGACACACCTCTAGTAAAAGGTTCATGTGAATCCATTCATTACTTTTTAAGTCATACGGTGGACGGATAGACAGACAGACAGACAGACAGACAGACAGACAGACAGACAGACAGACAGACAGACAGACAGACAGACAGACAGACAGACAGACAGACAGACAGACAGACAGACAGACAGACAGACAGACAGACAGACAGACAGACAGACAGACAGACAGACAGACAGACAGACAGACAGACAGACAGACAGACAGACAGACAGACAGACAGACAGACAGACAGACAGACAGACAGACAGACAGACAGACAGACAGACAGACAGACAGACAGACAGACAGACAGACAGACAGACAGACAGACAGACAGACAGACAGACAGACAGACAGACAGACAGACAGACAGACAGACAGACAGACAGACAGACAGACAGACAGACAGACAGACAGACAGACAGACAGACAGACAGACAGACAGACAGACAGACAGACAGACAGACAGACAGACAGACAGACAGACAGACAGACAGACAGACAGACAGACAGACAGACAGACAGACAGACAGACAGACAGACAGACAGACAGACAGACAGACAGACAGACAGACAGACAGACAGACAGACAGACAGACAGACAGACAGACAGACAGACAGACAGACAGACAGACAGACAGACAGACAGACAGACAGACAGACAGACAGACAGACAGACAGACAGACAGACAGACAGACAGACAGACAGACAGACAGACAGACAGACAGACAGACAGACAGACAGACAGACAGACAGACAGACAGACAGACAGACTTATCAGTATTATAACCCCAAACCAATATCCTATAGTTTAAACTGCTAAAAATAAAAGAAGTGTACATCAAGAGCAACGTTTTGGACGATACATATTGTTTTAGTTTAATTATAACTCTGATGTTTTTGGATATTTTATTTGCAATACTATTTATATGGTCTTGCCAGCTCAAATGTTTATCTATGGTTATGCCAAAGCTATTTACAAACTCTATAGACGTTCCGTCAATCTCTAATTTTAGAGTTGTTACTTGTTTTTGAGGCATGTGAAAAATCATCGCTTTTGTCTTTTTAGTGTTAAGTGACAGCTTGTTGACCTTTAACCATTCACTTATTTTCGAGAGTTCATTGTTGGTGTTCACATTTGTATTACATCTAAAAGTGTTGAGAGTTCTCGAAAGTAAGGTGTCATCTGCATATATTATTGCTGTGAAAATTTTACTTGCTAGTGAGATATCATTTACATAAATAACAAATAGAAGAGGACCAAGTATTGACCCTTGACGTACGCCGGTTTTTATATTGCTTTAATCAGATTTTACATTTTCAAATTCAACATATTGTTTGCGATCAGACAAATAACTTATTAATAGTTGCAGTGCGGGTCCTGTTACTCCATAATATTTTAATTTACAGAACATAATTTCGTGATCGAGCGTATCAAAAGCCTTGGATAAATCTAGAAAAATAATAAGTGGGGTGTTACCTTTATCTAATTCTTGAGTGATCCTGTGTATCATTTCTACGGCTGCTAGTTCAGTGGAGTGTTTTTTTCTAAATCTATATTGGCCTTCAAAATATAATTTGTTGGTGTGAAGATAATCATGCATTTGATCAAAAATAACCCTTTCAATAACCTTTGAGTAAAATAGCAATTGGTCTATAGTTTTCAAGTTGAGTTTTGTCATCCTTTTTGTGGATTGGAATTACCTTTGCAGTTTTTAGTTTATCTGGGAAAACACCAGTCAATATACACTGATTGGTTATTAAGGTAACTGGCTTAATTATCTAATGCTTGATTTCTTAGAATAACTTTACAGATATTACATCAGGGCCGTTTTTAGGGTGTTTTTAGGGTGCAATCTGTCTATAATTTTTAGGATGTTTTCTTCATTTCTACATAATTAAATTTATGGGAGGTTGGATTTCTTAAAAAAATCTTGAACGATTTCGAGTAGGGTAGTTTTATGTTAGCGGCTAGATTTGGTCCGATATTGACAAAATAATTGTTGAATGCATTTGAAATTGCCTTTTGATTAGTTATTTGTTTACCGTCAATCACAAAGTGGTCAGGAAATTTAGTTTTTCTAGTTTGTTTGTGTAATATTTCATTAATTGTGGACCATTGTCTTTTCATGTCATTCTTTGCATTTTTAAAACACCGATGGTAATATGATGATTTTGCTTTATTTATAGAAGTGTTTAATATTTTATTGTAGGTACGCAAATTTACGCGAAGATTTAGATATGCTGTCGAATTTTTTGGGGTGTCTTTCAGTTTGTTTTACATTGTATCTCTGTGAGTAAATGAATTAAGGATACTTTGCGTAATCCATTTAGATTTTTTATGTTTTTTCTTGTTGAATTTGACTAATTTAGTTGGCATTGATTTTCCCATTGCTTTGGATATAGTTTGGATTAGCACGCACGTTTAAAGTGAGTTTACTGGTCATATCAGAATTGCGAATTAATGATATTAAATTGTTTTTTGCGTCTGGACCACGTGTTTTTACTTTAATATATTGGGGATTTTTGTTGGTATATGGAGACATATCTAGGGATAGAAAGTAGGGTAAATGGTCAGATAGACCACATGGTACGATTCTAGCAGTGGTTTGAAGGAAACCATGTGAAAATTTACATAAAAAGTCATCAATTAGAGTCCCATGTTTATTTGAAAGTCTAGTAGGCAACGTTATTTTGGGAAAAAAGCTAAGTGAAATTAGTGTATCTAGATATTGATTAAATATTGTTGTTTTTTTACTTTTAGCAGGTCTATGTCATAATCTCCTGCTATGACTACTTCACATTGCCTTTTTTGAAGATCGTATAGTACGGGAGTGAACTCATCAATAAAAGTTTGATAGTTTTCATTCAGGTCTCTACATTACCGAGCACAAGCGTTTTTTTACCCTTTCGATCTATTGGTATTTCTATGAATTCTGCTTCCCATATAGTGGATTTTACGTAACTCCTAGAGTGGATGAAGTTAAAATTGTTATTTAAAAAGATAGCAAGACCCCCGTGTGAAGTGCATGTTTTACCTTGTGATATTAATTGATAGCCATCTATTTGTAGAAGAGAAGTATCACTATCGTCTGATAACCAAGTTTCTTGTAAACAGATGACACTAAATTCTACACCATTTTCTCTTAGATATTCTATTTTTAGTTCAATTTGATCTATCTTTGCATTTAGTCTTCGGCAATTCAAGCTGTAAATAGAGGAATTTTGTGATTTCGTTTTTAGCGAGCTGATTAATGTTTTGTCATTGAAGTATGGCGACGGCATTATGAGGTCACACTCTGAATCTTGACTATTATCGTTATCATGGCTGTTTGTATTTTTAAATATTTCCTTAAGTGACATATGGACATTTAAAGATGTCGTAGGGAAATTATGATTTGTGCTTCTTTCGCTTACAATGTTATTACATGAGTTATTATTTACCTTATCATGAGACTTATATGACAATTCATCAACACAATGAGAGTTTTTTTGGTGTAACACAGTTGATAGTTCGTTCACTTGCGTGTTTAGAGTCTCTTTCTCTTCAATGCCACTACACAAATGTTTGTTGTCAAAGTCACACAAGCCTAACAGAGAGTGAGGTGAGTTGTTCATTCCAGGCCAGATGTTCACATGTGGGGGTTTGTGTCAACGGGGCAAAGCTGTGAGGTTGATTTAGCTGTTAGTCTATCAAAGCTGGGGCATGCTTCCCCTCTTTGTGAGGTGTTGTGGCACAGGTGTGTACTTGTCTCGCATCATAATCCTGGTCTGATGAAGGGGGGGGGGGGGCGGATATACATAGGGGAACTGATTGCTGGCGTGGATGCGTAGGCTTATATTTTATGTCACTGTTTCGTATCTGTGGTTTTGAGTTCATGAGACGTTTTTCGTTGTGATCATCTGGTTGCTGTATGTGGCTGCTGGCCAGTTTGGCGGCTTTATCACGTCTTGAGTTTACACTGTTTTTAATACGTTGGGAAAGCTGCTGTATTCCAGTCGTGGTTAAATGTAGACCATCTTTCAAGCGAGCACTATCAGGGGAGAAGACAGACGAACTAGTGTTATCATCCATAAACATGTACCCACGTAGACTACATAAGTGTTTGACATTGTTGTTGACTGCATCGGTTTTCTTGTTGATGGTTATGCAGTCGTCCAGCTCAGTCCTGTGATGAATGCTGCTGAACATAATTTTAGATAGTGGGTATGTATCCTGGGCAGTTTTTAGCAGCTTGTTCACGTTCTCACAAATATTGGTCACAGATTCTCCTACTGCTATGTTGTTCGTAACACCAGCCATAACAACTACATTGGGTTTTCTGGGTTGATTCTGGGATTAAGTTTGATGGATCACTTGAGTAAGACGTTGGCATTTGCTACCAGGGTACACAAAACCAGTGGATTTTACTTCGTGTGTCTTGGACAGTTCTCCAGCCAATTGTCTGCTACTACTACTTCCTATGATCAGTACGTCGTCATCTTGGTTATGAGTTGGTAGTGTTGAAAGAGCCCGTTTCTTTTTGGCTCCTTTTTTGGCTGTTTGAAATTTGGAATTTTCTCTTTCAGTTGAAGGCTCTTGTGTTGAGCACGCAAGGTGTCGCATTCCTCAGTAAGCTCATTGCACCGTGAGCTAAGGGTGTTATCTCCAGCTGCTGAACTTTTTGTTGAAGCTGATGTTTCGCAGAAGAAGATGAAGATATTCTGTACTGAGCGTCTTTGAGTTGACTCGCTAGAGAATGATTGAGGGCAGGAGGTGGCAGTTTAGGCGAAGAAGATGACATTGGGCTGGGGCATTTGCTGACACGAAGATCGTTATCCATGTTGTCAGAATCAGCGTCCACATCACTACATAGACTTAAAGTGTTTAGCAACTGCTCTTGTCTCTCCGCACCATCCAGGCACATTTTAGCTGCTGATATATCACTACAGTGTTGTAACATCGCTGTGTCTGACAGACTATCATTTATATCACTTATATCACGAATCTTAGGTGTGCTGGTCGATGATGGGATAATGAAACTAGCCGCTTTGTACAAACGCTGAACAAATGAACATTTTGGGGATGGGTCTTTGTCTCAAAGGTTCAAACTGGAACAGTTACTGATGGGTGAAGATGGCTCCTGAAGAAGCTGATCATCAACAATGGGGTCAGTTGTTGTGGATTGATGAGATTCAGATTCCATATCATTCACTTTATAAGCACGCCTCCTGGTTTATACACAAACACAGTGACGTAACAGCTTGAATCAGGAGATCTGTTGTCTGGCACTAATACTTGTTTTCCGCACCTGTCTTGGCGTATTTCTGGTCGTTTCTTTAGCGTGCCTTGGTCATACAGATAATTATAATATTGAGAACAGGCACTGAGCCAAGTATCAGGACGTGCAGTCCAGAACTTAGCGTTTGATGGGTCATTACGTTGAAGTCGTCGCATTCATACTTGAAGTCATAGAAAATGGTCTCTGGTCGTTTCTTCATTTTCTGACGTTGAGAATAGGTGTCTTTCTCCTGTTTCTTCTTAGAACGTTTATCTATGTCTGGTGAAAACACAAAGCGTGAATCATTTGCATGGTTTGTCTTGTACTTATTACGCTCAGAGCGTCTTCTCACACGTTGCTGGTCAGCCATGATCACAATATATCGCTGAACGATGCCTGTAACTATCCTGCATTGTCTATTTAAAAAAAAGGTTAAACAAGGCATTGGCGGGATCAGAGCATTAAAGATTAAAGCTGATCAACAAAAAGGCTAAACAAGGCATTATGCAGGATTAGGGCAATAAAGATTAAAGCTGATCAACAAAAAGGCTAAACAAGGCATTATGCAGGATTAGGGCAATAAAGATTAAAGCTGATCAACAAAAAGGCTAAACAAGGCAATAGGCGGGATTAGGGCAATAAAGATTAAAGCTGATCAACAAAAAGGCTAAACAAGGCATTAGGCGGGATTAAGGCAATAACGATTAAAGCTGATCAACAAAAAGGCTAAACAAGATATTAATCGGGATAAAGGCGATACAGATTAAAGCTGATCAACAAAAAGGCTAAACAAGGCATTAGGCGGGATTAGAGCAATAAAGATTAAAGCTGATCAACAAAAAGGCTAAACAAGGCATTAGGCGTGATTAAGGCAATAAAGATTAAAGCTGATCAACAAAAAGGCTGAACAAGGCATTAGGCGGGATTAAAGCAATAAAGATTAAAGCTGATCAACAAAAAGGCTAAACAAGGCATTATGCAGGATTAGGGCAATAAAGATTAAAGCTGATCAACAAAAAGGCTGAACAAGGCATTAGGCGGGATTAAAGCAATAAAGATTAAAGCTGATCAACAAAAAGGCTAAACAAGGCATTATGCAGGATTAGGGCAATAAAGATTAAAGCTGATCAACAAAAAGGCTAAACAAGGCATTAGGCGGGATTATGACAATGAAGATTAAAGCTGATCAACAAAAAGGCTAAACAAGGCATTATGCAGGATTAGGGCAATAAAGATTAAAGCTGATCAACAAAAAGGCTAAACAAGGCATTAGGCGGGATTATGGCAATAAAGATTAAAGCTGATCAACAAAAAGGCTAAACAAGGCATTAGGTGGGATTAGGGCAATAAAGATTAAAGCTGATCAACAAAAAGGCTAAACAAGGCATTAGGCGTGATTAGGCAATACAGATTAAAACTGATCAACAAAAAGGCTAAGCAAGGCATTAGGCGGGATTAAGGCAATAAAGATTAAAGCTGATCAACAAAAAGGCTAAACAAGGCATTAGGTGGGATTAGGGCAATAAAGATTAAAGCTGATCAACAAAAAGGCTAAACAAGGCATTAGGCGTGATTAGGCAATAAAGATTAAAGCTGATCAACAAGAAGGCTAAAAAAGTCATTAGGCGTGATTAAGGCAATACAGATTAAAGCTGATCAACAAAAAGGCTAAGCAAGGCATTAGGCGGGATTAGGGCAATAAAGATTAAAGCTGATCAACAAAAAGGTTAAACAAGACATTAGGCGAGATTAAGGCAATAAAGATTAAAGCTGATCAACAAAAAGGCTAAACAAGGCATTAGGCGGGATTAAGGCAATAAAGATTAAAGCTGATCAACAAAAAGGCTAAACAAGATATTAATCGGGATTAAGGCGATAAAGGTTAAAGCTGATCAACAAAAAGGCTAAACAAGATATTAATCGGGATTAAGGCAATAAAGATTAAAGCTGATCAACAAAAAGGCTAAGCAAGGCATTAGGCGGGATTAGGGCAATAAAGATTAAAGCTGATCAACAAAAAGGCTAAACAAGGCATTAGGCGGGATTAGGGCAATAAAGATTAAAGCTGATCAACAAAAAGGCTAAGCAAGGCATTAGGCGGGATTAGGGCAACAAAGATTAAAGCTGATCAACAAAAAGGCTAAACAAAGCATTAGGCGGGATTAGGGCAATAACGATTAAAGCTGATCAACAAAAAGGCTGAACAAGGCACAATGCGTGATTAAGGCAATAAAGAGTAAAGCTGATCTTGCTGCTGATGAAATTACAAACTATAAGTGAATGATAAATATCCCCAAATTAAAACAAACAAAGATGGTATAATTTATAATAAGTGATTTTTTCCAAGATATGTTTGCATGATTGTGCCACATTATTCCATCATGCAATGTACCACATAACACAATACAATGTATTTCTACCTCAAAGCTCAATGCTATATAGTCTACCGCAACGACAATAGACTGCTTGCACGAGTTTGTGCGTGAACAGTTGTCAGATTAAATGTTCAGCGTTGGTCACTGTGTGGCGCGTTGTCATTGAAAAGTGTGTAACAGTTGTCTGATTAAAACAGTTCAGCGTTGCTCACGTACGGCGTGCTGTTATTGAAAATGATGTATTCAATGTATCAGAAAGCACTCTGCTACGAAACCACCACAAATCACATTGCAATGCACCACAGAGCACAATGGACTGTACCACAACTCACAACGCAATATACTGCAATTGTAGGCCTCCCTCAAAGCACAATGCTATATAGGCTACCATAATTGAATTTATCACAAAGCACCATACAATTTAACGACTCCAAATCACAATGCAATATAAATGTACCATAAAACAATGTACCGCAACGCACAATGTAATGTACCACAATGAAATGTGCCACAAAGCAAAATGCAATGTACCACAATGCAATGTACTACAAAGCACAATGTAATGTACCACAAAGCACAATTATGCATTCTACCACAGAGCAATCTTGATTTTTGACATTGATCAGACTTCATGAATGCCCGTGACTGTTATTTAATGATATATATTTATTTTAATTTGCTCTAAGTACATTGATAATGGTAGTTTAATTGATTGTTGCGATATTTCCATACATGTGACTATTGTATTTGTACCGATGTTATTGTTCTCTACATGTTTCTTTACTACTTACAATGGGGGCGTTAGAGCTTGTCACAAGAAAAACACGGTCATTACTTTGGAAAATCATTTTGCATCTTATAACGTTATCATGGTTATAATCGTGAACAAATTAGTAGAACTCCAGTTATTATTTTTCATCTATTTCACATTGCATAAATGGTAAAATCGAGTGTACCATTCCCAATATAACGCAATATCTCCCCATGCAAATCAACGCTTTGATAAATAGGTGGCTGTATTATTTTGTAAGCAGAGGCAAATGGGATCCATTGGGTAGAATACGTGATGAATACATTTATGACTTCCATTGACAAAAGTTAATCGGTTTTCAAATGACATGCTGGTTGACAAAGGCCCTATAAAAAAGCGACTCGATAGAAATATCGAATATTTGAGACAATGATAAGGCCTGGAACTAAATAGCTGAAGATAATATCAAAATGCTACAAGCATCCTGTTTATTGTTGGGTGTTATAGTCTTGGCTATTGGATGGCAGGAAGGCAACTGCAGGACTAAGGGTCCCGCTCCTGGGGCTATAATGTCACTATTATATATAATTATAATCGCATATGTCACTTCACAAGTGCCGATTAGGGTTTTATTTTGCATGATAATTATTCTAAGCAAAGCGATCGCTCACACTTATTGTGTCTGATTATTAGGGCATAAGTTTAGTTTTGTGCAGGGTGGGCTTTACTTATTGTATTGCTTGAAATTTATCAAATTCAAACATATTATTTACTTTATTATGCTTTATTTTGACACACGAACAGTTTATAATACTGATTCCCAAAATAAGCTGATATTTTTCGTAATTTTTAAACTAACACGCCCATTTTAATCTTAATTGAGATGATATGATTTCAATATATATATTCCAATATAATTCCGTATTTTTTGTTTTAAAAAAAATGATTAATAACATATTATAATAGTTTACGCACTTTAATCCTTTATTCGTTAAACACGACAATTGTCGTTTTTATATTGTTTTATAAGCCCATCGAGTCACTGTTAATGGTATTGAAATTACATCAAGATTTTTAAATGTTTCATCTCAAAATCTAGGAAGTAGTTCCTGTTGACGAAGCCCCGCCCTCCTGTATGACTGCGTCAATCAGCCCATACAAGTGTATCATCGGCGGGTGATAATGAGATTATTCACTACAAAGACGTAGTGAAGGGGGCGTGGCGCAACAGCTAGACCGCCTGACTGCCTCGCCAGTCATGCATGCGTCCCGGCTTCGAACCCCGCTGTTTCCGAGTGGGGTTTTCAGAGAAGCATTATTGTTTCTCTGTTCAAAATGTGACTGGGCAATCACGTTAATGGCGGCCTCGTCGACTTAAGGTTGAGACCAGTGTATCGACCTTAATTTCGCGCAGGGTCCCGCGTTGCGCGCTCCTCACATGTCACCCCTATCTGAGATGACATGTTTATACAACAGACAATAGACAATATACAATAATTTATTCATAGTATCTGTTATTTAACAGACATGTAGAAATGAAGCCAGGTGGGCTTAATGACAATATTATACAGTGTTATTATATACATGCATTGATGGAGTTTTGAACAATACTGATATATATACATACGTTTTTCAATTCTAGTATGTTCTGACTAATTTTAAAATTAGAACAATTCATAATAAAATGAAACTCGTCTCCCAGTTCATTCTCATACCAGTTACACTTTCTTTGCTCTCTGGGTATACCTCTCTGATATCCTATTTCAACTGGAAGGTTATGGTTTCTGCAACGGAATCTCGCAAGTAATCGTCTGTTATTGTAGGTTAATGTTGTCAAATAGTGTTCCATTTTGAAGTTTGATTTAAACATTCTATAGTTCAAGCATTTGCTACTTTGATTGATTTCTGCTGCCCATTTTTGTCTAAACTGGTCGAATAATTTTTGTTTAATTTGTTGTTTAAAACATTCCTTACTGTAAGGGATGACTTGACTTCCCCAAATACCAAGAAAACCACAATCTTCCAGAATCGTTTTAACACAATTGAGCCAAGGCGATTTATACACATTTTCTTCGTTCAATTTATATAACAATTTGTACATCAAGTTTTAAATTTTAGGTTTCTCAGAGTTCTGGCAAATGTTGGCCCAGAACATAATCATTCTTGTTTGGGCGGATATAATTAATGGGTATTCACCTAGCTCACCATATACCATATTTGAACATGTTGTCCTGTTTACTAATAAAATATATTTACAAAATCTTAAATGGAGTTTGTCAAGAATTTCTGTTCCCTCATTGGCCTAGATTTTACTGCTATCCAAAATGATGGGTTTTACAAGTGTGTCGAATCGGTGAATCATAATATCAACTGGTAATTATAATTGTCTGCCTCTGCATAGAAGTGCAAACATAGCTCTTGTACCTTTGTCATACAAGAGACGTTTGGCTTTAGTAAATTTACCGTTGAAATTGAAAATAAGGCCCAAATATTTATATTGGTCAGTTACTTTTCGCCTTGTCTTACCCCAACAAGACAAGGGAATGTATCAGAGATCTTACCATCGATGGAAACACATGATTTTGCTGTTTTATACATATTGTAGACTAAATTGAATTTTTTTCCAGATATATTAGATTCGAGCAGCTTATGCCATAACTTGGTGCGAAATATACTGTAATCGACAAAGCAGCAGAATAGGTTTTCACGTTTATGATTATATAAGTCAATTAATGTCTTAATAGCAAACATGTGGTCGGTCGTTGAAAAACCGGCCCTAAATCCTGCTTGCGCGGGCCCGATATTATTGTTATTATCAACAAATAGTGTCAGTCTGTGATTAATAAGATTAGAAAAACGTTTAGCAAGTTATTCCGCGGTAATTGCTGGGGTCTGTATCGTCACCTGAGGCTTTATATATCGGTTTAATCACTCCAATGCTCCACTGCTCTGGTACTACCCCTGATGCTAATATTAGGTTGAAGAGTTTTGTTAACAGGGCAGTAGTTTGTCTTGCTGCTTTTTTTTTTAATTCATTTAAGATCTGGTCAGTTGCGGGACTTGTTATTTTTTAACTTCGCTATGAACTTACTTACTTCTTCTATAGTGAAAGGGTCATTAAGTAGAGGATCTGAGTCGTTAAGGTCAGGAGTCGGCACGTTTTGGGTGTCATTACTGTAATTTAAGTTTTTAAAGTGTTCTTTAAATACCTCAAGGGAAACTTTAGCAATCGTTTTTGCGGAATTTTTATTATTAATAATATGCCAGTAGTCACGCGGATTTTCGGATTTTAAATTACGTATTTGATGTATAGCTTGCTGTTTATATTTTCTGACTGCTTTGTTGATTTCTTTTCTGTAGTCTTTGCCCGTTTGTCGTAATTGTTGCAAGTTATTGTTGCCTCTTAGTCGTCTGTATTTATTTTTGTGACTTTTTTACGTTTGTTTTCCCAATCCTGGTTGTACCAGGCTTTGTGGGGTTCATGACACACACGAGGTCTACTGCACCCAGAGGGTGTGTGGTCAGCTCTAACCATACCTAGGCTACGTGCCGCACCGTTAAACATATTATTAATGTCGCTAACGACCTTGTTTACTTCCGTTTGCCCTGATGAAGTGTCACTGCTCGGTCTGTACAGCTCACGCCTTATGCCACTTACGTCACCTTCGATTATTATGAAGTCTGCATCAAAATCATGTGACCTTGATTCGATTACAACTAACATCCTTAAAGCCTTGTTGGATATTTTAATCAAACCCATAACAACCATTCGCTGTCATTCAAAGAGGCTCATGTCACACCTTTACTAAAGGAATCAAACCTTCCTGTTAATAACCTCAAAAATTATAGACCAGTCTCCAATCTAAGTTTCATTTCTAAATTTAAAAAAAAAGTTGTTTCCAACCGCTTACAAGCTCACATAAACTCCAACAAATTGAACAATCCAATGCAGTCTGCGTACCGGAAATTCCATTCCACTGAGACAGCCATGTTAAGAGTTCACAATGACATCTCAGTTCCTCTCGACAAGGGTCATGTCACAGCTTTGACTTTACTTGATTTGTCTGCGGCGTTCGATACTATCGACCACAACACCCTAACAAATATACTAGCTGAGTGGTATGGTGTTTCCGGAATGGCTTTGGCTTGGTTTAAATCCTACTTTTGTGGCAGGCATTAAAAAATTAAAATTGACAAATCTTTTTCTGAATCTAGTTTGCTTGAGCATGGAGTGCCGCAGGGTTCTGTACTTGGCCCCCTGCTTTTCAGTTTGTACACCGCTCCTCTAAGCACCATTATTTCAGGTTATGGATTTAGTCATCACTTTCACGCCGATGATATGCAAATTTAATCTCCTTAACAGGTGACGAAGCTACTGAGTCATTAAAAATGCTTCAGAGCTGTATTACCGGAGTATCTGCTTGGGTGGCTGAATCCAAACTAAAACTCAATCCTAGCAAGACTGAGTTTCTTCTCATTGGCTCGAAATCGCAGAGAGAGAAGTTTATTAACCTTTTCCCCCTTGCGATGTTGGACAATGAGATGAATCCAGCAGATTCCGCAAGGAATTTGGGTGTCTTTTTTGACAGTGGCTTGAATTTTCGTCAGCACATTTAACAGGCGTCCAGTTCTTGATTTTATCACATTAGAGATCTTAAACGCATCAGAAAAAGTCTACCTCTAGCTTTAGCAAAACAAATTGCAGTGGCCCTGGTGACAAGCAAAGTGGACTACTGTAACTCCGTATTACAAGAAATTCCAGCTAAAGATCTACAGAAATTACAGCGTGTTCAGAACTGTTTAGCAAGGGTTGTGACAAAGGCTCCTCGTTTCAGTCGCTCTATTCCTCTATTAAAATCATTACATTGGCTTCCAATCAAGTTTTGAATACAATTCAAAATATGCACTTTTGTATTTCGTTGTTTCAATGATGGTCAGCCATTTTATTTATCTAGCCTTCTTTTTTCTGCAGACTCCGTAAAACATCTGCGATCAAACAACACAAATAAGCTCAAAGTACCATGTATCAGAACTAAGCTCGGTCCTCGTGCCTTTTCTGTTTCTGGTCTTACTCTCTGGAATTAACTGCCCGCACACATTCATAATAGCTAAAAAATATTTCCTCTTTCAGAAAACTGCTTAAAACGCATTTCTTCGATCTGGCTTTCCCGCCCTTGCTCCTCTGCGTCCCGGCTCCCTGATGACGACCATGCTTATTTCCCTCGTCTCTTCTTTGGAATTTGAGAAGGATGGATTGCGCCTCTGAGCTTGGCCATCCGAGGAGCTAGGCGCTATAGAAGTTTTCATTTCATTTCATTTCACAGTGATTTACATAAACTTAATAATCTGGTGCCATAATTGTTTACAGTGTTGTCAAAACTAACTCGGTTTCCTGGTATATTTATATTCTCAAGTGGTACATATCCATCAATTAATTCCATTTCATTTTGGCTCATTTCTAAAACATCACTTGTATCACCTGTCCTAGCGTTTAGGTCAGCCATAATGCATAAGTCAATATTATTGTATTTGATACGTAAATCCGTTATTATTTCTTCCAGATTGTCAAACATGGATATTTTGGAATAGGCCGAATTTTCTGGGGGATATATATTACACATAAAATTAAATCATTTTTAAGATCACTTTTAAATTTAGCCATATTGAATCCTGTTGTTCGACATTTAAGACAGAGATACTAGAGTCTAGTTCTTCTCTGATGAGGATTGCTACCCCACCAGAAGCCCTTTTCTTAAATTTTCTATTTTTCGTTATCAATGTAAAGCCAGGAAATGTAAGATCGTCAATTTCGTCTAATTTTGTTTCAGTCATCATTATATCATATCGTGTTTATTTAAAAAAAATACTAATAAGAGGAGGGTGTATAACCGCATAATGTAATCAGATGTATAATGTAACCGGTTACATTATACTTCTGGTTACATTATACAGTTCTACAGGGGTAGTTTTTAGCATGCAAGTAAAATCCCGCTAACCTACCAGGGAACCCTCTCTGATGTGTTGATAATAATCCAATAAAACATATTTTTCTGCAAGGATTGATTTCGATCTTTGTGAATCGATGACAGATCCTCCTGAGATGCCGACCACACCAATATATTCTCTATAATAGATACTTAGCCACTTGACAATAAACAATATTGTTTTTCAGGAAAACATCAACCATGGGTTGAGTGCAACTGGACCGCGAGTTGGTATGGCAGGTATGCATGTATACATAATTAAATATCTAGAAAATAGTTAAATAACAATAGTTACCCCCACCCCCAAAAAAAAACGTTTACCGTGTTAACATCACATTAGTTTGTGGCAGATATAGAGGGAGTGTTTTCTGAAATTGGAAAAAGGATAGAAGAATTGGGTAACTGTTACTTATACCGATTAAAGTGTGCAATAGGTTGTGCATCTTTTACACACTAAATTTGGCGGAATAATCTCGTGTCATGATTCTGATGATGGGACAAGCAACTAACATAATGATCAATCACAGTAACATATGCTTGGAAGAGCTTAGGATCTTAAAAATACGATTTTTTAAATAAATAGGATGGTATTTACCCCACCAGGCATCCTCCTAAATTTTAAAAGCAAAATGACTTATTGCGGGTGTGACTACACGTAGTACAATAGCATTATGACCTTTTTAGATGCAGATCATGCGTCCGTCACAATTTATTGATATTTCCTCAAACTATTTCCAAAAGGCAGTTAGGGCTTACCAGTTACTGTTTTTTTGGGGGGGTTCGTTTCCCGGTCTGGGCGGTTTAAAAAAAATGTTTCTTCTCCATTCAGAGTAAAACTTAGTATTGTGGGGAGCCTCTGTGACCGAGAGGTAGCGTGCTTGGCCTCAGACCTCCAGGGTTTGAATTTCGAATCCTGTGTCTGGAGGGCAGTGTCATCTCACTCATCTCACCATCCTCAGGTGGTTCTCCTGGCCAAATTTAGCATGTATGTGCACAAAAGTGGCTTAAATTCATTTCAATTCGAGGCTCTGCTTTCCACAAAATGCTTTAAATAATAAGTGTGACATCTTTTGAAATATGAATGTTGATTTTTGTGGTTTAGATGTGAAGTTGTGAACTACGAATCCTGATACAATGTATTTATCACCGTCTAAATTTTGAACTATTTTTTTTATTTTGCTAATATTTGCTCGTTATGATATCCTATGTCATAACGTAATATATCCCCGTAATATCCAAATCATACATACATGACGCACATCCCACGCCTTGAGAGATAAAAAATAGAGCAGCGAATACACAATGTTTCGACACCGAGTTGCGCGTTAGCAGGGCGAGAAAGTTAACGAATACACTGCCTTCGCCTGCGCGAGGCACGAATAAGTCAGAAAGCATTCAGCATGCCCAATATACATTATATGTTCGCTGGACATGCGTTACGAGCACGTGGGATGGGCCTTATATGCGCCCTCGGTGCCGACAATTTTGAGTTTTTTCTGACCGTAAGGCTCAGTCACACATAGTCGACGCACAACCCATGCACTGAGAATTGATTATTTCTTGCCAGAGCGTCTTCTGTGCGTGAGTCGTCTGCAGCACTCTTTACTTTTTTGACGACATTTATTAGTGGAAGGTGCTCCACTAAACGTTTCACATGTTTTTTAGCGCTGTGTAATCGACAAAGGAAGTTCGGTATGTTTAAAATATTGAACGCATATGACACATAAATGTACTCGCCAGACGACCTCCAGCAACATGTAGTGTGCGCTAGAACAACGTTATATCAACGCCAAATACGTTTGCTTTGATCCACATTGCTGCCCGTTGAGGGCGCCGGACAGTCGTGAGCAACACGCCTGCCCTGCACTGCATGAGCACTGGAAGCAAACTCTGGGCACACGCCCGCATTTCGCCCAGCGCTCGAGCTGCAGGCTGTTACTATGGTATTTCTGCAGCTTAACCCTTGGAGCTCTAGAAAACGACATTTTGTTTTTAATCATTTGAGGTGGTGTTTCACACGATACACAGCTTTAAGTGCAGAATTTGATTTTTATTTGTAGAAATTATGTCCAAATGTATCACGTTATAAAAAATTTAGGACACATATTTCCTTTGAAAATGGCTACCTATATTCAAAACAAACTGATACAATTTGCTTAATCGTCGACATTAGCATTCTAGGGTTTAATACGCACTGTATGTGTCCAACGCATTAACAAAGCACTGATCATTTCGCCATTTGCGTCGAAAACACGTTGTGCCTTCGCTACCCAATCTGGACCCAATTATTATTTTTTTTTATGCGTGGACTGTGAGTCATTTATGTATGACTCAGACAAATCTCGGACAACGAAAACACAACGAATTTAAAGCGTGTGCTCCACTTGTGCCTAGCGTAAGACTGGCGCTGGTCTGACGTTCTTCTGGTGTTTACATGCACAAGTTGAAAAACGCTCACATTTTTAAACATGCATGCCCAGCGAATCACACCTCACTGACCAAAATCCTTCATTTTTTGGTGCACTGGACGTGCGTGATGGTATGTGTGACTGGGCCTTAAGGTTGCATGTCATAGAAAAATACTATTTTAATCATTACACCTCTAATCACGACTGTAGTAATTAATAATTTGTTTTATTCGCCGAACAAATGACTGATATTGGGAATGAAAGAAGTGTTTCAACATCAATATTTGTAAATGTTTGTTGTCAAATTCGAGTTTTGAGTAACCAAACCTTGAGGTTATGGATGGCGTTGGCAAGGCACAGCTTTAAGTGGCTGAAAATTTAAACAAATTTACTTAGGGTTGATACAATTTCGAATACGTATTTCAGGATATATAACCATAATACTCCTCTATAAATCTATCAATTTATTGCATGGATTGCTAAGAGTCAAATAAAATATATTTTAATTTTGGTAATGTGATCAATAAAATTTATATTGTATCACATCGTGATAATGGTAACAGATTTCTGCGTGACTAGTCACACATAAACAGATACCACATTGACTATATTTCACATGCATATTCCAAACCTATTATATGCTCCGAACCATACAAAATAATTTGTGTTGATGTGCTACCGTTGTTTAAATGTTTTTTTGTTATTGCAGTGAGTGTCCTACCGTTTTGTTTATATTGTTTTAGTGTGCGAAGTCGAGAAACGAATGGTAGAAAAAGAAGAAGCCCCATCTGGTGATGATGGCAAAGCTAAGAGAAGTGTAGTTGAATATGTTGGGGCATTCAAGAGTGAAGCAGACTTTGGTAAGAGTAATGGTCATACCATAAGAATAATACACCTACTTTAATTACTTTATAATTCACAGCTAATACTTTTTGGAAATGTTACATGTGAAATGTTTCTTGTAGTGAGATTGGCCTACATCCAATCACAGACTACATACCAGCTCTTAATAACTGTCATATTAAGCGGAAGAGACAGATCCAGAATTTTGAAAAAAGGGGGGTGGAGTCCAATCGAATAAAAATAAACATCGAAGTGTTTTTTCAGCTAATTATATGGGGGCGTGACACTGAGGCACTGACCTAGTAATTTTTGAGTGTCAAATACCGACGTTGAGGCAATCTAGCTTTGGAAAAGGGGGGTAGGAACTCTTCCTCTGGATCCGCCACTGAGCGGGCGTGAACAACCGGATATTCCCCGATAATAATCAATGGACGATGGATCATGTGATCTGGCTACAAATCGTTTCTATAATTATTACCACTGATTAAAACAAAACCAGAATCTCACGAATCGTGCTAAGAGTAGCATTACAATGAGAAAGAAGATGTATAACTTTTCTAATAGCCCCTCCTTTAGTTCACATCTTGTGCACATACATTGTGCACTTACTTAGTCCGGCCAATGCCCACAGAATTGCTGGTCGGCCATCGTATGCGAATACACATATAGACTATGAGGGTTCTTTCAAAATAGTTTGATTTTTGCATATTATCAAATGTTCTTACCATCCATCTGCAATTTGTTTGATTCACATCGCCTTTAATGATCCACATTTTAAATTTTGCTGTCCAAAATTTAAGGTACCTTTGTTCATTTTTACATATGCTACTAATCAACGAATTTTGCCTCTTTTCCCCCAGATCTTTTCTAATTGTTTTATAAAATATTTCTGTAATATTGTATTCATTAATAAATATCTAACTTTAGTCACTATTAAGCTTTTAAGAACGATAATTCTACCCCAGAAACTACTGTTAGATCACAACAATTCCATTTTAATAGTTTATTGTTCTCTATAAGTAGTTTCTCGTTCCATTTTAGTTTGTCACAATATTTCGTCTTATAAATATTTGAAGGGTTTATTTGTCATTTTGATTCCGTGGTAAGTACAAAAATTATTTTGATTTTGTAGAGGTCGTATTCTGTCCACTAAAGTCGATCCCCGCACTGTAAGAGTAAAAATATTTCTAATGGTCGGAGACCCATAACATAGGTATTCAAATGAATCGGAAAGAGCTAACTAAGACATCTATGACGATTTCAAATTGAAAAAACCCTCTGGTCTCCATGGTTTTTACAAAGTAAATCCAGCTCTTAAAGGGCTAAGTCACATGTAGAGGGTTTTAGCGGTAGCGTGGCGAAGTTTAAAGTGATAGAAAATGTAAATTTAAAAGCCCAGAGCTGTAATGTATAATAACGATCCATATATCGGCTTATTTGTTCTGTTCCAGATGACGTTTTTGTGGAGCCAAGACCAGACAAGTAAGATCACAACATTTTTTTTCACTGCAGCATTAATCACCCACCTACCTATACCTACTGACCTACCCACAAAAAGTTCACATCTTGTGTATATATTATATATATCGTGGAGTCCGGTCAATCTGGCTGATGCCCACCGGATTGCTAGCCGGACATCGTGCGATTCTCTCAAATTTTCCAGCATACTTGTCGCGCTCAGAAGATAATAGGGCCGGCTGGATATTGGAACCATTGGACGGCTGCCGTGGATTTATGACCCAGGCAGTGAGATAGCCGGAGTTGTTGTTTTCGACTATGGATCTGTAGATAGGTGACGCCTTAAGTCTTCAAGGCAGGATAACATTTCAATATCACGAATACACATTTAGAATATGAGGTCACTTTTAAAATAGTTGGATAGGTATATTCTTGCAAATATTGTCAAATATTCTTCCATCCATCTGAAATTCGTTTGACCTACGTGGCCTTTAATGATCGACGAATTAAATTTTGATGAATCAAATTTAAGTTGCCTGTGTTCATTTTTGAATATGCTTCTACTCTACGAATTTTGCCTCTTTTCCCCCATATCTTTTCTAATTGTTTTATAAAATATTTCTCTATTATGACGTTCATCATTAAATTGGTAAATTTAGCCTTTATTAATCTTTTAAGAATGATAATTTTACCCCATAGTCTACAACTACATCACGACAATTCCATTTCCATGGTTCCTTGTTCGCTGTAAGTAGTTTTTTGTGGCAATTACGTTTGTCACAATAATTTTTCTTATAGATTTTTCTAAGTATTTGAATGATTTATCTGTTATTTTAATTCGGTGGAAAGTACACATTTTATTTTTATTTTGACCTAATCGTATTCCAACAGTCTTGCTCATGTTTAGATTAAGGCCTCTCACATTGTCAATTTTTTTGCAGCTCCAACATAGTTTCCTTTATCATATAAATATTATTTAGTAGTATTACAGTATAGTCTGAAATATTGAGTTATTTTTAGGTTAATTTTCTTTCCATTGTGATCTATTTGTATTCCGTCTATTTTTTTGTTGTTCCTGCTACTTATTGCTAATTTGTCTACGACTAATATAAATAACAATGCAGATTTCGGGCAACCTTGTTTAACACCTCCTGAAGGATGAATAATTTCGGATGTTCAACACCTCCTGAAGGATGCATAATTTCGGAGCGCTATCCGCACAGAAAGAGTGCAATATTTATTTATAATGACCCTGGATCTATAACATAGGTATTCAAATGTAGCAGAATGAATGATTGAACATTTACATTTAATAGCTCTGAGATCAAAGGGATAATAGCGATCCTTATATAGGCTTATTATGTTTGGGCTTAGCCCAACCATATTGCGTTTGCTTCAGTTCTCGCTAGTTTTTATTCCTCCGTGTCCAAATTTTGTAGTACTAATTCTCCCTCAGTGTTCATCCAATCAACTTTAAACCTTGGCACAATGATCCTTAATTTTGTGCTATGACTTTTCAAAGTCATACTTCGTGCACTTCCGTAGTTATTCAGGATTTTCTAGATCACTATACATGAATCAATGTTAAATTTTAATAGGCCATTTTTAATAGTTTCCATCCAATCGACTTCAAACCTTGGCACAATGGGGGGGGGGGGGTGTGTGCTATGACTCTTCTAAGTCATACATCATGTTCATACGGATTTATTTAGGAGTTTCTGGATCACTGTGTGGATTAATGTCGAATCTTGATTGGGCAATAGGGGCCCTTTGTCAGAGGCGACACGACCCACTCACACTCTTTGAGCACCCTCTACATTTAATAAATTAAAATACAAAAGCCTATATCCAATAATATTTCAATGTGGGGCCAGCGTCGCAGAGAGTTGCTCAGCAATAAACCAGCATTGGGTGTTTGATATGAATGGTAGAACATTTCAAATGCTACATATTAACATTGAGCTAACAGTTGTAATTCCATCAAACACAATACGTCGACGCAATATTGTTTTACCGTTTGGTCAGTGTCACAGACAGTGATAGAGCATTAAACCAACAAAGAAGTCAAAAGTAAAACGTCTAATATTCCTATTCAAAATAGCTTTCAAAAAAACCATAGTCAAAACTCCAATCAATCTGTAATAATAATAATAACCAAACCAAATTCAAAATGGCCAGACAAAATACGCACAAAACTTAGTCCAAACATTATTGTTTTTTAAAAAGTCACAATTCCCTTCTAGTTTGTACTGTTCCAGATGACGTTTTTATGGGGCTAAGACCACACAAGTAAGATCACAACACTTTATTTCACTGCAGCATCAACCACCTACCTGTCTACCTAGCCTCCTACCCATCAATTCAATATTGATTTATGTGTACTAGGAACATAGACATTGTCTTAAGATTAAGATGTGTAAGGGTATCGGGAATATAACGTGAAAGTAAAGTCACAACCACCGATCTATTCTTTTCCATCATTTTGGTTTCTATCTTAACTAAGTGACGGGTATTATTGGGTTATTAAAAAACTCAATAATACAACGAAATACCCAATAATAACTAGAATTCTAGTATATATATATATATATATATGCATATTAAGAATTTATTTATTTTCAGCATTCACAAGAGAACTCCACGAAAGGCTAAAAAGATGATCCAGATGATGAACTTCAAGTTGGTGATAGCGATTCGGACTGTGCTCTCTAAGGTACATGATACTTAAACAACCAATCTTTTATTGTGATGCACATTGTATTTTTAACTCATTCGCTCAAACATGGCTTATGTAAAATGAAAATGTTTCACATTTTAACATTTTAAGCTGTTACTTTAGTTCGGGTGGCGGGGATTAGAATAATAAAATGCATTTGACAGTTCAAGCAATTTAGGCGGGTTGATTGATGGAAACATCCACTCGAAGCCCCCCCCCCCAAAAAAAAAAATGTAAATAAAAAAAGGTTTTGCAGTGGTTTTGACACTTACGGGATGTACTTAATAGCATGAAAAAAGGGAATGAATGTAAAAGCGAGTTCAATTTATTTATCTTCTGCCAATAGTCCTATGTTATAACTACAATGATGATCAAGCTTCTCAAGCAAAAGGTAGTATCTGCTTACTTGTAAACATTTTGTTTTGGCAGAGCAGTACACATGTTTGTTATGTTGAAAAATTAAAGAAATATAATTTTGTTTAGATTTTTGTACACATTTATGGTATTGAACTGATGACTATTCTCATGGGTCAATGTACTTATATAGAGCTTAACTACACTTGTTATACATTTCAGATGTTGCGGAGATCCTGAAAACCCAGCTATGGATACATTTACCTTACTAAAATGCATTGATCAAATTTTAGTACATTTTACGTACTAAATGCATAAACTATTTATTTTTTGTTATGATATAATACTTTATCTAATCTTTGACTTGCTTCACGACACTATTTCCTGTATTTAACCTAAAAACTTAAACTGTTATTTTATTTCGTGACCTTTAATTTAACTAAATAAAATCTAACCCAATACAATGAGTGATTATTTTTTTAATACGATGAAAGTCTTGGGATTTTTCAAAAGGGACGACGACAAATCTAGCTTTGAATATTATTTTTGGACATCAACACTACTGGAATAACATAAATGACATGGACATCACAAATTATAATTTCTCAAGTTAAAATAGCACTAACTGGGTAAACGTCTATCAAACGGATTAAACAGCCTATTATTGCAAATCAACAAAATGGGAACAACATTCAATTACCATGTGGGGGCGGCGGCAGAGGTTGATAATTTTTTAAATAAATATTTTGAAATAATGACTTTGTGAAATAAGTAACTGTCTGAAAGAGATGTTGCAAAAATTATTTATACTTTGAAATGACTGAAAAGGGTTTTAGGCCACATTTTGTGCACATATATGCTTAGCGCTAACAGCTCGCTGCGCTCGCATAGGCCGTTGTAACACACGGCTGATATATGCTAAGCTGAGCCAGGAGATATTAATGAGATGGCACTGCCCCCAGACACATAGTATATGTCCTTATGTATTTTCGTGCAAAATGTTTGTTAAAAGTGATTTTTATTTTTATTCCGATTTGGAACATAGTAGTGATGAAAAAAAACCGATTGCATTTTTTCTAACTCTTTAAATCTATGAAAATTGACTAAATCCAAAATGGCCGCCATGCTTCCAAGATATTATCTATTTCACCATAACTTTTGAAATAATGAACACAAAAACATGTATAATATATCGATTTGTATATTTGTCAAGGCGAGAAAACTGATAACACAGTTATATTTTAGAAATAAACAGTTTAAACCCGATTTTTCTCGATTTTAATAAAAAAATATATAAAAACATACCATAAGATATCTGCTACGTGTCCTAGAGGTTGTGTGCTAGGCCTTGAACGAAATTTAGGATACCGTGTGGAGGGCAGTGCCATCTGATACATCTCACCATGCTCAGGAGGTTATTCCCCGATAGGGGATGGGGCACTAGGTGAAAATGTGGGTTCAGTGTGCAGACAAAATAGTCAAGCCCTTAGACTTGAATAGACAGTTGTGGCCAAAAATAAACCTTTGAATATACAAATTTTGTGGAACATAACTAGGCCCCAGTTTCGGGCGAAAACATATCATGTAATATGCCTATACAGATTTGGATGATAACATACCCTTTCTGAATAGACACAATGCTCGGGATAGCCTATACAAGTTTTAACAAACAATCTGTCACTGTGTAAAAACATAAAAACCCTGCTGTTTGCACAGCACACTCATCTAGGCGATGGTCGAGACACCCCTTAGATGTACAAAAATTGTCACCTCTTGAAAATACAGAAATCGGTACAGCTCTAATACACCATGTACACGGGAAGTTATCCCAGTTAAGCCATAATTTATATGTGCAAAAATGTGTCCGAATACCCCAGTCATTCGTTCACGTATCTACCCATTTATTTTCACCCTCCCCCCCCCCAATGATATATATTATCAACAAATTTCTGAAATATTGTTCAATTAATTACCATTTTTTTAAATATTACATAAACATTATCTTTAATGCAAGAAAATACCAAAAGCAGTTACTAAAATTACATTCTTGCACAAAGTAAATTTCAGTTTGTTTTAATGATAATATATTACAATAATGTAGAAGTTTAAGCAGTCTGTGATGCAAACGTACGTTAATATCACATTTTTGAACCTCCACTCGAGTCGTGACCTCAAACATGTAGAACATGAAGTTATATGATGATATTATTAAGAATGCTGCCACAAAAAAGCACGTAAAGGTTACAATTTTTGTTTAATTCTAGCAGTCAAATAATGTAATATGACAAAACGTATTAAAATGGTATTCTTACCACTCCGAAAACATGTAACTTGATTTAGTTCATTTTACTAGTATCATATTATATGTGCATAGATTCATGCGTGATTATAATCTTATCTGCCGGATTCGTCAACTTCATTTATCTTATATAACAAGACCAGTTAGAATGTTTATATTGCTGATTATATTATCGGAACTATCATTCCTCTAACTATATATCGAAAAAGAAGATAATTGAAAACAAAGTATGTTTAGAGTGTTTCTGAGAGTGGTTCTCTGGATCAATTTTTAAAAAGAGGCTTCGACTCTGTGCGTACTTTGGATTCACGTTTCACACATGTGTTGTTATTACATACATTATAACTACATCTCTATATCTATCTTGTAATATTGAGGTACCATTGAATTAAATGTATCGATAATAATTTTCATAAAGTTTTTGACAAAATCCGTAATTACACAATTAGATTATAATATACATTGAGGGATGATGGCATTACACAATCATGGTGATAGCTATAACAGCTCTTTAAAAGCTAACGCTTAGATAGTAATTTTCTTTCATTTCTGATTATTTTTTCTTTAATTGCAGATTAACTCATGCAAATTTTATAATGAACCGTTCATTTATTTATTATGAATAATATCCTGCAATAAATTAATATGTATCGTAGTAGGGCAATAACTCTAACGCTAAGTAACTCGAGGCCAGGCCAGTTAAGGTCATCTTAACATCAAACACACAAAAATGTTGAGTAAATTTTTCAGACAGACGTGCCACAAGGATACAACAGGCCTGCTGCTAACTTACATCCCAGGAATTTCACAACAGCAATGCAAGATCCGGACGGTACTTCCGCCTTTTGCCATCACATTTTGAGCAATGTTAGTTTCAACTCAACAACATAAATTGGAAGAGAAATATATAGGCATAGCTAACATAATGAATTGAATGCTACAATTAAATGAAATACATTTTGCGGAGGGTAGTTTAGACTTGTATGACAACTAAATGCCAGAATTGCGTAATTATTGTTTTATGTTTTATGCAATGGCCTTATATAGGTTGTCCTTGGTATGATATTTGTTTGCTACTGTAAATGCGAACCCTGCAATCCGCACCGATTTAAATCTTTATTTTCTTTTGCATATGCCTACCCCTTTCCATTAAAGTGTAAAACATTTTTTTTTGGTCAAATTGTGCAAGTACTTTGGGACGGTTGTGAAATAAAACAGTATGATATGACATTTTGCCAATAATCTATATATAACACCGAGTTATTAATACCTTTTAGCATCTGTGTAAATATCTAAATATAAAAAATAGTTCAGTTATTTTTCACCCTTCTAATTTTTAGTATGTAACATGACATCATTTACCATTTTGGTCTCCAGAAGTGTTAGTTGCGCAGTTGACGTGTTGCAATTCAGAGTGATAATTATGCGCTGAATATACCAGATTGGACTTAAGGTATTAAAATTTTCTTTGATTTGACATTGAAATCACATTATAAAGCCCCAATCGGGAAGGGGACCTTCAGTGTATCAGAAAAATTACACCGTCTTGACAGATTGGTTCATATTCTAACCTATCAAGTAGTTGCAGGTTATGTTGATGGGTAACGCGTAGGCTTACTACACACGCAATGAATAGATGTGCCGGTATGTAATTTACTTGGGAATATATATAATATAGCTCATCGTAACATTTTAGGCATTATAATGATGTCGAATTATGATAGGATTTGTTTTATTGTATCCTGATAAAAATATTATGGTTTGTTGCTCAAAATATAACTTCAGTGATTTCATTGCAGCCATTTTGTATTTCATGTTTTACAAAAAAACCCACAAGGAAGAGAGCTCCACATCCGCCCAGATATCACCATAGGGGAACCAGCCAAACATAAGCAAAACAGAAACAAAATCTATTAGCCAAAGCAATGTTAGTCACAGTTTCACTGCGATATCCGGTTGGTTTTGCTTTTATTTGCATAAATAGAGACTTTACAATATTTTTTTCTAAAAACAAATGACATAATTTGCTTTCTCGAACCTAAAAACATAAGAATAGACATATTATTTATGTCTCTAGCGTATGCAGTTGCAAAGTTATTGGCAAATGTTTTTATTTTTATATACGTTGGCGGCTATTCGCTATTTTGGACAATTTTCTCGACATATATAAAATGCAATCCCTTTTTTTCTTAATCTTCATGCTATTTTGAGTCAGAATCAAGGGAAAAATCAATTTTAACAGACAAAATGCGCGAAAGTGTTATATGTGACATATGAGCCTACACTAACAGGAATGCCAATTCGAGCCCTGGCCGTTTGAGGTAGAGCACGCTACATTTCGGTAACTGATGTTCCATCTCTGACTTTCCAGGCAACATCACCAAGGCCAGCCATACTTTAAAATGAACTTGAAATTATCAATTATATAAATGTTTTCAGCCACACTTCAGTGTGCTATTATTCTGCCTGTCTCTACATGCCTGCCTAGTTTTGGATTTATTCCAACAATACAAATGTTCTCAAATATGATTGTTACACTCCTTCAGCAGTGTCCATGTATAGACTATTCATTAATATTCATAATGTACAGGTCCTTACATTATGTCCATGTTGCAAAATGTACGGAACCCTTATGCTATGCTTGTCTACTGTCATAGTTCACATTTAGGCTGTGGAGAACCCGTCGTCTAGCGCCTAAAACGCTTTTTGGGCCATCCAGCTCGAATAAATATGTTTATATAAACTTACAATTACAGCTTTCATTAATCGACGAAACGAAACCAAACTGGCTCCTGTAATCGATGAAACTGACGAAACTGGGTTCCTGTAATGGACGAAACTGAATTCCTGCAATCGACGAAACTGTCTTCCTGTGATCGATGAATCTGACGAGACGAAACTGATCTATACTATGGTGTGTTTTTTTTAAATAGATAGATAACCAAATATTGGGATATCTCGAAGTAACCCTCGCCCCCTAATTCGCCCCACGAAACTCGACTATTATTTTATTTATTTTGTATATGTTTACAACTTGATAATAATAAGACAAGTTGTTCCTAACATATTGTCCGAATATGTTTGTCAAAAAAACTACATCAATAAAAGTAAGTCGAAAATGTGCATGCCGACGCCGACATAAGGAAAACAACATGTCTCCTCAAAGTTTATAGTCATGGAGGGGACATGGGCCCCTAATCCTGATTTGGTCTGTCCTAGTGTAGTCTAGCTACAGAAGACTTAGCAAAACGCTTTACTGAAGTGGTCTATAATGTGGCGGAACCATTGTTTTCGAAACCTACATCTGATGTACGTGAACGTAAACATATCAAACCAGCTTGGATGAATCAAGAATGTGAAAATGTACGTGATTATTTCCTTCAAAAGGTAAATGTATTTAGATTGAATCAACTGAAGAAAATCCGAAAAAAATGGTTGAAGCATGTAATATTTATACTAGTAAAGCCAGGTGATATAGAATTGATCAGACTCGTCAACACATGAATACATTATCAATTGCGAGAGCAAAGGACGCTAAAGAATTTTGGGCGAAATTCACGCTGAGTGCACACCATTTCTTAGATCATTTTAAAGAATTGGCTTACCTGTTTGTAAATAATCAAGACGATGTCATTGATAGCGAAGCTGACACTTTCGATAATACTTATGTACCAGATAATGTTGTTGACGAGTTAAAGGGACATGCCCAGGCTAAAATCATCAAAAATCGGTGATTTTATTTTGGCTTCTTAATATGACTATATTATGTAAACATGTCAATAGACTAGAACTGCAAAAGTTTTTTTAATTTTTCCGCTGCGCATTCACCAGTTAGGCTAGATATAGAGACGAAATTCCCGTATTTCCTATTTTTGACATGGTTGTCAATAATTAGAAATCAGGAATTTCGTCTCTATCTAGCCTAACTGGTGAAGCCAAAATAAAAACACCGATTATCACCGAATTTTTATTGATTTTAGCCTGGGCGTGTCCCTTTAAATGATGTAATCATGGTAGACGGGGTAAAGTTTGCAATTAGTAATTTAAAACTCGGCAAGTCAGCCGGACCTGATCACATGTACACGGTGGTGAAACATTTGGTAATATATATTACTACATTATTCAATATAATATTCTCTGCTGGTAATTTTCCAAAAATCTGGAGAAAAGCGTTAATTATTCCAATACACAAGAAAAATGATGTAAATGATGGTAATAGTTATAGAGGAGTTACTCTTCTTGGTCTTTAGAAAAAAGCTTTTTATTGCCCTTCTCAATAACAAACTACAATTTCTGGCAGGCAGAGTCACATTCTGTGTATGTGGAGATATATGATTCTCTTGAATATATGCACTCTATATCTATATATCCTGATACAGGTTACCTTCAAATTATCTGTAAAATATATTAAGTACATTTATTGGTTGAGATCGGTTTTCGACCCCCTTATTTAAATGACAACGGAATGACGGCGTTGATTGGTTGACAGGCTGAGACACTCTTCAATTGGTCGGGGTAGTATAGGTGCTTGGTCCCAGATGTGTATCTCACTTTTTTAAATATACGTCATGGATAATTTTATAATCATAATGCCCCGATCGTCTATAATTGATTCTTAATTTAATCAATCAATCAATCAATCAATCAATCAATCAATCAATCAATCAATCAATCAATCAATCAATCAATCAATCAATCAATCAATCAATCAATAAAATCAATCAATTAAATTTATATAGCGCCTATGTTCTCAGCGGACCGAGCTCAAAGGCGCACAAATCCCTTGCGTGATCAACATAATTGAGGCCAAAGCAGGTTCGTCAACAGGGAGCCGGACTGCTGAGTGCTGAGGGGCTGGGGTGGAAAAGCCAGGTCAAATATGTGAGATTTAAGTAATTATTAAAGTAATTTTTAATGTTGAAATTGTTTTAGCATTACGTATTGGCACAGGCAGGGCGTTCCATAAGGCTGGGCAAGATACAGAGAAAGCTCTTGAACAAAACTTAGTTTATATACGAGTAACAACAAATTTATTTGAATTTGTGGATTGTAGATATTTAGAGCATTTCGACCGAACAAGTAAATCAGCCAGATATGCAAGTTGGTTGTCTTTTAGGGTTCGGAAAAATAATATTGTGCATATTTTAAAATAAATGCGAAACTTGACAGGAAGCCAATTAATCGTTTTATAATAGGAACGGAACGACTAATACGTGGGGCCTTGACTACCACTCTTGCAAGGCAGTTCCGAACGCGTTGTAATCTAGTGATGTCCTTTTCTGGCATATTGTGAAAAAGTGAGTTATAATAATGTATAACTGCCACTGCAATTTCTTGGCAAGATCTAATGACGCAGGTCCCGCTATGATAAAAGCATGCTCTACATGTGTTTTCGGAAATTCAGGCTACTGTCGAATACTACGCCAAGATTATTGGCTGATGCAGATGGATTTGTGTCTTGACCTGGAATTATGGAAAATGATTTAGGATTTTTTCTCGTTGAAGTTTGGTCCCAATGAGAAGAAATGTTGTCTTTCTAGGATTGAGCTTAAAGTACTATTGACTGACTGACATTAATAGTCACTTGTTTACGATGACACAATCAACATGATGAAAGACACATAGCATAATTTAAATATAAATACAGAAGCCATCGAAGCACAATAGCTACAGTAGCAATCTCTACATATAGATATATATTGTGGTGAATCCACTCATATACAAAGGTACTATACACTCATATATGGTAATTAAAACCTATGTCTGACAACAAATATATATAACACACTGATAATAAATAACAACAACGGGTGTTGCCGGCAAAATGTATTGTTCAACATAACAGTACTTGAGACAGGTTACAATACACCAGAAACCAGTTATGTAAAACAAGCCGAAAGGCAGCCCTGAAAACGTACAAATAAAACAATGCGATAGCAAATTACACAGGTTAGCAGTGGTTAGGGTGGGATGGTGGGAATTTAACAAACAAGCAGCGGCCCTGCAGTCAAACACAGACTGAAGCAGCGTGGTTAGCCGCCGGCCGCCGCCGGCTTACAGGGAGCATGGTTACCCAATCGGCGCACGGTTAATAAGGAAGATGACCTCATCATATTCCGCCAAGACCAAATAAGGCTGCCTGAACAGCAAAGATGCAAATGAGCTGGTCTAGAGGGCAGTATGCCCAAGCAGTAAGTATACACAATAAGCTGTCAACTGTATTGTAGTACAGAATAAGATTATCTCCCAACAAACACGAAACCTCAACCCGATGCCGGGCCACCGTCTACGACGTTGGCCCAGCACCGCACCAACACTGGGCCGAAGCTTCGCATGTGCTGGGCTAATACTCAGAAGGAGAACAGACCTGGATTTAATTACAGCAATTTCCGTATAGCAATTTGCCCACAATTTGCTATCCCTGGTTATAAACAACGCAATAACGGCCGGTGATTAGCCCAACCAATCCTGCCATGTGACAAACTGGGCCACAGTTTATTGTATGGTTTCATTTGGTAACTTTTGGATAATGATTCACTCGTTTAGCGTTACAAAGTTGTCCGTGAATACCACATAAAACACATAAACTATGATAAGAATAGTACGAGCAATTTCTGGAAATAATAATTATGTGTGTGAATACAAAAAAAATTCTCACAGCATTTTTTATTGCGGTATTATTTTGTAGCATTTTTTCAAGTGATTTGTTTCATAACATAGCTTCATGGAGACCGATAAGTCTCACCATATAAAACTCCTTGTAATAATCAGGAATATAATATACAACCTTGAATATGACATGCATTATATTATTTTTGCACTAAGCTTGAGCAATCTAGAATAAATATAATTATTGTTGAATGAATACTGACAAGAGTTCGATCACAATAATCCTCCAAGTTTATCCGCTGAAACGCTAAGTAAGATCAGAGCTCGTCCCCCAATTAATATTAATTGTGTTCCACAGCTTAAAGACTTACTGCGTTTTGAGAGACGCATGACGGTTAATGGCAATGGAGTCAGTGGCGACCACAAATTTTCCGCAAATTGATTTTAATAATCCCCTTAACTTCAAGTTGTAACCTCCTAGTTGATTGTCATAAATTCCTCTCATTTCCATTAGAAAAGTTAAGATTTTCCTAACTTTTCTAATGAAAATGACAGCAAATTACTCCCTTTCAAGTCTTTACCATTGTCATCTTCATGCACTACAAGCCGCGAATTGCTGTCGCAATTTTCGACTTGTAGTGGATAAAGATGACTTGATGTGGGTGAAAAATTAAAGAAAACTGCCATGTATTGGTAAAAGAGTTTCATAGAAATATTCGTTCTGAAACCCTTCGTTGTAGGAATATTAAGTCTGTTTTCAGGGATGTAAGATGATGCTTTAAGCCTTTCAAGCCTGAGCTTATCATTGTCATCTTCATCCACTACAAGCCGCGAATTGCTGTCGCAATTCTCGACTTGTAGTGGATGAAGCTGATTTGATATGGTTTAAAAATTAAAGAAAATTACTATGTATTCGTAGAACAATTTCATCAAAATTTGCCTTCTAAAACCCTTAGCTGTGAAAAAATCAAGTACGTTTTCAATGGTGTGAAATGATGCTTTAATGCATCGTGAGGGCTTAAAGGGTTAACGCATCATGAGGACTTAAAGGGTTAAGATAATCTTACGATTTTAGGTTGGATGGTCATAAAGGTAGCCGTAAAGGTGATCTATCACCCCTTATATAGTATGAATAAATTTGTGACAAATAAATCAAATTTGCCACAAGATGGGGCACAAGTGTTTCCTTATATGGCGTGATTGGCTGAGAGGGTCACATGATAGCCAATCATATATGGGGTGATTGGCTATCATGTGACTACTCTGAGAGGGTCACATGATAGCCAATCCCCCATAATTATAAGGACGTAATTATCCATACCATATAAGGGGTGATAGATCACCTTTAAGATGCAGGTTTATAGTCTGATATCAAGTCTGAAGACTCATCAGCCGACGTTACATGTAACCCCTCTGGTCACTGGACTTGTTCATTCGTGTGCCATTTCAACTCCACAGACCACATACAGTCTGGCAGCCATTTCGGCACATTGATCTTATCGTAACCAGTGCCATCTCTGTCCTGTCAGGTAGTCATTCACACTTCGGTCCAGTGAAGCATGTGAGGGTAAAGTGCCTTGCCCAAGGACACAGCATAAAAAAAATGTCCCGACTTTGAGAGGAGAGAAACATGATATATCTCTGAAACTTTTTCATGGGAAACTCATTGAACGCCTCCTTCCCCCCATATTATCTGGTGCTCAAACATGATTCAGGTTTCATATGGGCTGAAGGTATTCATCACGCTGCTGCGTGGGCTCCAAATATGGCTTATCAGGGCTTGGCTTTGGTCTTGGCTGGATGTCGCTCAGCTCTATAGGCGGGGGAGGGAAGGGAGGGAGTTCAGACTCTGAGCCGTCATAGGGTTCGACCTTTTGCCAGTAGACATAATCAGGGGCGGGCTTGGTCGGCCCTGATTTGCCTCCTGCGGCATCAATGTCACGCACTATCCCCTGGAGCCGCATACACATGGTTTCAAAAGGTGGGCGAGAATCCGGGGCGTCGCTCCAGCACTGCCTCATTATCTGGCAGCTGCAATAGGTGACAAGAACGAAATAATCAAATATTAATAATAATAGGCCGACTTTCCAATTTCAGAATACTTTTATAATGCAATTTTATGTAGATTCCATTGACAATTTAAACGCAACACATATTTATGCTATTTTGCTCTCATGTACTCTACGAACTATACTGATTCTGATGTAGGGATAACAGTGGTTAAAATATGAAACATACGAGCATACATGTTGTAGGCATTATGTGATAGTGCAATAAACATTTTGAGAACGCATGTAAATGAAAATTTTGAAAACTTGGCAAATGGTAAATTGGACAAATAACAATGAACATAAATTATTTCAAAATTAATTATTACCAACTTGTAAACACGGAAATGGTCGGTAAATTTCCAGTTTCGAGCGGTGAAATACATTTAAAAATGACCGAGTATTAGTTCAAGCGGTGACGATATTGATTATAGGTATTTTAATTTAAACAAACTAAAATGATTAGTTTTCTTGAAGGCGAAGGTCACATCTGCTACTTTAACCCTTTTAACGTGGGGACCGGCTTTGACCTCAGAATTTGACGTCAATAGACGTCAGATTCTGACATCTAAGGTCGATCGCCGCATTGAAAGAGTAAATATGTATAATGGCAAGTGAAAAAAAACCTTTCAGTCTCTTGTTTATATAAGAACATGTCAGTGTTGTAAAGATAAAGTTGCAGGTTTGTTATAGTCTGATATCAAGTCTGAAGACCTATCATCAGACTTCACATCTTAGCCACTGGACCTGTTCATTCGTGTGCCATTTCAACTCCCCGGGGAGCATACAGTCCTGCAGCCGTTTCGGCGCATTGAACTTATCGTACATATTGCCATCTCTGTCCTACCAGGTTCTCATTTTCACCTGAGACAAGTGAAGCATTTGAGGGTGAAGCGTCTTGCCCAAGGAAACATCATCTTAACAATGTATCAAGATTCAAGATTGAGAGGGGAGAAACATGCTATTTCTCTGAAAATCCTGCACCAAGCGGGATTCGAAACCGCACGGCAGGCAGCGACATCGGCAGAGCTCCATTGCGCCATGTCCCTCTCCCCGTTGTAAAGCTTAAGAAGTGGCAGATGTGACCGTTTAGTTACACGTGGACGACTTACACTTGTTTTGGTGCTCTGAGCGGTTGTTCCATTCTGTAGCCTGTTTTCAGCGCCCGTCTTAGGTAGAGCGGGTCTATATGGGGGTATGGTGTCGACTCGTTACTCATCACCTCCCATAGCAACACACCATAGGCCCACTGTAACCAAGGCAATACACATCACAACAAACAAACACAGTTTTTGGAAGTAACAATGTTATAAATCTGATATAACTGATATAAAAAGTGATTTGTCTTTTACAAATCAAAATTTTTTTGAGTTACTTGAAGTTGTGGATAGCGGTAGCGAGACACAATTTCAAGTGACAAAAAATAGAATCGAACAGATCAGTACGTAGCTTACAACAATTTAGTCTATAAATAAACCAGCAGAGTGAAATAGAATAATTGTAAACAATATGTTATGGTGGGAATTATCTGACAAAGTAATTAATTAAATATATATAATTAAACTTAATAATTTCAGCTCAGACGTCATAACTGATAATAAACAAAGTATTGTAAGCAGATACATTTATGATGTTATTAAATTGTTCTTTCATTTGATGCTGGTAACTGCTTGGTAATGTCAGCTGCAAATGAATAAAATGTCAAGCAATAATATGCTGAAAGCGTAATTTTTAGCAATATTTCTGCTTTAAAAAAACGAATAAATAAGTATGAAAAAAGCCCATAATGATAGAGCTTTATTTGAAGAAAATCTTTAACCTTGGGTTATTTACAGAATATCAGAGCTGGTGTTGGAGGAACCGTCAGCAATAATACATGCTACTGTCTGGGACTCTCTCCAAGGGCTCACTGGAATATGTGATTAATATAAAGAACCAGCTCATACACTATCACCCTTGCTATAATATTGTGTTAACCCTTTAACCGCCGGTGCCGTTCATATTCGTTTTTTACATTTTTTATTAGCATATTACATAGCAGCTTTTAAACCTGTTAAAGATAAAACGTGACATTAATCAGCAAGATTTGAAATTTGCTGACCTCCATTTTGTCAAATCTGAATAATTTTCACTCACTTGAAGCTGTGGATCGCGTCAGCGAGACACAACTTCAAGTGGGTGAAAATTCCAATTGAATAATTTGGCGGCTAAAGGGTTAATGGTTTTGTTCAGGCAGCTATAATATACGCTGATACTATTATCATACATATATATGGCATGATTAGGTTTAGGCAGCACATACCCTGTCACTCTTAGTGGAGGACATTCCAGTGTCCAGACTTTCAGTGGCCATCCATTTTATCGGCATTGGGGTTTGCATACTACCTGCTTTGTAATACTCCTGACCATAGATATCCTTGGACAATCCAAAATCTGCTATCTTCACCTTCAAATTCTCACCAACCCTAAAAATATAAACTAAATCAACATTTCTGCTATGTTACGTCAATGTCACAGACATTGATCGAATGTTATATGGATGTTCAGTTAGTTAAAAATCAATTTGGGAGTATGTTTGTTTTCTCAAATATAATATGATTATGTTTTTCTTCATTATGAGCTAGCTGAAAAATGCATCAACAATTCCAGCTTCAAATGTCATGCTATGTAAATTTTCAGAAAATTGTAGTTCCACTAATAACCTCCGCCTGGAAGGTTATGTTTTTTGTCTTGTTGGTTAATTTGTCTATCTGTCCACCTGATTACTTAATAGGTAATTAACGGATTTACATGAAACGTTCACCAGAGGTGTTACAGGCCAAGGAACAATCCATTAATTTTTAGGGATGATCTGGATCTGGATTACGTTCTGGATACAGGATCCGGAAGTCCTAGTTTCCAGGTCACATGCATTGGTGGCATAGTATATTTGGTTTAACTGTATGGACTTTTCCTTTATGACGTCATAGACTCACAACTGTTGTGTAATGTTATACAATAGACCAGCCCACTTGACTTAATAAAGTAGGTTGAATCTATGACGTCATAATTGATCATCTCCAGTGAAGTGTTACTACCCACTTTACTTTTTATGAATGAATGCAATGCTACTATTATAAGTTTTCGGATGTCTAAGACCATTATTGCCGACGGAGTTTTGCAGTCTCTGACTGACCGGCTGTCTAGTTATTATTATCACTTATAACCAAAACACGAATGCCATCAACGGTACATAATCACATGTGACACTTTGTTTGCTAGAGCCCGACATTGGCAAATCTTCTAGCAGACAGAGTGTCATTGTCATATGTGTAGTTTATTTCACGGACACTTATGACAGTTTGGCTGTTGGGGGGGGGGGGGTGTTATTGACGAATTACCATGTAATTTCTAGTAAGCAAAGTGTCATATATGTCTCATTTGCGTGGAACCTTCATTCTAGGTAAAGATATTTACAAATTTACAAGCCATTTCTAGCAGCCAGAATGTCAATGTGCCACTCAAGTGAGTGGTACATAATGACACTCTGGTCGCTAGAAGATGATAATGATAAATTACATGCAGTTTCTGGCGGCCAGATCCCTATGTACGAATCTCATCTGTCCCAGATACTCCATGCCGGCCGCCACGTCAGCACACATGATCAACTGATCCCGAGCCTCCTGGTTCTGTAAAGTACACGTATAATAATCAGCAGTTCACAACATGCACAAATTAGAATAATTACAATGTCAAAGCAACCTAAGGTGACATAAATTGACGATACATAAAACATATTCAGTCGCCTTGAAAATGATCTGATTTCACTAAAAACATATATCAAATAAAACCACAGGTTATTTCGAAAGTCTATATAATAACTACACTTAAAATTACATTACATGGCATTGTCATGATGGGTCTTGTAAAAACACAGGTCGTTTTTAACATCTAATTGATAACAACATTTCAAATCAATCTAACCCTCTCAGCACGGAAACCCGACTTCAGATCCCCAAACAGAAAGAATTACCAACTTAATATAAGTATGCAAATGAAGCCGTAAGAGCTAACTACAGTTATGATGATTTCAAATTAACAAAAACCCTTTGGTATCTTGTTGTATTGGTTTGCATACAAATATTTCAATGTTTTAAAGGTTACGCGTCTTTGTCATCACACGTGAATATCTGAGCATGGAATATAGTACGTAGCCATAGAGTTATCTCGTCAACCGCTATGATGTAACTTACCGAGCCATATTTAATAAGGTAGGATTTGAGATCCCCGTTTTCCATGTAAGGTGTCAGAACATACGGTAGATTTTCTTTAAAAACAATGGCTGTTAATTCCAAGATTGCTGGATGTTGGAACCGCTTCATTACGGTGGCTTCTTCTAGGAATGACCTTACGGTGCTCACATCTGGATTGTTATCTGTAATAAACATGCTACATGTAGAATCCGGGATTGCACCAACAAATTCCTATATAAAACATACTAAGATGCCCAGTGAGATTAACTGCGCATTTTAAGCCGAATAGATGGTCAAACAAAGCACCCTACGATAAGTGGATACTGTTTGCCGGCCAGGCCCAGTAACAGGTGTAATCATGCATTCACAGGCGCACAACGGCTCATACATAATATATTACTGGGACCTAAGAAGCAACACCCAGACCAGCCCCACCTGTTGGTAAAGGTGTGTTGCTTGTCTGGTCCACGATAAGACCCCAGCGAAGCGAAAGTAATCAAGCCAGCAAAAACACATAGTGCAGCTCTGTACTGAACATTCGACGGAGTTGTGGCAGAGGCTGTCACAACCAGAAAAGATCACATGGCGACACTGCGGCTGAGGGGCCAAGAGAGAGTAATTATATCAAGTCCACTCTCGGCAAGGGCAAGAGGCCCAAACAGGATAGGCCAAGAATCACTGTTGAACTAATCAACGGATGAAATGTATGTTTGATCATATTTTGTTGAAGAGAATAAAAAGGAGGACATGACTAGACGAGGGCAGATTTAAGCAGAGTACAAAGTAACACGTATCGTAAATCATGAGCAGGAGAGTTAGCCTGTCACACCATCATCTAGTCATATTCTGTCAGCTGAAATGAAGGACGTTTTTGTTGTTTATTCCATGCCAGAGTTACTGCTCTGGGGGCCTGAATAAGAAATCACAGTCAGGTGCATTGTTAGATTACGATCAAACCCCGCTCTTTGACTATATTATTTTACACCTTGTGTATACACAGCAGAACAGCAGAGCAAAGCACAAAAGAATCGGGTGTTCGTATAAAGTCCCCCATCTTATTCATTACACAAGTGCTGTATGTTCCCATATTGCACTCAAAATAAATAAAACCGTGCTCATCACAGATTATATATAGCGCAAGTTAACAATCCTCTATAGGAATCTATCATAACATATTACAGTTTGTAGATTCCCGAGTTTGTTATAGGAATCTGTCATAACATGTGTCGAAACTGTTACATCCTAAAGTGTGTGTTCAAAACCCGAATATATAACTGCTTGTTTTTAAACTATCTATAATGTATGCATGAATGTAAATTCTAAGGATCGATTAATAAATAACATATAATGTGTGCTGTTCATCATGCCAGCTACTAACTTTTTATAGATTTTATGGCAATTCTTTTTCGTCCGGTATCAGTTGTCAAGAAACCAAAGGAGACCAAACCGAATTGACCTGACAAAGAAAAGAACAATATAACGGCATTGTATGAAGTAAACAAAACATTAATTTATGCTTTACACAAATGGTGTTCAATGACATTATATAACAAGTGAGCCTAACAAGTGAGCCTGCTGAATGAATGAATGTATAAATAAATGAATTAATCAGATAACCTAATTAAGATAACGTCAATGATGTTATTATACGTTTTATTCTGGATTTTAAATGCACATGCTTATAATTATATTATACTATTTTAATGATATTACATTGCAGTTTTGTGTATTGTATATTTTATTCAATATGTAATAAACATTAAATAGTGCAACCACGCCTAAGATTGTTTTAATTTTTTTCATCAGCATTTAAAATACTTTCACAAATGAACACAATGATGGCAAAATAAAGTAGTGTGACCCAATTTTAAGTGACTTGTAATTATATGTATTTTAACATGCATACATGTAAAGATAATCAAGAGCCCCACTGACACACAAACCCAAGGATAAAGTGATAATTCAAGATAATGTCATGTCGTTCCACTCCTAATACCTTTTCCAATGACTTTCTGTATCTCCATTCTTTCAGGATCTGCCATGACATCTCGTACTTGGGACTTCATATCATCATGTAGCAAAGTGAGTATGGACACACCCATGAAGTTAGACACAGGTCCACCTGTAGCAACACAAGTGGAAGATAATGTGACCTGCCATGTTATAAAAATATATATTTTCATTTCACCTACTAGCATGTGCTTCTTGTAATGATAAATCTCAGTTAATTATTAACAAATTCCCCCCACTGGGAATTGAGTTTTGGAGTGATTCCATTAAACATATTTTGTTTCAAATATAATTCTGAGGATGGTCGATTAAATGAGAAACACCTATTTTAAACATAAAACGATAACAATTTACAATTACTAACTTATTTATTAACAGCATATCCGGCACTGGGCTTTGACCACTTTGTAATGGCAGTTTAACACCTTCTGTGTGTGTTGGTTTATATATCACCACAATACCTGATTCCGGTTGTTTTGGTGAGCTTTTCACCAGATGTCGCTGCTCCATCTGTTTTCTCACGTATCTGCGTAAACAGCAGATGATGATGGCAGCAATGATGATAATCAACAGCAGCAGAATGCCCAGTCCGAAGCCTAATTTAAACTCCAAGCAGTTACGCCAATCAGCCAAACAGGCCTTCTCTGTCACTCTGTCAACGTATTGTAGTATACCTGGTGAGGATTTCAAGTTACCAACAGTGACCTGGAAGCAGAACCATATCTCTTGGTCAAGTTTTCACCAGAATGTATATTCTAAAACTTATTTAATGTTGTAGAGATGTTATCTTGGGATGGGAAACTGCTGGTTGTAAAGTTTTTTTCAATGTGCACTACCAATTTATAAGCTATTTAGTAAACGTCGTTGATCACAAAAAGAACACGTTATTTTGATATATAAGGAAAATATGTCAAATTATCTAAATTGAACAATTTTAGCTCAATTATCTTGTGTAATATATCAATTGAACTGATTTGGTGGTCAGTGAATCCATCTAGACTATTCCTAGACCATTAAAAAGAATAGTTAACAAGTTTAGCCCCAAGAGTCTATTATCGAACATAATGCGTGATGTCAATTGCGCCAAAATTATTCCCACTAAAAATAATTCATTATTATTAGCGATGGATTGGAATCATTCATAGCAATAGCCATGTTGATGTAGCGCTTATTGGTCAGGTATTTTTTTTTAATTATTCAAGATGGCGTCAAAGATGACCACCGTTGAGAACTGGTGTATGTTGGTCAATTCTCGTCCAATTCTCTTTTGTAATACACCATTCCAACTAAACCAGAGGTCCGTTAATTCATCTACAAAAACTCCAAACAATTTAAAAAAATATTCAACACCTTTAGCCCGAGAAAGTAATGTATTTAACCCTTTCACGCCCATACGGTTATCAATGGCTGTTAAATTATGACGTTATTTAAAAAAATGTGCTGCTAAACTATCCCTTGTAATATCAACCAAGACAATTTTTTTCTAATAATTATTTTCATTATTTATGGTCATGAATGTGAGTTAAATTGAAGTAATATTAAGAGCATAATGTATTAGGAACATAATTATGTTTTACAAAATGAAATGAAATGACTGGGTTTTGGGACACTTTTGTGTGAATGGGCCAGGAAAGCATCCTGAGGATGTTTTACAGAAAATTTGTTTCTAACTATTTAGAACAAAACCACCTGCACCTACCCAGAAATCAAAATGAACACCTTCAAAATCAATTTAAATTACCTTCTGAATACATGTACTTTTCAGTGGAACTAAAATATAAAACATAACTTTCGAACCTTCGTATTTTCAAAGACCCCAAAAAATACCAATATAGGTTTGTAGGTCTACAAAAATAAATGGATTACTACATAATAAGTAGTTGTCAGAATGATAGAACACGTCTCTACACGAAAAGTAAGTTGGCACATTAAAAAGCAAATTCATTTTCTTACCCGCTGTGATGCTTTCAGGCCTTTCCAGTGAATTTTTCATTTTATGGTAGACAATTACGTCCCATTTGATCGTGTTGATGACGGGATTGTCAACTACCACATATTTTATGGATTGAGTGCATCATAAACACCATGATCCTTAATCAATACACAGCTGCTATACTAACTCTGCACCTGAATCCGTAAACAATATAATTGCTCTACTTACTCTCACCCTGAATCCGTAAACAATATAATTGCTCTACTTACTCTCACCCTGAATCCGTAAACAATATAACTGCTCTACATGATCTACTTACTCTCACCCTGAATCTGTAAACAATATAACTGCTCTACATGATCTACTTACTCTCACCCTGAATCTGTAAACAATATAACTGCTCTACATGATCTACTTACTCTCACCCTGAATCCGTAAACAATATAATTGCTCTACTTACTCTCACCCTGAATCCGTAAACAATATAACTGCTCTACATGATCTACTTACTCTCACCCTGAATCTGTAAACAATATAACTGCTCTACATGATCTACTTACTCTCACCCTGAATCTGTAAACAATATAACTGCTCTACATGATCTACTTACTCTCACCCTGAATCTGTAAACAATATAACTGCTCTACATGATCTACTTACTCTCACCCTGAATCCGTAAACAATATAACTGCTCTACATGATCTACTTACTCTCACCCTGAATCCGTAAACAATATAACTGCTCTACATGATCTACTTACTCTCACCCTGAATCTGTAAACAATATAACTGCTCTACATGATCTACTTACTCTCACCCTGAATCCGTAAACAATATAACTACTCTACATGATCTACTTACTCTCACCCTGAATCTGTAAACAATATAACTGCTCTACATGATCTACTTACTCTCACCCTGAATCTGTAAACAATATAACTGCTCTACATGATCTACTTACTCTCACCCTGAATCCGTAAACAATATAACTGCTCTACATTATATACTTACTCTCACCCTGAATCCGTAAACAATATAACTGCTCTACATGATCTACTTACTCTCACCCTGAATCCGTAAACAATATAACTGCTCTACATGATCTACTTACTCTGACCCTGAATCCGTAAACAATATAACTGCTCTACATTATATACTTACTCTCACCCTGAATCCGTAAACAATATAACTGCTCTACATTATATACTTACTCTCACCCTGAATCTGTAAACAATATAACTGCTCTACATGATCTACTTACTCTGACCCTGAATCTGTAAACAATATAACTGCTCTACATGATCTACTTACTCTGACCCTGAATCCGTAAACAATATAACTGCTCTACATTATATACTTACTCTCACCCTGAATCCGTAAACAATATAACTGCTCTACATTATATACTTACTCTCATCCTGAATCCGTAAACAATATAACTGCTCTACATGATCTACGTACTCTCACCCTGAATCCGTAAACAATATAACTGCTCTACATGATATACTTACTCTGACCCTGGATCCGTAAACAATATAACTGCTCTACATGATCTACTTACTCTGACCCTGAATCCTTTGTTCGCCATTTCTGTGGTAGGTTCGTCATGTGGAGGTTTACAAGTTAAAAGATTATCAAATAATTCCACTTTAGTGCAGCGTTCTGAGCCAATCCAAACATCATAATCATCAGCTTGACAGCCATTTGTTAGTCCTGTGCCCTGAAACGAACATTTTTCTATGATATACCATAGAAGAACACACGTTTTTGTCTAGAAGAGTAGAAAATGTATATATACTGCACATATTTTATACACAAATAGGCTCCAACATTGAGCAGGTGTCAAAACACAAATCGACATAAAAAAGCAACAAATCACTAGGCCCTATTAATTTGTACAAAATACACAAAGTAAGTTAAGTCATGTAAATTTCGGTTTCAAATTCTTGCTAAAATGGAAAATATAATAGACTTCAGGGCATATCGGTATTTGAGATAGACTTACAGGCATATCTGTATTTGTTTGATCATCTGGGTAAAACAGCTGTGGATTAGGATCGAAGAGTCCTATCTTAGGATCTTGGAATACGATAAACTTCTTTTCAAGTGGAAGTAATTTTGATATATTCCTCGTGGCTTCCACATTGTCCATTCTAAATCCGATGTAGAACTCAATAACTCCTTCCTCATTTACAATGGCTCGCAGATCTTCCTCTTCTTCTTCCTGTCTGCGTAGTCTATCATGCGCATCAGACACATCGCGTCGCTTCCATCAGACACATCGCGTCGCTTCCGGTATCTCTCCGGTAATGTGATCTCCGGTGTCAAGCAGACAAAGAGATTATCACTACGCTTGTCACACCCCTTGGAGAAAAGAAAAAATATCAGATATTAGCCAAAATACACGGAAATGATAATCGCACGGGCGGATCCAGAGGGTTTTACATATGCTGGATAGCTGGTTACCTTATGGCAATCCTCTCCAGCAAACTGGGAACACTAAACCAATGTTGTTTTAATGTTGTGTCAGCGTCGAAGACGGTGGTTCAACATTGAAACAACATTGTCTCAGTATCTCGCGTCTTCTGGGGACTTTTTTCTGGTATTTTAAAATCTACTCTTTAATGGTGAAGATCATGAAGATGTTATTGGGTAATAAACAGATATAATTTTCATGAAGTTGGAAATTGCGTTATACCCAAAGTCACATAAAAAGTGATTAACCAGGATCGCATGTTTTTCGCTGATTTCTCGGTCAATTGTCAACCGATTTTCATGAAATTTCGTAACAATCATATTTCAACAGAATCTTAATATTCCTGCAAATTTCGTATAATTATATATCGTATTTCAAAAGTTAGACCACTTGACATGAAATAAATTGAAATTACGACGTCCCTCTATAAACCTATTAAACTAATTCTAGAATTTTATTACATGTCTTACTTTTGAAAAGATAAATATAATTTTGTGAAATTTTTACCGCAGTTGGGATTTGAATAGAAAATGGCCTTTACAAAATTTCAAGAAAATCGGTTCAGAATTGACGAATCGCCGAAAATCATGCGATCCTGGTTAATTTGACGGCGAGTATAGTTATTTGAAGAAAAATATTAAAAACGTTGTCCCTACCTTTCGAGAGCAGCATAAGGACGGACAAGCTGGATTCAAGCTCACAACGATAAAATTGCAAACCTAGTCGCACCCTATTTTGCAAAATATGTCAACGTTAAAAAGCGAGAAACATAATACATTGCTCTGGAATTCTATTTGCACCAAATTGGGATTGCACCCTGTGGCCACTATGCTTGAGCGGCGTCTAGTAAAGGGTGATGATCGTCAACCAGTGTACGACGTCCGTCTGTCTAAAATGATCAACCTATTTATACTCACTGAGACAAACAGATTGGTCTCTTCAATAATCCGGAAAGGTAACATATGGATCTCCATCACAGCATTCTGAACAGAGTTGAAATGTAGACCCACCACTGATATCTCCACACCACCGCTGTAACCATGGTTACAGACAACTTTATATTATCATACAATAATCACACAACCCACACTACGGCTGTAACAGGCAACGTTATCAGTGGTCATATTATCACATATAAATCACACAACTCACATTACCACTGTAACAGGCAGCGTTATCAGTGGTTATATTATCACATATAAATCACACAACTCACACTACCACTGTAACAGGCAACGTTATCAGTGGTCATATTATCACATATACATCACACAACTCACACTACCGCTGTAAATGGCAGCGTTATCAGTGGTCATATTATCACATATAAATCACACAACTCACACTACCACTGTAACAGGCAGCGTTATCAGTGGTTATATTATCACATATAAATCACACAACTCACACTACCACTGTAACAGGCAACGTTATCAGTGGTCATATTATCACATATAAATCACACAACTCACACTACCACTGTAACAGGCAGCGTTATCAGTGGTTATATTATCACATATAAATCACACAACTCACACTACCACTGTAACAGGCAGCGTTATCAGTGGTTATATTATCACATAAAAATCACACAACTCACACTACCACTGTAAAAGGCAACGTTATCAGTGGTTATATTATCACACATAAATCACACAACTCACACTACCACTGTAACAGGCAGCGTTATCAGTGGTTATATTATCACATATAGATCACACAACTCACACTACCACTATAACAGGCAACGTTATCAGCGGTTAAATTATCACATATAAATCACACAACTCACACCACCACTGTAACAGGCAGCGTTATCAGTGGTTATATTATCACATATAAATCACACAACTCACACTACCACTGTAACAGGCAGCGTTATCAGTGGTTATATTATCACATATAAATCACACAACCCACACCACCGCTGTAAAAGGCATCGTTACCAGTGGTTATATTATCACATATAAATCACACAACTCACACTACCGCTGTAACAGACAGCGTTATCAGTGGTTAATTTTGTGCCAGCATAAAAAACGTTGGAGCAACATTAAACCAAGTGTGTTAACTCTTACAAGCCTAACATATTTTTGTATAAACAATAGAGATCAAATGATTTTCAATGATACAAATTGAAGTCGCCATAAATGGCCCAGTTAGTTGGTTCCGCTTCATTTTAAAACCTATGTTACGGGTCTACGGCTATTATAAATATTTCTACTCTTGCAGTGACTTTAGACGTCGGAAGGCAGCTGACGTCAATAGACGTCCTATTCTGACGTGTAAAGTCGATCCCCGCGCAGTGAATTTAAAACAGCTAAGTAAACTATTTACATTGCATCGGACCCCACTCCTGTGGACGTTGACTATGCTACGCAGGCGTGCCATTGCATTGTGCGCCCACAATGTTTTTTTTAGCGAATCATGACAACCCACCTATTTCAAATATCGATATTTAGGCAGTTTATATCGATGTTTATGCATTTTTGTTTCTGAAAAAGTGTGGACCGGATCCGCCAAAGATGCCTTGCGAATAATGATTGTGTAATGTAGTTCTTGTCTACGACGCTGATCCAGCAATAAACACAGAACATCCTGTTTCCGGAGATATACATAGTGCTAAAGGCCTTTCTAGCCATCACACTGTGTCTGGCGTCTCAGAAATACCTATGATAGACACCAAAATCACGAATCTACTTCTTTCCTGTGGAAAATTAAATAAATTTATTGTTTGACATTGGACAAATGGCGGCCATTTTAGATTTTGCCGCTATTTTTTTCAATTTTGAATATACAGTACATATTTCTTTAAACTGATTATTTGAAGAGCATCTGTGCCAAATTTCATCTTTCTATGTCAATTTGAAAGATGTTTTTATTTACAAAGTCCACTATTACATGTGTCTATATGTCGTCGGATGGAAATTTTCACCCAAAACATGGTGACAGCGGCCATGTTGGATTTATGGAAAGTAAAAAAAATTCCACAAGGGTTTTTCTTTGGCAACCAAGCTATATTTGTTCTACACATATATGTTACTGCGAAACCATAAACAATCAATACACTTCTCACAACAACATGTTTGACTACATAACTGATAGAAGTGGCAACTGTACTATAGTCACGTTATAGCGAGAGACACCTGGTGATTAAATACAAACTAGTCTATGGATTCTAAAACAGTCACAACGGATTATCTATCAACAGTGTAGTTAGAATGCAGTATACCCAAGGGGGAGAGGCTAGTTTAACAGACACAGTCTGCTGTAAAAGGTTTGATTGTGAAAATCATATCTACATGTGCTCAAAATCATAACCTAGGTTTATTTTTAGTTTTCAAAATAGGTTCAAATCCAAGATGCGGTTATATTTTTATATATTTTATTCTTAATTTTGAAATAAATCTCCTATGTTATATAAAAACCCTTTTTTGGCTAACTGGATGATGACAAACTCAATAAATTGTTTTAATGTTTTAACATCATCTATGGGTTTTTAACAAATTCAAATTGGCAGCCATTTTGAATCTGGTTTATTTTTTACAAGCCGCTAACAAAATTGTTCAGAGCATTGAAAATAAACCATTATTTTGATGAAAATTGCATTATTTGCAAAGTCAATTTATTTTATGTTATTGTTTTTTTGTAAATTTGTTTTTGTTTGATTATGGTATTTAAAGGTCTAGTCAGCTGTTAAAACTTGGGGGACATGTGTCTCCCAGAATGCAATAGTGCCTGTGGATAGGGCTAGGCCTTACAATATCTTAAACATACTAAAATATGTGTTTCATACCCACTGCCACATTAAGAGTAAGTTCCCAAGTCATAGCAAGTCCATATATACTTGAGTGACATCCATGAGTTAATAATTACACCAAAGGTTTGCAAGCTAACTGAGTTTATTACTGCGGGGATTGTGACCACAGGAATATGTATAGACATGACAGCTTTTCCTCAAACATTGCACACTCCGTCAATGTTGGTTCAATGCTAGGCCAGCGTCACAGACATTGGTCCAACATTAAAACAGCATTGGGTCAATGTCTCGTTTGAATAGTTTCTTGTAATCAGTTGAGTTGCTGATGTTAATGCCGTCAACATGTACTCAATAGGTTACTGTAGGCCTACATGTGACCGTCCCACGCATGCCTGTTTCGCAGTTGAATGGCCCTTTATTGTCTCCAGATTAGAGTGGCAAGTCAACTATATCATTTTTTCTTTTAATTTTATTTCTTGTAAAACAAATCATTTTACCACTACATATTATTTGAAGGTTTTTAATGCCATATATTGAAATTGTACTGTTATATCGCTAAATTATAAGGCCATAATTATGTCATATCCATAATAACATATAATGCCATAAAAAGGTCATATCTCAACATCAAAATCCTGATAATATAACAATACCATACAATTACCCTGATTTTAAATCCATACTCCGAAATAATAGTGTCATATTACGGAATTATAATACAGTTGTTTGATGTAATAATACAGCATTTTGATTACATATAGCCCACCGACTATATATGTTGTGGAATATTTGGTAGGTTGTAGCAAAGCTGACTTTAAAATTAAAAGTTTATATATACTGTAAGATGATTTTGAATAATATTGGGACATACATTACTGCAAAAGGAATGTTATAATTATCATCATTATCATATTACCAAACGTACCTGCCAGTTTAGAGTATTTGTATGGATCAATAAACAAAATATAGTCTTTATATAAGCATACATAATTAGCAGTATATTTTAAACATCACTCGATGCATTGAAGCAATGTTGGTTTAATGTTGTGTCAGCGTCGTAGACGGTGGTCCAACAATAAAGCAAGATTGGTTCAATGTTTATTTATCGTTTCACATGTACATGATGCGGGGCTATACTCTGTGTTTGCCTATTTTACAGTCAGAGAGAGAGGTGCGTCAAATGTCCTCTCCACCTCACACAGAAGGACGAAATTACTGGTACCGAGATGAATTCAATGAGCTAGATCGTCTCGTGGATTCAATCAGATCGGCTGTGATCTGCAATGAGTCGAGTAAACAGATTTATTTTATCTGCCAAATATATGATATGAGTAAACCATATATAGTTCAAACAATGTTTCATACTATATTGAAATACTACAGAATAGAACAAAATATACAGAATCTGTTCCTAAAAAATCAACAAACACTATTGTTGTTTTCAATCGATTTTATTGCCAGCTTAAGTCACAGTTATAGAGATTTAAATGAGTGTTTTAACATCAAGATATGCAAATGCCTCAAATTGAACAAATGTGAGTAATTGTCTGAAGTTGTGTCTCGCTACCTTTGACCCACAACTTCGAGTAGGTGAAAATTGAAATGAGATAAATTACCGAGAAAGTAGTTAAAATATGAGTAGCATCTTATATACTTTTCAGAATGTGACACTCAATCCTGTAATGAGTGTATACGACAACCTGATCCTCAGCTGGCAGTGTGTGAGTGTGATGGTGGATACACGAGCAAATACTGCTACCTCCCTATGACAGAAGTAAGTTAGAAATACTGATACCTCCCTGTGACAGATGTAAACTAGAAATATACTCCGGTTCCCAGAGCCACACTACGTGGCGTGGCCGAGCTTCATGTAGCCTCTGGTATGCCCCAGTGGCGAATGTTTGTGACTTGTTGCTATTTTTAGATGAAAATAGGGTAATCCTCGAATTCAAACATTTTTGAAAGGTCACTTCCCCGGATGTAGAGTTGTTCACAGTATTGTACTCCCCCTCTGACGCATTTCCTATGACTTGACCCAGAAAATTATTCACCGGCCTCAATAGCACAGGCATGAAAGTCACGTGACTAAGAGCTTTGGCCTTGACCCTGCCATAAATGAAATTGGCCGGGCTCGCCAGGCAAGAAATACTACTACCTCACCTATGAGGTCTCACCATTCAAATTTATACTCCCATATCATTAAAAATTGTAATATGATAAAGGGCTTGCCCAGAATTTCGAGCGCAGTGTGCCAAGTCAGCACTAGACTATTCACGTTGTGGAGTGTGGCTGTTGCTATGGTCCAACACCATGAAAATTATAGTCAGCACTGACAGCAGGAGAAATGTTTTGTGTTGAGATGCCTTTATTTCTCACCTCCCGGTGAATAACTGTTACTACGAGCATTGATTCAGTAGTCTTACTACAGAATCAATGCTACGAGTTACTGACACATTTCTCCAGTTTGATCATTCTGTAACCTCTGATTACCTTTTGTCTTTATCCTCGTTTTATTAATACTATTTAACAAATGTTGTTATCTTTTTCTATAGTTAATGTAATGCTTAGATGTACAAAACAATGATTTATTTAATTTGGTGCAAAGTGCCCAACTCAGCAACAACATTCGCGATGGCACGGAAAACAAGATGGCACACTTTTAGCTCATGATTGCAGAACCTGTCGTGTACTGCGATAATAGAAGCTCAATTTTCATGCTTCTGAATAAATAGATTAGACCTATATACACCCGTTACCATTGAGCTCGCTCTGCTCGTTTGCTTCGCTCACTTGTCCCTCTCACTGTTAATAAGAGAGTTGCGATCTTTTTAAATGTCTCAATTTCCAGCAGGTTTGCAGTTATATTATTTTGATTCCAAAATATTTTGATGACATTACATTAGATCAGATTCATTTTTCCAAAAAAATGGAAGTCGGGACATATATACATATCATGTAAGCCCTACAAGTAACAACACATATGCTGCACTTGATGGATGTCATGTATTTACAACTCTGAGATAGTCTATAAGGACACTGCATTTGGCGGAAATGTCACTAAAATGTGTTTTATCACAGAACTTTATTTTTTAGTGTGCTAACTGCAGTATAGAGGTGCAGAGAGAGGATTTCACTATCAGCAAAGTGTGCCCTGTAGTGATGCCCGCGTCCGGGGCTGATATACACATATGGGGGAACTTCCCAGATGATGTCCAAGTGAGGGTCGGAGAGAAGACTTGTCAAAGATTGTCTTAGTAAGTTAAACAAGCTTAGATACATACATTCTATCATATATGTGAAAGTAATATTATTCCCCAACCCAGTCAACACAAGATGTTTGCCCAATGCTGGATTCATGTTGGACGAAGACGATGGATCAATATGAATCCACCATTGAGTAAACATTTTGTGTTTACTGGGCTATATTTTTATTATTTATCAGCGAAGACTGGAGACGTCGCTGGCATAGAAACCTTTATAATTCCCACAAACATCTCAAAAACAGAAGTTAAAATTGTCGACCCCCATTGAGAAATTTTTTTTCATGCTATGTTTACGTTGCTATGGTTAACAACTAAGACAATAAACAGTAATTAGAGCAAATAATTAGTAGCATTAATAGTGAAGCAGGTAGCGTAAAAAATGTGTATAAAAGCATGACATTTCCCACACATCATCTTCATGCCTTCCAGCTTCTATCCAGATGTGGAACCACTCTCAGTCTCTATTTAAATATGTGGAACCACTTTCAGTCTCTATTTGGATGACCTTGACAGGCCTTTATAAGAGTCTTGCAACACACCTGACTGTTCTTTCTTATTTAGGTCACCAGAGCCGTAACTCTGGCATGGAATAAACAACAAAAACGTCCTTCATTTCAGATGACAGGATATGACTAGAGATGGCGTGACAGGCTCTTGCTCCTGCTCATGGCTTATGATACGAACTACTTTGTACTCTGCTCAAATCTGCCCTCATCTAGTCATGTTCTCCTTTTTATTATCTCAAACATTAGATCAAGCATACATTTTCAATGGTTGATTAGTTCGATGGTGATTCTTGAACTAGCTCATATGGGCTTCTTTCCCGTAATCTCCCTCTCCCCCTCTACTAGGCCTAGTTTAGGCCAATGTTTCCCCTCCGTCCGCTCTAGACCATGATATTTGCCGGGTGTGTTTAGTTTAATTTCTCTCTCGGTCAAGCCCGCAGTGAGCATGAGCACCTAAAGTGGGCTTGATTTAATTTTTCTTTCAGGGCGCCTCAACACGCTCGGGCCGTGTGATCTATTCCAGGCGTGACGGCCTCTGCCGTAACTTAGGCAAACGCTTAGCAATTATCACTTACTGCAGAATTACCTTATGTGTTCTTGCTGGCTTAATTACTTCTGCGTCTCTGGGGTCTTATCGTGGGCCAGACAGACAACAAACCTTTACCTGATTAGGCATGACTACTCCAGGAGTTTGCTTCGCATGATAGTATTAGCCACAATACTCAGAAAAATTTGAAAATATCTGCCAACACCAATTCGAATCTTATATTAAAATTACTACATTAAACCTCATTTAGAATACTGCTGCTCAGTATGGCGTAACTGCAGTAAGAGCGATATTGACACGCTTCATCCTTGAGACTGATCGCTATGCTCCTTCAGCGCTTTTATTTTCCCAGCTTCGGTGGCAGACATTTGATCAAATTACTCGTGAGCGGCAAGTATTTTATTATTATTCTGAATATAATGTCAAGTACACATACATGATTGCTTGTAAAATAGATTTCATTTGCCAATGTTGATCATTTGTAAATGTATATTTGTTTATTTTCACTATAATCAATCATGCCAATATATTTCTTTTATTCAACGGGTATTGTGTTTCGCATGTGTATGCAATATTCACATATTACGTAAATTTGATATAGTTATGCGGCAATGTATATTATATATATAGGTATGTATGATAACTGATTATGTCTGTGCATATATATGTAGTCTTACATAGCCGATCGCTTGTATATTAGAACACCATGCAAATGGTAAAGGGAGTTCAAAATGATTATAGGCCTACATGTTAATGTTTAAATAAGTATATACGTTTTATATTGCTTTATTATATATACTTGATCGTCTTAGCTAAGTGGGATCTATCTATTCAATGTTTGTTACATATAATTGATTAAATGCAACAGTTAAGATTTAAATATAATTAAATAATAATTTATTATTTTTATAATTTATTTATAAAACAACACTGAGTCAATGTGTGGGGTTTGCTTGATACCGACCAGCTATGTTTGGGCAGGTTCCTGATTCTGTATGCCCACTCCTATCACATACAGAATCACCCCTCTGTCATGGGCTAATCCAGCCTGCAGTATGGTCTCTTCAGGCTCATTACTCAGACCATCCGTCAGGACTATGGCAATATTAGAAGTATCCGGCCGGTCTCCGTGCTCCACAGTAAGCTGCTCCTCTCTGAGAACTTTCAGAGCTCCTGACGTATTGGTTTTCCCAGTGGAGCCAGGGTCCCACAAGTTCTTCACCTCACCCACTACATCCTGGGCATTGTCGTGGTCGGACAGGAAGAATATATTCCAGGCTGTATGATTGTAGGTGATGAATCCTACACGATTCTGATCTGTACCTATGTCTCCCAGGCTAAGTGTAATGTTCACAACAAAGTTCTTGATCAGCTCCCAGTTCATGTCCCCTGATAAAGGTATACTACCAGATGCGTCTAGTATGAATACAAGGTCAAATTTACCCTTTCTGCAAACTGAAAACATATAATTACATGATTACGTAAATATGATGGAGGAAGGAATGATTTACTTGAAAAATCCCCAACAATCCTGCTAAATATTACAAAATTTCAATATCCAAACATAAACAAAGGATATCAAATGTCTCAGGCAGAATTGATGTAAGTCAGGATAACTGAGAACGAAGTAGTTTATTTCATTCTCCCAATCATTCATAGAAGTTGTTGTGCATTGTGACTCGACATAAACTTTACCCTTACAACGCTGAAATATTTTTGTATAAAACAGGGAAACCAATTTTTTTTAACAATTGGAGATGCTCATATATGTCTTTGTCAGCTCTTTCTGCTTTATTTGAATACCTATGTTATGGGTCCACGACAATTATAAATATTTATTTTCTTTTAGTGTAGGGATCGACTTTATTCGTCAGAATCTGACGTCCACAGAAGTCAGTATCTGACGTATAAAGTAGGTCCCCTCGCTGTGAGGGTTAGAATAAGACTGAACTTTGCAAAAGTCAATAATTCGAAGATTCCTGTCCATCTCGTCAACTAATGGGAGCCAATAAAGTTTTGATGACAAAATCTTAGAAATTTCATGAAGACACCATTCGCAGTGAGATAGACAGGAAACGAATCTAAAATAAACAAACATTCAACAAATGAGCTGAAACCTGCCAGAACCTCTCCAACAATGGCCAGAAGCTGGCCCTGCCCCGATGCCAGACCGACCTTCGCGCCGCTTTGTCCAAAATAAAAGTTAGGTTTTTGTTGACTACTCACTCTATTCTCAAGATTAGTGATCATCTTCGGACAGACTATAAGGTAGACCTTGGGCCCACCTGTACCCCCCTTCCCCCTGGGTATTTTTAAACACCATATTTTTTTAACCTTATTATGTACCACGTTTCTTTCAGGTGGTCTGCAGATTTTCTCTGCATGGACAAGGTCACCAGAGGTCAGCCTTGACCCTTAGAGTGGTATAAAATTAAAAAGGTCGGAACCCAAGCCAAGTACACATGGTGATATGGATAGGTGTTGGATTTCATAGGGGAGTTTCCCAAGGTCATGGTAAGGTCATCTCAAGGTTATAGCAAGGTCAAATAAGCTCAAAGTGGTTGACAGTACATTGTTGGACCAGCACCAGTGCTCATGATGACAACACAGGGGGGGGGGGAGATGGTTTCGATTTTAAGCCCATGGTCTTATGTATTAGACGAACAGTTATATCATCAGTGATTAGTCAGGCGTGACGAAGGAGCACTGCCATCAGTGATTAGTCAGGCGTGACGAAGGAGCACTGAACCCTGGCTGACAACAGGTGATTACATAATAACAAAACTACATTATCTTACGAAAAACATTGCATGTTGCTTTACGTCGCACAGACTCCTTCCTGAGTTAGTTAGTTTATTGAGCTATTTCTAGCATAAGGTACCACCAGGGCCAGATCCCGTATTCTCCTACAAGTTATGATATATCGTAGGCTTTAGATTGGTCGCGATGGCCATCACAACCAATCAGAATCTTGCGATATATTGTAACTTGTACGAGAAGAAAGGCTCAGGTCCGAATAGTAAACATACCGTTGTTCCTCAAGATTTCAATACAAGTAAAATCTGACTGACACAAATGTCAAATAAAAAATCTCACAGATCCCACTTTGAAGAATATCGGTTGTCGAAAAATGTTTGTAACGAAGTTAGCTTTCTTAATACTCCGATACAGTGGTTAATGGAAGCTAGTGGTCAAAAATGGCTTGAGATTGCTCAAACAATGAAAGGTACCACATATATAGGCGTTTTAAGCTATACGGATATAAATAGTTTTATAATAAAGTAATGACTTGACGATATTTAGTAAATATTTGTCACGTTTTAGAATAGGGGTATGTAGTATCAATTCAAATCAGGTAAGATTTTCTACCATTCAATGTAATGTACGACTTATGTATTATATATTTACACCCATTTAATGACCTGCCAAATAATGAATCATTTGTAACAGTTATGTCAAATGATGCATTACCATACAATTTACAGAATTTAGGCCTACTCTTCTACCATGTCTTTAAACGTTGAAATACTAGTAGTCTTGTCGTCCTGTGCGACTACTGGGCACGGTGACGCGGAGTTCACCGGCGCGACCTCCATTGGCTCCTTATGCCGACTCAGCCGCGCGTAAGCGTCCTTCCTGGCACTGTAGCCAGTCAGGGTGGTGAAGGCCTCTTTCAGCGTGGTAGGGTTGCCCTCTTCCATCAGCTTTCTTGCGAGTTCGTCGCTGCGCAGCCCCCTGGCAAAAGCGCGGATCAGAATTCTATTCTGATCCTCGTTTCTGCCTTCTCTCGGCGCCTACCTCGGCGCCAGCCAACTCAATGTCTTTGAACCAGGCCCTGACGCCCGCCGGGCTGGTTCCGTCACACGGCGTCGTTTGACGTATCAACGCCTGCTTACATTGTTCGTGGTGACGTCTGAGAGTTCGGGTTGTCTCTAGGACGGCCATGCCGTCGGTATACTCTTTAAACTGGGCAGGATCCATACTTAAAAAAAGGACAGCTTACCCTTTTAAAACAAAGTTTTTCTGGACCCTGTCACCAGTTTACTCACAGTTTTGGCAAGATCTGGCCGATGTTGTAGATCTCAGCACATCTCCATCCATGCCTCCATCTCCTCCTCAAACGCCTCCTCGTCGCTGGTGAGCTCTAGGAATTCGGCTAACGCCTCACAGATCCTCAAGACCCTGTTCTTCTCCTTGTGAGACATTGGTGCCCGTTGCGTCCGCGGTAGCAGCTTGATAACCTTGGGCTTGTCCTGTGTAGTTGCACCTGCAGCAGCCTGTACTGTCTGTCCGCACGTATCGGAATTGGCCGTGACGTATGGCTTGCCTGCCGGCACAGTGTTTTCCATGTGGCCTGCGTCTGCTGCCAGAGTACGTTTTGTAGTGTCTGGCTGAGACATTGTCAACTTTTCAGAATTTAAATTGTCTACACAGACCCTGAAAGCAAACTCGCCATTTATAAAACGTCAACCCTTGACGTCGTCCTGACGCCAATACGACAAGGCGGACGGCGAAGGGCTGGTTATAAAACTCTATGGATTCCGGATTCGTATAAAACAGATTCCATGATTCTGGGTCAAACGTCGTATTTATTTCATCTCCACTGTGTAGAACACATAATATCAATCATACAGTCGAATAGTCAGTTAACCCTGTCCAGCATGACAGGGAAACACAATGCGTAGATTTCCAGCTTACTTCACACAAGTTAGGCGCGCACAACGCTCTTCTCCCCGACGGCTGCCACTTATATAAACTTTACATTAACATAATCACAACACTGATTTAACATAGAATTAATCATCGTCGTAATCAGAACATGGATTTAACATACATTTACACATGCTCAGGCCTCCCCTTTGTCCGGTCCAGCGCCAGACCACCCAGGCCTTAAGAGCCAGGCCCGCGGACGCCAGTCACTCTGAGTGGACAGCCTATCATGATGACCTTACTGACCTCTGGCAGATTCTGCCGGGACCGCCTGTGTTACAACCAGGATTACCGTCTGGATTACAAATGAGTAATCCATTGTACTCCATTGTAACACGGCGACCTGCAACTCGATCCATCCGCGCGCGGCTTGTCCTGTTTGATGGTGTCCCGGTCAGACAGATCAATGGCAGCATCATAGCTACATTTTAAATCTTTAATCTTCGTTTTATGAACACACACAAAATTACCAAAAATTACCATTTTGAACACTTGGTGTTGGCATAATTTGGATGTTTGTAAAGTTAGGCAAGCATTTTAAATACATCAATTCCATGGTGACGACCAGTAGGCCTACATGTAATAGTGGGAGCAACATCAAGTGTTGAGATTTGTCTTGTCCGTGATTTAGGTAACGGAATGACAGGTATACATACACAATATCAATATGCAAATTACCTAGTTATTATTTATATTTATTATTGTACTCACCAAATTCAGCATTGACTCCCTGGTTTCCACAGAGTAAACAAACCTGGAGCAACAAGAACACAATATATTAAATCAGGAGTATTGCGTGAAAGTGTTCTTTGTAGTAACTCACAATTATATTACAGATAGACACGAAGGGTGTGGTTTGGATAATTATCCATATCGTAATAATATGTTTTAGCGTGATATTCTGAATGTAATTTCGTAAACACCCAAACTGTTGGAAAATAGCGCACCATTCAGCTACCACTGATATTTGTTTAATTTGAGACCAACCATTCGCAAATCTTCATGTTTAAGCAGTCATTAATGCATTAAAAAAAAAGTTAAAATCGACCAATTTAAACAATTTCCGATGGACGACAATATTCTGGCGGCCATCTTGGACGCCATTTTGGATTAGAAAAGGGCTAAATAATTATGAAAATTGTCTGGGAGTAGTCTAGATCAATTTTCTAGCCACCAGACTAGATAAAATGATATATTAAATAAAAAGAAATTTGATCTAAAATTGACCACTTTACACATTTTTCCAAGTTTGAGAATACGCTGGCGGCCATCATGCACGCCATCGTGAATGATATACTGAATACCAAACTAGATCAAATGGTATATTAAATAAAAATAAACTTAGCTAATTTTGACCAATTTAAACACTTTCCAAAGTATGACAATAGGCTACGCTGGCATCCATCTTGGACGCCATCTTGATTTAAAAAATGATAAATATTCATTAAAATTGTCTGGGAGTTAACAAGGTACAGTAATGGAAAGTACACCATATTCTCAACATCTAAATAACAGTAATGTATTGTTAAGTATTCTGCATTCTGATTCCCATCTGGATGTCATATCTTTACAATCAACTACAATATTGTAGTAGGCCTACTCTGAATATCTTCACATTATCACAATATTATTACATTGTTCCATATTATATTGGAGTTCGTCTGCAGTTTCACTTTGTGATAAGGTTTGAGAAAATGAGGAACAGGATTTCCGTTTGTTTGAGTAGTACTACCGCATATAAAAGGCAATACAATACAGCTGTGCAAATATGTATATAAAAAAACTAGTATATCATAAAGATTTGTGAATTGATATTGTGTCTCGCGACAGACAACTTTAAGTGGCAAAAAAAATTTATTGGTTCGAGTTGGATGAATTCAATCTCTGGCACCTATCTTAACCCAACAAGCAGTTATTTTAAGTGCAATGAAGGCGATGCGGGGCGCGATGGTCATATGGTCATAAGCCCTTACAGTACGGGGATCGACTTTAGTCGCCAGAATCTGACGTCTGTAGACGTCAGATTCTGGCAACTAAAGTCGATCCCCGCACTGTAAGAATCAACATATTTATATAGGCCGTATATAGCCATATAATAACATAGGTATTCAAATGAATAAGATATTTATGATATTTATGATGATATCAAATTGAAATAAACCCTTTGGTATCCAAGGTTTTCATAAAAAAATCAGCGCTTTAAGGGTTAGCCCTCACACCGCTAAATACTAGCCTACTATAGTCGTTTTTAACCCTTTCAACGCTGTAATAAATTTAAATAATTCCTGGAAACTTTTCAATTTGAAATCTTCATAAATATCTTAGTTAGCTCTTTCTGCTTCATTTGATTACCTATGTTGTGGGTCTACGGCTATTATAAATATTTTATTTCTTTCAGTGCGCGGATCGTCTGTAGACGTCAGAATCTGACGACTAAAGTCGATCCCCGCGCCGTAAGAGTTAATTTAATTTATTAGCCGATTAAAGCAATGTTATTTGGTATGAAATGAGTGCTTAGACAGCAATATTTGCAAATATGTGATCTCATGAGATATAGATCATTTTCACTCACTTGAAGTTGTGGGTCGCGGTAGCGAGACAAAACTTCAAGTTGGTGTATTTACCACTGTGTAGGCCTACTTTCGGAGTCCCAATTCCAGCTAAAATGTTTCGTGGTAGATTGTTATCATATATGACCTGCAATGTACCCGACCTTCAACAAATGCTGTGCTAGGGCATCTCTTGTTGGTGGTATATTTTCTATTTATCTGCCTTTCTGAGTGAACAACATCTGTCTTTCATAATTGACACCGCTTAAACAGCTCGTACATAATTTTCATACGTCTATCGATAGTGGGAAGAACATTCATTACATCATCTATAGAAGGTTTATCAGCCACGATGCACAAAGCAGGTGTAGAATCTTCAAAGTCTTCCCATGCAGACCAGTCCGTACGCTTTCATCTTCGACCAAATGAGGCATGTGAGAGCATGGAAAGCAGCCAGAGCTGTACATTTATCACCATCAAGTGATTGTGCCATACCCATGATGGCTGTTGCATCAAAGTATCGGAATGTATTTTCTGTTGCAAAGGTTAGTCACAAACGCTCGCAATCAAATGTTAGAGCCATAGTTGTGCTGACTACCACAACATCTGTATCCACATTTCTCAGTATATTTTTTTCAGCCCATGTTGTGCTGCATGCGAGGCATGTACAAACATTCTTGTGTGTGCCACCTCATGTGTACATCCGATTAGCTCTTCAATATCACATGGTGTGGATGACAACAAATTCTCACCATGTGCGATAATAACCAGACCTAGGAACACTTCATGTACAACTTGTTCGCTGATAGATAGAAGAGTTCGGATTTGTTATATTACATACGCAAAAAACTCCTACCAATTACCTGGAACATTATTATTCCCTTCGACGCACCTCCATGTACCTTTAGCATACCACTTTTTTGTCAAATGCCAGCTTTTAGACTTCCCTTTCTGTAAATTTCAAATACTATATCAACTTGAACCACCTCGCCACTGAACTGACTACGGATATATAGGGCCTACCGTGATCGTTGAGATGTAGTCGTTAAATGAATCGGATGCTCCTGGCTTCACCTTGATACTAGCAGCACCGTCAAGTATATTCATCTGGACATCTGTTCGGTTGACTGAACCCTGTATGATTTGGTCCTCAATACATAAAAGTAGATAAAAGTGTCCCGCATCTCATAGAGCATACTATAAGAGAGAGGAAGCATGGGCATGACTGGTTCTCGTGTGATAAAAACTCTTTCATGAATTTAGGTAGAATAATGTACGGATCGCGATTTTTCTTTATGCTGACGCGAACAAAAGAGTCGAATATTTGCTATCGTAACTGTGTCACCAAGAGGTCTTATGTAGTCAACCAGGCGGTTTTTTAAAGAAAGTGTCACACATTGCCTGTCCAAATTTTCGATCTTCTGGATGGTGTTCACCACAGTAGAGTCAACAATAGTTCTAGTGTCAAGAACCAGTGGATCTCCACAAGTATCCGTGAAACGATTACCTATGTGTGACATAGTTCTTGTCATAAAATGGACATGTTGCAGGGAGGTTGATTGCTTACCTAACATGAGAAAAAAATACATCAATAAATACTTATTGAACATACTTTCCATTATTCGCATGATCCAACTAAATTTGTTGTAATTGTCAATATTTATAAATCATAGCTGGTTGATCTTCGTGATGATATGTCTCTGCATCTTCATTTGTCTTGTCTAATCCGTAAAGAAATTATGTAACAGCACGATCCATCTCTGGTTCAGCAACCATCCATCTCAGTAGGGCTGCTGGTTTCTCTGTCAGACCGACAGCTCCACCCTCCTCATTCACACAATCATTGTTTTGCTCATGACTTTCGTCCAGGGACATATTGGAAAAGGGTGGATTCGATGTTTTCACAGTAAAATTGCCTTTACAGAATTCATCATAAATAAATGTATGTCTGTCGGGGAGTGTTAACATGTCCGTATGTACTGCCACTGCTCTGGTGTAATTGTAGTGGCCAAGGGCACGAAACAACCACTCCACAGCTGAAAAGGTCTCCAGATACAGTGAAAAATTTCCCTCGTGGATGTCTCTGTCCCATTTGAGGAGTGTTAGCGCAATTTTTTTTAAAATCGGCTACAAATATTTGCCCTGTACACTACTTGTACTTCGCTCCTTTGACGAATTTGCTCTAGATATTCCAGTGGCATCTTTGGTGTAGACATCTTGTCGTAGCTTATATAGGACGCAAACTGTCACCTGGTGAGCCCTAGCTGTCTTCTTGACACGTGAAGCTTTGGGAAAACATGTGGCTGTACCAGGTGTAGCAATGTTTGACTGTGATATAGCAGATGTCCAGCCGCTCCTATTAAGTAGATCTCCAATATATTTCAGTAAAGTCATCTTAATGTGAAAGCCGCCCAGCATCACCACATAAGAATCTCCCCCATGTGTCTCTGACCAAGTCCACTGAATGTCTTTGACAATCTTATAAAGTGGTTGGTCAAATGCTATAACAGGTGTCTGTCCATGGTTGACGATATTGACAGCATTATTTAAGTCCATTGAATGTTTTATTATGGCTACAGATTTTGAGTCATTTGGAAATAATGGCAGCAGAACACTAATTGACGTTTTCCTAGTATCACCAATTCCATTGCTATGATATACTGCCCATGATACATGGTCCACCTACCTCGTGTGCATCTTTATTGTTAAATGGCCGACTAATAACATCACATACATGTCGTATGTGATACATTTTCCAAGAGTTTGTTAGTTTGGGAACGTGTGGATTCTTGCTTGCCACCACAACTGGTACTGATGTATAAAACCTTGGTAGTTTGGAAATTTGGCGGTTGGATTTATTGCTCAATGACCATGTTTTCCTCATCTGGATGTTGATATTCAATGATGTTTATATTCATTGATATTCAAGTCCCATGGAGAGAAGTTTTAGTGGTATTGAGCTGGAATCATGGTCTATGTTACCAACTGCAGATGTTTTAAAAAGTGTGAACACATTGTTTGTCAAATTTAGACACAATTGGAATATACCCAATTTAAATGATTATTATAGGCCTATATAGATTAATTATTAAAATTATAATATCAAAAATTAACTTAATATACTGAAAAAATAGGCATATAACATATGCCTGTATAGCACCTTGTGAAATCCACTATCACAGCTTGTATACTATCTGTTAAATACGGTAAAAACAAAAATTCGATCGTGAGCCCATTTCGAAAATGTGATTTCCGCAAAGCCAATTGAACCTAAAAATCATAGAGGCTAACAACATTTATACATAAAATGAACAAATCACAAATTAACTGACATACAATGTAGGTTTATCTCTGGTTTGGGTGGTGTATGAAATCATTTGATGCAACTATAAATAGTGGAATTGAACGGCGACGCTAAGATGGCTATGAATTTCTACATAAAATGGCAACCAAACTGCAAAACAAGAGGTCTGAATCAAGATAGATTGAAAACTATGTAATATTTGAAATCCTTGTACCTTGAAACATAGGGTTAGACACCAAAATTAAGTTCCTATCCCGATTATTAAACCATATATGATAATTCTAAAATTATATGGCGGCCATTTTGAAAAATGGCAGTCACGGCCGACACAGATGAAATTTGGTTGGGGTCTCACCCTGAAGTCAACTACTATATACTATTCTAGCTATGTACCAAATTTTGTGCTTGTATCACAAAATGCACGATTCACCAAGAAATGGGGCTTAAGCCTCCGGACTAAGACTGTAGACGTCAGAATCTGACGTCTACAGACGTCAGATTCTGACGTATAAAGATGGTCCCCGTCCTATAAAAGGTTGAACCCTTGTACTGCTAAAACCGTATGTATACGGTTTCTGGCATATTTCGAACAAATGAGATCTTCATTTGAGCATATAGCATTTATATTGCACCTTATCTCAATTAATTCTAAGGCGCATAGCTGTACGTGGTAGTTCGAATACTCAGCTATATCGTCATTACAATCAATATTAATTATGGAGGCTGGGGTCCGAGGGTTTTGACTATTAAAATATACGATTTGGGAAGAATTTAATTGCTTATTTATATTTAGCCCTTGTGTTGCTAGACTTGTATAATTATATAGGTCATCTTACACCAGTTTCAAATCAAATAAAATCCGAATGAAAACAAAATTGCTTCTGATAGATCCTCAGCTCATAAAATAACTTAATTTGCGATATTTCTTTTTTTATAAATAAACACATTTTCTCCATTTGAAGCTGGACATTCCGTTAGCAATTTCAGCCTTATATGAATGAAAAGCAACACAAGTGTTACGCCCATGTATAGTGAACTTTTTGTCTCTGTGTGTGAGTTTTATGGATTGTACAAAAAATTGTGACAACCAAAGCTATTAAATATACGACTGTTTGAGTAGATGTTTAAAAAACCTCAGTATGCCATAAAAGAAATCTGGATTTGCATTGTACTTCAAATGAGGGCCGTAAAACAATATTCAATCCAAAGGAGGAAAACGGCTTATACAATGAGAAGGCAAACTGTCCCGAGATCGCCACTTCAGGTGAAAATCTTATACTGATTTTTCACTGATATATATAAGTAACAAGAGGACGTGACACAAAAACATGTCATATTCACTTACCATTAACACTAGCCACGAAAATATTCCAGTCAGAGATACCGCCATATTTTCCAATCAGGTCTGCGAATTCCAACCTAGTTTATTAATTAGAGAAGTATCCCTCTATTACGGCTATGACATCTACATCCCTTCTTTAAGGCTGGAAGCTATGTGTCAAGTGAAATAATGAAAATAGTATAAAAGATCGTCGTGCATGGAAGGTCCTACCACTTAATGACCCAGCAAACACGAAACATTGTCACTGTGATGGTTCAACATTGATTCAGCACGGTTCGAGTTTCACCAGTGCTCCCGTCACGCCCCCCCCCCCCTCTGCCCCAGAAAAAGGCACTGAAAGACTCCCATAGTGTTCTTGTAAACCTTGCCAGGCGTGTCGAGGCTGAGCTAATACGAGTCTACTTTTAGTCACGCTAAAATATCAAACTGTCATTGAATACTCCTCTGCATGAAATACAAAGCCAGCCAGCCAGCAGTATGTGATTACTTTTTAAGCAAAGAAATACTGCTGTTTGCCTTTTCATTGTAGTGATATATTTCACAAATAATATTATCCCTTATCCTGCTAAGTTAATTTATTCAAATTTTTACAAGTGAGTGAAATGTATGCATATTTGCTGTCTTTGAGATAAAACATTTGCAAATATTGATGTTTAAGACATATTTCGTTCCCAATATCAGTGATTTTATCGACCAATAAAATAGGCTGAAAACCACAATAGTCGCGATCAGCAGAATAAGGATTAATAGCAAAGGATAGTTTTAGACAGTCTTTTTAGACAGTTTTAGCCTAGTTTTAGTTTGTTTTGTTTTCTTTCAGCTAGATTTGACTTTAGAACGACCTTAAACGACTTCTATTTTACCTTGGGGTTAGATTGATATCAAGTGGTACCATATTACCATGAATTCATTAGATTATGTCAGAATGTGTAAGGCTTTCTACAGTGCGATTTAAAATCAATTCAGTGTCATTGGGAAAAATGTAGTTTCAATTATTATTTTTCGACGATTTTACTATTGATATCATGAGCTTGGTGCAACCTTGAACTTACACTTCAATTCTGCTTATCAATGAAACACAAACTAGTTTTTATTGTAAGAGTATGGTAGGCCCTGGTATGTAACATAGATGACTTTTGGATTAATTTTAGAGGTGGTGGTAAGGTAGGATCATAAATTTAAAGGTGATCTATCACCCCTTATATGGTATGAATAATTATGTCCTTATATGGGGTGATTGGCTACCATGTGACCCTCTCAGAGGGTAACATGATAGCCAATCACTCCATATATGGGGGGGATTGGTCATGTGACCCTTTCATGTGACCCTTTCATCTTGTGGCAACTTTGATTTATTTGTCACAATTTTATTCATACTATATAAGGGGTGATAGATCACCTTTAAAATACACTCTATCTCTATGCTAGGAATATAAGGCTATCAAAGAGGCTATTACCCCTATGTGGTTGGAGTGTTGTTATAGGCTTATATCACCCTGGTGTATGGTGGAAGGCATTTTCGTAAGAAAGGATCGTTCACTAACGTTATTAAAATAAACAGAGCATGTAATAGGTTTAATCTTCAAATGGCCTTGGTTTGACCTTGGTTGATACGTGTGGGAGTGGCCAAGCGTTGTTCAGATACACATTGAAAATATTGAAAATATTGTTAGTTTATCTTAAGGGTCTTGTCAAGTTAAAAAAAATCCAAAAATCCGAGAAAAACTTGGCCAGACCGCACCCACCCACCCCTCTATTTTTTGGAAACATGTACAACAACAAAAAACAACACAAAAATCACAACAAACACACAGTTTCCAAAGAAAAAATAACAATCCGAGTTGGGGTGTGACCCACCCACCCACTTCCGAGTTTTTCTCGGATTTTTGGATTTTTTTTAACTTGACAAAACCCCTTAGGTATAATTGCCTGTATTTTTTTAGTCAGCTACTAGTGTTGAAACACATTTACTAAATGCTGTTTCTATAATAAACAATAAAAAATGTCACGATGTTACATCGCGCCATACAGGGTTAAAAACAATGTTTAGTGGCATAATTATGTTTTACTTTTGCTTTATGTTATTTTTAATAAAAAAATGCGTGAAGGACACTTGTCAGATTTATATAAATTAAACATAAATATTTATCTCACTTTATTAAGAAATGTTTGCTGACTACAAAGTTGGATTCCAAACTAGACCTAGCTGGCCTATCGATCTGGAGGCTTAATATTATTTATTTCAAATTTATTTTTAAGAGGTAAATATTTAATTACATCAAGTCCTCCAGACAATTATTTATTCCACGAAAATGTAGTCTGAAAATATTTGTTTAAAAAATTATCCACTCCCCCCCCCCCTGGTAATTGAATGGTGGCCCCATTATAATATAGTTATTAAAACTTGTTTGCGACAGTAGGCCTACCTACCACCTGGATCTTATGATTGCCAATTCAACACTTGTTTAATACAAATACGTCAGACAAGGACACGCATATTGTGGGCAGAGAAAATTGCAAACAAAAAACTTTGGTCAAGGACATTATAGACATGAGATTATAGTGAAGAAAGTTAATATATTCAAGTGGTTTATGAGATCACCATAATGCGTGATGGTAGGCCTATGCTTAACAAAACCCTTCTCATTCCCAAATCATACACTCTATATTTAGTAACAGTTAAATCGAGAATTTGCTCTCATGATTTTTTAAACAAAATATCTTGCAAAAATATTATTTGTGACACGCGTTCAAGCACTAGCTCTAGAAATAACAATCACTCCATCAAATATAACAACCACCCCTTCAAACATACTGTCTAAATGATTGTGTTTTTCAAAGAACAATATTTTTCAAATACAACATTTTAATTGTTATCCAGGCTAAGTTGGTTTGCATTATTATATATTATATTATCACCCTTTACCTCTACCTAGTTATCTTATTCAAATTTTCACCCACTTGAAATTGTGTCTCGCTACCGCGACCCACAACTTCAAGTGGGTGAAAATTACTCATATTTGTTTAATCTGATGCCAAACCTTTGCAAATCTTGTTCAAACACACATTTCATTCCCAATGACAGTGGTTTAACCTCCTTATAAAACAGTTTAAAAACAATAAAGTCGGTAATGATTACCGCTGAGAGGGTTCACCCTAACAAGGCTGAATTAATAAAGTCGGTAATGATTACCGCTGAGAGGGTTAACCCTAACAAAGCTGAATTAATAAAGTCGGTAATGATTACCGCTGAGAGGGTTAACCCTAACAAGGCTGAATTAATAAAGTCGGTAATGATTACCGCTGAGAGGGTTAACCCTAACAAGGCTGAATTAATAAAGTCGGTAATGATTACCGCTGAGACGGTTAACCCTAACAAGGCTGAATTAATAAAGTCGGTAATGATTACCGCTGAGAGGGTTAACCCTAACAAGGCTGAATTAATAAAGTCGGTAATGATTACCGCTGAGACGGTTAACCCTAACAAGGCTGAATTAATAAAGTCGGTAATGATTACCGCTGAGAGGGTTAACCCTAACAAAGCTGAATTAATAAAGTCGGTAATGATTACCGCTCAGAGGGTTAACCCTAACAATGCTGAATTATTTCTGTTCAAACCATGGAAAGTCGGAGGTTTTTTTAATTTGTAATAATCATAAATGGCTTAGTTGTCTCTTTCTGGTTCATTTGAATACCTATTTTATGGGTCCACGGCAATTAGAAATATGTTAATTCTTTCAGTCGGGATAGAGTTAAATATGTGGGCGAAATTTTTTAAGGTTTCGATGTGGCTGCAATGAAATATTCTCATTTGCTTAAAAATACACATCAGTTTTGTTCGAAAATAATATGTAAATATGTAAATAAGTTATATAGTCTAATACTGATTGTGCTTAAAAATACTGACATGATTTCTGGATATATTTGCTTAACAGAGGTCTAATACAATATATAATAATATATAAGATTCACACATGTACGAGCTTTATTGATCATGAGTCCATAATACTCGCCTAGATTCAATCCAACGTCCTCGTCAAGGACATAATCTTCTATGTGCTTTATTTACCATACCTTATTTGCTGATCACATCAATTTAATCAATAATAACCTCACAATGCATATTTCTGTCATGTGCGACCCCCCCCCCCCTCACTCATAATGTCTCATACAATATATTGTTTGATTTCAGTAACACGCATTGAAGTAAAGTGGCATTGAGTACATTGAGTAAAGTGGCATTAACACGTTTAGAGAAAAAAATGAAGTAAACTGCTCTAAGGAACTATATATATCTATATTTTACAAATGTAGCCTGTGTACATGTGAGAGACTGAAGTGATCACCACTCTAGTCATCGAATTCATTAGTTGACCACACTGTCGGTGGTTCGATCCCCGGGCTGGGTGGTTTCAACACTGTAAGTCAAACATCTAGGTTATTACTCCTTTGTCGACCCAGGAATTTCATCATACTTACATTCAACGTATCTCCGGTATCGCGATTCCTGCCCGACAGTTATTAAAGAAAATACCATTGCTCAACCCTTACATCGCTGAAATATTTTTGTATAAACCATGGAGACCAAAGAGTTTTTCAATTTGAAATCATCAGAAATGGCTTAATTAGCTATTTCCGATGCTATGGGTCCACGGTCATTAGAAATATTTTAATTCATTCAGTGCGGAGATCGTCTTTATACGTCAGAATCTGACGTCTACAAACGTCAGATTCTGACGTATAAATACGGCCCCCCGTACTGAAAGGGTTATAGATGGTAAGCGTGGTGACTCGTTCACAGTTGGACGGGATGCTTTCCCCATGTTAATTTCGTGCTGTTATATCAACAGTTTGGAACGATTTAAATAGATGATTCGTTACTTTTCTGTACGACATAAAATATAAACATAGCACACACGAGACGTTAACCCAATGTCGTTTCAATGTTGGGCCAGCGTCGCAGACTGTGGCCCAACATTGAAACGACATTTGGTTAAATTCTCATATTGCTGGTTTGTATTACTTCTTTTCAATATTGTGGGGAGGCTACGTGACCGAGAGGTAGCGTACTCGGCCTCAGACCGCCAGATCTTGAATTTCGAGTCCTGTGTCTGGAGGGCAGTGTCATCTTATTCATCTCACAATCCTCAGGAGGTTTTCCTGGCCCAGCTTAGCCTACCTGTGCACAAAGGTGGCATAAAAACCCCATTCATTTAATATCGTTGTATATTATTATTTCCAGATGACAGTTGTGAAGACGTAGCGATAATAGGTGCAGGTCTGGCCGGAACCTACGCTGCCTGGCGCCTGCGCAATACAAACCTCACGGTGAGAGTCTACGAGAAGTCAGCGAGAGTTGGCGGACGCTTCTACAGCAGTCGTTTTGAGAACGCTTCTGACACCAGGTTCGAGCTCGGAGCGCAGTATTTCATTCCTGCCTTACACCCACAGATGGATTCACTGACCAGAAGATTAGGATTACGAGTGGTGCCTTATCCTGAACCCAGCTCTAGACGGTCTTTGTTCCTGAGGGGGAGGTTTGTGGAGGAATATGAGTTTACTGCTGGCACGTCGCCCTACACCATGAAAGATAACGAGCAGGGCTATCAGCCACAGGAGCTACTATGGTAGGTGGAATTAATGATGCATGGATGAATGAAAAAAAAAAGTAAATATATGAATGTATGAACAAATGGATGTATAAACAAATGGATGTATGAATGAATAAATGTGTAGATAATTGAATGAATAAATGATTGAATAAATTAATGGATAAATTAATGGATAAATGCATGGGTTAGTGAGTAAGTGAGTGAGTGAGTGAGTGAGTTAGTGAGTGAGTGAGTGAGTGAGTGAGTGAGTGAGTGAGTGAGTGAGTGAGTGAGTGAGTGAGTGAGTGAGTGAGTGAGTGAGTGAGTGAGTGAGTGAGTGAGTGAGTGAGTGAGTGAGTGAGTGAGTGAGTGAGTGAGTGAGTGAGTGAGTGAGTGAGTGAGTGAGTGAGTGAGTGAGTGAGTGAGTGAGTGATTTAGTGAATGAGTGAGTGAGTGAGTGGGTGAGTGAGTGAGTGAGTGAGTGAGTGAGTGAGTGAGTGAGTGAGTGAGTGAGTGAGTGAGTGAGTGAGTGAGTGAGTGAGTGAGTGAGTGAGTGAGTGAGTGAGTGAGTGAGTGAGTGAGTGAGTGAGTGAGTGAGTGAGTGAGTGAGTGAGTGAGTGAGTGAGTGAGTGAGTGAGTGAGTGAGTGAGTGAGTGAGTGAGTGAGTGAGTGAGTGAGTGAGTGAGTGAGTGAGTGAGTGAGTGAGTGAGTGAGTGAGTGAGTGAGTGAGTGAGTGAGTGAGTGAGTGAGTGAGTGAGTGAGTGAGTGAGTCAGTGAGTCAGTCAGTGAGTCAGTGAGTCAATGAGTCAGTGAGTCAGTCAGTGAGTGAGTATCACAGGTATCGACTTTAGACGTCAGAATCTGACGTCCATAGACGTCATATTCTGACGTCTGAAGACGATCACCGCGCTGCAAGAATTAAAAAAATGTACAATTGTCGTAAATCCATAACATAGGTATTCAAATGGAGCGGAAATAGCTGACTACTTAAGACATTTATGACGACATCAATTTAAGAAAGACCTTTGGTCTCCACGGTTTAAATAAAAATATATTAGCATTGTAAGAGTTAATCCTGCCATTTCATCGATCGATCGATGAAAGACCCTACACTTTGTAAGCCTACACTATGTAAGAGGGGTGGGGGCCCTGGTGCAGTGATTAAAGCTGCCTGCTTGGAAACACGGAGATCGCGGGTTCGAACCCCGCTTTGACCTTCAAGTTTCAAAGAAACAAATTAAAGTGTTTCTTCCCAGCTCACTCCTAAAGATTCAATATTGTGGGGAGCCTCCGTGACCGAGAGGTAGCGTGCTGGGCGTCGGACCGCCAGGGCTCGAATTTCGAACCCTGTATCTGGAGGGCAGTGTCATCTCATTCAATTCACCATCCTCAGGAGGTTTCAATTTTACCTTGGGGTTAGATTTATATCAAGTGGTACCATATTACCATGAATTCATTAGATTAGGTCAGAATGTGTAAAGCTTTCTACAGTGCGATTTAAAATCAATTCCAGTGTCATTGGGAAAAATGTAGTTTCAATTATTATTTTTTGACGATTTTACTATTGATATCATGAGCTTGGTGCAACCTTGAACTTACACTTCCATTCTGCTTATTAATAAAACACAAACTAGTTTTTATTGTAAGAGTATGGTAGGCCCTGGTATGTAACATAGATGACCTTTGAATTAATTTTAGAGGTGGTGGTAAGATAGGATCATACATTTAAAGGTGATCTATCACCCCTTATATGGTATGAATAATTATGTCCTTATATGAGGGGGATTGGCTATCATGTGACCCTTTCATCTTGTGGCAATTTTGATTTATTTGTCACAAATTTATTCATACCATATAAGGGGTGATAGATCACCTTTAAAATACACTCTATCTCTATGCTAGGAATATGAGGCTATCAAAGAGGCTATTACCCCTCTGTGGTTGGAGTGTTGTTATAGGCTTATATCACCCTGGTGTATGCTGGAAAGCATTTTCGTAAAAAAGGATACATCTCCCTGTTGATAATCGTTCACTAACGTTATTAAAATAAACAGAGCATGTAATAGGTTTAATTTTCAAATGGCCTTGGTTTGACCTTGGTTGATACGTGTGGGAGTGGCCAAGCGTTGTTCAGATACACATGGAAAATATTGAAAATATTGTTAGTCTATCTTAAGGGTCTTGTCAAGTTAAAAAAAATCCAAAAATCCGAGAAAAACTTGGCCAGACCGCACCCACCCACCCCTCTATCCGATTTTTTTTTTTTTTTGGAAACATGTACAACAACAAAAAACAACACAAAAATCACAAAAAACACACAGTTTCCAAAAAAAAATAACAATCCGAGTTGGGGTGTGACCCACCCACCCACTTCCGAGTTTTTCACGGATTTTAGGATTTTTTTAACTTGACAAAACCCCTTAGGTATAATTGCCTGTATTTTTTTAGTCAGCTACTAGTGTTGAAACACATTTACTAAATGCTGTTTCTATAATAAACAATAAAAAATGTCACGATGTTACATCGCGCCATACAGGGTTAAAAACAATGTTTAGTGTCATAATTATGTTTTACTTTTGCTTTATGTTATTTTTAATATTCAAATGCGTGAAAGACACTTGTCAGATTTGTTTATTCAGTTATAACTTATATTCATCTAATTTGCCATAAATACTTAAACCACCTTTTTAGTATTCTTGCGTTATAAAATTAATGTATTTGTTAACTGGAGGGTGTATTAGTTGCGTTGACTTTACACTCAAATCATTTTGTTTTTGATCCGATGCAAAAATTTTACAACAATAATGAGATCATCTGAGGGCACCTATTTAAATGCCAATGAAGTTGGTGGTGATTATTATGCAGACTTGGATCACTGCAAATTCCGTTAAGTTTGTTTAAGTTTTTTTAATCTTCAAGGTGAACTTTTTAAAGCAATATGAGCAAGATAATTCTGTAAATTGCATTGTCTTGTAGTCTTTGGTTTTAATTTTGCTGAATTCATGATACATAAAAACCTAGGTGTAGACACCAAAATAATTCTTCTAGGTGCATTGTTTTAAACATTGTATTGCTTTTAAGTTTTTGATTCAGATTAAGATTTTCATTGCAAATGGGTTCCTATGACAGAGCCAGGAGTGATATTTGTTTGTTCCCCGTGTATACTGTAATGCATTTGAAAAGTGACTAAATAAGGAATTGACATGAATGCCAAAAAGTTTGGAGTAGAGTGGGCGTGGTCTGGAGTGAAGTTGGTGTGTTTCTGGAGTAGAGTGGGTGCCGTCTGGAGTAGAGTGGGCGTGGTCTGGAGTAGAGTGGGCGTGGTCTGGAGTACAGTGGGCGTGGTCTGGAGTAGAGTGGTCATAGTCCGGAGTAGAGTAGGCGTGGTCTGGAGTAGAGTGGGCGTGGTCTGGAGTAAAGTGCGCGTGGTCTGGAATAGAGTATATTCTTCATCATCGTTCTTAAGACTTAATTGAGTTTAAATAATGTTTAATTGATAATTGACATTCTATTAAATAGCATTCGCCAATAAATAGAATAAAAAATACGATGTCTTTATTTTTTGTCAATCAGAAGATATATGTCACCTATTTTAGAAATGTAAAATTACATAAATTAGAAAAATTGGCAACAATGATTTTAATTATTAAGCAATTTTGCTTGGCTCTCAAAATGTAAAAGAATGTTTCATGATTTTCTACGCGTAAAAGTTTATTGATATTAAAAATATAAAAGTACTGTAGCGAGAAGTGGAAATGACACACTATGCAACTGCGGAGAAAACGAGGTGTCGATTGAAAGGACATTGATCGTCAGATTGCTTGTCGGATGAGGCATGTACATGTAGTTGGAACATTCCAGGTATTTGGGGAGAGACAATCTCTCAAACCACAGTACAAAAGTACTTGACAGTCTGTTTGCTATGAGAACTGTTATAACTGTATTCACCAGGTGCCGCTCCGATAGTAGGTATGTTGTATTCCATTCGCTATCTGATCCTGCTGATGTTAGACTCACCCTTATATCGCTGAGAAGCACCACCAGAACGGCTAGCTTTAATGATGATGCTGATTTTGGATTTGGAATTAGTTTTCTATTGAAGAAGTTAAAATCCAAAGACTGTTGATATACATGACATTGTTTGAATTGGTGACGATCCCCACACTGAAATAATTAGAATGTCTACTGGCCGTACACCCATAACATAGGTTTTCAAATGAAGCGGAAAGAGCTAACTAAGGTATTTAAGATTAATTAAAATTGAAAAAACCCTTGGTCTCCATGGTCTATACAAAAATATTTCAGGTTTAACTGTTTAGATACCATAATCTCCACACCTCTGTCCCTCTCGGGACCTATTCATACTATGCTGTATTATCTTCATTCAACCTTGCGCAAGTTCATTATATAGATAGGCCTAACTAGAAAAGGAGTTCGCGAACTCCGAGGCACGACTTTAGTCTGTTTGGGTGCTTCATTTATCTATGTTATGGGTCTATGGTCATTATAAATATGTTTAGGGCCTACTCTTAAACAGCGCGGGGATAGCCTTTAGACGTCAGAATCTGACGTCAGTAGACGTTAGATTCTGACGTCCAAGGTCGATCCCCGCACTGTAATGGTTAACTGTGAAATGTCCATACCACGATGTGTGCTGTAACAGATCAGGGGCGTATCTAGCTTTTTATTGTGGGTGGTTTGGAACGCGACTGAGGAACGTTCCACCCAATTAAGGCTCTGGTAAAATGAATTGACTATTCTGAAGGTTTTCTCTGAAATCTAAGTGCGTTCCATCAAACACGATACATCAACCCATTGTTGGTCCAATGTTGGTCCACCGTCTACGACGCTGGCCCAACATTGGACCAACAATGGGTTGATGTAGCGTGTTTTCTGGGTAGGCATCTTGATCACTGTTTGTCCCTCCTTGTGTCACCAGGTCTCGATAAATATGTATTTATTTTTTTCTTGGTATTTCGAGGAGGTGGGGCTTAAACACTAATGTTTTTACCAAAAAGAGACATCCTTGTACGAAGTGGGCTGCAGAAATTAAGCAATGAACCATTTATTATATGTCATTTGTGGTGTGGATTCAACATTGTGGGGAGCCTCTGTGACCTCTGTCGCCTCGGAGCTAAAGGAGCCTATCTGCCACTCTAACGAGTGTCAGATAGGATCCTTTAGCTCCGAGGCGACGATATATCATGCTGCTTTTTTATCGACAATGGTTGATTTTGTGTTTGGAATCCACCGAAAACACACAAAAGTGGGACATTACCACGAGGGACCGCTTCATTAGAGTCACTGAAAATTGTCATTCCCCACCTTCTGAAGGTAATCAGTGACTTCGGCTGCATATAAATATATGGAGGCAGTAAACCCCCCAATTTTGTGTCGAATTCACAACAGATGAACTTTTCATGGATGAATAATTTTATGGAATTTGAGCGATCCGTGATAGGCCTGTTGGCTCTAACGTGTGGGCGATAATACAAGTAACTCTATGGGATTATAATTAGTTGTGTGAGACCACATGTGATTTTGGTGGGTATTTGTGTTACCCCCAGATGTCGCCACCGACATGCAGATGACTGAATCAGTCCATACAGCACACATGCATGATCAGCTTGTCAAAGAATTAGGGGTAAAACTAGTTTTCATTTCACAAAAAACAAAACTCATGAACCACTATTTTACGAACTTTTCATTTTGGATTACGAGTTTAAACTCATAAAACTCATAATCATGTTCTGGACAAAAAAAATAACTCTTAAAGCTCAAGTGTTAGGACAGACGGACAGAACACGTTTTGTTTCACCAAATTACATGGCTCGGAGACCCTCACTAAGATTAAAAATAACCGCTAGCGCGAGGGCCATCCAGAACAAGAATACAGGTAGGCTTACGCTCTTTTGGTGCGGCCTGTACGTCCACGTAACGTCCGCCACGCTATGTGCACACAAAGCACGTGAGTGCATCCAGACTAAGGGGCATTGATCCTTCTCCGCAGACGCCAGAAACTCAACCAATGTTGGTTTAACTTCAGTCCAGCGTCTGCGACGCTGGCCCAGCGTTAAACCAACAATACGTCGACGTATGTTGTTCATTAGATCGCTTGCTCGCATATCATCGACGGATATATTGACTCGCATGTACTGTATAGATCTGGTAATTTTCGCGTGTTTAAATTTTTCGCGAATTTCCGATTTTAGAATTCGCGAATTTTCATTTTTCTATAGTAGCGTTATTATAATAATAATTTTCGCGAGATTCTCGAATTCGCGAATTTGTCCTCGCGAATATTACAAGATATACAGTTTATTGACACGTAAGTATACAGTAATAGCGGTAAACTGGTAAATAGAGATATTTCAACAAGGACTAAGGATTTCGCGCGGTTTTTATGAAATATGACATTTCTAACAGTTGTGTTCGTTGACTTTCTGGCAAACAAAATAAAGGACTAAGCCCCTAATTAAAAACTAGTAAGTTCAACGACTGATAGAGAATGCGATTGTATATTATGCGATTATATATTCTATATAAAATGTATTTTTTCATCCACTTGAAGTTGTGTCTCACAATCGCGATCCACAACTTAAAGTGGGTGAAAATTACACGTATTTGTTCAATTTGAGATCAAACATATACGAATCTTTATATTTAAACACACATTCGTCTCCAATAACAGTGATTTAATCGGCTGATAAAACGGAATAAAAACGACGACTAAACTGTCGTGCAAAGCAAGAAAGTAGTATCTGCTGACTTTACAAGTAAGCAGATACTGCCTTTAGGGTTTGCAGAGCAGTGTAGTCGGGGTTAATAAATCTAGCTTACATCGCGGGGGTCGACTTTGGTCGTCAGAATCTGACGTCTGTAGACGTCAGATTCTGACGTCTAAAGTCGATCCCCGCACTGTAAGAGTAAACATATTAATAATGGCCGTAGACCCATAACATATTCAAAAGAAGCGCAAAGAGCCAACTAAGACATTTATGATTATTTCAAATTGAAAAACCCCTTTGTTCTCCATGGTTTATGCACAAATATTTCAGCGCCTTATAGAACGCTATAGTCAGATTCACATTAAATTCATCAACCAGGATTATTCGCGGATTTCTCAGTCAATTCTCAACCAATTTTCATGAAATTTTACACACACTATTTTCCATTCATGTCGTAACTACCCTGAAAATTTCGCGAAGTTTTGATAAGTATTTTAGAAGTTAGACCATTTGACATGTGATAAAATTCTGAGACGAAGCTAATGGCTTTATAGAGGGCAACATTTTTATTTATTTACTACATGTCAAATGGTCTAACTTTTAAAATACTAATCAAAACTCCGCGAAACTTTCAGGGTAGTCACGACATGAATGGAAAATAGTGTGTGTAAACTTTCATGAAAATTGATTGAGAATTGACGGAGTAATCGGCGAAATTCATCCACCACGGTGAATGTGAATCCTGGTATAGTGTTCGTATTGATCCTGCATTGGATCAGCGTGTGGAGATCGCTGTGACTGGTGTTTCCCCCCCCCCCCCCAGAAAACTCGTAACATTCACTCAATGTTTGTCTGGTGTTTATCCATTGTTGATGGTATGTTGGGCCACCGTCTACGACGCTGGCCCAACATTCCACCAACATTGGTGAATGTCTCGTGTTAATTGAGATACTGTAGATCTGGTAATTATCGCGTGTTTAAATTTTCGCGAATTTGTGATTGTTGGCCTTTTCACGTAGTCTAGAATTCGCGAATTATCAATTTCACTGATATGTAGCGCAAATTATAATATAATTTTGCGAGCTTCTTAAAGCAGCCCCTTGGGATGACATCAATTTTCGTTTTTACTTCCGCACTGAAGTGGTGTATCCCACGAATCATGTTTTTATTTTTTTCAGAATTTTCACATTTTTACAAATATTTTTAATCAACATTTCTATGAAACCAGAAGAAACCCAAACAAATTATTTGTATACCTGAAGGACGATTGAATGTTTTCACAGCATTGGGCCACATGTTGATGGCATCGGCCCAGCGTTGGGTAGACAATCAGTGCTGCAGGTGTGTCCTCCCGTGTCCTGACTATGAGACACCAATTAGCGGCGACTGCTCTGATCTTACCGTCTGATACGTGGGAATATGTGATGGGAAGTGCTTAATATTGCTGACTTGTTTTGTTTACATGGCAATATACGACCTGGAAATGCAACTATTTCGCTCTTTTTCGGTGCTTTAAAATTGTTTTTTGACTTTTTCGTTTTTTTAGCTAAGATCAGTAGGCTATATAGCTTCATATAAATTAAATTATCAAAATTGACAACATTAAAAATGTCTCATCCCAAGGGGTCCCTTTAAATTCCCGAATTTGTCCTCCTGGCGAAAGTCGTGAAAATTAAAACCTCGCCAATGTTTCCAGATTTACAGTATACTGGCGCTGGCAGTCCGTGTGTCTTGATCCACGCGCGTCATGAGGCGTGACCAAGAGCTGCACTGTCACAGCGTAATGATAATCTCATCATATACCAATACCAACTATATGGACTCGCCGGCCTATATGGAGTATATTATGGACGCCGCTGCACATGTCTTTTTGGAGTAGATCTATGGATTGTCTACCTTTGTATATGGAACAGTCTTCATTGCACGTGTCCCTGAAGCACCAACGGAAACAGCCTGCAGGATATTTTGAATCCAAATACTTCAGTATAAAATACTTCAGTATACAATTACAACTATATGGAGTAGAGTCTATGGATCGTCTATGTTATTGTATACGGAACAGTTTTCATTGCACGTGTAACTGATGCACCAGCAGGAACAGTCTGCAGGATATTGGAATTCAAATACTTAAGTATAAAATACTTCAGTATAAAATTAAAACTATATAGAGTAGATCCATGTACTGTCTATGTCATTGTATATGGTGCAGTTTTCACTACACGGTTAACTGATGCACCAGCAGGAACAGTCTGCAGGATATTTTGAATTCAAATACTTCAGTATAAAATACTTCAGTATAAAATTAAAACTATATAGAGTAGATCCATGTACTGTCTATGTCATTGTATATGGTGCAGTTTTCACTACACGGTTAACTGATGCACCAGCAGGAACAGTCTGCAGGATATTTTGAATTCAAATACTTCAGTATAAAATACTTCAGTATAAAATTAAAACTATATAGAGTAGATCCATGTACTGTCTATGTCATTGTATATGGTGCAGTTTTCACTACACGGTTAACTGATGCACCAGCAGGAACAGTCTGCAGGATATTTTGAATTCAAATACTTCAGTATAAAATACTTCAGTATACAATTAAAACTATATAGAGTAGATCCATGTACTGTCTATGTCATTGTATATGGGGCAGTTTTCACTGCACGTGTAACTGATGCACCAGCAGGAACAGTCTGCAGGATATTTTGAATTCAAATACTTCAGTATAAAATACTTGAGTCTTAAATTACAACTGTGTTTGAAGTTCAGCTGACCAGCTTTGTCCATCAGGTATGTTACGTTGAACGTTAAAAAGTTATATGCTGTGTTGAGCTACAATACTTTAAAATTGAAGACAAAATGAGGGCTTAAACATCAAGATTTGCAAATGTTTGGTCTCAAATTAAACAAATATAAGTAATTTTCACCCACTTGAAGTTGCAGGATATTTAGAATTTAAATACTTTAGTATAAAATTACAACTCTGTTTGACATTCAGTTTTGTTTGCCAGGTACGTTACGTTAAATACCAGTTAGTTATGCTGTGTTGAACTAAAATACTTCAATATTAAAAACTAAATGAGGGCTTAAACATCAAGATTTGCAAATGTTTGGTCTCAAATTAAACAAATATGAGTAATTTTCACCCACTTGAAGTTGTGTGTCGCGACAGCGAGACACAACTTCAAGTTGGTGAAAATTTAAATTATTTAATTTAGCGCTTTAAGGGTTTATATATGTATCAAGATAGCCCCATAATTCCACCAGAACAGTTAGATATGTCTGGCCATGGCCCTGCTATATCAGATAGATACATTTACAGGTGCCATCGGTAGCGATACACAAATTCAAATGGGTGGGAAATTAAATAAATTAACTTTAAAGGTTTAAGGGTTAAACATGTTAAATGGACCCCCTGGTTTCAGTCATGATTGTCAAAAAGTCGAATACTGTAAGGTGCACTAACAGCTAGTGGTTAATTTAATTTGTTATTGGTTAAATATTATTAGAAAACAATTATTTTAACATTAAAAATGACTCTGGATTCATCTGGCAATGCTGGGATTTGTGAAAACCATGGTTAAAACCATATTGTGGCCCAGTCTCTTCAAATATCAAACTAATTATGTATTTGACACTTATTTCAAATATTTAACATAGATTAGCGTTAACGTAATTAAGAACTCGTAATCATAAACTTCATGTAGAAACTGGTAGCTGGTGTAAACCTAGGCCAACACCGTTTGATAAGCGTCTGTGTTTTATATGTGACCGGAATGAATTGGAAAACGAATATAACTTCGTATTATGTTGTCCTGCATATACAGTATTAAGATTAATATATACAAAAAAAAATATTATCAATAAGCTATTATGTATAAATTTACAAAATTATTAGCAATAGAAAATAAAATTGTATCAAGAAAACTGTCAGCTTATGTATACTATGCTTTCAAAAAATGAAACGAAATTATTTATATTAATGATTGAAACATTCCAATCCACAGTTTACTGTATTGTTTTATTTGTGTTTGTAAGTAGGGCCTGTGCTTGACAGGCGATGTATTTGCCTTTGGTTAGATGATATGGAATGTTTATATGGAGTAGAGTCTATTAATTAACCGTTTCAAGTCTGAATTTACCATTGTCATCTTCATCCACTACAAGCCGCGAATTGCCGTCGCAATTCTCTACTTGTAGTGGATGAAGATGCTTTGATGTGGTTTATAAATTAAAAAAAAATGACATGAATTGGTAAAACAATTTCATGGGAATTTTCATTATAAAACCCTTAGTTGTTGGAAAATTAAGTATGTTTACAGGGGTGTAAAATGATGCTTAAATGCATCGTGAGGGCTTGAAGGGTTAACTCTTTATGGAACAATCTTGATTGCACGCGTGACCCACCAACATACAACAGGAGCAGTCTACAGGATAGCTTGAACGTTATTAATTTAAATACTTCCGTATGGTAATAGCAAAAGTGTTTGAAATTCAGCTGATCAGCTTTGAATGGCGGGTGCGTTGAATAGCTATCAAATTTTGGACTGATACACAGATCAAATTAAAACACGATTGGAAATTTAGCCAATCAGCTTTACATGTCAGGTACATTAAATAGTTACGTATATGATGTTTTATAACAAAATATTAAATAGGCATAACATTTCACGTAGTAAGCAGTATGCTTTGAGCGATTAGACAACAATTAAATAACTCATAGCAGCTCATGCAGTATACATATTATTTGGATCTTTTTTTTACGATTCGTTTATGTTGATAATATAAGGTTCTATCACTCGTGTGAAAATCGACTGAGAGAAAGTACGAAATTCGATAGATTTGTAGATCTGAACGTACGAGGCCCGCAGGGCCGAGTAGATTCTGATCTACGAATCTATCGTATTTGACTTTTTTCTTAGACTTAAAATACACAAAATAGGTATAAGAGTTGCAAGATTTGACATAGAAATCTCAATTTTTATAGTCAGCATGTTCAACCATAAAGCCTTAGCTATGCAGTGTTATGGTGAAACCTTTTATTGTGCCCGACCTGGCCAGTATAAAAAAATAACAGTAAATTCGTAGATCCGAATCTACTGTTTCAACAATAGACTGACGTCACCGCTGCATTTTATATGTGTATACCAAGCTGTATTGATTGGTTATTGTAATGACACCAATCTCAGTGACCAATCTATGTGACATAGACCGAGCAGGAAACTGATATTATTAGCTATAACTCGTGGGACTCATTAGCTTAACAAGAAAGGGTATACGACGATCCGCTGAGGATTTAGGCGCTAGAGACGCTTTATTGATTGATTGATTATTGATTGATTGAACGTGCAGATGCTTTATTCTTAGCCCTGCTAGGCCCGTATATGGACGTTTTAATCCCTGTGGTCGATGTTTAGTCAATTAAATAATTTCATTTTGGAAAAGCCAATATTTTCGTCATTTGGATGTAGAATGAGACAATTTCATTTTTATATTATGATCTTGGTTTATTTCTCGCTCCAAAGACGTGTTTTCATATATATTAGACTACTTATATGCCCTACACTGCTGAAGCTTTTATATCATGATTTGTGTTTGTTTCAAAAAGTGTATTGTATTTAATTTTATCAATATCATCTAATTTTTCCGTCAACATCTTATGTACGGCCTAATACTAATTGCTCGTCTTTTATATCCAATTTTATGCGCCTTATGTTTGAAAAAATGAGTACTGGTTTTGACAGTAGTGATTGTTGTTCATGTTTTTTTTAACCCTTTGACTTTCAGGCCGGGGTGCATGCCAGGATCCAGATATACTGGTGTAGGAGTTCTATTTTTCGTCATTTGAAGCTGGAATTGCTAACGCAATTTCCAGCTTCAAATGACGAAAAATACATAAATGTAGTATATATTTGACGAAAATTTGTGTCATTTTATGGTTACGTTCATTGACGAATGACGACGGAAATTTCCGTCATGTATGGTGGTGAAAAGGTTAATAATTGTGTTGTAATCATGGTAATTTCCGCTTATCGTGATCATATTACGGCTGGTGTAAATTAAAACACGTTGGGTGGGAACAACTAGCAGAGGCTCCAATGGATCCTGTTTAGTTTCTCTCTCAGATGTACATTTACAATTTATATTCCAGTGGTACATTTTACTTATACACATAGTGGCCAAAAGTTTGTTCACCCCCAAAGTGATGCAAATTACACCGATACTTAATACCTTGATTGAATCACAACATATTAACTTAACCTCGGATATTTTATTTCATTTTCTTTACAGAATATCAGCGAAAATATATTTGTGATGCTATATGAATCATAATTAGTGTCACAATTATTATTTAGTAGGATTGCCACGTTATCTTATAATGGCGGCTGCTCTTCTGAGCAAAGACGAAAATACTGTTCTGATCTTTGCAGGACGAATTTTGTCAAAACTTCTGAGAAATACTGCTTTAATTGCTTCACATGTGGCTGGTTTGACCTCTCATGCGTCCTTTTTCATCCAACTCCAGATTTTTTCGATACGATTCACATCTGGAGACTGCGGAGGACACAGAATCGTGTTTCTATCATTGTTCTCGAACCATGCCAACACCGTCATGGCTTTGTGGCGAAGAGCATTGTCTTACTGGAACACAAATGGGTGTTGCTGGTCCCTAAACATTTGTTCTACTGGCTCCTGCAAATTTCCTTCTATGAGGTCAATGTAAGAATGCCAGTTGATTTTCATCAAAGACTACCAAATTGCCAACGCCATGGCTGCTGATGCATCCTCAAACCACATCAGAAACGTTTCTACGTAACCGAAATTACATTGCGTCTGGATTCATACTCTATCCATTTTTCTCCAACATCCTTCACGTCCATGATCAGTCTGAAAAATAAACTTCCACGCATCAGAGAGCACCACAAAGGACCATTTATCATTGGTCCTCCAGTACTGAATTATCTTCGCCCACCTGATGTGGTTCTAGCCGTTCTGGTATGAACCATGAGGTTTTTTACCACTAGGCTGAAAATGGCGCCTGCATGTATGTAGCCGTAGCCTCAGTTTTTTTATGACAAATGCGTACCAAAAAATGCGCTCCAGTTAAAGCAGAACTCCGAGGTAGTCGTCTACAGTCCCAACCTTGGCACCATCTTTAGACGTCTGCATTCACTTCTGCCTGATAGTCTGTACCCCGCCCAAATATTCTATACTGTTTTTATTGGAGGTGAACTGCGCTGCAATTACATGATTTTAAATTCCATTATGTCAGAGCCTTATAATTTGAGCTCGATTCCCAATACCAATGTCTCGACTGGAACCCATAAATACAATGCACCAGCATAATTTTTCATGAGAATGTGTATAACATATGTGGATAACATGTGATACAGCTAGCTTTAAAATCATGTCGGTACATTATACAATCTGGCTGCCCGGTAGTGATTAAACAGTGGTGTGTGCATGAATTATGTGGGGGTGAAGAAACTTATGTCCAGTGTGTGTATGTACCTCATGTACATATATGTTTATGTTATTTGATGTCTGTTGTGAAATTTATAATATTTTTGTCTCTAGTACACTGAATAAGCTGAATTGAATTGAAATATCAAAACGTGAATTAATAAAGATCCATATGCATTTCAATTTTGACTACTTGTACCTTAATTAGGCCCACACTTTCCTATTATGATTTTTGGTTTGTTTTTGGCTCCACATAGTGTGTTCTCTGTTTAATTTAATCAATTTTAAACGTGAAGTAATATAGCTCTTCATAACGATGCATTAACCCTTTGAACTCAGAATTATTAAATTTAAATTTTCAATCACTTGAAGTTGTGTTTCGCTACCGCGATCCACAACTTCAAGTCACTGACAATTACTGTAATTTGTAAAATTAAAGTCACAAAATCTCGCAATATGTTGGATTTAAGACTACCTTTATAATGCGATTGTACATTAATTACACTTCTATATTTTGATTTTGATTATTTCTCTCACCATACATTATACATTGCTGACACATTATACTATGATTTTGATTTATTTCCAGCCCGCAAGAAAGTGTATGATGTTGGCGCCCTGGACACGTAGTGTGAGCTCTGGGGTCTAATACACCAGTCAGGATGATGGGGACGAAGCCCACGTCCCGCCGGCCCCTGAGGATGAGCCTGGAGATGGATAATTCCCGATCCGGGACGAGCTCAGGGACAGATGGGGAGGAGGACGAGGGCCAGGAGAGATGTATGGCACCCAGAGTCAAGATCTTTCTTGTCACTATCCTCAGCTTCGCCATAGCTTCAGCTGTGGTCATGCTGGTTGTACGTGAGTAGGAAACCGGTAAACCTCAGGGGCGGATCCAGGGTGGAAAAAGGGCAGGGTCACCAAAAGATAAAAAGGGCACAAACATATAAAATAAGAGGCGAGCGCCTTTTATGCTAATAAAATACCAAATACACTATTTCTCTAATGAATGACAAATGGGAAAATAATCACCTAATCTAATTATTATATACAGAAAATTATATTTTCTAGATTTCGAAAGGGGCATTTAAAAATTGAGGGGGGGGGGTAACGTGGATCATGGATCCGCCCCTGAACCTCAAAGCGTTTTTTTTGTATAAACCATGGAGACCAAAGGTTTTTTCAATTTGAAATCATCATAAATGTCTTAGTCAGCTCTTTCCGCTTCATTTGAATACCTATGTTATGGGTCTTTGACCATCATAAATATTTTAATTTTTTCAGTGCGAGGAGCGTTTTTATACGTCAGAATGTGACGTATAAAGACGCACTGGCCAAAGCAATACCCCTTACACCGCCTAGCGCGACTATTGTCGTTTTTAATCCGTTTTATTAGCCGATCAAATCACTGATACTGGGAATAAAATGTGTGTCTCAAATTTTTGGTATCAAATTAAACAAATATGAGTTATTTTCACCCAATACACTCTTTGCAATAACAACACGCCACACAATTACCAAGAGCTGAACTATTAAGTTGGGACTCCTGTTACACCCTTTTCAATGACAACACGCCACACAGTGACCAAAACTAAACTATTTAGTTGGGACTTCTGCTTACGCACTGACTCGTGCAAAAAGTGTATTGAAGTCGTGGGTCGCGATAGCGAAACACATCTTTAAGTGGGTGAAAATGTATTTTTCATTATAGCGCATTAAGGTTGCAAAGTTAAAAAAAAATTCCAAACATCCAAATAACATTTGGATGGAGCTCACCCCACCCCTATCCAACTCTTTTTTTGAAAATAATAATCATCAAATATTAAATTGTTTTATGGTTTTCTAATTTCTATTTTCTTTTCAAAATGGCCCTGGACTCATCCACCCACTTCCAAATGTTATTTGGATGTTTGGAATTTTTCATTTTTTATTAGCACATTAAATACCAGCTTTCAAACATGCTAAAGATAAAGTTTTACATCAGTCAGCAATATTTCAAAATCGTTGACCTCCGTTTTGTCAAACCCGAGTAATATTGACTCACTTGGAATTGTGAATCGCATCAGCGAGTTACAACTTGAAGTGAGTGAAGATTTAAAATAAATAACTTGGAGGTTAAAGAGTTGAACAAAAGTCGTTTTTAATTAGTTATATTATCCAATTAAATCGCTCTTATTGGGCACGAAATGTATGGCGGCATCTCAGACGGAAAATACCGCGACAGTGCCGTGACAGTCCCCGATAATTCCCGTCATTTAGATAAGATGAAAAAAAAAATGACGGAAAAAATTCAGCTAGAAGGCGCCACACAGTCCCGAGACACTATTTCCGTCTGATATGCCGCCATAGAAATGAGTGTTTAAACATCAAGGTTTGCAAATGATTGGTCTCAAACTAAACAAATATGCGTAATAGGGTCGCGGTAGTGAGACACAACTTCAAGTGGGTGAAAAATAAAGGTAGGATAACAGCAAAAGCTGTAGCTGGAGTTTTTTTAATTGGACAAATTATTTATTTAACATCCTATCCGCATAACGTTTTTTTAAACTCCGCCTGAAGCAAAATATTTCAGTTTGTTTGTGGAGATAAATATTTATCTAAATTTCTTAAGAAATGTTTGCTGACTACAAAGTTGAATCACAAACTAGACCTTGTAGGCCTATTGATCTGGAGGCTAAATATTATTTATTTCAAATTTATTTTAGAGAGTTAAATCTTTATTTACATCAAGTCCTCCAGACAATTATTTATTCCACGAAAATGTTGTCTGAAAATATTTGTCTAAAAAATTATCCACCCACCCCTGGTAATTGAATGGTGGCCCCATTATATAGTTATTGAAGCTTGTTTGCGACAGTAGGCCTACCTACCACCTGGATCTTATGATTGCCAATTCAACACTTGTTTAATACAAATACGTCTGACAAGGACACGCATATTGTGGGCAGAGAAAATTGCAAACAAAAAACTTTGGTCAAGGACATTATAGACATGACATTATAGTGAACAAGGTTAATATATTCAAGTGCTTTATGTGATCACCATAATGCGATGGTATGCTTAGCAGAAGCCTTCTCGTTCTCAAATCATACATTCTATATTTAGTAACAGGTAAATAGAGAAATTGCTCTCAAGATTTTTAAACAAAATATCTTGCAGAAATATTTCTGCCACACGTCCAAGAACTAGCTCTAGAAATAACAATCACTCCAGCAAAAATAACAACCACCCCTTCAAAAATCTTGTCCAAATGATTGTGTTTTCAAAGAACAATATTTTTCAAATACAACGTTTTAATTGTTATGGAGGCAAAATTAGTTTGCATAAAAGATGACTTTTTTTATAACCCACTAAACATGACATCACATTTAACCCTGTACATGCCAACTTATGTTTTTCAAATTTTCACCCACTTGAATTTGTGTTTCGCTACCGCGACCCACAACTTCAAGTGGGTGAAAACTACTCATATTTGTTTAATTTGATGCCAAACTTTTATATTGAATTTTTCATTTTCTTTCACTTTGGGAAGAAATATATGAGTGTCAGGAGAGTAAATCTTGTGTTTGTGATGCGCGTAATTTGATGTCTATTTCAATTTGAATGTCAATTTTCACCCACTTGATGTTGTGTTTCGTTACCGCGACCCACAACTTCAAGGGGGTGAAAATTACTCATATTTGTTTAGTTAGATGCCAATACTTTGCAAATCTTGATTTTTAAACACACATTTTATTCCCAATGACAGTGATTCAACCTGATGATAAAACAGTTTGAACACAACTACAGTTCTAGTCTATGGACATGTTTACATCATATGGTCATATTAATAAGCCAAAATATAATCACCGATTTTTTTATGATTTTAGCCTGAGTTAGTCCCTTTAAGCAAATATATCCAGAAATCATATTAGTATTTTTTAAAATTTTAGCCTGGGTATGGGTCTTTAACAGAGGTCTAATATAAATAACCGTATTTATAAGATTCACACATGTACTAGCTTTATTGATCATGAGTCCATAATACTCGCCAGGATTTAATCCAATGTCCTCGCCAAGGACATCATCTTATGTATGCTTTATTTACCCAACCTTATTTGCTGATCACATCAATTTAATCAATATAATGGTTGTTATCGATAAATCATTAACTATAGGCAGGTAATCTACAGTGCTACACTGGCTATAACCTGACAGTGCATATTTCTGCCATGTGCAACTGTGTTAGAGCATGCAGGGTTTTCCCTGTGTCTGTCTTTCAGTACCTTCATAAATTTGAATAAAATATCCTAAAAATTATAATACAACACTGAAAAATCTATATTATACTTGTAAAACAAAAAAATCCCTCCCTCCCATTCATAATCTTTCATACAATCTATTGTTTGATTTCAGTAACACGCATTGAGGAGAATTCTACTCCGATTCACAGCTCAGGTGAGGAAAGTGTCCTAAACGCTTACAATGCTGAAATATTTTTCTATAAACCATAACAACCAAAACGTGTTTTTTTTCAATTTGAAATTATCATAAATGTTAGTTAGCTCTTTCCGATTCATTTAAATACCCATGTTATGGGTCTACGGTAATTCTTTTAGTGCGGGGACCGTCTTTATACGTCATATAGACTTCAGATATGACGGTCTCTGCACTGAAAAGGCTTACAGATGTTAATGAATATGGACGAGATGCTTTTCACAGTGGTAATTTTGTGTTGTTATATCAACAGTTTGGAAAGATTTAAATTGATGATTCGTTGCTTTTCTGTACGAATATAATAGTAAAGATGCACGCCATAAAACATAAACACAGCAAAAACCGAACGTTAACACAATGTTGTTTCAATGTTGGGCCAGCGTCGCAGACTCTGGCCCAACTTTGAAACGACATTGGGTAACGTCTCGTGTTTGCTGGGAATTTGGTTAAATTCTGATATTGCTGGTTTGTATTACTTCTTTTCAATATTGTGGGGATACTACGTGACCGAGAGGTAGCGTACTCGACCTCAGACCGCCAGGGCTCGAATTTCGAATTCTGTGTCAGCAGGGCAGTGTCATCTCATTCATCTCACAATCCTCAGAAGGTTTGTCCTGGCCCAGTTTAGCCTACATGTGCACAAAGGTGGCCTAAAACCCCATTCATTTAATTTCATTGTATATTACTCTTTATTTCCAGATGACAGTTGTGAAGACGTGGCGATAATAGGTGCAGGTCTGGCCGGAACCTACGCTGCCTGGCGCCTGCGCAATACAAATCTCACGGTGAGAGTCTACGAGAAGTCAGCGAGAGTTGGCGGACGCTTCTACAGCAGTCGTTTTGAGAACGCTTCTGACACCAGGTTCGAGCTCGGAGCGCAGTATTTCATTCCTGCCTTACACCCACAGGTGGATTCACTGACCAGAAGGTTAGGATTACGAGTTGTGCCTTATCCTGATCCCAGCTCCAGACGGTCTTTGTTCCTGAGGGGGAGGTTTGTGGAGGAACATGAGTTTACTGATGGCACGTCGCCCTACACCATGAAAGATAACGAGCAGGGGTATCAGCCACAGGAGCTACTATGGTAGGTGGAATTAATGATGCATGAATGAATGAAAAAAATAATGAGTGGATAAATGAATGTATGAATAAATGAATATATGAATAAATGAAAGAATAAATGAATGGATAAATAACTGAGTGAGTGAGTGATTGAATGAATAAATGAAAGAATATATTCATCCATCCATCGATCGATCGATCGACGATCGATTGATCGATCGATCGATGAAAGACCCTACACGATGTAGTAAAACGGAAGCGGTTATCAGTCACAATGGTACATGTGGTAGGTGGAACGAACGATTGTAGTAATTAATAAGTGATAATGATTGAATAAATGAATGAATGAAAAATGAATGAGTCAATCAATCAATCAATCAATCAATCAATCAATCAATCAATCGATCAATCAATCAATCAATCAATCAATCAATCAATCAATCAATCAATCAATCAATCAATCAATCAATCAATCAATCAATCAATCAAGCAATCAATCAATCAATCAATCAATCAATCGATCAATCAATCAATCAATCAATCAATCAATCAATCAATCAATCAATCAATCAATCAATCAATCAATCAATCAATCAATCAATCAATCAATCAATCAATCAATCAATCAATCAATCAATCAATCAATCAATCAATCAATCAATCAATCAATCAATCAATCAATCAATTAATTAATTAATTAATTAATCAATCAATCAATCAATCAATCAATCAATCATTATGATTCAGGAGAACACTAGCTGGTCTCATAGAGGATAACGTTACAACAAGATGGTTCCGTAATAATACTGATGAAGATAATAATGATGATCAGCTGGCAGATACTCTGAATTACAACGACAAGTAAGTAATGTTGTTATCATAAGATTATATCATCACTTCATATTCACCATGAATGCAGATATTTCATAATGCTAGATCTATGTTGGTCCACCATCTGCGACGCTGGCCCAACATTAATCAACGATTAGGGGCGATGTATTGTGTTTGCTGGTAAAGCCCTCAGGCAATGGCTCAGCGAATAATAATTATAAGACGATCAGCCATTATTGTTGTAATGTTTCCGATGCCAGCCCAACATTATCAAAAATTTGGCTTAGTGTCTTGTTTTTGCTGGGAGTCGAGCCGCGACTTACATCGGCTTCATTGAAGGAGGTGCTATTACTGGGGAAGATTATAATATATTTGATATAATTTATATGGTTCGTAATCAGATGGGACATGATGCAGGCAATACTATCAACCAGATTTATAAGTGCACTAAGGTCTCACCCGACTAATTCATAGCTAAACTTTAAAATGAATCAGTTTGACAAAGTGCCAATCTCATCGGATCCGGTTGATCTATCATTCTTAAAGCCACACGCAGAGTACCTAAACTATTGATTGAAACACTAAGAGCGTGCCATGTTTTGAGAATAATTTATAAATATGAAATTATATAGATATTATATGTATTTCTTGTGACTTATTTCTTTACTTGTAAGCCTGTATTAACACTTTTAATCTAAATTGTTTGTTTCTATTTTTCGTCATTTGAAGCTGGAATTGCTAACGCAATTTCCAGTTTCAAATGACGAATTTTTTTTATATTTATGAGAAATAGACATATCCAATATTGAATTTTGGGATTAACTAACCATCTACCAAAAACTGTTTTTATAGAAGTTAGCTATATTCCCATTCATCTAAGACGTGTTTGAAACCGTATATATAGCGGCCTAGCAGCAGGACAAGGTTAACCATGTTTATGATTTTCGCTGATATCTCAGTCAATACTCAACCATTTTTCATGAATATTTTTTACTATTTTTTCTTGCCAAACAAGTCATTATATTATCGGAATTGTTTCTGAACTGCTTTTAAATAAATACTCAGCTTGGGCATTTTCAAAGTTGTATCTAAGCATTATAAATTTTTTTATATTATACACATTTTTCAATGATATGTATTGCACTATTGCATTAATGTTCAAGCTTTAAATATAACACCATTGAATGAAAATCAGAAGCAAACAATTCAACAGTGGAAGGGTTAACCCATACAGCCCGGGGATCGACTTTAATCGTCAGAATCTGACGTCTGTGGACGTCAGATTCTGACGTCTAAAGTCGATCCCCGCAAGGAAATAGTAAAAAATATTTATAACGATCGTAGATCCATAACATAGGTATTCAAATTATTCGGAAAGAGCTAACTAGGATATTTATGAATAATTAAACCCTTTAGTTTCCATGGCTTATGCAAACATATTTCAGCTTTGTAAACGTTAAAGTGCTAAGTTGTAAAAATCAATTTTTCACCCATTTGAAGTTGTGGGTGATTATAAGTCATATTTGTTTATTGTTTTAGATTGGACACCCTCCTGTTGGAGAGGTTGAGTTACGAGGCATACCACCTGGTGAGAGACTCTCTGTCACCCCAGGACCTCATACCGGAAGCTGACCCTGATGTGTTCTGGGAGTACATGACGTCACTCCTCCACGCTAATAGGTCTAAGCTCACCATTAGCGGGGGGATGAACCTGCTGCCCACACAACTACTGACACAGGCCATAACAGATAACATAAAGTTAGTTGAATTCATCCTTATTTTTAATTTGTGGCATTTGTAAAAGTTGATATATTTGTGATGCAATAGATGTGCAGCAAAATAATATTCCAAATTAGTGTATTTGATTTTTTTCAATTTACAACTTTTAAACTTCAAACAAGAATTTTAAAAAATCGTATTCAAATATCTTTTATTTGATTAAAAAGTAATTTGGGGCTATTTTTTCTTATTAACTTGACTATTCGCAAGCCCTATATCAGTACCATGATGCAGAAAAAAGTTTTCTATATTATTGAAGGCAGTTGTAAACGTTTTCAGACGCATGTAAATACATGACATACTCACTGCAGAACGACAAAAAAAAGTGAACATTTTTTTATGTATCGCTCCAAAATCTATACCATATATCCATTTCACCAATAGCTCGGACGCGTTAGAAATTGGGCAGGATTTGGACAGAAACTAGGTCATGGCGGCCAAAATGGCCGATTATCGGCTATTATTTTTGTAATATGCGTAATATCTGGAAAACCGGACCAGATAGTCTGATCATTACTATAGAACAAAATGTGCAGTTTCAGGTAGGGATATACCATGACAAATTTCAACTTGATTGAATTCAAAATGACCGCTCCGATCGAAAAAAATTCTCGTTAACACAATTCACTCGACATTTTTTTATATATCGCTTCGAAATTTATACCATAAATCCATTTCACTAATATCTCGGATGAGTTTGAAATTGGGCAAGATTCGGACAGAAACTAGGTCATGGCAGTCAAAATGGCCGATTATAGGCCATTATTTTTGTAATATGCGTAATATCTGGAAAACCATATACTATTAAACAAAATGTGCATTTTCAAGCAGGGATATACCATGAAAAAATTCAACTTGATCAAATTATAAATGGTCGACCTGCGGCCACTTTTAACTTCAATATGCGTAATAACTGGGAAACCGTGCTAGATATCTAGACCATTACTATTGAACAAAATGCGTGTTTTTTGTACTGCATGCTGCTAATAACCAGTTCTCAGACAATTTCAATAATGGTGGCGGGCTATTGTCGAGTGTGTTCTTATTTCAAATGAATTTTCACTTTTAAACGATGATTAGAGGCTGAGGCCTATTTCCGTCGCCGACGGGCCTTGTTTCAATTTGAAATTATCATAAATGTCTTAGTTAGCTCTTCCCGGTTCTGTCAGAATCTGACGTGTAAAGTCGATCCCCGCGCTGTAATGGTTGAAGTGTCAATCACGGCTAAAGCCGTATTCAATCTTTTCATTTTTCCTTCAAAATATAACATTTCAAGTAGAAATGAGCACTAATTTTCCTCAATTTGCATATGTTTTGAATAAAATTATACATAGATAGATGGATGTTTTATTGACATAATTATGTACAAGTCATCACTTATTTGTCATAAAAATATATATGTACATGCAACATGCACATTATGGTTAGCATGTTTACTTATGTAAACATTGTAAAATCACATGTAAATCGACATGATATGTACACTAAAAATGTACTATATTTTTTACTCACTTGAAGTTGTGGGTCGCGGAGACACAACTTCAAGTGGGTAAAAAATTAAATTCTACAACGTAGCCCTTCAAAGGTCAACATTATAACTATCATTAAATTTATATGATTTAGGTAACAACATGGTGCATAGGATGCGCAGATACATGGTTTTACACTCTATTTTACAAACAAATTATTTCATTGAAAACTGTCATTTTCTATCAGAAAGTTTCAACCTTCAACAATTAGATTACCGTACATTATATGTAAACATAATTTTATTTCCGGCAGCATGCAATTACACCTGGATTTTTCCTCTATTTTACAAACAATTATTTTGAATAAAATTATTTTCATAGGAGATCTCATACTGTTTAAATCACAATGTTTTGAGCTTAAGCAATGGTAGTTTTGTAATCAATGTTAGGTGGGAATTACGATAGCAATGCACATATATGTTGAATGTAAATATGATGAAATTCCTGGGTCAGCAAATGAGTAATAGCATAGATGTTTGTATAAACAGCGTTTATCCAGCCCTAGGATCAAACCACCGACCCTGACATCGTGAGACCCGACTGCCAACAGTGTGGCCAAATAATTAATTCGATGATCAGAGTGGTAATTACTCCAGTCTGTTCCATGTGCACAGGCTACATTGGTAAAATATAAATAATTTTCTATCGAGCTGTTTATTTCAGTTTTTATATTTCTCCAAATTTGTCACCTGTGTTTATTTCATGTTTTTGCCTGTCATTTTCTCTACAGGACTTCAGTGGATTATAACCACAAGTTGATGAGGATGAGAGACGTTTCAGGCGTCACGGAATTAACGTTTGTTCACCCAGAGGAGGAGGGTGGTATTACTGTAAGTAATATAACTAACCCTTTAACCTTCAAAGTGTTGAAATATTTTTGAATAAACCCTGGTGAACAACCTTTTTTCAATTTGAATTCATCATAAATCTTAAAATAATTATGGCTATTTCCGCTTCATTTCTATGCCTGTGTTATGGGTCTATGGCCATTGTGAATATTTTACTCTTTCAGCGGGGGGGGGGGGGGCGACTTTAGACGTCAGCATTTTTTTTATCATGTTTATTAGCTGATCAAATCACTGTTATTGAGAATGAATGGAGTTTTCTAACATCAAGATTTGCACATCTTTGGCCTCAAATTGAACAAATACAAGTAATTTTCACCCACTTGAAGTTGTGGGTCGCGGTAGCGAGACACAACTTCAAGTGGATGGAAATTTGAATTAGATCACTAGGCGGGTAAGTCACTAGTATACAATCATTATAACTTTGTCTCACTAGACAATAATTCAATGCTTGAAATTATGTAAAATGGTTAGTCTCAAATTAAACAAATATGAGTAATTTTCACCCTCTTGAAGTTGTATCGCTAAGATGGGGTAGATGCTCATTTAGTTAATTAGCCTCGATTTGTGAGATGTCTTTTTTCATAAATGGGAACATGTTTTCGTCATGAAGCCTGTAATTGCGTTATTAATTCCAGTTTCAAGGGAACACAAAAACTAACATAAATTAACACCCTCTCATTGTGTGTATTTGTTGCTGTGTGGTTGCGTCATTTATATACTTATTAATAATAATTCTTCCTTTATCCAAAATTTCAGAGGAATTGGTAAAATTTTTTTAGTTTAATGAAACTGGGTGATGTTGGCCTACTATTGAGTATTTTTCGAAGGCACACATGTAACTAGGCGTCAGTTCCTTTTTGTCACACTCGATTTTGATTTGTTTATTATATTATTATCCGTTGCTATGACAATAAAACCTATTGAATCTAAAAACCTGACAATTAACTTGTATATATTTGTTTGTTCTGCTCAGGAAAACATAACAACTTGTGCCAAATCTGTGCTGCTCACGCTACAGCCAAACGACATCCTGGATCTGGATTGGGATGAGTTCATCAGTAACCCCTCCCTGCTGTCCTACTTAGATTCTGTGACCCCCATACCTGTCATCAATGTGTTTGGTTTATATGAAGATCCACTGTGGGACTCCAACTTTACAGAGTGGGACTCATTATGTACAGATTTACCCCCAGGTAATATGGAGGACTTGGGATATTCCTCATCTAAGGAGAGACAAGTGGTGAAGTTAATAGACACACACAGACATATAGAGTACTGGGAGTCACTACTTGCGGGGTATACACATGATAAAGAGTATTCTGTTATGAATGACAAGTTATTCAATCATATAAACTCGTATTTATCACAAGTGACATCCCCCACTGACAACACGCCGGAACCCATGAGCATCATCGTCTGCAAATGGGACGGCGAGACACAACCGGTGGCGTGGCACGTATGGAAGCCTGGGTCTGATTGGTCAAGGATAGCGCTGCGTTTACAGAAGCCAATCAGAGATCAGAATGTCTATTTGATCGGGTCCACATTCAGTCCGGGATATCTACAGCTCTGGGGAGAAGGGGCGCTGACAAATACGGACGCCATATTACAACTCTATTTCTAAACGCCACACTTTAGGAAATTACAGCTCTATTTCTAAACTTCCCGGTAAACACAAAACATTTGTATAACATTTATACAATGTTGGACCAACGTCGAAGACGTTGGGCCGGCGTTGCATAAATGTTATACAAATGTTTTGTGTTTGATGGGCTCACACTTTAGGAAATTAATAATCTTTTAGGTCATGTCTAACATTATTTTTAAATCGTGGGAACAAGTGTTTGTTTGCATAAATGTGTTAAAATCACTAGGTAATGTTTTATTTATATGCGGGGCTGTAGATAACTCCTTAGTTTTTCAAGCATAAGTCAAAATACTATTTAACCCAGATATTTTACATATATCCTATCACTGTATACGTTTTTCTTGCTATTAACTATTTTTAGTGTTCAAAGTATATCACTATGTCAACGGTGTATCAGGGTTATACTGAAGTATTATGCAGTTATTTACATGATTGTACTGTTTTATTATTAAATTTACTATATTTATTTGTCCACAATATAATAAAACATGCGGGTTTATTGTTTTTTTCTGCTATCACAAAGAGCATCATTAAAGGTCATATATAATATCTGATTTATAGCTGACTATTTCTACTTTCAGTAAGGTGGGCCCTCTATTCCCGATTTGTATTCACTTCCTTGTGACCTGCATTGCGATATTAAGTGTGAGCCACATGTAGACGACTGTCATTTCTTGGGATTTATGTGTTTCATAATTTTAGATTCATAAGGGGAGGTGATCTGTCTATCATAAATACAGGGCACCTGAATTGAGATCAGAGCGTGGCGCAATGGCTAGAGCGTGGCGCAATGGTTAGAGCGTGGCGCAATGATTAGAGCGTGGCGCAATGGTTAGAGCGGAGCGCAATGGTTAGAGCGTGGCGCAATGATTAGAGAGTGGCGAAATGGTTGAAGCGTGGCGCAATGGTTAGAGCGTGGCGCAATGGTTAGAGCGTGGCGCAATGATTAGAGCGTGGCGCAATGGTTACATCTTCGCTCTACCATGTGATTTGCGGCACGCAATCCCATGGCCTCACGTTATACTGTCATCTGCCCTGATACAAATATCTTCGGACCAATCACATTGGTAAGCAACGTAAACAAATCGTCTGACCCCGGGTGTGACTGTCTCGGAAATCTGTGCCGCGCATTGTGAGTGGTCACCGCTGACGTCATTCACAGGCACTAATGAATATTCATGTTAAGATAACCCCTCTCTAATATACAGTTCCCGTACACACTAGTTGTCCAGGCTAGAGCCATGCTCTGCGTGTATTAAGACTGGACTGGTGCAGATGAATGGTTAGAGCAAGGCGCAATGGTTAGAGCGTGGCGCAATGGTTAGAGCGGAGCGCAATGGTTAGAGCGTGGCACAATGATTAGAGCGTGGAGCAATGCTTAGAGCGTGGCGCATTGGCTAGAACGTGGCGCAATACTTATACTGTGGCGTAATGATTAGTGAGTGTGGCTTTGCAATTTATGTTTCCTGCCAATAGGGTTCAAAGCCAGCTTGATGCAGATTTTCAGAGAAATCTCAACTTTGGCACATTGTTTAGGTGTTTGCATTCTTAGGCATTATCACTTTACCTTCACATGCTTCACTTGACTCAGGTATAAATGCGTACCTGGTAGGAGAGACTGAGATTAAACTGTTCACGATAAGTTCAATTCTCCAATATCACGGAGAGAAATCATTTGGGTGGTGTTGTGTGCTTTGCGATGGCGTCACGTGAAAGATGCGCCGCGTTGAGTTGAAACACCATTTTATCGCCACAAAGAAGCAGCCACAACACCCAGTTTAACGATATACAAGCAATCATGACCACGGAACACTAGAATATATTTACGTTCTTCACATAAATTCTGATGATGTACTGATAAAAAGATAATTGATAACTAAGCAGTACCATATATCCTGGTCGTGCATTTCCACAACTTCATCGTCAGCAGCACTGTTTGCTGCTCAGAATGTTGCCCAGTAAACACTGGTAACAATACCTAACACTAGAATAATATCTTACCTTGCCCTGTGGAAAGTATCAAGATATACGTTACAAAACATTATGAAGGTTTTTAATAAAAAAATGGTAAATGTAGTTTTAAAAAAAATCAGGTTTCTGCTTCTTAAATCAGATCATTTGTAGGCATATTTGTCGTCGGTTTAAATAAAAGATCAGTTGAATAATTAATTCAGGCTTACAGCATTATAAGGCCCAAAATCCATACACTTGACTAATGATGCACTGTGACTCACATGTGGTAACGTATTTAATAGATAGGCTGTTGAGACACATAATCGGCTATCAAGTAAATTTACATAAAAATGTTATTGAAAATAGAAGGAAGAGGAAGATAGAAAATAGATGTGTTATTTGCCTGCAATTGTAATTGAAATGTTATTGAACAAAAACGTCCACTTGTTTTTCAGTATTACATTTATATTTATTTTATTTCAATTGCAATTATAATTGACTTAGTTTCTTCAAATCAAACCAAGCCTTCAGCTACGCCAAAATAATTCACTTATAATTAAGAATAATTATTGACCCCAACCTTGGGCATTAGGGCCTACCCAACAAAAATGACATTGATAAAAAAACATTTGAAATAATGATACGTGAGCATGAAAAAAGTCAGGGAATAAGATACATTTCAGGGGAAAATCAAGGAATTCTATAAACTTGACAACATCTCAGGTAATAATAAGGGAATTGTTATCTTTTAATTTTTTAAAAATATTTTATGACAAATGTATTAATCGTCTACATGATTTATATAATAATATACAGGCCAGGTAATTAATAGTGCAAAGAAAATTCAAGTTATAGTTAACAACCACATAAAGGTGGAGTTTTTTATAGTCATAAAATTTGATGATGTTACTTTCATTTACAATAGCTCTAGATCCGCCACGGTTGCCTGGGTATAATGGCATAAAACTAGTCTGGTAAATAACAGACATAAGTTAGAACTCTGAGTTAATCCCTTAAAGCGATAGGCCAAAATCATCATTTTTATTTCGGCTCCGTGTATGTCCATAATATGTCAATATGTCCATAGATAGAATTGCGTATGGTTTTTTAAATTCTGTGTTGCGCGTTTATCAGGTAAACGAGAAATAAGGACGAAATATAAAATGATAAACGGGGCTTTCTGTACGCTTGCTACATTGCCACAGCACCCCAGAATTTAAAAGACCACAATTCTAGTCTATGGACATGCTCACATATTATGGACATATCAAGAAGCGAAAATTAAATCTTGGCTTTTTGGATGATTTTTGGCCTCATTGTGTTTGGCCTGATTGTGCTTTAGTTATTGCTACTTCTGCGATTATTTCTCAATGCTATCATATTAGTCATTGAGCCATGGTAGTAGTTTGGTACACAATGGAATTGATTTGAGAGACATAGGCCATATAGGGAATCAAATAGATTGCTCACATAATTTCTGTGTATAAAGTGTCGGTGATATAACTAAACAAACTTGTTTTAATCGATTTGATAGCTGTGCCTTTATTGTGTCATAAGCTGATTTTTTTAAAAGTTGTATCGAAGTAAAAGTGTAAGGCATTGGAAACTGTACATGTATGATGTCGAATGCATACTTCTGAATGCAAAATCCTTATTATTATTATTATTATTGTGAGCTGTATATTATCTTACCTGCGCGCGTATATAACAGTTTGAGCACATAAATGACATTTATTAACAATAATTATGATCATCAAATTAAGTCAGGGAAGTTTGATCAGGATCAGAGAAAATCAAAATAGAAATTCAGAATATAAACCAACCCCGATACTATGTAAACTACAAGTGTCATTGGAAGTGATAAAACGTGATTTTCTTAAAAGTACCCTAACTTTGATAATAATGACGGAAAATGAAAAACAGTAAAATATGGCAATATTTTTTGTATGATTTCATCAAAGTAGAATTTAAAATACTAGATATTGCAAATCTTGAAAATAAATTTTGGTTGTAGAAATACAAGTGGTATCATACATCTATTCAACACCTTAATATTTTCAGAAATGTTAGTGTTTTTACAGTAGACCTATTATTGTTCATGTGGATTTTACAGAAACCGTACCAAATTTTTTTTTATATTACATTCACTGGTATATCGAACTATTTTTTTTATTGTATGTGGACTTCAACATGATAAAATATGCACTTTTTGTAATACTTTTTTCTCCTAATTCCAATACAAATTTGATCAAGGGTACGATCTTGGCACCCGGCATTTTTTAAAACTCTTGTAAAACTTTGTAACCCTCAGAAGTCAGATCATTGGAAAAAAAATTTAAGAAGGTAGATCGAGGTTCATGTTCAGATCTGCCAGATTAAATTAAGATATTTCCACAGTGTTCGGAGTAGGCCCCCCTAGTTATCAGTATTTACTGGACAAAATCCTGAACAACAATACGGGTATTTCGTCCTTTAGGTTTATATAATATGGCCATATTAAGAAGCCAAAATAAATTCACCAATTTTTTGTTGATTTTATCCTGATTGAGTCCCTTAAATACACTGATTCCCTTGGAATGGTTTTTTTACGTTTTAAATCTAGCAACATTTGGCTGAGTTATTGGTGAAAACACCATTTAAGGTCATTGGTAAGCTAGCCACGGACCAGGCGACTCGCTAAGGCCGTTCAGCGCTAGTATAAGTAAAGGTGGTGAATGAAGTGGATTATATCGTCGCTAAAAGATCCTATCTGCCACTCTAACGAGTGTCAGATAGGATTCTTTAGCTCCGAGGCGACGATATATGGGCCCTGTTTCGACTTGAGAAGTTACTGGGGACTGACGGCACAGTCATCAGTAGTAATTACCTCAGCTTTTCTCTATTATCAGCAAACCCTTTAAATAAGAGCTACAAAAATTATTATTAATAGCTTTTATGACCAAAAGGATTACCCTTCTGAACAACTCAGCTATTGTTACTCATCAAGAATCATATTGAAATTAATAAAGTGCAAAGGTCAACCAATAAAAATAAGCTTCAGTTAGGAAAACAATAAACTAAGAAATAAGAAAGATTATATCAGTTAATTAATGCAATTTTAACTAAATGGCCTGTTTTATAGTGTAATACTTATTAACTAATTTCTTAATATTGATTAAATTTGCTGTTATGCTTCTTAGAGAAAATATTACAAGTAAACCTGAGCCTAATCATGTTCACTATAAAGAAGAGCCACCTGGTGAATAGTACAGAAGCAGCAGTGCTGGAGGGATCCAAGGGGAGCAATTTGAGTCGAAATAAAAGTAAATGAATCGGGCTTAAGGCCACCTTTGTGCACATATAGGCTAAACTGGGCCAGGAGAACCTACTGAGGATGGTGAGATGATTGAGATGCCACTGTCCTCCAGACACAGGATTCGAAATTCGAGCCCTGGCGGTCTGAGGCCGAGCACGCTACCTCTCGGTCACGGAGGCTCCCCACAATACTGACTTTCACACGTGGATGGGGAAGAAACATTTTTTGTTTCTTTTAAGCCGCCAAAACCGGGAACCGAACCCCGAACTCTGGCGTGAAAGGCAGCGGTGCTAACCACTACCCTAGGGCCCCTGATTGAGTCGAAGCAGCAGTAGGCCTACCCAGGGATCAGTGCAGTTGTTAAAAAAAAAGGAGCAGCAGTGACAAAGGGGCACTTGTTAACAACAGGAGCACAAGTGCTGTATAGTGGCTGTTAAGAGTGCTGAAGGGGTCAATGGAGCTATAAACACCAGACAGGAGCATTCGACATGATTCGTAAATAGTGCTTAAGGGGTCAATGCAGCTGTAAACAACAGGATCATTCAACATTATTTGTTTGGCGCTGAAAAAATTATCTAGTTGGTTTTCCTCCTGTCTAATATTAACTTTCTGTACAATGCAATGTTTGAGATTGCTCCAATCCATTTGGACTTCCTTGTGATGATGTATAATACATTGTGAAGGCATGTATGGGTGTACGTCATTTGAAAGTAACTTGAAAATGACTTTGCAGGCTGCTAAGATGACCTTGAAAATTGAACAGTTTCGTTAATCCCCTTGCTAGAAATGCTATTTTACTGTAGGGTCTATTTAATAATTATTATATATATTATTCCTTATCTGCCGCGGAGTGCAAAAATGAAGAGAAAAGTTTAGAAGCGCGATAATGAAAAATCAATATTGTAACTTGTAAATGACCTTGAAATGACCTGAAATGACCTTGATGATTTTACATTTTAGTTTATCCCCTTAACAAACCGATATGTTAATGTAATGGATAATTATTTGAATGTATCTTATTGTTTATCTGCCACAGAGTGCAAAAATGACGAGAAAATTGTATTCTGTTGCAAAGATTGAAAAATCTTTATTTCAACCTAAAAATGACCTTGTGTGATCCTGAAATGACCTTGATAAGTTAGCATTTTTGTCACTCCCCTTACCAGAAACGTTATGTTACTGTAATTAATAAATATTCAATGTATGTTGTTGTTTGTCTGCTGTGCACTCCGAAATGAAGAATTTTTTACACCGTCGCTGAGTTCGAAAGTGAAGAAATTGACATTGTAACTTTGAAATGATCTTGTTTGACCTTGAATTGACCTTGAGATGTTCACATCAGTCGTCAACTACTTATTTGAAGAGTTATATTACTGACATTGGTAATTATTTGTATTTACCTGATTGTTTGGCTGATGTTCTAAAAACGTTTTAAAAACGTTCTTTAATGAATGTTTAGCATAATATTTGTATTTAATGTTTTATAATATTCTGTTGACTCGACGTTTTAATATTGTAAAACATTTTCATTTGACCTTTTAAAAATGTTTGCAAAATGTTTTGTGTTTTGCCGGGTGAATGCAATTAACCCGGTTGTATAAAAAGATAAGGGAGTGATATATCTATTGCAATATCGGAACATCCTTATTGGGGTAGATTACACAATTATAATAAACATATGTCATTTCGTGAAATTATGAGACAAGGTGTTATGGTATCATGACAAGGTATTATGCCTAAAGGTGTTTTTGAGTACGCTAGTAAAAGCGGTTTGATCATACATATTCTGTTTGGTAATGATTTCTAATTTGAGAAATAATTTGTTTTCAAACTCTTTTATTTTTAAAATTGCCCCTTTGGCGGCCAATTTATTTTTATTAGTCAGAAATACCAATATGGCCGATAATTTCGTATTACTTTACTTGACAGAAAAAGATATGTAGTACCACTTTTCAAATTATATTTAGCATGCTAACCTTATTTCTGCCACTAATTTCTTTTTTTAAGATCATTCTCATGTATGTCGAAAAGTGGAAAAAAATTCGTAGTGGCAGTGGCCACTATCTTGGAAAATATTTGTTTTTCACTTTTCCACATAAGAAATGCGTAATGCCACTTTTTAAGACTTTTTTAAAGATTTTTCAGATAACTTGCTACATAAGTTGTTGCATTTTTTAATAAGGAAAACGATGTAAAAACGCGTTGCATTTATAATACACATAAAATATCCGAGACACATTATTTATTGACTAAACTAAGTCCAATAGTGTGAAGTATAATATAAGCAAGTTAAAATACTGAGAAAATTATCAAACAAACTTATTAAACAAACAAACAAATACATTTATAAACATAAAATCCAACATAAATTCTGTCATTTCCCATTGAAGGACAGGCTCCATTTTGTCTAAAATGTACAACTCACTGCAAGCTTTACAAATAACGTGCAATAAAAGCTACGTTTCTCTTAGATGATACAATGCACAATGGGCGTATACATATTAAAAAACAACTTTAGGACTGTAATTTGTATATACAGCTATTCCATTGTTTATCTACATTAAAAATAAATTGCTACAGTTTTATGATTTAGTTTTCACATCAGCAAATCACACCCGGAAATAAATATAAAAGACGATCACTTTTTAACCGCTAATTTCGATTATATTCGTTTTTTTACATTTTTTATTAGCACATTACCTATCAGCTTGTAAACATGTTGAAGATAAAAAGTGACATTAATCAGCAATACTTAAAAATTGTTAACCTCCATTATGTCAAATTTGCATCATTTTCACTAACTTGAAGTTGTGGATCGTGATAGCGAGACACAACTTCAAGTCAGTGAAAATTCAAATTGAATAATTTGGCGGTTAAAGAGTTAAATAATAACAATATTTATATCCTCTAATGGGGTGTTTTTTGCTTCCCTCGGAGGTACAGGGTAACGAATGCCACTCAAATTAACGTCATGTGGAACCCTTCAGACTGTTTGAAATTTTTACCCACGGAATTTTGTTTTTAATGTTTTGACAAAAAGCAAGCAAATCATAGCACAGCAGTTATAGAGTACAAATTTAGGCCAGGGAGTTTGGGTTCAATTATTATTACAAATTATATTCCGTGGTTAGGTCAAACGTTTTTGCACCAGAGATTGTTGTGTTTTGCAGATACCCGTTACAACCTTATCCACCATATTAGTGACCAATATAATTACACTGAGCTTTGCATGAACAACCCTTTACATTGTAAGCTTGCATATCGTGATATGTTTCCGTGTTGCTACATGCTTAATTACATTTTAAATTAAATAAAGAAAACATGTTAGAATCCATCCTTGACTCTTGTGTGTTTTATATTTGTGATCATTGATGGAAAATTAGAAAAAAACCCGGTATTCATACAGTACGTTCAAACACTGTCGGGCTTAACACTTTTAGCCCTTACAACGCTGAAATATATTTGTATAAACCATGGAGAGAATTTTTTTTTAATTTGAAATCATCATCAATGTCTTAGTTAGCTTTTTTCCGTCTCATTTGATTACCTATGTTATGGGTCTACGGCCCTTATAAATGTTTTACTCTTTCAGTGCGGGGATCGACTTTAGACGTCAGAATCTGACGTCAATAGACGTCAGATTGTAAAGTCGATCCCCGCAATGACCAGCTTTGTATTCTTTTCGCACTGTCATTTGAAGCGACAAAAGCAGTTTTCATTTTAAACATGACAATTATCAGTATGTTTTCCACGATAATAATAATGCTGGGGTTATATATAAGAGAAACACAACCCTTGTAAATCACAGCGGGTTAGACTGAGGAAGCTGATATAGCGCTGAATTATTCTTGTATAAACCATTGGAGACCAACTGTTTTTTTTCAATTTCAAATCATCATAAATGACTTATAGATGACTATAGACGTCAGAATCTCACGTCTACAGACGTCAGACTCTGACGTCTAAAGCCGATCCCCGCGCTGTAAGGGTTAAAGGCTAAGTTTTATGGAGTTTATATTGTCGATTCAATTTTTTTTTTAATAATGTACTGACTCTTTGATAACCCTGCATCAAATGTCAGCTAATACCATCCTTATTTGGATAAATCTTACAATTTAAAGCGACTCAATCAGATTAAAATCGTCAAGAAATCGGTGATTTTATTTTGGCTCCTGAATATGACCATATGATGTAACCATGTCCATAGACTAGAACTGCAAAAGTTTTTAAATTTTTGTGTTGCGAATTTACCAGTTAGGCGAGAAATAAAGACGAAATTTCTGTATTTCTTATTTTGGACATGCATGTCCAAGATAAGAAATCCGGAATTTCGTCTTTATATCTCGCTTAACTGGTAAATGCGCAACACAAACATTAAAAAAACGTACACTATTCTAGTCTATGGACATGTTCACATCATATGGTCATATTAAAAAGCAAAACTAAAAATACTGATTTTTTGATGATTTTAGCCTGATTGAGTCGCTAATAAACGGTATCAAATTATGGTGAATTAATACAGCACATGTTCGTAGCCCTTAACACTTACTGTAGACGTCAGCTTCTGACGACTAAAGTCGATCCCCGCACTGTAAAAGTATAAAATATTTGTAATGGCCGTAGACCCTTATCATAGGTATTAAAATGAATCAGAAAGACCTAACTAAGACATTTATGATGATTTCAAATTGAAAAAACACCGATTGCGATGTTTTTTTGCAAATTAATCCAGCGCTTTAAGGGTTAAAGGGCTAAGCACGATTACAGTCATTTTAAATTTGTTTTTTTAGCCAATCAATCGCTGTTGCTGGTGTGTACATTTAGCGAGACACAACTTCCAGTGGTTGAAAATTTAGATCAAATTTAGGGATGCACAATTGTGATAACGTAAATGATAGTTCACGAGATCAAACAGGCATAGATAACTATGCATGAAAATTCAGGTATGGTTTTATTTGTTTCAGTTTTATTATTGTTTGCTTTTGTTACTTTATTTTTATTTAAGTCAATAAAGCTATGCTATTATAATCTGCTATGCGGAAGGTTACTGATATGTCTTACATCTTACCCGTGTACCAGGTTGCTATTCAGATAACTCACTACATAATACATTATTATAATATAAATTATTATTTATAATTAATATACATAATCGAATTATTCACATATGTATACTCACTAAATATATAAATGCAATACCATAAAAGCTGCTAATTATACTTTTTTCACAATTTATACATCACAAATGCCCAGTTTTGTCATATCCTTAATATGTGAATATTTATTAGAACTATTACTGTTGGATATTATTTGTTTGTTCATCTCCCACCAAAAATGACAAATTTAGGAGCAAAAAGGAACTTTAATGACTTCTCATTTAAGAAATGGTAGTTTTATTTCTTAGAGGCAAACACCAATATTTTAACCTTTTAAAGCCTTTTTCTTTCTGAAAAGGAGCTTCGTAGGTTAAAATTAAACACACGTTTCAAATGTAAATATTAGGTGATTATAGCCTGAAAATAATAGTCAATGATAACTTACTTTGTCAATATTTTGATAATACGTGATATCTATATGCGATGGTGGGCTGCCATCATTTAAGAAGTATAAACTTTATATATTAATATAAACTACTACAAAACAGTTAAAGCCGTGATGAATAAGTGAATGTTGCTTTATGTCACAATATCGAGAAAGAGGGAAGTCACTACAGAATTTACAAATATGAATGATCATATCATTGAAATGGAAAAAAAACCCATGTTGAATCAAAGTATTCTGCTTTGTCACATCGATGCAGAAATTGCAAACCACACATATAAACGCCCTCAGGTTGTGTATGTTAAGAATTAAAACAGATTTAGTGTAGTTCAAATCATCAAAATAATCTAAGCAAATAACTTTTTAAAATACCATGTAAGTTTTTAGAAATTATCATTCATTAAAATGTTATATATCTCTCACAATTTAAAGGGAATATTGAGATATGTATGTACAGTCAGTCTTGACAAATGGTAGATAACACAAGTGTAGATGGAATTGTTGCCCCCTTTAATATCAATTGTAGTATCACATCTCTAGCACATATTCCAATGAGAATTGTATGATAATTGTTTGAGGAAAAATCTTGATGTGTTGATGAGCCGGCTATCAAAATAGGTACAGTTGAGTTATTTTCTGTTTCAAGCACTTATTAAGCTGTGATTTGTAAACTTAGCGAGCTTTCCAGGAGAAGAAGACATACAAATATCTTGCGGTTGATCCACAGTTACTGTAAGTCTAGTAGTATCATGCATTCTATGTCACAATTTCATAGATTGTTAATAATGTTTTTCTTCAAATTAGTTCCAGCGCAAATTTCAGCTAAAACTAAAAAAAATCACAAATTCACAGAGCTGTGTGAATGTTCAGTTGAGGTTCGGGAAGTTGGTGTTGGCGAATTTGCCAGCGGACATCGAGGGGTTGATATATGGTAGTTGTGTGGCATGTGGGGCCACTGAGGAAGGCGAGGTGTCATTCCAGAACATGACATCACGGGGTGTGGCCACACTGCGAGCTGTGTCTGGACGCTCCATGTTATCTGGAACCAGTCAGCAAATTTACTAAATCCATGTACTTTTAGAACAGCATATATACATTTAAAAAAAAGGTTCACCCGAAATGAAATGCCTCAATCCTTAAAAAACAACTTGCGATCAGATAATCAAACATTTGGTAATCAAATAATTCAATTACAAACATCGACTTATCATAAATAAGAACATTTTTTGTGATTTAAAATTAGAAATTGCGTTAGCAATTCCAGTTTCAAATGACAAATAAATAAACAATGTAATTAAAGTGACTGCATGTTAATTTTTAAATGTTTAAATATTAAAAAAAGAAAAGATATGTGTTCCAGCCATTAGATGCTAATCAAGTGATTCCCTGAGGCAATAAAATAGTGTTTTGTCAACAAAAATGTAAAAATTACAGAACTGAATACTGTTGTACGATGAACTTTTATATATTCTGCCACTTTATATGTTAATAAATCCTGATGCAGATGTTCACTTCAAAATTAATTTTAGCACAAATAAAAATGACTAATATCGTAATTTTAAATTTCCATATCAGGGTTAATATAAACATATTACACTCCTGATGGCATTAAATCACTGGGTTTAAAACCTGTAGAATCAATCTCGTACAAAATACTTAAGCCCAGCTAACAAAATACAAGTGCTCAACCTAATGTTATGCTTACCTGGCGAAACCCTGTTGTTCCTAAAAGGAAACAGAGAAAAATATTTTAAATGGTATTTGCAAAATAGGATTTTATGATAACAAACAAATCTGAATTAAACAAATCTTTAAAAAGATCAACCTGCTATAGAAGGCAGGAAAAAAATGACACGTTTCTCTTAAACTCTGACTCAAATTCATCTTTATCACTAATGCATACATATTTTGCTAATCAAATGTGACCCGCCACGCGAAAAGGGCCATAAGCTCCAAATTTTCAAAATTTTTTTTTTTTGGTTGATCCGATAGGCGTGTTCTTCCTGTCTCATTAACTAAAGAATTTTTGAAAAATCTTTATTACTTTTTGTTTTATAAGATTTTTAACATTTCAAATTTTGTTATGTAGGCCAAACATTAAAATTTAATTTTAAATGACGTCATAAATAATTCGAATAAAGCCGCTGGGAGGTACCTTCTCTCATGGCGGGTCACAATTTTGAATAGCAAACGGTCAGAATTGCATAGCTTTACATTATGCTGTGCTTCAGTAATATATGTTCTTCGCATTATGGTTACATTATGCAAAATTAGGTTGAAGGTCAAACCTTTATAAAGAAAGTGCACATTGTTTATAATTAAATATATTTTTGAACTTTTAATCCTAATTCACATTATAACTCTAACTCACTTTGGTTTACTTTCTTGTAGATTGTTATTTAGTTTTTCAACAGGAGGGTTCCTGAAATGAATAAAAATATGCTTGTTCAATCTTATGGCGCAAAACTTTATGTTTCAAAATATATTTAACTTCATGTCACAAATATAAAGTTTGGTGGATCATGTAAAGAGTTATACAATCAAAAAAACAAAATGACATATATGTATAAATAAACTACAACATGTAATCTGAATAATACTTACGGTGCTGTGGGAGCTCGTGACTTGCAGAATCTGTAAGCAAGTGCTGTTATGAGAGTAGCAGCTCCTATAACTGCCAGACCAGCTCCTCCAACGGCCAGCTTCCCATATAAAGTGTCAAGAAATCCCTTCGAGTCACTGCTACCAGCTGGAACTACAGTCGTGGAAACCACAACAGTGCTACTTGTTATTATCTCACTGGTTCCAGTGTACGGCTCTTGTGTGGTAGGTGCCATTGTGGTAGCATCTTCCATCGCAGTGGTTTCTTCCATTGTAGTGGTAAATTCCATGGCTGTGGTTGGCTCCATGGATGTTGTGACTTCCATTGTTGTCGTCGCACACGAGATCTCCACAGTGATGCTGTCGCTGATAATGTTACAGCCATCAGTGAGGAGGATCACCAAAGTGTAAATGGTACCACATGTCTCACCCGACATGTCAGCATCCAGGTATAATTCCCCTGGTGAATAAATACACAAACTTTCAAATATCGTCACTTTGGTATAAGAGAAAATGGCAGATACGACCCTCTAATATCAATGTGACGACAGGTCGATAAATTGGTTCCATTTACCATGTTCACAACCCCATTTGAAATAAAACTCGTAATACATGATACACTGTAGTGTGGGTAAAGACCCAGTCACACACTCATGCATGGTTAGGACATTGAAATATGTTATATTTTCGCCTTCTTAGATTCGGTCATTTGCAGGATACGCATTAGAAGTATGCCAGGTGTTTGTTATTATATTGCGCTAAAAATCAGTCTACAAAACTACAAGTATCGAGCGTGAATTCTACATGTGTCTGGTATTTGGCTGATGTTTGTTCGGCATGCTTTGTGCATGTCAGGAGACTTCTTGGTGTGTCAAAAAGGTTATACATGCGTCGAGAAAGCCTAAAGAAGTTGTGCATACCCAAAATCTTGCAGCGTTCTCCATACATAGCTGATCCAATGCGTTCCACGAACGAGTATCAAATGCTGATGTGCTTCTATCAACGATTGCACTCAAGCAAAAATTGCAAAATTTTTAGTATGAGGGTTCTGTATCTTATATGTGTGGCTGTGCTTAAAGGCAGCGCAAAAATGAGCCACACAAAAACGTAAATTACATAATTTGAAGAATGTTAGCATTTAAGTATCATGAGCAGGGGCCCTAGGGTAGTGGTTAGCACCGCTGCCTTCCACGCTTGAGTTCAGGGTTCTTCCCCATCTACTCGTAAACTCATTATTGCGGGGAGGCTCCATGACCGAGAGCTAATGTGCTCGGCCTCAGACCTACAGGGATCAAATTTCGAATCCTGTGTCTGGAGGGCAGTGTCATCTCACTCATCTCACCATCCTCAATTTAGCCTGTATGTGCACAATAGTGGCCTAAAACCCAATTCATTTCATTTTTTATTCTAGTATCATAAAATGTGGATGATATTATCAGCGAGATGTTTATGATATATTGTTGCATTATACGTTGATGCTGTGACCGCATAATGTGACCAGTCACCGCATAAGGTAAGCGGTACATTATACGTCTGGCTACATTATAAGGTTCTACAATCTTTTGTGGAGAGATGACACTTGAAATATAATACCTACCTGTGGTATTGAGGTAGAATGCAGTAGTATCTGAGGAGGATGGGTCTATTGTGACCTCCAGGTAATTGAGCTCAAACGTGTTAGGATCCGTGAATGTGATGGTTGTCAGTAAGGTGCCCGCTGTGTCAGCGTCCTTATCAACGGGCAGGTTACTGGGAAAATCCAGAAATTCTGGATCATCACCTAATAAAGAAACGTTAACACCTACAGCCCTGAAATATATTTGTACAAGCCATGAAGACCAACGGGTTTTTTCAATTTGAAATAAACATAAATGTCTTATTTAGCTTTCCGCTTGATTCAAATACCATGTGGGTCTTCGACCATAATAATTTTATTAAGAATCTCACATTCTCAAACGTCAGATTTTAACTTTTGAAATTGATCCGCTTTAAAATCTGACGTCCTTAGACCTCTAAAGTTAATCACAGCGCTAAAATGATTTAAAAAATCAATCAATCATTCACTAAATTGATCGATCCATCCATCACACAAACAAAAACAAATAACCAGTCATTTAGTCAAACAAACACCTACAACATTGTATTATGAAATAATTATATTCATCGGGTAAATACAAATCCCTATAAAGGCATCATGTCAAGTGAACATATGCACTACCCTCGCACATGTGTCAAACACCCCACCCCTTCCCAGAGAACCAGTGGGCGATGCTCGTCTTCTCAGATGAGAGCAGATTCAATCTGTCTCACAACGATGAGCGTGTTAGAGTTTGGAGGACACACGGCATCAATCTGTCTCACAAAGATGGGCGTGTTAGAGTTTAGTGGACACATGACATCAATATGTCTTACAACGATGGGCGTGTTAGAGTTTGGAGGACACACAGCATCAATCTGTCTTACAACGATGGACGTGTTAGAGTTTGGAGGACACACGACATCAAATTGTCTTACAACGATGGGCGTGTTAGAGTTGGAGGACAGATGGCGAGAGGTTTCATTTAACCCTTTAAGCCCTCACGATGTATTTTACATCATTAAAAACATACTTGTTTTTTCACAGCTAACGGTTTTTGAAGGCAAATTTCGATGAAATTGTTTTACGAATACATAGTAATTTTCTTCAATTTATCACCCACATCAAATCATCTTCATCCACTGCAAGTCGAGAATTGCGACAGCAATTCACGGCTTGTAGTGGATGAAGATGATAATGGTCAATTCAGACTGAAAGGGTTAATTAAGTGCCTGTCTCAAAAATCAGTCTCTTGTAAACGTTTCCCGCTCACAAGTCTACTTACTTTTATCGACATAAGCTCTAAGATGATATTCAGAATCCCAGCCCTCGGGCAGATCGAATCCAGTGAGCGGAAACTGGTAAAAACTGTGCAGTGTTTCATAGTTAATATCGGTGTCTGTGCTGTTTGCGAAGAATGTAAGCATGTAGTCGTAGCTGCACGTGCTGCAGTTTTGCTGATAGGTAATATGGTTGTACACCTCTCCAATCCTGTAGAAATAGTTATAATATAATAATATTGTAGACCAGTAAAGCCGAGACCTTGCTCCGTTGCTGCTGTTTTAAAACACATTACTACATTATTTTCTTTGTTGGACCACGACATTCTAAGCCGGGAGTGGAGAGGTATTGTTCATCAAGTACAGACCAATTATCATGGTAGGCCTATGGTACTATAATCAGTCAGGTGTGACCGAACTGTTGATAATGAAGGATTTTCATTATGTTCGGATGTGTTTTAAGTCAGTTAAAACCCTCGGAGCTCTACATTATTAGCTTTGAAAATGGCCTCGGCCTCGGCCTAGGCCCTTTTCACAGCTGAGAATGTAGAGTTCCTCGGGCTTTATCTTATGTTATAATACATAATATTGTTTACCAGTACTAAACCTTACACTAAGCACGATCATTGTCTTTTTTAATTCCTTTTATTAGACTTTAAATCTCACTTCTTGGGAACGAAATGTGTGTTTGAAAATCAAGATTTGCTAATTTTTAGTCTCAATTAAACAAATATGAGTAATTTTCACCCACTTGAAGTTGTGGGTCGAGGTAGTTAGAAGCTTGCAAATGTTTGGTCCTAATTAAACAAATATGAAGTTGTAGGTCGCGGTAGCGAGACACGACTTCAAATGAGTGAAATTTCCAATTAATTTGTTTAGCGCTTTAACCCTCTCACCACTGAAGCCCGGGCTTCAGTGGTGAAAGGGTTAAGAGGTAAAATGTGCCCACAAGCGTCTTTCACAATATACCTTCAGCTTACATAGAATAAATTTTCAAATCCAACTATTACAAAACAGAATAATTTGTTATCATCAATATTTCGTCCCTTTGGATATGAAAGGGTGTATCTGCCACTTCACAAACTGCCAGGCACACCCTTTCATATCTAATGGGATGATTTGTTATTACATCTGCTCAGTACACCTGAGGCTGAGATATAATCAGTGCTGATTTCACATTATAAATACTATTTGGCAATTTTAAGCACAAGTCATCGGTATACTGGTGAGGGGGTGGTAATTGAATGGCATAGAACAACACAGAAATTAAACTTACTTTCAACATTTTCTGTTCAAGCTATTTCATCGTAGTTTTTCTTTGTCTTCTTTTTTTTCATATTTTTATTGGTTATATACATAATGCCAAAGCCAAAATACAGTATTTGCTTACTTTAAAGCAAGCACATACTGCCTATTGGCTTTGCAGAACAGCATTGTTCGTTACTGCATTTCTATTAGGTGCTTTGTACATACCGTGTTATCACATCACTCGTTACGATGAATACGCCTACGGCACACAACATGCACCAAGCGTTAAACCAATGTTGTTTTAATGTTGAGCCAGCGTCGTAGACTATGGTACAACGTTAGGCCAACGTATCCTGTTTACTGGGAGGCCACACACTAGACGTGGATTCTGAAATTGCCTAATTAACCCTTAAAGCGCTGAATTATTTTTCTATAAACCATGGAAACCAAAGGTTTTTTCAATTTCTAATCATCATGAATGTCTTAGTTAGGTCTTTCCGATTCATTTGACTACCTATGTTATGGGTCTACGGCCATTAGAAATATGTTTTCTCTCACGGTGCGGGGATCGACTTTAGACGTCAGAATCTGACGTCTACAGACGTCAGATTCTGCCGACTAAAGTCGATCACTGCACTGTAAGGGTACCATTTAGCCAGCTTGATTTTATATTGTCACGTTGGCCAAGAGAGATGCGGTTTTATAGCGAACAATGCAAGTTGTGCCGGGTTCATGACATTTATGACTCGTGAACGTGATTGTCTTTCAAAACAGTCACCAAAAAGTATTATAAAAACCCTCCGCTGTCACCAGCCAACATCATTCTCTGAAACCAGAACACTTAGCTCAACATGAAGTGCCTTATTCTCCTGGGTTTGGTGGCTGTAGCAGCCTCAGCAGCCGTTGGTTACCATGGTGACGGCTACCATGACAACCATCACGGTGGATACAGAGCAGGATTAACAGCTGTGTGAGTAACGTTGCCATGGTTACTAACATGAATTAAGTATATTAGATGTTGCAAGCATATACAAAACTATGTAGTTTATACAACTTCATTGTGGTAAAAAATACCTTTAGCCATAAGCAATGATATAATCGAAATATAACATAATCTTTTTTTAAAATAAAATGTAAAATGTATCGTTCGTTACTAAAAAGTTATCATTATCATTCTTTAATTTTGTTCAGCCAGAAATTCCAGTTTCATCATTTTGTTAGATTTATTTCGGCAGATATATTTTTGGCAGATAGCTATTTGCGGATACATTTCTGAGCTCAGGGGGCTGTTTATTTCATTTGAAATTTCACAGTTATATAGTAATGTAGATATATAGTATTGTATGCAGACGTTTGCGTAATTTCAATTTGCATAGTCATACATTTTCCCTCGAAAAACAAAAGAGAAAGTTAGATTTCAAGATAATTTATGTAAATTGTTAAGCTCTCAAAGTATGAGTAGAATTATTAATATTTAAATTAGCAGCGATGTGTAAAAAAACGGATTTCATTTATCTGTACCAGAAATTATTTCTGAATTGCAGGTTATCCTACTTAGTAATCAGAAACCAATATCGTATTCTTTTTTTAATCCTTGTCACAGTTTCATCTGACCATTACTTATTCTTTTTTCAGCCATGATGGTTACGCTGCCCCTTACTCCAATGACAACCGCCAGAGACAAGTGAACTACATTGCTGAACATATCGGAGCTGGAACAGGAACTGCCAGATTCGACGGTGTTCCCGGAACTCGCTACAACTTCCCTTACAACAGCTACGACAATGGTCACCATGGTTACAATGGCGGATACAACAATGGTCACCATGGTTACAACAGCTACAACGATGGTCACCATGGTTACAGCTCCTATTGATCCCGTCACAATCATATCTATGTGTTTGAATAATGAAAATAAAAAAATTTCAGTTACAGTCGTATTGATTATTTTCACATCGGTGATTCATGTTTTTAGGTCCAATACAAATCTAGTGCGGAGTAGGCCTAGGCGTGATTGGTAGTGGAATTCTTTATGTCGGCCTTATTAGGCCAGGTCTAGCCCACGACATTTTCAGGGTTGTTGCCAAATGACGTCAAGGAGAAAGAACGAAATTCGATATATTCGTAGATCCGAATGTACGAGGCGCGAAGCGCCGGGTATATTCGGATCTATGAATCTATTGTAATTGAGTTTTTTCTTCGATTTAAAATGCACATAATATGTGCAGATGTTCCAATGTTTGATATAGAAAACCTCAATTTTGTTGTCAGTATGGCTAAACCATGAAATATAAAACATGCAGTTTTATAGTTGAACCCGTATATTGTGCCCGACCGACCTGACCCGTACAAAATAACAGTAGATTCGTAGATCCGAATATACTGTTTTAACAATAGACTGTCGACACGGGCGTATTTTACTAGATAAGAATGGCTACAAAATAGTTTGAGAATTGACTGGATAATCAACGAGCTCTCACCAGCCTATACTGTATCCATATCTGGCAGGTAATTTTCTGGCAGGATCAGTGATCAATATGTCTCTGTAGTAACCGTCTCTGTAGTCCACTGAAAACAAAACAGGCAATTGGTATTAGCCTTTAAAACACTGAAATATGCATAAACCATGGAAACATTTTTTTTTAAATTATATATGTCTTAGTCAGTTCTTTCCGCTTCATTTGAATTCCCATATTACGGCT
>OZ024915.1:12674467-12749467 GCA_964017125.1 Flabesymbios commensalis
GTAAACCTTTTACCAAGGCTTGGCGTAGATTCATAATTGTGAGATACACCATTTTAAAGGTATTGTTAACTAGATTCATGATCTGTTAATATTTCCAATATTTAGATCAGCGACTTATGACTCATGTTGTCACATTGGGTCGCATATATACGTGTTTAATTTGGGACCAAACATTTGCAAATCTAATTGAATTCAAAATAACTGTGATTTGATCGACTAATAAGACCGTAGTTGTAAATAGCGCGTAGAGGGTTAGTTGTCAGTATAACGGCAATTGCTATAACATGTCACAGTGAGTGTGACTATGATGAAATGGTTAAGTAGGTAAAGGGTGTAAGCGGTTGATATAAATTGTTCGATTTGATTCGGTCAATACCAAAACTAAGCAAGGTTGGGTGGTAGTATGTTAGTATGGTAGAATGGTAGAGTGGTAGTATGGAATAGCAGTATGACGCCTCAAAAAAAACCTTTAGATAGAGCATACAATCAAATGTAACATACCACAAGTACCACAAGTAAACACAGGTATAGTTTTTAAAATAACAAACTTTGTGTAATGTGTAATTTACAATTGTGCATTCAGTGAAGTTAAATATATGATTGCATCCAAACAAAATAAGGAAGTAACAATATAAAACAAACAAACAAACAAACAAACAAACAAACAAACAAACAAACAAACAAACAAACAAACAAACAAACAAACAAACAAACAAACAAACAAACAAACAAACAAACAAACAAACAAACAAACAAACAAACAAACAAACAAACAAACAAACAAACAAACAAACAAACAAACAAACAAACAAACAAACAAACAAACAAACAAACAAACAAACAAACAAACAAACAAACAAACAAACAAACAAACAAACAAACAAACAAACAAACAAACAAACAAACAAACAAACAAACAAACAAACAAACAAACAAACAAACAAACAAACAAACAAACAAACAAACAAACAAACAAACAAACAAACAAACAAACAAACAAACAAACAAACAAACAAACAAACAAACAAACAAACAAACAAACAAACAAACAAACAAACAAACAAACAAACAAACAAACAAACAAACAAACAAACAAACAAACAAACAAACAAACAAACAAACAAACAAACAAACAAACAAACAAACAAACAAACAAACAAACAAACAAACAAACAAACAAACAAACAAACAAACAAACAAACAAACAAACAAACAAACAATAAACAAACAAACGAGAAAGGTCGATATTGCTTCATGAATGCTTTAAACGTTTAATTTAAGATGCCATAATTTTAGAATTTTTGACATCTTTAGTGTAGCGATGACATGATATTTTAGTTCTAAGCTACACAACCATGAGATAAATAAATATGATCGATTATACATTTATTAAGTATGCAAGTAAACTGACATTGCCCGTGCTGCCAATGTGATAAATAACAATTTATTAGAGACGTTCTATAATTATATATATTAAATATACAATATTGTCAGGATATTTATCAATATTAAAAGGACAAATTGCAAGTAGTACGTAAGTACTTACCAATATAATGTAATTATAATAATTAATAGATCGGACCGATGTATGTTATGTTTAAATCGGACGTTGCTTCAGTTTCAGTTCAGTTCTAAAAATACGTGATGAAAATAATGAAAAAATATATTGATGTATGTAAATTTCAGCAAAACTGTTGCTTTGGGTCAAGATAAACGTATAGAATGTCGATACCTCATGCCGGATCGGATTTTTTAGCAGATTAATAATTTTCACAAAAGTTATATAACAAAAATGTAATAAAAAGTGTAAACTTCATTTAGAAATTTTGTATTTTTTTCACTATTGTTGAAATTTGATAGAAAAAATAATCTATGGTTTTAATAATTGGTTTGACATTTTTCTGCTTTAATTTCAGCCACTTGAAGTTGTGTCTTGCTAGCGCGACACGCAACTGCAAGTGGGTAAAAAATATTCAAATTTGTCAATTTCAAGGCCAATTGTTTTTGATTTGTACTCTTATGAGATTTAATTCACTTTAAAATGATATATTTTCAAGTATTATTAAAGGGGTTGAACGCCATTTTCGTCGTGTTTAGTGCTTAAATTGCTTAATGTTTACATAATCAGCGCGGGGATTGACTTTAGTCGTCAGAATCTGACGTCTGTAGACGTCAGATCCTGACGTTTAAATTCGACCCCGGCAGTTTAAGAGAAAACAATATTTATAATGGCCGTAGACCCATAACATAGGTATTCAAATGAATCGGAAAGAGCTAACTAAGACATTTACAATGATTTCAAATTAAAAATAACCCTTTAGTCTCAATGGTTTATACAAAATAACTCGTCGCTTTAAGGGGCAAAGTGAATGAACCCTTTCATCGCTAGTCGCGACTATGATCGTTTCTATTCTATGGTAATTACAGGTCAAATCACCGTTTAATTATTGGTAACGGAATGTGTGTTTAAACAACAAGATTTGCAAAGGTTTGATCTCAAGTTAAACAGATATGAGTTCTTTTTTATTCACTGGAAGTTGTGGGTCGCGGTAGCCGGACACAAGTGGGTGAAAATTTGAATAAGATAAATTAACAAGTGTGAAGATAACCTGATTTTATTAAACGTGCCAGTGTACTATATTAATATATAGAACGTCCTAGTTTTGTGTGTTTGATGATTTTCAAGTGGCAGAATATCGTTCTAAATATATCATGTGGGGGCTCAGAGGGTTAAATATATGTTAAATATATACGTTACCATTATCATCTTCATGCACTACAAGTCGAGAATTGCTGTCGCAATGCTCGACTTGTAGTGGATAAAGACGATTTGAAGTGGGTGAAAAATTAATGAAAATTGCCGTGTATTGGTAAACCAGTTTCATGGAAATTTTGAATTCTAAAACTCTTAGTTGTAGGAAAATTAACTATAATTTCAGGGATGTAAAATGATGCTTAATGCATTGCGAGGGCTTAAAGGGTTAAAATAAACCTACACAAAATTATTATTTTAACCCTTAAAGCTCTAAAGTAGATAACTTAAATTGTTACCCACCTAAAGTAAGTGTGTCTCGCTACTGCGACCCACAACTTCAAGTAGATAAAATTTACTCATAATTTTATAATTATTTGGTAAGTTTAAGACCAAACCATTAATATTGAATTAGCTACGTCAACAATTAGGCATTCTAAAATGATAAAAATAAAAATGTATGTGTAGAGCACATAACATGATACCATGTAGCCTAATTTGCCAATTAAAAATAATGAATTCATTATTTCGTTAGATGACAAGTTTTATAGAAAAAAGCGCACAGATGCTGGTGTGATTCCCAATATAAAATATATTTAGTGTGCTGTGTTATGTTTCAATTTTTCATTCATTTGAAGCTGGAATTTCCTGATGTAATTTCCATTTTTAAATGACGAGAACTATCACTATATGTATTAATAAAAAAATTACATCTGCACAATTATTATATTTTAACTGATCATCTATCACAAACTAGTTTTCAGTGACGTTTTATTTGTTTCGAAATCTGCTTGAAGCCGTCTATACATACGGACACACATCTAGATATCTGATTTATCACATGGACTTCACACGTAGCCTTCCCTTTTCATTTTAAATGTTATAATAAATAATTATTAATTTACTCACCCACTACCTGCGCTTCTCCAAGTTGACAGAAGCAGAGTAATATTCCAAAAAATATAAGAACATTTGTTAATGACATAATTTCTGTGATTTTATAACATGTATTCCGAGCTGGCTGTTTTTCTCGGCGTTGTGCTTCAGGGTCTATCAGTGCTCTTCCCCATGAAACTTTGTTAAAGACAGGTTCACTTGCACCACTATATTTGTTTTGGCAATATCACACCGGGGGTTGTTGGTGACAACAAAATGTAGACAAAAACCTAAAGCGAGTAAATAGTAAAGGCATTCTAAGACACCCACGAAGAGTACATTCCCTTTCAGTGTATAATAACCCTTTCCCTTCAATGGCCGTATATAAGCAAAATGCTGTAATTGACCGCACTAATGTAATATAATATAAGGATTCGTCTATATTTTTTTAATGAGAAATTATTTATTCCATTTAAAAAGAGAAATTTAGAAAACACAAGTCGTTAACCCAATGTCTTTTTTATTTTGTGCCAGTTTCGGGTGGTGTACAATAATTAACCCTTTAGCCGTCAAGTTATTTAATTGTAATTTTCACTCACTTGAAGTTGTGTTTCGCTGACGCGATCCACAACTTCAAGTAGGTGAAAATTATTCAGATTTGACAAAATGTATGCTACCTATTTTCAAATTGTATTGATTGATGTCACGTTTTGTCATTGACATGTTTAAAATGTGGTATTTAATGTGCTGGTATATAATCGGGACCCACGGGTAAAGTGTTAACCCTTTCAGGCCTGAATTTACCATTGTCATCTTCATCCACTACAAGCCGTGAATTGCTGTCGCAATTCTCGACTTGTAGTGGATTAAGAGGATTTGGTGTGGATTTAAAAATTAAAGAAAATTGCCATATATTGGTAAACCAGTTTCATGGAAATATTCATTCTAAAACCCTTGGTTGTAGGAAAATTAAGTCTGTTTTCAGGGATGTAAAATGATGCTTTAATGCATCGTGAGGACTCAAAGGGTTAAGCAAGATTGGGCTATGTCTTCGCGGCGAGGTTGCGTCAGGGATCACTGTTTCAATTGTATAAAAAAAGTAAAGAACACTTTAATTTCAATAGCTAGCCCTTAACCCTTTAAGCCCTCACGATGCTTTAAAGCATCATTTTACATCCATGAAAACAGACTTAATTTTCCTACAACCAAGAGTTTTAGAACACAAATTTTAATGAAACTGGTTTCCCAATATATCGCAATTTTCTTTAATTTTTAAGCGACATCAAATCATCTTCATCCACTACAAGTCGGGAATTGCGACAGCAATTCGCGGCTTGTAGTGGATGAAGATGACAAAGGTAAATTCAGGCCTGAAAGGGTTAAATCACTGAAAGATTTTTTTATAAACCATGACCAAACGTTTTTGTTTCAATTTCGCTTCACTTGAATACATGTGGTATGGGTCTACGGCCATTATAAATATTTAAATTATTTCAGTGACTTTAGACGTCAGAATCTGAAAGGGTTAAATCATTATTCGTTTCAGTACTAGAAACACTATGTAATTTTTCCACGTAATATTAAGGACATTTAATACCAAAGCTTATAGAAAGATATGCGTGCCATTTATTTTTCGTCTCCAATGACTCGGCGACGGCTCGCAGCCCATCACAGTGCTGTAGACGACTTTTATGAGAAGAGTTGCAATAACAATTTAATCGGCGACGAATCAGAGTGTTATGGGACTGGTGTGAGACTGTTTGGATCCGTCGAAGTGCGGTGGTAGTCAAGTTACAGACAAACTAGCGACGGATCAATCGCAAGGAGTTTTAGGGAGCGTCGGGCGGAGCTGTCATCTTAAAGTCATTTTAAAGGAGTCGCAAAGGCCAGTGTGCCCATAACACTAAATTGTGTTTTAATAATTTTAGGGGGTTGGTGGAGAGGACCACTAGCGATGAGTGGTTATCGTCGGTGTTGATCCCGTTTAGTGAGAATGAACCAATATGTGTGTTTGCATATGTTGGTTTAATATCGGTTCAACGTCTGTGACATTGGCCCACCAGCAGACCAGCGTTGTACATCGTCACGTATTGATCCTGGTCGGTGAGAAGTGATCCATTAGGCTTGTTTGTAGGTCGAGAATTGAGAGATATGTGGTCATCCTGACAAAGCTTCACAGTCAGCCAGGTGTGAATACTCTGCTCTCTAAGGCCGGCCATGTTTGGAGATCGAGCCTGAACAATGACGAGTCTGCAAAACACGGCGTCAACGTCAGGGAGCTGTGTCAACATCTCGATCACTTGTCTTTAAAAGGTTGTATCTCGAACTTTTGAAACGTGGGAGATACAACCTTTCAGAGGCAAGAAGATGATGTCATTGCTGCAGATATATACAGCGAGTAAAAAAGAGACGTTGACCCAATGTTGTTTTAAAACTGACTCGCCGTATGCGACGCTAGCCCAACACACATTTGTTCAACTTATTGTGTTTTGCTGGGAATTAGCACCGCTGTGGAGATATAACCAAAGATTGTTCTAGTCTTTTGATATAACAGAGTCAGATTCAAATGAAATTTGGGGTATCTTCCACAAGTAAAATTAAAATGTCAGACAATATGTTGTTTTGTTTTCAATAATGAGGGGTTCTCACGGAATGAAAATGTTTGGAATTATGGGAGTCGAAAACATTTATAGCTTTTCAGTTTAAAAATGGGTCAAAATGGGATATATCATGCATGAACTAGACGTCAATATAAACAGTGTACAGCAACGTGACAAAACATCTATATTAGTTCCAGTATAAAAATTTAAAAATTGTAGGCCCTAATTTTTTTATTGGTAAAACAATGCATGTAATATATGAAAATAATAACGGGAAAGTTGACACCAAACCACATATCGCACCTTTTTGTCAGGTTGTGTAGTCACTATGTAATATATCTACTAGTATTTATATTTCAATAAAATTAGCCATTTCTAGGTCCCCCCCCCCCCCCCAAATCAACAAGTGTATTGTCTGTGTTGACCATCAAGTTTATCTGATTAATATATATATATATAATGTTATATATACACCTTTTATATAAAAGATATGTAGTTAGTAACGCTACTTTGAACACTATTAAAAGAAACATATAAGAAATAAACTTTTCAATTTAGAACCAGCATCAGAGGACGAGGTCAGGAAGATCATTATGAAGTCTGCATCAAAAACATGTGACCCTAATCCGATTACAACTAACACCCTTAAAGCCTTGCTGGATATTTTAATCAAACCCATATCAACTATGATTAATTCATCTCTAGAATCTGGAACATTCCCGCTGTCATTCAAAGAGGCTCATGCCACACCATTACTAATGAAATCAAACCTTCCGGTTAATAACCTCAAAAATTATAAACCAGTCTCCAATTCAATATTTCATTTTTAAAATTATTGAAAAAATTGTTTCCAACCGTTTACAAGCTCACATAAACTCCAACAAATTGAACAATCCTATGCAGTCTGCTTACCGAAAATTCCATTCCACTGAGACAGCCTTGTTAAGAGTTGACAATGACATCTCAGTTTCTCTTGACAAGGGCCATGTCACAGCTTTGACTTTACTTGATTTGTCTGCGGCGTTCGATACCATCGACCACAACACTCTAACAAATAGACTGGCTGAGTGGTATGCTGTCTCTGGAATGGCTTTGGTTTGGTTTAAATCCTACTCTGTGGCAGGCATCAAAAAAATTAAAATTGACAAATCTTTTTCTGACTCTAGTTTGCTTGAGCATGGAGTGCCGCAGGGTTCTGTACTTGGCCCTTTGCTTTTCTGTTTGTACACCGCTCCTCTAAGCACCATTATTTCAAGTTATGGATTGAGTCATCACCTCTTTGAAAAAATACACCTAAAATTCTGTAAATCAGTCCTTGGTGTACACGCAAAAGCAAGCAATGATGCTGTTCGAGGGGAGCTTGGTAAGAGGCCCATAATATTCTTTATCCTATAATAAGCAATAAAATACTGGGTTAGATTACAAACAATACATGATAAAAATACACTACATTACAAAACCTTTAGAGAAATTGTAGACCTAGCATTACACAACAAATGCTGCTGGCTAAGCAACATACAAAGTATATACAAAACACGATTAAACAAGAAACATGGAAAAAAATGAAGGGGAAATAAACAAACTACCACATATATTTTACAATACAGTCACAGATACATTTGACACAATATGGAAGCGGAATCTCCAATCGAACACAGGCAAACTGAGAATATACAAAACATTTAAGAATGAATTTAAACTTGAAACGTATCTGTTACTATTTGAAAATTATAAATACAGAAAAAAATTAACGAAACTAAGAATTAGCGCACATAGTCTACAAATAGAAAAAAGGCATATACCACAAGCCTCAAAAAATCCCTATAGAAGAAAGGTTTTGTTTACACTGTATGGTGATGTCGAAGATGAGATGCATTTCCTCATGAAATGCTCGTCATTAGCAGAAACAAGAGAAACTTTAATAACCGATATATGTACAGCTTTCCCCAGTTTTCAAAATTTGCCCAAAACTGACCAATTTCTTTTTATTATGAAAGCAAAAGATCTGGATATTGTAAACCATATAATAAAATTTATGAATACATACCTGGACAAAAGAGGACCACTATAAAACCATGATGTTCCAGTGATAGTATATTTTTAAAGACTTTCTAATTTTTCAACTATTAGCATTGTTTTGTCATTGTGTGTCTTTTATTTGTTTGATTGTAATGTCTACTGTTTTGTGTTTTAAATTTTTTTGCAAAATCGTTTGTTCATGTAAACAGATGCAAATAAATATTCTTTTTCTTCTTATACGCCGATGATACACAAACTTACATCTCCTTAACAGGTGACACAGCTACTGAGTCACTAAAAATGCTTCAGAGCTGTATTACCGGGGTATCTGCTTGGATGGCTCAATCCAAACTAAAACTCAATCCTAGCAAGACTGAGTTTCTTCTCATTGACTCGAAATCGCAGAAGGAGAAGTTTATTGACATTATCCCTCTTGTGGTTTTGGACAATGAGATGAGTCCAGCAGATTCCACAAGGAATTTGGGTATCTTTTTTGACAGTGGTTTGAATTTACGTCAGCACATTTAGCAGGCGTCCAGTTCCTGTTTTTATCACATTAGAGATCTTAAACGCATTAGAAAAAGTCTACCTCTAGCTTTAGCAAAACAAATTGCAGTGGCACTGGTGACAAGCAAACTTGACTACCGTAACTCCTTATTACACGAAATTCCAGCTAAAGATCTACAGAAATTGCAGCGTGTTCAGAACTGTTTGGCAAGGGTTGTGACAAAGGCTCCTCGTTCTAGTCGCTCTATTCCTCTATTAAAATCAGTACATTGGCTTCCAATCAAGTTTAGAATACAATTCAAAATATGTACTTTTGTATTTCGTCGTCTCACTGATGGTCAACCATCTTATTTATCTAGCCTTCTTTTTTCTGCAGACTCTGTAAGACATCTACGATCACACAACACAAATAAGCTCAAAGTACCACGTATCAGGACTAAATTTGGTGCTCGCGCCTTTTCTGTTTCCGGTCCTACTCACTGGATTTTACTGCCTGCACACCTTCGTGTAGAAATATTTCCTCTTTCAGAAAACTGGTTGAAACGCATTTCTTCGATGCTGGCTTTTCCGCCCCAGCTCCTCTGCTTCCCCGCTCCCTGATGACGACCATGCTTATTTCCCTCGACTCTTCTTTGGAATTTGATAAGGATGGATTGTGCCTCTGAGCTCGACCCTACGAGGAGTTAGGCGCTATAGAAGTTTTCATTTCATTCATTCATCCATGTCAAAAGCTGAGCCAGGTGAGCTAACGTCACCTCTTAAGTATTGTATGCTTATTAACGTGTATATCATTCACCAGATGTCGCCTACTTTCAGTATACCGATGCAGGTTATTATTAATACCAAGCAAGGCATGTACAGTTAATACAATTTAATATTTCTACCACCGTCCTGATTACAGCTATGTCATACATATGTGTAATCATTTTAGGATTTAAACAATTTTCGGTCATGACACACATTTTCAAAATCTATGAGCGTTTAAATTAATGAACAGGGGCACTACACTGTGTGTTTGCCAGTTACCACGATGCTCTGAATCGATACAGGACTATTGTTGGACCTGTGTTGCAGATGGTGGGCTACACTGAAATGGTGGGCTAACGTTAATCCAACATTGGTCTATTTTGTTCTTGTTGTTTGGTAGCTCACCAGTTATTTGTTTCTATTCTATAATAATTATTATGTTTATTTCATGAATGATACAGCTAGAGGTATACAATAACCCATATATACTTTCATTCTTGATTAAATTGTTCTTTGGTAAAAAATGTCCACAAAGGTAGGCGAAGTTACAAATAATTTGTTGCCAAAGAAAACTGATCTCCAAATCTTCATTGTACATACAGCTGTACACATCATTTCATATGGTGTGTTTTCGAAATACATATATGTGCACATATAGGCTAAACTTGGCCAGGAGAACCTCCTGAGGATGGTGAGATGAATGAGTTGACACTGACCTCCAGACATATGATTCGAGCCCTGGCGGTCTGAGGTCGAGCACGCCAGCTCTCAGCCACGGAGGCTCCCACAATATTGAATCTTTGCGAGTGAGCGGGTAAGAAACATTTTGCTTATTTGAAACTTGAAGACCAGAAGGGGGGTTCGAACCCGCGATCTCCGACTTTTCAAACAGACATATTTAACCACTGCACCAGGGCCCCCGCCTACACTAGTTAATACAGGAGTCAACGGGTCGACATGATAGCTCATTGGCAGCGTGGTTGACTCAGAGCTCGCCGGTACCGGGTTCGAGTCCCGCCAGCGTGGTTGACTCAGAGCTCGGCGGTACCGGGTTCGAGTCCCGCTGCACCATATTTCCATGGTGCACACATATGCATTGACCCTAACTGTTCAAATTCGTGGGATAATAATGACAACTGAACGTGTAACCGATTCGCGCCGCATCAAAAATGACCAATATGAAAAAGTTGACATGTGTAAGCGGTCGATAAAATATTTCATGATTATCTATTAGTCTGTTATTTCCATATACCCCTTATGGTGATCCACCCCCAGCCCAGTAAACACGAGACGTTGATCCAATGCTGGCTGTTGGTCCACCGTCTGCGACGCTGGCCCAACATTAGGCCAGCATTGGCTCAACGTCTTGTGTTTACTGAAGGGTGGGGGTAGCTCCATTAGCAGATTGACTAGAATCGTGCGTTTCTACCACATCCTTTTATCTGTTTATATCATCACCAGAGGCTTGCCCCGTGTTTAATATCTCCACATTCCCCAGTATCCCTCATATTTATTACCTAATGACAATTCCCTGCCATATGCACGCAGCCACCCATTAGGTACCATGACTGAGAAATGATTACATGTCACAGGAAAATACATCTACATGACCCAGTCCTTGCTTGTGTCTGTCACAGGCTCAGTTACCCATATTTTTGTAATGGCGGCCTCATGCCAGCGTCATTAATTAGGTATTATTATTGTCTCCAGACGAGTACAAATATTTTATCTTTTTTTATGTATATCTGCTTTCCTGTTGTCAAATCAAAGATTTGCAGTTCAGTTCATACCGAAAGTGTAGGTTTGATAAGATAACGGTTTTTCTATAAAATATAAATTATGTACACACAGTCTCTCTGGTTTAATGATCAAAATGAAACTTTTTTATTGAAAATTATTCAACTAACTGTAATTTGGTCAATTGTTTTGTCTGCACGTATTTATATTTTTTTTGTAATATGTACAAATTTTTTCTTATTTATTTTTCGTAAGTCAAATATTTCCATACATATTTATATATTTTTCTTTGGGGTGGATTTTAAGCTAGCGACCTTAAAAGTCTATGTAGAAGTCTCCTGGTTTTCTGCAATTGTTTTTTTGTTCATGTTGTATCTTTGTATGTATGTAGATAATCGAATAAATTTGTCTGAGTCTGAGTCTACTCCTTTGGTCACAAATAAAATATATTTATGACAGCTTGTAATATATTCAATTGGTTTTACTATGCTGGTGATGGTAGTGTTAGTGGTTTTGTTGATGACGTTGATGATGATATTGCTGTTAGAGATTGTGATGATGGTAGAGGTTACAAATTGTTCCTTGACAAGAACACCCTGTACTTAAAATGCAACTCAGAGAAAACATATTATGCTTATCAAAAGTAAGTCTATAACAATTTATCTGTCCGTAAAAATTGCGGACTCGGGCATTTAGATTGTTATTATCTATTTTGTCCGTTCAGTTGCCTTGGGCTAGCCTTCAGTGCTGTTTACCAGCGAAAAACAATACGCAAGAGACGTTGTTCTAACATTGTACTAACGTCATTCGACGTTTGTACAATGTTAAAAGAACGCCTGATATCAGAGGCAGGACGACGCCTTTTGGGAAGAATAACCAATTCTGATGATGAATTGAGAGGCAGGCAAGTCACGGATGTGCGTGGGATGAAAAGATGTGCTCCACGAAGAAGACTACATAATGTTATTAGATTATTGACTTAGAGAATGATATGCTTATCGGAATTACCAATGCAGATTTTACCTTCTACCTGACTATTTAAATACAACCTTACTATATTTACAATGTGAACATGGTATTGTCAGGGAAGAAAATATGTGCTCCACGAAGAAGGTGAGTGTTATTACAACATTAACTGAAGCAAGGCTCCTTTTATCAGAATCATTAAAGGATATTTCATTTAACAGTAGGGAACTAAACGCCTTAAATGTTCCAATACCATTTTTTCTATTGTCTATTGACATCAGATTATGACGTCTAAAATCGGTCCCCGCGCTGAAAGGGATAAGACTGACTTATGTTTTCGTTAAATGTTGGTGAAACCGGGCTCTGTTATAATTTCTAATAAACGCTTCTTTTTGAGTAACATTTACATGCTTTACACCTGTAAACTTGATAAATTGCTTAGTCAATATTTAAAAAAACCCCTGATATGATGCGCTTAAAATCATCACTATTAAAGGATGAATATATTTCAATTGTCTGAAAATAATCAATGTCTGGTCGACCAATAATAATATCCATGATCTAAGTTGAAGGTGATCTATCACCCCTTATATAGTATGAATAATTTTCTGACAAAAAATCAAAGTTACCACAAGATGGGGCACAAGTGTTTCCCTATATCACATGATAGCCAATCACCCTCATATATGGGGTGATTGGCTGTCATGTGACCCTCTGAGAGGGTCACATGATAGCCAATCACCCCATATAAGGACATAATTCTTCATACCATATAAGGGGTGATAGATCACCTATACCCTCTCCAGGACTACAATCCCCGACACTTACAGTACATCTCCCTGATCAGTGCTGATCACGCTCAATGCATTTAGATCTCTGCCAGCTCTGAGACGGGGATTTGGCGAAGTGGAATTTCAGCGATAAATATTCGTCAGCCGCGAGGTTCTGGTAATCCATCCCCCACCAAGTGGATTGGCTGGATACCGGAGAACTAGACGTGGTGGGATAATATCTGCTTAATGCTGTCTCAACTCTTACAACGCTGAAATATTACTGTATAAACCATGTTCATAAATGAAATGAATCGGGCTTTAGGAAACCTTTGTGCACATATAGGCTAAACTGGGCCAGGAGAACCTCCTGAGGATGGTGAGCTGATTGAGATGACACTGTCCTCCAGACACAGGATTCGAAATTCGATCCCTGACGGTCTGAGGCCGAGCACGCTACCTCTCGGTCGCGGAGGCTCCCCACAATACTGACTTTCACACGTGGAGGGGGAAGAAACATTTTTTGTTTTTTTCAAACCGCCGAGACCGGGAACCGAGCCCAGAACTCTGGCGTGAAAGGCAGCGGTGCTAACCACTGCCCTAGGGCCCCCGTCCACCATGTTTATAAAGGTTTTTGCTCAATTTGAAATCATCATAAATGTCTTAGTTAGCTCTTTCTCCTCCTTTGAATACCTATGGTATAGGTGTACGGCTATTATAAATGCTTAATTCTTTCAGTGCGAGGATCGACTTTAGTGTTTAGTACCGTCTTAAGACGTCAGAATCTGACGTCTTTGACGTCAGATTCTGACGTCTGAAGACGGTCATCGCGCTGAAGGGGTTACTGTTGGTTCAGCGTCTGAAACATTAGCCAATCTTTCTTAATCCAACGCTGGTCTGCAGCGTAATATGAAAACGGGATGCTCAAATTTACAGCAATCCAATCTACGAAGGTAGTCTAACATTTGTTTTGCTCACAGCGACCCGAGCATATTAAAGGTAACTATACCATGGACAGCAACATTGGTTTAGTTTACCATTTTCATCCTCCTCACACTCAGTAATCACATATCTCTTTGGATTCCCGGTTTAAGGTAAAAGAAAAAAACTAATGGTACTAAGTTTATCCGCTAATTTGTTTGCACATGTTTGGTCTCAAATTAAGCAAATATGAGTAATTTTCATCCACTTGAAGTTGTGGGTTGCGATAGCGAGACACAACTTCAAGTGGATGAAAATAAAAGTAATCCATAAAAATATAAATAAAAATTAAAATAACGCTTGAAGCGCTACATTTTATAATTTTAATTTTCACCCACTTGAAGTTGTGTCTCGCTACCGCGACCCACAACTTCAAGTGGCTAAAAATTACTGATATCTGTATAATTTGAGTCAAAATATGCCAATCCTGTAAAATTAATGCTGATTTCTTCTTTAACCCTTACAACGCTGAAATATTTTTATATAAACCATGGAGACCAAAGTGTTAGGCCTATTTCTAATTTTAAGTCATCATGAATGTCCTAGTTAGCTCTTTGTGCTTCATTTGAATACCTATGTAGTGGGTCTACGACCATTAGACATGATTTAATTACTTCAGTGCGGGGATCAACGTCTATACAGAAGATGCAGATGTATAAAGACGGTCCCCGCGCCGTAAGGGTTGAATGTCCTTGTTTGAATGACGATTGAAAAGGCTAGACACGGCTATAGACGTGATTAACAATTAACCCTTTCAGGCCTGAATTTACCATTGTCATCTTCATCCACTACAAGCCGCGAATTGCTCCCGCAATTCCCGACTTGTAGTGGGTGAAGATGACTTCAAGTGGATGAAAAATTTAAGAAAATTGCCATGTATTGCTTTGATAGTTCCATGGAATCATCCATTTCAAATCCTCAGGTGTAGAAAATAAAATCTTTGTGTTTTAACTCCTAATGATCCGAAATATAGTTAAATAAACCAAGAGGGTTTTAATTTGAAATCATCATAAATGCTTAGTTAGCTCTTTCCGCTTTATTTGAATGCCTATGTTATGGGTGTACTGTCAGTATAAATATTTTACTCTTTCAGTGCGGGGATCGACTTTAGACGTCAGAACCTGACGTCTATAGACGTCAGATTCTGCTAAAGTCGATCGAAACGGTTAATGCATCATGAGGGCTTAGAGGTTTAACCCTTTCACCACTGAAGCCCGTTTTTATGTGCTGAATGCCATATAGTTTAGTAGATAAGGTAACCTATTGTGCATTTTATGATTAAAGCATGAAATTTCCACCACTTGTAGAACATATCCTGAGGGTCATTTTTAGATGTGGAGGTAAACTGGATTTGACCTCTGAAGACCTCTAGAGGTCATTGACCTCGAAAGGTCAAAATATTCACTGGCAAAGCCAAAAAGTAGTGAAAATTATATATAACAATGTCTATGATTTGTTTCTGTGTCCCAAACGTGTGTCAAATACCCGACTTGACTGTTCTGAATCATAAACATAACACCGAGGTCATGTCAAGGTCACACCAAGGTCATTTAAAGGTCAAACCGGCAGAAAATAGTTAAAATGTCCACTTTTTTTATCAATTTCCACACTGTGTTTTTGTGGTCATTTATTACAAAGGACTGGTTTTGACATATTCTTCGTCCTATGTATTTTCCACACACATTTTATGACATTAAGGGCAGTATCAACCTTGGGAAGGATGCTATCTTCCACTTATTACGGTCCTTCCTCAATATTTAGTTGAGCGAGCCAAATTACAAATATGCAGCATTGTTAAAGATTAGTCTGGGCTCCCAAAGCTAAATATTGATAAATAATTGGGTTTATGAAGTTTGACATAGGGTGGGGTTGTGTTTTACTGGAGTACCATCCGAAAGCAATTTGAAGGTCATGTCAAGGTCACTTCAAGGGCAAACTGGCAAAAACTGTTACCATGATCACATGTCTTCTTCAGAGCTGTTCCAATTTCTTTTTCGAACGTGTCTTCACTTAAAGGAGTCTCAGCTCCAGTCTGGTGATTTCTAGAATCACATATATCTACATCAACCTAACTTTATGCAGGTGAGCCATGGAGATAATTTAAAGACAGCTCAGTTTGTTTTTGTAATTTCCCTTAATGTAATTGGTTTTATGTCTATTGGTTATAAATTTACTAGCATCCATGTAGCAATCATATGTCTCCTTCAATTAGTTTGGTTGACAAATCAGTGTCTTTTAATACGGGACCACATCATTATATATAGGCATAGATGCATAATGTAAGCCATGCGAGCCATGGGTATGGCGTTAATGCCATCATCTCTATCTAGTCTTTCTAGTTTAATGTTCCAGGTGGCTGGACGTTGTTAGAAGACCACATAAATTTAGAGGAAATGACGGCCTTTTATACTGATCATAACTGTTCGACTAGAATGTTGAATTTTATATATATTCTTAGCGTGACACTAATATCCTTATAGAAGTGGTGAGCCGGTTTTTATCCCACGACCGTAAGGGAAGGGGGGTTTTCGCGCAGTGATCTATCAAGCGTGACGCATCACATTCTCAACAACTTGGGGATGTGCAAGTGAGTTATTAAACATGCTACCAAAATATATCCCAGAGTTCAAAATCAATTCTTTTTTGTAAGCAGAAAAACTCAAAACCTTAATCAGAAATGATCCAAATCTTACAATCACATTCCCCACGATACGGAGATATACAGGCAATTTATTAAAAGAGTTCACTGAATTTTAAAATGGCGCAACAAATCAACTTCATAATTTATTGTGGCTTCAAAAAAATTTGCAAGAAAATAGTCAAATTTTACAATTTTAAGCATACAGGATACTATAATTAATTTCTAGGCTACATCAATTTTTCAGAAAGCTCGGCAAAATATCGATGTCATGACTGCCGAATTTTCTCGTTTAATTAAGACCCTGTCACCATGATATATAAAAAAAACGATTATTCCATCGTTATGTATTCAATTCATACTGCATTATTTTCTATTAGGACATTGCGCTTATCCTCCACTTGTCGGCAACAATTGCATTATTACTGAACTAAACCTTCCATAGCCATCAAATAGGATATATAATATTAACTACTTTGCACATCTACCACTTCGTTATAACGGTCCAGTATTTCGTTATAACGATATATTATTTCGTTATAACGGTTTACTAATCTGTTATAGCGATCTACTGTTCCATTATAATGGTCTGGTATTTCGTTATAACGGTCTACTACTTTGTTATAACGACAAACCAATCTAGCATAACAGTCTACTATTCCGTTATAACGGTCTAGCATTTCGTTATAACTGTCTAGTATTTCGTTATAACTGTATACTAATCCGTTATAACAGTCTACTATTCCGCTATAACGGTTCATTATTGCACTATAGCGGTCTAGTATTCCGTTATAAATGCCTAGTATTTCGTTACAACGGAATACTATTTCGTTCAAACGGTCTATTATTTTGCTTTAACGGTCTAGAGTTACGCTATAACGGTCTACTAATCCGTTACAACGGTCTACTAATCCGTTATAGCTGTCCATTAATCCATTATAAAGGTCTACTAATCCGTTATAACGGTATATTATCATTTTATAACGGTCTAGTATTTTGTTATAACGGCCTACGATTTTGCTAGAAACCGTTATAACGAAATAGTATACCGTTATAACGAAATACTAGACCGTTATCAAGGTCATAACTAAATACTAGACCGTTATAACGACCTACAAGGCCATATAAGCACAAATACTATTCCGTTATAATTGTCTAATATCCCGTTATACCGGTCTAGCATTTCGTTATAACGGTCTAGTATTTCGTTATAACGGTATACTAATCCGTTATAACGGACTACTATTCCGCTATAACGGTTCATTATTGCACTATAGCGGTCTATTTTCCCATTATAAATGGCTAGTATTTCGTTACAACGGAATACTATTTCTTTGTAACGGTATATTATTTTGCTATAACGATCTAGAGTTTTGTTATAACGGTCTACTAATCCGCTACAACGGTCTACTATTCCGTTATAGCTGTCCATTAATCTATTATAACGGTCTACTAATCCGGTATAACGGTATACTATCATTTTATAACGGTCTAGTATTTCGATATAACGGTCTACTTTTTTGCTATAAACCGTTATAACGAAATAGTAGACCGTTATAACGAAATACTAGACCGTTATCAAGGTCATAACTAAATACTAGACCTTTATAACAACCTACAAGACCATAATCACGAAATAATAGACCGCTATAATGGGATAGTAGACATTATAAAAATTGGTAGACCGTTATAACGAAATACTAGCTCGTTATAACGGATTAAACAATAAATCCACTTCCGTAGATAACCTTGTTTTGGCTGATTTCGATTTTTTTCTTTGAATCCATGTCTGTCCTGTTATCTGGGCGGATGCTCTTATCCTTGAGAATTTATAACGGTCTACTATTCCGTTATAACGGTCTATTAATCAGTTATAACCGTTATAACAAAATACTAGACCGTTATAACGAATTAGTAGACTGCTATAACGGATAAGTACACTGCTATACCGAACTACTAGACCGTTATAACGAAATACCAGAATGCTATAACGAAATACATCACCGTTATAACGAAATACGAGACCGTTTGAACGGATTAGTAGACCGTTATAACAGATTAGTAAACTGTTATAACGGATTAGTAGGTATAACGGATTAGTAGACCGTTATAACAGCTTAGTAGGCCGTTGTAACGGGATAGTAGACAGTTATAACGGATTGGTAGACCGTTATAACGAAATACTAAACCGCTATAACGAGATACTAGATCATTATAGCGGAATAGTAGACCGTTATAACGGTAGACTTAACAGTCATAAAGAAATACAAGACCGCTATAACGAGATAGTAGACCGTTATAACGAAATACTGTATATTTTGAAATTCTGATTAACGTTGCCTCTCACTCTTGTATAAACCAATTGATGTACAAAAGGCTACAGTTGACATACAAAGAGGGCGCCATTCGGCTTCCTGAGAGAATGCCATATAGTTTAGTAGATAAGGTAACCTATTGTGCATTTTATGATTAAAGCATGAAATTTCCACCACTTGTAGAACATATCCTGAGGGTCATTTTTAGATGTGGAGGTAAACTGGATTTGACCTCTGAAGACCTCTAGAGGTCATTGACCTCGAAAGGTCAAAATATTCACTGGCAAAGCCAAAAAGTAGTGAAAATTATATATAACAATGTCTATGATTTGTTTCTGTGTCCCAAACGTGTGTCAAATACCCGACTTGACTGTTCTGAATCATAAACATAACACCGAGGTCATGTCAAGGTCACACCAAGGTCATTTAAAGGTCAAACCGGCAGAAAATAGTTAAAATGTCCACTTTTTTTATCAATTTCCACACTGTGTTTTTGTGGTCATTTATTACAAAGGACTGGTTTTGACATATTCTTCGTCCTATGTATTTTCCACACACATTTTATGACATTAAGGGCAGTATCAACCTTGGGAAGGATGCTATCTTCCACTTATTACGGTCCTTCCTCAATATTTAGTTGAGCGAGCCAAATTACAAATATGCAGCATTGTTAAAGATTAGTCTGGGCTCCCAAAGCTAAATATTGATAAATAATTGGGTTTATGAAGTTTGACATAGGGTGGGGTTGTGTTTTACTGGAGTACCATCCGAAAGCAATTTGAAGGTCATGTCAAGGTCACTTCAAGGGCAAACTGGCAAAAACTGTTACCATGATCACATGTCTTCTTCAGAGCTGTTCCAATTTCTTTTTCGAACGTGTCTTCACTTAAAGGAGTCTCAGCTCCAGTCTGGTGATTTCTAGAATCACATATATCTACATCAACCTAACTTTATGCAGGTGAGCCATGGAGATAATTTAAAGACAGCTCAGTTTGTTTTTGTAATTTCCCTTAATGTAATTGGTTTTATGTCTATTGGTTATAAATTTACTAGCATCCATGTAGCAATCATATGTCTCCTTCAATTATAACGAAATACTGTATATTTTGAAATTCTGATTAACGTTGCCTCTCACTCTTGTATAAACCAATTGATGTACAAAAGGCTACAGTTGACATACAAAGAGGGCGCCATTCGGCTTCCTGAGATTGGGCTTCCAAGGTCAAGTTAAGATCATTTCAAGGGTGTGTGTTTTCATATCAATGTCAATGACACCTAGATGTCACCAGGGGTCAAATCTAACTTACCTCCACAATTTAAAATAAAGATCAGGATATGTGTTAATAATGGTAGAAGTTTCCTTGCTTTAATCATGACATGCACAATTGTTTCATTATGGTAGTTTAAACACTACTCTATGACCCTAGTATTTTGCCAAACTTTCTGAAAAAATTGATGCAGTCTAGAAATTAATTCTGGTATCCGGTATGAAAATAAAAAAACATCTTTTTTATGATCTTTGACAGTTTGACCTTGAAATGACCTTGATATGACCATAACGGTTTTTTTCGACGGTACCCCAGTAAAACATAATCCCAACCCATGTCAGACTTCATAGCCCATTTATGTATCAATAGTTTGCCATGGGAACCCAAACTGATGTTTAACAGCTGCTGCACACTGTCATTTTGCTCGTCCAATTAAACATTGAGGAAGGGGTGTAGTCAGGGGAATACTAAGGGTGTATTTTCCCTTCCCAAGTAATATACTGCCATAAATCTCCTAAAATGCGCGTGGAAAAGATATCTGATCAGGACTGTGTCAAAACCAATCCTTTGTAATAGATGACTGCACCAATAGTATTGTTTTAATTGATTAAAAGTGGATATTTTCAATATATGTGGCCATTTTGACCTTCGAATGACCCTAAGGTAACCTTGACATGACCTTGATGTTATTTTTATGATTAACAAGATACTCTTAGAGTATTTCGCACACTTCTGGAATACAAAAACATCATATAGATAGTGTAATACACAATTTTCATCACTTTTTGGCTTCGCAATTGGATATTTTGACCTTTCGAGGTCAATGACCTCTAGAGGTCACCAGGGGTCAAATCTAACTTACCTCCACATCTTAAAATAAACCCCAGGATATGTACTAATAATGGTAGAAGTTTCATGCTTTAATCATAAAATGCACAATTGTTTCATTATGGGAGCTTAACCACTACACTAATAGCATTCAGCACATAAAAACGGGCTTCAGTGGTGAAAGGGTTAAGGGCTACATTTATTTCACTCCGACTCCGAATTCTAGGTCTTACTTATTTTAACCTGATCTTTTAGGCTATTTTCACGTAGCCTTGGTTTACCCCGTGACGCCATGCAGTGCGTGTGGCCTGCTAATGTTACACAAAAGATGTTTCTACCATGGCTATAGTTGGTTTATCTGTTACTAGTGGGAATATGTGTACAGATCATTGGATGGCTTGAACATATAGTTTTCATAATTTTGGAAAATGCACAGGAATCAGAAAAAACGTATTTTTGTAAGTTATATGTACAAGCCTACTTTTCAATTCACAAGCCAATCAGCCAGAGACTACAAAACTCGGACGGACAGACAGACAGACAGACACAAACAAACAAACAAACAAACAAACAAACAAACAAACAAACAAACAAACAAACAAACAAACAAACAAACAAACAAACAAACAAACAAACAAACAAACAAACAAACAAACAAACAAACAAACAAACAAACAAACAAACAAACAAACAAACAAACAAACAAACAAACAAACAAACAAACAAACAAACAAACAAACAAACAAACAAACAAACAATCAAACAAACAAACAAACAAACAAACAAACAAACAAACAAACAAACAAACAAACAAACAAACAAACAAACAAACAAACAAACAAACACGAACAAAAACATAACTTTGCAAGCCTAGGGAATTCTTAGTTAAACCTTATAATTATTTAGATACCCATTCTATTTGTAGAAGAAAAAATAGAGCGCTAAAATAATAGAAACTAGAACAGGAGTTCCCGAACTCGGAGGCTCGGCCTAAAGGGATAAGGTTGGAATAATGCTGACTCAGCGTCACAGACGGTGGCCCAGCATTACATCAGAGTAGTGTTGGAGTAGTGTTTGGCCAGCGTCGTAGACAATTTGTCGGCATTGAACCAGCAATGGTCTGCGACGCTGGCACAACATTGAACCGGAATTGGGTGGATAGGCCTACATGTACATCGTGTGTGCGAGGTAGGCCTACATCTAGAGACACGCTGCAGCACGATTCACTGGCAAGTATTGAATGGATGTTGGCCAGCACCGGCGATAGTGGTGGAAGGAATACACTTTTCGAGATAAATTTTGATATCTCAGCTTGTCTTCTTGGTTCTTTCCTTAACTATTATACCCTGGACAGTTAGTGTTCTGGCCACGGGGAAGACCAATACAGTTATATTTACAAAATATTAGGCCAATTTTTTGTCTATTGCACTCGAACAGCCTAAAGCCAGGCATCGGAGTTCGGGAACTCCTGTTCTAGTATTATAAATATGTTTAAATAGGGGTACCGCAAGACCTGTCTATATATAGGGGGTTTGGTTACGGAAGCGTCTGTCGTTGCTGTTATGCCGGGCCAACGTAACGCCAACGATTTTCTGGTGAGATATAAGCTAAACATGTGTAACCTATTGCGCTCTGATTAGACTATAATCGTATTTTGATATCTAAATTTTTTAACAGACATAACGTCGTGTGCTGATTCATGCAGCCTGCAGGTGGCCTTCCGGCACCCCTTCCCTCACCCTCCCCCTGTATGAAATGATTACTTATTTCATTTGAATGAACGGCCGCCCGGTCAGGATTCTCAGCATAATGCGACAGTGTTAATATTGTGCCAGTGTAATTAGAACTATGCATGACCAGAACCTACTGATTCCACATACATTCTACCATATCACGACCACATCTAAAAACTTTCTGTATTTTATGTTAATCTTCATGAAAACATCCTGATCGTACTACGAACGGTATCAACGTATATTGCCTCAATTACCACATATTCTGCATCATGATCATATCTTGTTGCAATAGTGTACCCAATAATCTTTGGTGACTTCTTTATGACACTATATAATTTAGTAGTCAAGACTACAATAGTGTACCTAATAATATTTGGTCACTTCTTTATGACACTATATAATTTAGGAACCAAGACTAGGATAGTTGCTAGCATTGTCTGAAGATGGTGTATGTTCATACTATATTTATAAAATAAATTCGTTGTCAGTATTTTCAACATTACCCTGGCAAATGATATTTACCCTACGAAATAATATTTCGTGGTTAGCTCCATTTCACCGCTCTGTTTGGAATTCGGGTGTCCTCAACCAATAATCTTATATGCCCACAACATATAAGTCAACTTCTGCAACAAATTACATATTTCCGATACCGTGTAACTGTATGTTACCATAGTTATTGGCGGTGATATCATCTATTTTATTCAAGTTAGGGGAGTAGAAATATGAGATTGTGTACATTACGGTTGTGTGTGGATCTTTGGGCCGATGGTTGGGACTTTATTTATTGAATTATTTCGGAAAACTGTGTTATCATCGCCTTACCAGGCTTTTCTCTATATATATTCTAGTCAAAAATACAAAAATGAAGAAGATACTATTATCATTATTATGTAAATTGTCAATCCGATTGAGAAACATACTTTTTTATGTGATGTGCACGTTTTAAGCAGAACAATATACCTAGTTACTAGAAACATAAATTGTTATAATTTAACGACTACTTATCTCAATAGGAACGGAACATGTATGTGTGTCATTATTGCCATAGTTATGCAGCACCTTGGTGGATCAACTTCATGTTTTGCTTTAACCCTAGTACAGGGCTTGGCCAGAATGGAGCCACCCGTGGCCAACGCACATTTACATTATTGCTTTCTTCCTTACTATAAAAGCACGATGCAGGTGGATATCACATAGGCCACATACTAATATGCCTAGAACGGATATATGGTGAGCGACAGGTTATCTAGTGCCGGACAGTGATCAACAATCATAAAAGATATTTTGTCAATAGTCTAGACATTTTTACAACATGCTCGATATTACGTTAGTTTCCATCGGATTCTGAATGTGAAATAATGGCTTTATTAAATAAATTATTACACTGGACTACGATTTCCTGGCGTCGTTTTCCTGGCGCAACGGGCGGGGGCCCTGGGGTAGTGGTTAGCACCGCGGCCTTTCACGCCAGAGTTCGGTTCCCGGTCCCGTCGGTTTGAAAGAAAAAAAAAGTTTCTTCCCCATCCACGTGTGAAAGTCAGTATTGTGGGGAGCTTCCGTGACCGAGAGGTAGCGTGTCCGGCCTCAGACCGCCAGGGCTCGAATTTCGAATTCTGTGTCTAGAGGACAGTGTCATCTCAATCATCTCACCATCCTCAGGAAGTTCTCCTGGCCCAGTTTAGCCTATATGTGCACAAAGGTGGCCTAAAGCCCGATTCATTTCATTTCCTGGCGCAACATTTGTTTTTCCCTTATAACTTTGTGAAATATTGAGAATAGATGTTATCACGGCTCTGAATTGGTTTCCGGGGTGTGAGAAACCTTTATCCAGACCAAAAACACATATTTACGCTATTTGGAAGCAAACTTATGGCACATTGCCTTGCAGTGGCGGCCATTTTTGATTTTGTTATCAAGCGGCAAACGCACAAGGTGAAATTCAGGGGACTTTTAGTATGCTACTCAGGTGGGTTTTAAGACACCGAAATGATGTTTTTATGTTTATTGTAAGCCCAGTTGTGATGTAAAATTGTGACATTTTAACTAATATTGGAGGCCATTTTGTGTTTGAATTTTGAGTAGAAAAAAGACAAAATAGAGATTGGCATGGGGCAGATTTGGAATCAGCTTTCCCAAATTGTGTAAGAACAACTACATGCCAAATTACACTAAAAAATGCCTTGACAAGTCAGAAATTTCGAAAATGGGCCCTGCTAATAAGGGTTGATTACTATTCAATTCCGCTTCTGGGATAATATTTATCACCATATTTTAAGAACAGTATTTCATGGTACTTTTATTCAATTTATGACATAATACATTGTAACAACTACATTAACATGAATAACAGTGACGCTATGTATAATTCCTCATACATATCGTGCGAAAACTAATTCATAAGTTAAACTATATCATACATGTTTACAATTTGCATATAAGTATCATAATTCAAGTATCAACATTGAAGCGATGGCATGCAGTAAACAATGTATAATTATAATGCATAATGGTTTACCAGGAAACTAGATACATTTCAATTAGTTCCGAATTTGGTTTAGATTCACATTGTTTTATTTTAAATCTTCTACAGCTAAATTGACAATTTGATATGTTCTCTCACATTTTCACCCACTTGAAGCTCTGTTTCGCTACCGCAACCCACAAATTCAAGTGGGTGACAATTACTTATATTTAATAATTTAGAACAAATGTTTTGTTAATCGTTATGAACAAAGACACAAAAACACATTAAAAAACTGTGTATTTAAATACAAAAATTGTTCCTGAACGACCATTGTTGCGACCAGCGCTTTATGTTTCAATACAAGGCCCGAATTTTCTTTGATATAATTATAAAAACAAATAGAAGGATGGGATCTTCAGAAAAATGCAGAATAGGGTTCTCAGTCGACGAGTTGTATTTGTAGAACTATAATATGACATCTAGACAGAGAGGTTGGCACGGTGAGGTATGGATGAACCACATTGCATGCTGCTTGGACTAAACTTACGGGGAACACGACGTTGAATCAACGTATTGACGTTGATTCAACGTCGCAACAACGTCGTATTTCGAGTGGGAACCTCACATCTCTTTGTCATATTCCATGTATCTAGATTGGTTGAACAAATGTTGGATGGTGGATCAACCAGAAGCCAAAGGTCAGTGTCACTTTTTTTTCTAGGAAACAAAAATGTGGTCATTAGAAAATGAGAGGTATTGATTCAACAAGTGAAATAAACAGTTAAAATAAACAGTCATTGTATCTACTGTTTTGCAAATAATCACGTGTAATTCTGTCGTGCGCTGAAATTCGTCACCTTGGTTCTAAAGGGTCGTATCTGCCACGTTGTAAAGTAACTAATATGACGCTATAATCCCAAGGTCAAGAATTGTTTACCCTTTACCTTCTAAGTACGGCTATAGTCGTTTTTAATTTGTTTTGTTAGCCGACGTTTAAAAAATACGAATACAATTTTGGTTATCTTGATTTTTCACAATCATGATAGGCATGCTGTTAAAGAATGTCTTAAATCTTAAACTGTGACATAATATATATTGAAACTTTAATTTTACAAATCACATACATTTTCAGTGACTTGAAGTTGTGGCTCGCGGTAGCGAGACACAACTTCAAGTCACTGAAGCATCTACCAAAAACTGTTTTGTCAAATTTAGTTGTATTTCTATCGATTTAAAACCTGCTTATCATCTGTATATATACCGGTTATTAAAATAATGTCTTAAATCTTAAACTCTGACATAACATATATCTGTATATTGAGATTTTAATTTTACAAATCACATACATTTTCAGTGACTTGAAGTTGTGGATCGCGGTGAAAATTTTGATAAAATATCTCAGTGATCTAGGGGTTAGCCCTTATCCTGAATTGTTTGCTTCTTTGTTTCATAGTTTGAAGCTGGAATTTACTGACGCAAATTCCAGCTTCAAATGACGAAAAATATTTACCTTTATGTAAAAATAGGCATCTCCTATACAGAAGTAGTGGATTAACTAAACATCCACCAAAAACAGTTTTGTCAAATTTAGTTGTATTTCGATCGATCTAAAATATGCTTGAAACTATATATACAGATATACGGTTTCAGCAACACAAGCCCCAAGGGTTATGATTACTTCTATACTATTCAAATATAAGCCTTTTTGAACACATATCTCTAAATAACTGACTTGTGTGGATTGGCACGACGCATAGTCTACTACATTTGTACAATGAATATTCTGTATGATTTTTATTCAAGCGAATACTATTTGTTTTGAACGAGTGCTGTAATATTCACATTAGGACTATTAGCACAATGATATTTATCATGTTTATGCTGGCATCAAATACATCATGGCTGCTAAATTACGTGTAGGTCAACACATATATAAAACACAATGTACTGACTGTCCACATTACAATATATGATATTCAAAACATGCTTTATTTTAGCAATTTTTAAAATGAAAATTAGAAAATATACTATAGCACATCGTTTCAGAGCCTATTATTATTTTAGTTTCAACCATTCACAACCTTACAATTCTCAAGTCATTCACTATTTGTTTAGACTTACATCATCTGATTATTTTGTTTGCAAACTCATTAGCTACAGGTAAAAACTAATGTATAAAAACGACACCGTGGTACATAACTATTTTTTTATATTAAGTAGTATGCAGTGGCAGAATGTCAGTGACATCCTGGTATAAGAGAAGTAAGCAAAAGAAACCAATAGAGCAATTTGGGAGCGAAAATTAAGAGTCCGTATTGTCAAGCGATCGACCCAGATCTCCGATATGACCATATGCCATATGCCTGTTATCTGGATTATTCAATTTCGGGTTTTTAGGATCATATTAACACAGCAAGAGCAGCTGCAAACTGTTCCTGAAGACTAACTTTATTTCATCAAAATAGTAGATTGTTGAAATATAAGCATGTAAAATATATGCACGTTCCGTTTGTAGTCTATTAACTAGATAAGCACCCGTCTCGGATTTGTGCAGCACGTTTCATAATTATGTCAAATAACATTCAGGAAATAGACAACTGTTTATCCCTTACAGCGCGGGGACTTGGACGTCAGAATCTGACGTCTGTAGACGTCAGATTCTGACGACTAAAGTCGATCCCCGCACTGTAAGCATTAAAATATTTGTGAAGACCGTAGACCCATAACATAGGTATTAAAATGAATCAGAAAAAGCTGAATAAGACTTTTATTATAATTTCAAATTGAAAAAAACTCTTTTGTTTCCAAGGTTTACATAAAACATATCAGCGCTTTAACCCTTAAAGCGCTGAATTTTTTATATAAAAAAATTGCAGACCAAAGGGTTTATTTCCATTAGTTATCATGATAAATGTCTTATTCAGCTCTTTCTGATTCATTTGAATATATGTTATGGTTCTACGGCTATTAGAAATATTTTTTCGGGGATTGACTTTAGACATCAGAATCTGGCGTCTACAGACGTCAGATTCTGACGCCTAAAGTCGGTCCCCGCGCTGTAAGGGTTAAGTTGAGAATCGCGGTAGCGATCCACACCTAAAGGTGAATGTAAATGAGAAGAGGATAACGTACTAACTTATTAAATGCATGTGTAAAATGTAAGTCTAAGCATAAATAATAAAATGACTTTGAATTTTAAATAAATGAACGTTAACAGTGTTAACCCTTTCAGTACTAAGCTGGACTATATTCGTTTTCACTCTGTTTAAATAGGCGATTAAATTGCTGGTATTGGGAACGAAAAGAGCGTTTAGTTTAAACCTCAAGATTTGCAAATGTTTGGTCTCAAATTAAGCAAATATGCGTAATTTTCACCCACTTGAAGTTGTGTCTCGCTACCGCGACCCACAATTTCAAGTTGGTGAAAATTTAAAATACTTAAGTTAGCGCTTTACGGGCTAACAGTGCTAACCCTATAAGCGCCAAGTTATTAGAATTTTCACCAGCTTGTAGTTGTGTCTCGCTGACGCGATCCACAACTTCAAGCCGGTGAGAAATATTCATATTTATTTTATCAAAATGATGGCACATTATTTTTAAATATCGCTGATTATTTGTTTCTATTTTTCATCATTTGAAGCTGGAATTGCTGACGCCATTTCCAGCTTCAAATGACGAAAATTGAGTTCCATTTATGAAAAATAGCGACATCCCAAGTTGAACTCTTAATTTGAATTTCTGAGCATCCACCACAACATATTGATTGATTTCAATAGCATTTGATTTGCTTTGACAAATTCTTAAAACGTGAATATATTGGTCTCAGCAACACAAGTGTTCAAATGGAAAATAACGATTATAGTCGTACTCAACGCTCAAAAGATGCAAAAAAGATTATATACCTATAGCTCGGTCAAAACGACCCATACAACGAGTAATAGTGGCCGAGGTACTAATTTTGATTTATGAGGTTTTGCAGTACTTAGCATGCAATAGTTGTTTACTGATTCGTGACGATGGTGACGAGGTTCTATAGGGTTAGGCGTGCCATAGCCTTATTCTGATTCGTTGCGAGGTTGTACAGGGTTTGGCATGCGATAGCCTTATTCTGATTCGTTGCGAGGTTGTACAGGGTTTGGCATGCCATAGCCTTATTCTGATTCGTGACGAGGTACTACAGGGTTTGGCATGCCATAGTCTTTTTCTGATTCGTGCCGAGTTCTACAGGGTTTGGCATGCCATAGTTTTATTCCGATTCGTGCCGAGTTCTTGAGAGGGCGGGACTAGATCTAGCCGGGGAATTCCCCCGATGGAGAAAGTCAGCAAAACATGTGAGGAACTGTTCATCAGTGGGATCGATCTTAGTGACGTGTATAAAGTTACATGGACGTGAAATGTCCTGCTTACACGGAGCACGACGAGACTTGTCCCTTTTTGATTTCTTTCTCTTCACCGTCGACGAGCTGACCTTCCAGAGGTCATCGTTGGGGTCAGAGGTCATTTGGTGATAGCGGGCTATGAACTGACCCCCCGCCGCGGGACAGAACATGTGTAGTGCTGCCATCTTGCTGAGGCAGCTTGACAAGCTGAGTGTGTGTAGTCCAGGGTGGGTCTCCTTATAATGAGTCAGGTAGTTAATTCTCTCCTTCCACAGAGGGAAACCCGTCTCCCTCTCCGCCAGGATTAGGAGTAGATCCCGCTGTCTCTTCCCTTCCCCCGTGTTAAGCACAAGGACAGGAACCCCTGTGTGCAGCTGGGGCAGGCTTTTAGGTTCAGGGTAGTTTTTGGGGCCGACGGCTAAATCCGCCAGGCAGTGACACACCACCACCTCAGTTCCATGACTGCGGTAAAACATCTCTATCCGGGAGATGTCCTTCTTGGTGGTACCGCTTGAGGAACCTGAGATACCATCTGCCTCATCCACTGAGATGGCGTCCTCTAGGGTGGGGTGGGGGATGATAATGATGGGAGGGGTAGAGGGGGAGCTACCTGCCGAGGCCGCACGAGGGCGCTCACCACCCCGGAAAGACAACGCGTTCACTTTCATGCGCTGCAATGTGTCATATTTATTGGTGATCTTTTTCACCGCCTTGATGGTGTCATCACTATAACACTGTGGCTGGGGAAGACTATACGTGTTCTCCTCCTCGTTTTTGGAATGCTTTAATAGCGTCTGAACATCTCCTAGTGCCTGATACACAATATCATCTCTACCAGGGTCATTCTCATCAATAAACGAGCTGCGCAACTCGTTTCTGTTGAAGCGGTTCACCAGTTCTAGGTCAGCCATGTTGGTGCCCATGTGCTTCTGGAAGTCTGTGAATGTTCGTGCGGGGCATGTCTTTGACTTCTCCTTGGCTCGTTCTATGTGTGAGAGTCGTGGAGGCTCGTGACGTACCAGCTTCACGTCTATGACAGGCTTTGGAATAGGTATCACCGTCTGCTGGAGGTGGAGATGCTGCTGTAGCCCCTTCATCTGCATCAGCTCGGAGTCTGACATAGATGTGGAGCCGTCCTTCTTATTGTCAGATTTGGTAGTTTTACCAGCAGATATGACAAGCGGTGGAATACCTGGAGCTCGTCTCTTAGGACGAGGTTTGCCATCCAGCATTACGGGTTTAGCTGGAGCCTTAGGCTTTGGTCTCCCTGATGGGGTCAAGGGGGAAGACTTTGGTCTCCCTGATGGAGCCAGAGAAGAAGCCTTCAGCCCCATTGGGGAGACCGGCTTCCCCTTCAGTCTCCCCGATGGGGCCAAAGGAGCTGCACCTTTTCTGTGAACCATTCTGGAATGTACATCTCTCTGGGTACCAGCACCACTGTCTGACCTACTGCTACCACCAGATCGATCTGAGCAGCTGGAACTGCTACAAGAGCTGCTGAAGCTGTTGTCCATGGCAACTGGGGATGTGGATGTATCCTCATCCACCACTGTTATCACCAGCTCTGGGGGTACCACCTTAGTCACTGTCACTACACCTTTATCAGGTACCCTCGCACCTTTATCAGCACCCTCCACTCTGGGTACCATCACACTGTGAACGTCAGCCGTAACAAGCTCAGGGTCTGTTGCACTGCTGGTCATACCAAATCCAAGTGTGTTCCCTGCCAGAACTGACTCATCTGTCTGTGTCTCACTCTCTCTCTTGGGTTGGGACGACCCACTGTTGTCTCTCTTATGCTGCGACGCCCCACTCTTGTACATGGGTGAGACTTCCCCAAGCCCATTTTTATGACTCGGTGGCGTATCCTCGTGGCTGATCTGGGTGTCACCGTTGTTGGTTTTGTTCCAGTCCAGCTTGTCGGGGAAGGGGCTGGTGGGTGATGGGGTGAGGATGGCGGGGGATGCTGATCCAGAAGAACTCACCGACCCTGACGAGGTTTCTGACGGCCCTGTTCTCCGCCTGCCCGGACTGTACGCGTACTGATTCACAGACCCCCTCTTATAGTGAGGTATACGTGGCAGAATCCTGTACACCTTAGGATCATCACCTTCTCTAGGGGAGGCTTGAGCCTTCTCAGGCTCAGTTTGAGCCTTTTCAGCCTCATCTTTGGCCTCAGCTTGAGCCTTCTCAGTCTCAGCTTTAGCCTCAGCTTGTGCCTTTTCAGCCTCAGCTTTGGCCTTAGCTTTAGCCTGCTCTTCGTCCTCCCACCTCACATGGTTCGCCATATCAACCCTTCACTGACATAGTTTCAATGAAAATAACTTCACAAAAATGCTACAACTCTTGAAAATTGGGGTCTTTTAAACTTCTGTTTTTGATATATTACATTAATAGAATTGTGTGATGTTAATTCACTACGAAGTGGAAATTGCGTCAGCAATTTAAACCTCGTAGTGAATTAAAATATTATATTTATTTCAAGTTGATGTATACAGCCTAAAAAATTGGGTGATTTTAAAATTATTGTTTTATGGTATGCAAAGGGTTAAACCGGAAGGCGGGAAGTTATCCAATAAGATCACTCGTCTGAAACCCGTATTCCAGCTGCAATAACCACCACACTGCTTGGTCAGCTTAATCCACTTGGCACTTTATATCTGACTTTGCGAAATAATCCTGCGAAAAGGTAGTATTCCCTGAGTAAATATTCAACTTGTTGCCTTAATAATCCGAATTGTTTTTTATCCAATGTGGTCCATAACGTTGCTATAACAGATGGTCTACATAAGTATATTCAACTTGCTAGCTTAGTAATCCAAATTGTTTATGTATCCAATGAGTTCCATAACGTTGCTGTAACAAAATGCTATATATAAGTTTAGTCCAAATTGTTATTTTATTCAATGTGTTCGATAAAATTGCTATAATTTCACACACTTTATCCTAGTGAGGTTTGTATCCTTTTCACGCCCACCACGACTATAATGCAAATGAAAGTGAAGCCAGCGCTTTACCTCGTTGACTGGGACCACAGTGAGTCAGTTGTCGCACGTGTTGGTTTTGGCTGTGTATTTCTGGAATGAGTCATACTACATGTGACTGCCCCAGTGAGACATGATACCCCTGTCTCCTGTCTGTGGTAGGGGAGGGCGGGGAACAATGTGTGTCAGCCATAACTGGACGCAACAATCACCGCAGAATTACGAGCGGTGTCATCACTCATAATGCGGTTTTCACAAAAATAGACGCGTTGTATTCACATACTGATACTGTAGATGTAGTGCAGTTTCAATGTCGGTTCACCGTCTATAAATGCTGTTTTTATGCTGGTTAACCGTATATAAATCCTGTTGTAATGTGGGTTCAACGTATATGAATCTTGTTTCAATGTTGGTCCATCGCCTACGACGCTGGCCCAACATTAAAACAAAATTAGGATCCACTTATAATATGATGTGCAGACCATATACATGCAATTCCTTCTATATTCCACACTGGCCCAAGGCTGGAATTGATGCAGATGTATAATGACCAGATCGTCTACACATCACTGGTCAAGTTTTCTTAGAAGTGAACCCTGGAGGTCAAGCGTTCCGGTGGGTGAGCTTGCCCGGGGCTACCTGGGCTACTGTTAAGATACACTGTGTCACTACTGGACCTGCTGCCTCACTGTAGTCTCTATATGTTGTGTCTGTGTATTGTTATGACTGTATATAACTGCACCAAGCTGTGATGTCACCTCCGTTATTAGATCAACCTGCAACACATACAAAACTATATAAGAACAATGCAGAAAATATAACAACAAAAATATATAAGAACAATCCAGGTAATATAACACACTTAACTATGCAGATAATATAAAAACAAAATCATCTCAGATCCATGAAAAGTTCAGAATCTGTGCGTTATCGTATATTGTCCTAATATAATAATATTCTGTTTCTCCCGCAATTTTATAGAGGCCTATATAACCTGCTCGCTCAACAAACAGCACAAATAGATCCGATATTGGATTAATGTTGGGCCAGCTACCTCGATCGTGGCCCAACATAGAGCCAGCATCGGATACATGTGTCGGTTTTTCGGGAGAAAATCATGCTACCATAGCACTAATAATTAACCCTTTGGTTACTTCAACCGTATATATATACGGTTTCAAGCATATTTTAGGTCAATAGAAATATCACTAAATTTGATCAAATATTTTTTGTTAATGCTTAGTTGATTGACCTACAATAACTCAATATTGGAGATGTCTATTTTTTCATAAATTTAAGTATTTTTCGTCATTTGTAGCTGGAAATTGTCTTAGCAATACAGTTTCAAATGACGAAAAATAGAAACAAACAATTCAGCATCACAAGTGGTAATTACAGTGTTAACCCTGTCAATGCTATGTACGATTATAATGCTCTGCATATGACAGTATCTGCTTACTTGTAAGGTAAACAGATACTGCCGTTTGGCTTTGTACGGCAGTATTATAGTTTGTAATTCGTTTTATTAGCCCATCAAATCACTGTTATGATGCGTATTTCAACATCAAGATTTGCCAATGTTTGGTCTTAAATTAAATAAATATGAGTATTTTTCAGCCACTTGAAGTTGTGGGTCGCGCCAGCAAAACACAACTTCAAGTGAGTGAAAATTTAAATAAAATAGCTACAGCGTTACTTACAGAGTCGCATTAAGTACCAATACCACTCTATGGCATAATTTATTTAAATCAAATTGAATATAAAATATTACATTCCAATTCCGGACTTTCAAACTTTGATATAATTAATCCATAGTCTTGGTGGGCTTATACATGTTTCTACTCAATTAATGGGATTATGCAACGTTGTGTCAAAAATGCACACAGGGTTGAAACAAGGGTAATAAATACTGAGATGTTGTGCCATGTAAAAGAAACGTATCAGATATTCTACTATTAAAAAACGGATCATTGTTCTGATGCAATGTGTACAAATTACGGATAGCGCCAGGCGAAAAATGACTTGGCGTTTCTAAAACGTCGTTTCAGATGCGCATGAGAATAGTGATATGACTGCCCACACACCACAGAGGGAGTGGTAAGCATGGATGACATCACAGGAAGTTACCGGTGATGTCACCGAAAATCCCCGTCCACTAACAAGCATGACTCAGTATTTTGAGAGATTGCTGTTTTGAGCTTTCTCTTCGCCCCCCTCAACCCATGGATTTATATTTAGCACAATAAAACATTAACGCTACCCCGGATCGACAGTATTTATCAACTGTAAGTTTAAATCAGCCATATTTTAATTCAAAATGTAGGCGACAAGAATGCTTAATCACTTCTCAAACTGAATTGCTCGTTTAACAGAGCATTTGTCACATTTAAAAATCATTTTCAATGGGCTATTAAGTATTAAAGCATTTATAGCGCACCACATATCTCATGTGATTCATGGGCGCTGAAGAAAACAAATACGTCACTAATGCGTTGCGCCATTAGACTATGATAGCCTTCTTGATTTTATTAGGTTTCCAAATCGTTCAAAAAAGTGCAGAAAAAGCATGGCGTTATTCAAAAAGTAATCTAACTATATTATAATCACACTATAAAATAATTATATATTCAGTGCGAAATCAGGGAAGTGCTAGATATTCTAAGTTAACCCATGCGATGCTGTATTGTTGGCTTCTATTTTTCATTCATTTAACCGCTTCAGTCTTTATACGTCAAAATCTGACATCTGTAGACGTAAGATTCTGACGTATAAAGACGATCCCCGCGCTGTCTGGCTTTTGGTATTATTATAATAAATGCACATTGTTGACATGTGAAGTTAACGTAGTACGTATAGTCATAAGGCAGATGGTCTATTGTACTTAAACCTTTTAGGTTATCATGTCGTTTGTATGCACCATACGGCATGTCTAAGATTGAATGTACAATTATACAATACATCTAATTAAGAACGATTCAAGTTTCCATTTGAACTTAATTATTTAACAATTACCAAGTAATTATTACACATTTGACGATACTATAGCAATTCATATTTCAAAACGACTAAAAAATATATCGAGAAATACAAAGATGGTAGAGGGCTAACCCGCGAAAGAAAGTAGATTAAAATCTCAGAACCAACTCATTTCAAATGCACAACTCAATTATTTTTGATGATGATATATAATACATGTGACCTTCCCACAACGGTGTAAACAATATATCCACACCTTAAAAAGCAAGGTTACTTTTCTGCACATTTCAGAACCTTACTCGAGAAACCATTGACAATGTTAGCAAACAATGAATTAAAGTTATTAGGCCACTCAGGAAAAATAATTCTGTAGTGATAATGTATCGGTCTTCATTCATATCATAATTACTATCCATATGCTTTATATTCTTATCGGTAGCTATTAACTTTTCTACAGAAAATAATGTGATAAATGTGAAAAAACTGACCAAAATGTCTACAAAGGCAAAAAAGGCAGATTACTCTATAGAATAGACTCTACATCAACCATATGAATGAAAGACACTAATAGAATACTAATTGAATACAGACGAACACATGAACAAGCTTGGCGCTGGTACAAGCTTATTATATATGATTATATGCCAGACTTATCAGTATGCCCCAAATAGCAGTACGCCCCACATTCCTCAATAATGATACCTCCACGGCGAAGACATCGTTGACCCAATGCTGGTTTAATGTTGGGCCAGCGTCGTAGACGGTGGCCCAACATTAACTCAGCAATGGGCTAACTTATATTGTTTCGTGTGACGGCAGAAACCTGCTTCTGTATTATATATGTTATACATATAATTATATATGCCGTAAGCTTTCAGATTTCGGTCTATAATACAATGTCTCTACCCGGCATATAACAATGGAAATGTAACCCCAGTAAAGACGAGATAAACCCAATGCTGGGACAATGTTGGATTAGTCTCGCAGACGTTGGCGCAGCATTGAACCAGCATTGGGTTTATGTATTATGATTGCTGGGACGTAACTTGATTGTATATTATGTTATATATAGCAAGAACACATACATACAGCAAATAGATTTAGAATAATGTTTGTTCAGCCCTTCCAGTGCAGATGCGGAGACTGTTTTTAGACGTCAAAATCTGGCAACTTCAAACGTCAGATTTTGAAGTCTAAAGTCGATCACGGATCACCGCACTGAAAGAATTAAAATATTTATAACGGCCGTAGACCCATAACATAGGTATTCAAATGAAGCAAAAAGAGCTAACGAAGACATTTATGATAATTTCAAATTGAAAAAACCCCTTTAGTTTCCGTGGTTTATACAAAAATATTTCAGCGTTGTAAGGGGCCACCATTCAATTTCCAGGGCGGGGGGGCTGTAGTTTTTTGAAATAAATAATTTCGGGCGGATAATTTACTTCAAGAACTGTTCTATATAAAAATGTAATACAATTTGAAATTTTCAGCGCGCCGCAGAGCCGGGTTGAAATAAATAATTTGCCCGCCGCGACAAAAACTTCAACCCCCCCCCCCTGGATATTGAATGGTGGTCCCCTGAGGGTTAAAGTTGAGTTAGCGTTGAGGACGGTAGACCACATTAGCCCATTTGTCGGGCTCGTTGATCAGATGTGTGTTTCATATAACATACTGGCATAACACAATGGAGATGTGACAAAACTGGTATAAATTATTTGATATGACCCCTTGGGTATTGAATATCGTGTTACTGTCCTGTTACATGTATTATTATAAAGACATATAGGATATAACATAGTATAGATTTGCCCCATGACAAATATAAATAATACAAAAATATGAACAAAAGGGAGCCACCATTCAATCTCCAGGGCGGGGTGGGGAGAAACTTGACAATTTGTTGAAATAAATAATTTCGGGCAGACCCTGCAAGAAATAATAATATAGTTCAGTTCTATAGTATACAAACATGTAATAAAATATTTGAAATTTTCAGCGCCCCTCCAAGCCGTTTGAAATAATAAATTTGTCCGCGACAAATAGTTCACCCCCCCCCCCCCCCTCCCCGGAGATTGAAGTGAGTTTTTGATGGTGAATTTATGTTCTTCTTCAGTCTTACAGTGCTGATATTTCTCAGTGAACTTTTCACTCATTTGAAACTGGTAATTGCGTTAGCAATTCCAACTTCAAATTGGTGAAAACTCCAATTGACTTGCTGCAACTGCGAATAAGCCCCCTGCACTCAAATTTGTTAGAAGACGCAGAAAGGTTAATATATTTACCACGCTAGTGCCAGACGATTTAAGCAATTCAGACTTTGGTCCTAATAAATCAAAGATATATCTAGGTTGATACAAAAACAAGTTAAACGACATTGTCATGAGATTTTTTGTACGAACACAGTTTATTTAAAATAATATATAACATAACTACACTTACACCCTTACACGGCTAAGCGCGACTATATTACTTTTAAAGGAACCCCTTGGGATGAGACATTTTCAATGTTGTCAATTAAAAAAAAAATATTTATATGAAGCTATATAGCCTACTGATCTTAACTGAAAATACGAAAAAGTCAAAAAACAATTTTAAAGCGCCGAAAAAGAGTGAAATAGTTGTATTTCCAGGTCGTATTTTGCCATGTAAACAAAACAAGTCAGCAATATTCAGCACTTTACATCACATATTCCCACGTATCAGACGGTAAGATCAGAGCAGTCACCGCTAATTGGTGTCTTATAGTCAGGACACGAGAGGACACACTGATTGTCTACCCAACGCTGGGCCGATGTCATCAACGTGTGGCCCAATGCTGTGAAAACATTCAATCGTCCTTCAGGTATACAAATAGTTTGTTTGGGTTACTTATGGTTTCATAGGAATGTTGATTAAAAATATTTGTAAAAATATGAAATTTTTGAAAAAAAATAAAACATGATCCGTGGGATACACTACTTCAGTACGGAATTAAAAAAGAAAATTGATGTCATCCCAAGGGGCTGCTTTAAAATTTTTTTTTTAACCGTTTAAACCGCAGTTAATTGGAACAAAATGTGTGCTTAAACGTCATGATCTGCAAATGCTTGGATTGCAATTAAACAAATATGATTAATTTTCACCCACTTGAAGTTGTGGATCGCGGTGAATATTTGTTTAATGTAGCGTCATAAGAGTTAAACAAGCTCAGTGGCATAGACAAGATATGGAAACATCTGTTTCCCTTACCTTTTTGAACATAAATCACAATTCAATGCAATCTTTGATTAATGACAATCGAATACAGTGTGTTTTAAACAAATTGTAAATGGTATTTCACCTAGCTTCACAAATGCTAAGGAGCCTATATATAAGTCCCCCCCCCTCCGTACTGGAAGTGTTAATTACTATCAGTCATCACCGAGTTGTTGTCACCTGTCACTGGTGATGCGATACCGTGATGCCAACATTGAGACGTTGAACCAATGCTAGTTTATTGTTGGGCCAGCGTCGCAGATGGTGGACCTATATTAAACCAACATTGTTCCGAATATTGTGATGTCAACATTGTGACCAGGTGTTGAGTGGTTTGACACCCTGCCAGCCCAGTACCATCCCCGTTATATGTATTTAACAAACATAAAAAGAGCCATTATGGGTAAGAAATTCAACTAACCCTTACGGCGCAGGGATCGAAGGTAGACAACAGAAGAAGATCATTTAAATTGCATTGGTTCTACATAGATTGAAATATGTGAATTTAGGTATAAATTAAGGTTACAATCAGTTTGTGTCATAAATATATCGAGGGCGGGGCAGGGTAGTTTGAAACTTGTGAGAATAACAACCTGAGACTAGGTTTAATATACCCCACTTCCCATTCTCAGCATACTCATAGGTATGGCTACCCCCCAAAACTCCGGTGCAATGAAACATATTTATACGGAAAATATTCCAACACAGAAGAAACAATCTTTTGTCAAGTATCTTTTACAACTATTTGCCTAATTTATTTTCAAACCAGATGTAACTAAATGTATCTCAGCTCTATTACTTTTGTAAGTACGTATTTCCATCAGACTCAACTATAAAGACCACCATAATATTTATTGGCATGGTAAGAAATATTATGACGATAATTTAGCAAAACCACAGATATTTATGAAGAGGAGGCAGGTGCACGTGAACCCAAAATGAATGGCTTGTTGGACAATTAAGTAAGATTCAATACACAAAAATAAATTCCGATATTTCACAGCAATTTTTTGGCGAGAAACAAAAGAGTAATTCGCGCTAACGGGCGATCACTGTATTTACATAGACGTCTTACACCATAGTTATTAGTATTAATTATACGAGTACAAATAGATTATTAGTTAATTGCAATGACATGGAAGACTTCGTAATTTCACATAACATGTCTATGTAGCTACATCTCCATCACGTCTTGGCGTTTTAATTTCTAATCGTTGAGCCACCGGTTACGATTATGTTCGTTTGTAATTTGCCTATTAGCAAATTAAAAACAAGATTTCCATCATAGATAAAACCTGACATCAATAAGCAGTATTTCAAAATCGTTGACATCCATTTTGTCAAATCTACATAATTTTCACTCACTTGAAGTTGTGAATCGCGTCTGTGAGACACAACTTCAAGTGGATGAAAATTTGAATTTTCTAACTTGAATTTTAAATAAATGACCCTTACAGCGCGGGGATCGACTTTACAAATCAGAATCTGACGTCTGTAGACGTCAGATTTTGACGTCCAAAGTTAATCCGTGCACCATAAGATTTAAAATATTTATAATAGCCGTAGACCCATAACATAGGTATTTAAATGAAGCAGAAAGAGCTAACTAAGACATTTATGATGATTTTAAATTGAAAAAACCCTTTGGTCTCCATAGTTCATACAGAAATATCAGCGCTTCAAGGGTTAATGGTGAAACAGCTACAGGCTGTGATAGGTTCAAGTAGTACCTCTTACCTCTGAGTATCCCCTTTGGTCACCGCAGTCACAATGACAGCCACAAGTACTCACTGTTACGGTGGATACTGAACAGCTGAAGCGCCGTGACCGACACAGTAGATACTGTGTCATGAGGCTCCAGAGGGTGAACCCATACACAGTGACAACAATGTGACATTTTTGTATCCATGCGGGGGCGGACACAGGGCTAAATTATTATTATTTATATCTAAATTTTTCCCCAAGTTCTGTCTCACTGCCGCGACTCAAAAGTGAGTAGAATTACTCATATTTGCTTAATTTGTAAATCCTGCAGTTTAAACTCTCATTTTATTCCCAATAAAAGTGATTTAATCTGCTAATAAAACAAACAGACCATAGACGTCATAGGCAATTCAATGGGTGATACCTGCCTTTTGTATTAACAAATATTGTGCTGTTTAATTGTTAGTTACTATTTTTCGTCATTTGAAGTTGACGCAATTTCCAAGTTCAAATGACGAAAAATATCTCCATCTATGAAAAAAAAACATCTACAAAATGACTTATTCCATTACCTGATCATCCATCAGAAACTGTTTTATCTCTTTTAATGACAGTTCATTTGTTCATTTGATTAAAAGCTTGCTTGAAAACGTGAACTATATATACATATATATGACCCTAACTGCAACCCTAACTAAACCATAACCCTACATAGTCACTCCACCAAGACAAAACATTAAAATGAAATGTAAAATGAATAATTACACAACTTCTAATGTTTGCCAATCATCATAATGCACACTCAATGTTTGCCTGCTTTCCTGTAAGGAAAAACCCCTGTGCCACACGATAGAGAATGTCAATGATCTAAGCTTTAACTGTCAAGTGTGTGAATAACATATGAGTGTTTAGGTATTTATTTATTCAGTCCCCTTTAATCCATACACTATGCATAGATGAAACTATCAGCTCCGTAATACCGGATGATCGCACATCGGCCAAAGTGCGTAAAAGCTCAAATCATCACATAGATTTGAAGGTATGACAATAGAACTCTAATATATCCAAGTTGGCGAAACAGAGCAAAGTTCACACGAGCTCAAATCGCCCAGTAAATTTGAAGGTATGTCATTGTAAATGGAATCTTTTGGAATTAGCAAACAATCCAAAGTTCATATACGTTTACCTTTTAGTTTCCATGGTTTATACAAAAATATTTCAGCGTTGTAAGGGGCCACCATTCAATTTCCAGGGCGGGGGGGCTGTAGTTTTTTAAAATAAATAATTTCGGGCGGATAATTTACTTCAAGAACTGTTCTATATAAAAATGTAATACAATTTGAAATTTTCAGCGCGCCGCAGAGCCGGGTTGAAATAAATAATTTGCCCGCCGCGACAAAAACGTCACAAATATAAATGATACAAAAATATGAGCAAAAGGGAGCCACCATTCAATCTCCAGGGCGGGGTGGGGGGAAACTTGACAATTTGTTGAAATAAATAATTTCGGGCAGACCCTGCAAGAAATAATAATATAGTTCAGTTCTATAGTATACAAACATGTAATAAAATATTTGAAATTTTCAGCGCCCCTCCAAGCCGTTTGAAATAATAAATTTGTCCGCGACAAATAGTTCATCCCCCCCCCCCCCCGGAGATTGAAGTGAGTTTTTGATGGTGAATTTATGTTCTTCATCAGTCTTACAGTGCTGATATTTCTCAGTGAACTTTTCACTCATTTGAAGCTGGATATTGCACTCAAATTTGTTAGAAAACGCAGAAAGGTTAATATATTTAACACGTTAGTGCCAGACGATTTAAGCAATTCAGATTTTTTCTGTGGTCCTAATAAATCAAAGATATATCTAGGTTGATACAAAAACAAGTTAAACGACATTGTCATGAGATTTTTTGTACGAACACAGTTTATTTAAAATAATATATAACATAACTACACTTACACCCTTACACGGCTAAGCGCGACTATATTACTTTTAAAGGGACCCCTTGGGATGAGACATTTTCAATGTTGTCAATTTTGAAAATTTCATTTATATGAAGCTATATAGCCTACTGATCTTAACTGAAAATACGAAAAAGTCAAAAAACAATTTTAAAGCGCCGAAAAAGAGTGAAATATTTGTATTTCCAGGTCGTATTTTGCCATGTAAACAAAACAAGTCAGCAATATTCAGCACTTTACATCACATATTTCCGCGTATCAGACGGTAAGATCAGAGCAGTCACCGCTAATTGGTGTCTTATAGTCAGGACACGGGAGGACACACTGATTGTCTACCCAACGCTGGGCCGATGCCATCAGCATGTGGCCCAATGCTGTGAAAACATTCAATCGTCCTTCGGGTATACAAATAGTTTGTTTGGGTTACTTCTGGTTTCATAGGAATGTTGATTAAAAATATTTGTAAAAATATGAAATTTTTGAAAAAAATAAAAACATGATCCGTGGGATACACTACTTCAGTACGGAATTAAAAACGAAAATTGATGTCATCCCAAGGAGCTGCTTTAATTCTGTTTTTTTAACCGTTTAAATCGCAGTTGATTGGAACAAAATGTGTGCTTAAACGTCATGATCTGCAAATGCTTGGATTGCATTTAAACAAATATGATTAATTTTCACCCACTTGAAGTTGTGGATCGCGGTAGCGAGACACGACTTCAAATGGGTGAATATTTTTTTAATGTAGCGTCATAAGAGTTAGAGGTTTTGTCAAGTTGAAATAATTCCAAAAATCCGAGAAAAACTCGGATTAGTCGGACAACACCCACCCACCCCATTTTTTTGAAACATTTTGAAACATGAAAACAACACTAAACTTCCAAAAAAAAAAAAAATCCGAGTTATGGCTTGACTCACCCACCCACTTCCGAGTTTTTTTTTGGATTTTTGGAATTATTTTAACTTGACAAAACCCCTTAAACAAGCTCAGTGGCATAGACAAGATATGGAAACATCTGTTTCCCTTACCTTTTTGAACATTAGTCACAATTAAAAAATGCAATCTTTGATTAATGACAATCGAATACAGTGTGTTTTAAACAAATTGTAAATGGTATTTCACTTAGCTTCACAAATGCTAAGGAGCCTATATATACTGCCCCCCCCCCCCGTACTGGAGGTGTTAATTACTATCAGTCATCACCGAGTTGTTGTCACCTGTCACTGGTGATGCGATACCGTGATGCCAACATTGAGACGTTGAACCAATGCTAGTTTATTGTTGGGCCAGCGTCGCAGATGGTGGACCTATATTAAACCAACATTGTTCCGAATATTGTGATGTCAACATTGTGACCAGGTGTTGAGTGGTTTGACACCCTGCCAGCCAAGTACCATGCACGTATATGTATTTAACAAACATAAAAAGAGCCATTATGGGTAAGAAATTCAACTAACCCTTACGGCGCGGGGATCGAAGTTAGACCACAGAAGAAGATCATTTAAATTGCATTGGTTCCATATAGATTGAAATATGTGAATTTAGGTATAAATTGAAGGTTTTTACAATCAGTTTGTGTCATAAATATATCGAGGGCGCGGGGCAGGGTAATTTGAAACTTGTGAGAATAACAACCTGAGACTAGGTTTAATATACCCCACTTCCCATTCTCAGCATACTCATAGGTATGGCTACCCCCCAAAACTCCGGTGCAATGAAACATATTTATATGGAAAATATTCCAACACAGAAGAAACAATCTTTTGTCAAGTATCTTTTACAACTATATGCCTAATTTATTTTCAAACCAGATGTAACTCAATGTATCTCAGCTCTATTATTTTTGTAAGCTCGTATTTCCATCATACTCAACTATAAAGACCACCATAATATTTATTGGCATGGTAAATTGGCAAGAAATATTATGACGATAATTTAGCAAAACTACAGATATTTACGAAGAGGAGGCAGGTGCACGTGAACCCAAAATGAATGGCTTGTTGGACAATTAAGTAAGATTCAATACACAAAAATAAATTCCGATATTTCACAGCAATTTTTTGGCGAGAAACAAAAGAGTAATTCGCGCTAACGGGCGATCACTGTATTTACATAGACGTCTTACACCATAGTTATTATTATTAATTATACGAGTACAAATAGATTATTAGTTAATTGCAATGACAAGGAAGACTTCGTAATTTCACATAACATGTCTATGTAGTTACATCTCCATCACGTCTTGGCGTTTTAATTTTTAATCGTTGAGCCACCGGTTACGATTATGCTCGTTTGTAATTTGCCTATTAGCAAATTAAAAACAAGATTTCCAACATAGATAAAACCTGACATCAATAAGCAGTATTTCAAAATCGTTGACATCTATTTTGTCAAATCTACATAATTTAAACTCACTTGAAGTTGTGAATCGCGTCTGTGAGACACAACTTCAAGTGGGTAAAATATTGAATTTACTAACTTGAATTTTAAATAAATGACCCTTATAGCGCGGGGATCGACTTTACAAATCAGAATCTGACGTCTGTAGACGTCATATTTTGACGTTTAAAGTCAATCCGTGCTCTAAAAGAATTAAAATATTTATAATGGCCGTAGACCCATAACATAGGTATTCAAATGAATCAGAAAGTGCTAACTAAGACATTTATGATGATTTCAAATTAACAAAACCCTTTGATCTCCGTGGTTTATACACAAATATCAGCGCTTTAACGGTTAATGGTGAAACAGCTACAGTTTGTGATAGGTTCAAGTAGTACCTCTTACCTCTGAGTATCCCACATGATCACACCAGTCACAATGACAGCCACAAGTACTCACTGTTACGGTGGATACTGAACAGCTGAAGCGGCGTGACCGACACAGTAGATACTGTGTCATGAGGCTCCAGAGGGTGAACCCATACACGGTGACAACAATGTGACATTTTTGTATCCATGCAGGGGCGGAAACAGGGCTAAATTATCATTATTTATATCTAAATTTTCACCCAAGTTCTGTCTCACTGCCGCGACCCAAAAGTGAGTAGAATTACTCATATTTGCTTAATTTGGGAGCAAACATTTGTAAATCCTGCAGTTTAAACTCTCATTTCATTCCCAATAATAGTGATTTAATCTGCTAATAAAACAAACAGACCATAGACGTCATTGGCACCTGCCTTTTGTATTAACAATTATTGTGCTGTAATTGTTAGTTACTATTTTTCGCAATTTAAAGTTGACGCAATTTCCAAGTTCAAATGACGAAAAATATCTCCATCTAGGAAAAATAAACATGTACAAAATGAATTATCCCATTACTTGATCATCCATCAGAAACTGTTTTATCTCTTTTAATGACAGTTCATTTGTTCATTTGATTAAAAGCTTGCTTGAAAACGTAAAATATATATACATATATATGACCCTAACTGCAACCCTAACTAAACCATAACCCTACATAGTCACTCCACCAAGACAAAACATAAAAATGAAATGTAAAATGAATAATTACACAACTTCTAATGTTTGCCAATCATCATAATGCACACTCAATGTTTGCCTGCCTCCCTGGATGGAAAAACCCCTGTGCCACACGATAGAGAATGTCAATGATCTAAGCTTTAACATATGAGTGTTCAGGTATTTAAGCTTTAACATATGACTGTTTAGGTATTTATTTATTCAGTCCCCTTTAATCCATACACTATGCATAGATGACACTATCAGCTCCGTAATACCAGATGATCGCACATCGGCCAAAGTGCGTAAAAGCTCAAATCATCACATAGATTTGAAGGTATGACAATAGAACTCTAATATATCCAAGTTAGCGAAACAGAGCAAAGTTCACACGAGCTCAAATCGCTCAGTAAATGTGAAGCTTTGCCATTGTAAATAGAATCTTTTGGAATTAGCAAACAATCCAAAGTTCATATACGTTTACCGTACTCAGCAGAAAATCAGATATAGAATGTTATATGGCAGCTAGAAAAGGAATGAATGAATGAAAGATTGAATGAATGAATGAATGAATGAATGAATGAATGAATGAGGTTTTTGGCTTCCTTTGTGCACATGTAGTCTAAGCTGGGCCAGGAGAATCTCTTGAGGATGGTGAGATGAATGAGATAAAACTGCCCTCCAGACACACAACTCGAAATTCAAATCCTGGCGGTCTGAAGCCGAGCATGCTACGGAGGCTCCCGACAATACCGAATCTTTACAAGTTAGCGGGGGAGAGCCATTTTTTTTTGAAGCATGAATGCCAGAGCGGGGGACAAACCCACGAACTCCGACTTTCCAAGCAGGCAGCTTTAATCACTTTACCATGGCCTCCACCGTAACGCCCTAGAAGATGACTGAAAATACGTTTGTTATTCCTTACAGCGCGGGGATAGACTTTAAACTTCAGAATCTGACGTCTACAGACGTCAGAATCTGACGTATAAAGTCGATCCCCGCACTGTAAGGGTTAAACATTAGGATTTAAACAAATATGGGTAATTTTCACCCACCTGAATTTGTGGGTCATGGTAGCGTAGATATCCCCTTTAGCTTAGTTTTGTCATGCTTCACGCAGAGTAACAAAAGGGCCTGTCGCCATATTAGACCAGTTTTATCGGCCTATTATTCTGACTGCCAAGATTATACTACTCAGCGGAACGCGACGCATCTCATTCACGCCACTTGATAAATATTCACACAGGACTCTTTGCGCACTGAGGGGTTAATCTCACAGTCACGTCAGTCATATGTTCTGAATATCAGCCTGACGTAAGTTGAGTGATAGAGCGTCTCTGTCAATTCGTCTGTCAAGTATAGTCTGATAAGTAGGCCGTGTAGAAATCCGTGCTTTATTGAAAATGTAACAAATCGATACATTTGTTTATATTTATCACACATTGGTATATCTCTCCTGCTGTATGGTCTATTGTAAAGGTTTTTCTCTGTAACAAACGTTTGTTATTTTACTTCAGTATAAACATGATAAACCGTTTTAAACCTCAGGTATTTCATCCCATTTTCATTCTCTTTGAGGTATACGTAACATGTATAATATATAAGCGATAAGGACGACAAAACTCGTTTTAATCTGTTTTATTAGCTACCTTATTTGGACGAGTAATGCAGTTTGTTATTCAATGTGTTTTAAGCAAACTATGGCAGCGGCGTATACGTGTCACAATGTGCTTAAATGATAAAACACTGCATGATTGTGTTTAGGGGGGGGGGGGGGCACCATTCAATATCCAGGGGGAGGAGGGCTGGAGTTTTTGGGGCGCGGACAAATTATTTATTTCAACCCGGCGCGGCGGCGCTGAAAATTTCGAATTGTATTACATGTTTATATAGAACAGCTCGTCAAGTAACTTATTGATTCCGCCCGAAATTATTTATTAAAAAAAAAACTCCAGATTTCAAGTATACTGTGTACTGTACAAAATAGTGTGGGTGATCCTAATACGTGCATTTGAATTTGATTTTACAAAAATAAATTTCACAATTTTAGCCTAAGATAATATTTTTTCTGAAAAATAAGTAAGTGATGAGTTTTAATTGCGGTAATAAAACATATTTTTTCTGATATAGATAACAACGTATAAACTGTTAATTAACCCTTAAAGCGTTGAATATTAAAAAAAAACTATGTAGACCAAGATTTTTTTTCAATTTGAAATCATCATAAATGTCTTAGTCAGTCCTTTGCGATTCATTTGAATACATAAGCTATGGGTCTCCAACCAGTATAAATATTTTTAATTTTACAGTGACTTTAGTCGTCAGAATCTGAGGTTTTCAAACGGGGTACTCGAAAACACAAATTAAATTGGGTATATGATAAACACAAATAGTGAACCATTGTTATCATGATTTTTGTTAGATCACTTTTGGCAGGTCTACATATGGCAGAGAACGGGGCTTTAAACGACCACTTGTTCACTGTTGATTTATACAGCACTGTTACACAGGGTGGACATGTGTGACGGTCACAGAAGTGGACCAATAAAATAGCAGACCCAGCGACAACAAGTGCTGCTAATTTGTTTGTCTACCGGGTGGCTGATATATGACAGACAATTTCACGAGGGCGTATTTGTGTTATTACCTTATGTGATGGAGATATACATTCAATACCTCACTTGCGCGAAGTCAGACTGATATTTCATGTTTACTCCGCGCAGGAGGCTATGTTTTTGGTCGTGTGGTATTGTTTGTGTCTGTCTGTTAGCAGGATTACTTGGGCGAGGGCCCTAGAGTAGTGTTTAGCACCGCTGCCTTTCACGCTAGGGTTCAGGGGCAAATGTTTCTTCCCCATCCACTTGTAAAATTCAGTATTGTGGTGAGCCTCCGTGACCGAGAGGTAGCGTGCTCGGCCGCAGAGGAATAATACATTACATTTGGGTGATGATCCACATTACGATCCGGATTCAGGATCCTGATTCCGTCCGGATTCAGAATACTTTTCTAGGATTTGTGTCTCTGGCCAAGGAAAACTACACTAAATTTTGGGGATAATCCGGACTCGGATCCAATACATAATCACGCGGCGGAGGTTTGCAGTCTCCGACTGATTGTCTAGTCTACGTATGTTTACGGCACCAGGGCCGGTATTCTCGTACAAGTTACGATAAATCGTAGGCTTCTGATTGGTCGAGATGGCCATCTCGACCAATCAGAAGCCTACGATATATCGTAACTTGTACGAGAATACGGCCCCAGATCGGATGCAGGAGACCCGCACCATATCCAGTGTACACGTGTACTAAGTACCGACAGACCTTTTTGGCAATATATCTTAGAGCAAGCGCCTATGCCCTTAAATCATGATGATTTTCTCTCGCGTTTTTCACACTGGCACCATAAATTATTTACACAAAAAAGTAGAAAAAAGTAGAAATTCAGCTATCAAAAGTAGAAGTAAGAACATGAAAAAACGTATGACAGTTTTGATGTGTGCATGTAATTACATAGCAGAGGACGGGATATGCTAGAGTGAACGCGAGGATTATTATCACTTTTATGTTATCTATTAAATTGGGATTTTTACAGCGCCGTGTCTCAACAGACATGCATGTGATACATAAACCAGAACGTTGTTTTCTTGTATTCTGTGAAACGCATTGACGTCACTCGGTGAAAACAAGGTTATGTAACACCCCCTCCCCCATACTTCATTCTGTGAAACGCATTGACGTCACTCGGCGGAAACAAGATTATATAAGAACCCTCCCCATACTTCATTGTATTAGACAGCTCGGTGAAAACAAAGAAGATCGAGGTCATTGAATTCCACAGAATTATACATAACATTTAACCATATATGTGACAAGTTACCTAATTTAACACTTAAATGGATTGTTTCTGTATAAACTCTGAAGATCAAAGGTTTTTTTTCAATTGGAAATAATCGTAAATGCTTAATTTGGCTCTTTCCGCTTCATTTGAATACTTATGTTATGGGTCTACGGTCAGTATAAATATGTTAATTCTTTCAGTGCGAGGATTTACTTTATTTATCAGAATCTGACGTCTAAAGTCGATCCTCGCGCTGTAAGGGTTGAATTTCTACCCAATATAAATCGTGTCTAGCTTCAGGTTAGTATATAAATACTCGTGTTTGTTCAATTTGAGACGTAACTTTTTTTCTGATTAAACAAATCAAATCCTATTATTTGACCTACAACCATGAGAAATATAAAACAATGACGATTTTCAGTAATAAACTGAAGCTCTTTTAGATTTGACATTTACAATCGTCACCCAGTGACTGAAGTTATACAATCATCAGTACAGACAATGACTGAAGTTTTATTCAGCAAAGTACACTTATATATAAGTGGTGTCAAGCTTGGATGTTACATCAAACGACTTCAAAGTGATCATTTTTCTCATGAAAGGTGTGAGTTCTGTGTGTTCTGTTTTTTAGATAAAACGTTGTTTTTGTCGATGCGATAAAACATCAATGCGAAAGAAAGGTTTAAGCACTTTACTTGATCTTTTATAGCATTGACAGAACAAACGTTTTACAACAAATATAACTATAGAATATTCGTTCTTTTACGCCAGCCAGTAACATTCATGGAGAGAGTAACTGGCGTCTAGTGAGGTTCCATTCATGATGCTATTTGAGTATCAAGTGTTTTTTTATATCTACTGTTTATGATTTAGGATCCTGTGCGACATAGTAGATAGTAATTTATTGACGACGAGAAGTCTGTGTAGACTTATGCGTCATTAAATTAAACAGTACATTATATGATACAGTGTATAATAATATGATGAAATAGAGAGTGGTGTAAATATATGTACAAGTTTTAAATGATTTCAAATAATTAAAAGGAAATATACATGCTAATGATACATACATAATAGATATATGTCTGCCGCACCAGAAACAGAGATAAAATAACTGATACCACTATAAATAGTAGCAAAAAAGACACTCTGGAAAATGTAAAAGCCAATAGGATATATAAAAGTTGATATAACTAGAGTATGCATTTTATGCAAAATACTATATCCATCTATGACATCAATTACTATTAATATATCACATTTGACACTCGCCGATGACAATTATTGCTTATAAAAAAAGCCAAAAGAGAAACTAGTGAAGAGCTCAGAGAACAATACCCCCCCCCCCCCCACTGATGAATTTTCACGTGCCTTTGGCTGTCAGTAAAATAACGATCTGGTAGTGAATTGCAATGCGTTTTTGTTTCATAACTGCGTTCCGGTTACCATGATATGCTACTTGGATCACCATGGTGAAAGGGTACTTAGCAACAATCATGATGACCCGACAGCATAGCTCAGTGAACTGTAAAGAAAGGGAGCCATTTGTCAAATTTAACAAGACGTTAATAACTAAGTTAAAGTCTAGAACTGGATAAGCCCACTGACCCAAGGTTGTTGTTTCGGTGCTATTCCAACATGATACAAATCTTTTCGTTTCGTGTATGCTGGATACAGATATGAAGACATTTATGATGATTTCAAATTGAAAAACACATTTGGTCTCCATGGTTTTATAAAATATTTTAGCGTTCTAACGGTTAGATAATAACATGTTTCCATGGGCAGGTGTCCTCCAATTGGAGATATCAATATCATTTTCACCCCATTTGAAGCTAACGAGACACAACTTCAAGTGGGTGAAACGTGGCGGTTAAAATGTTAAACCTGAGCAATTCAAAACTTTAAAATTACGGTAATTTGCTCACAACATGGATCGCATTGGAATAGTATTAACCCTTTCAATCCTGAATTTATCATCTTCATCCATTACAAGCCGCGAATTGCTGTCGCAATTCTCGACTTGTAATGGATGAAGATGACTTTAAGAGGGTGAGAAATTTAAGAAAATTACCATGTATCGGTAAACCAGTTTCATGGAAATTTTCGTTCAAACACCCTTAGTTGTAGGAAATTAAGTCTGTTTTCATAGATGTAAAATGATGCTTTAATGCTTTGTGAGGGCTTAAAGGGTTATCCTAATAATAATGATTATGCCCTATTACTACTACATTGTATAGGCCTACATGATCGTGAAATGTACCATGGAAATTATAAAATATCTCACGCAATATATCCCCTCATTTCACAGAGTGTCAGGTGTAGGTAGTCAATAGCTTCAAGGGGTCAGCATATGTCTGTCCTTTGTTGCCATGACACCGTGAAATGACTCTCACGCCCCCCTGGCGTTAACACAAAGGGGTGCAACGATTAACCCTGTTACTGTCAGATGCTTTGAAATAATGTAAAAAAAAATGCTTTGAAATAATGTCTGTCAGTCAGTCGATCAGTTGGTCGATCGGTCGTCGCTGGGTCGGTCGGTCGGTGTCTCGGTCGGTCGGTCGGTCGGTCGGTCGGTCGGTCGGTCGGTCGGTCGGTCGGTCGGTCGGTCGGTCGGTCGGTCGGTCGGTCGGTCGGTCGGTCGGTCGGTCGGTCGGTCGGTCGGTCGGTCGGTCGGTCGGTCGGTCGGTCGGTCGGTCGGTCGGTCGGTCGGTCGGTCGGTCGGTCGGTCGGTCGCAACGACAATATAAATAACACAATGCAGAACGTAACTTTTTTGGTGATAATTACAAAGGGGCTATAACCGGCTGGTAGCCGGTGGCAAAGTGATGCTGTGAGCATGCGAGAGCGGAAGTGACAGATTGACTGCTGATTGGCTGTAGTCACGTGATAGAAAGTCAGGCTTCGGGACCGACTTCAGACGTCAGAATCTGACGTCCATAGACGTCAGAATCTGACGTCTATGGACGTCAGATTCTGTCGATCCCCGCACTGAGTTAAATATTTACAATGGCCGTAGACCCATAACTTAGGTATTCAAATGAAACAGAAAGTGCTGAATAAGACATTTATAGTGATTTCAAATTGAAAAACGGTGTTCTCTGTGAGCTATATAGAAATATTTCCGCGCGTTAAGGATTAAACAGTAGACACTGCTCGCTTGAAAAGTAAGCAGTTACTGCTGGTTGTCTTGGGCGGGGGCCCTAGTGTAGTGGTTAGCTCCGCTGCCTTTCACGCCTTTCACGAGTTCGGGGTTCGGTTCCCGGTCTCAGCGGTTTGGAAGAAACAACAATGTTTCTTCCCCATCCACGTGTAAAAGTCAGTATTGTGGGGAGCCTCCGTGACCGAGAGGTAGCGTGCTCGGCCTCAGACCGCCAGGGCTCGGATTTCAAATCCTGTGTCTGGACAGCAAAGATGAAATACTCTGCCATGGGCCTGCGCACTGACAAGTTGGCTTGTGAGGTTGTGGACATTGCTATGACTTACCAGCTGCCACGCAGTGTGACTGCTAGAAAGTACCATTTGCAGCACACTGATGAGATCATTTGGCAGCGAAATAAGTGTGCAATATCACTCATATCGGGCTGGGTCGTACATCAACATTATTAGCTCGACACTGACCACGCCATGTCCATACAGAGCTCCAGCTTACTACAGTCTTTTTAAACAGATCCTGGGAGTAGCCTTTTTCCAATTTGCTCGGTTGCTGTTTTAAATTTTTCAACAATTTTTTTATCGGATCATTTTCCATCTTCCCCCAACTTCCCTGAAAATTTGCTGGAATTTTGTTGTGTATTATGGAAGTTAGACTATTGGGCATGTAAGACAGGTAAATATTGGTGATAAATATTAATTAGCGTTTATCTATATATCTGAGTGTATTTTTCTATCTGCTACGGATAAATAATAATTAATCACCACATCTAATGTGGTGAACTTTTTACTGAATTATTTATAATAAATAAAAGAACAATGGTAATGTGCTTTTGACACAGAATCCAATTTTCACCGAGAATGGGGTGCAAATGTCACGAGCCAAGTTTATCGCAGTAGATAGTGCGCAGCCAGGACGCAGACAGGACAAACTGTAATAAAAAGTGTTAATTGGAATCGTTTCTGGCAACGACAGTCAGCACGCCACCCTCGTCTGCTGTACTGGTGTTTGCTATACCAACTCTTATTCCTGCTGGATTACTGTTTGTTTGTTTGTTTGTTTGTTTGCTTGTTTGTTTGTTTGCTTGTTTGTTTTGTTTGTTTGTTTGTTTGTTTGTTTGTTTGTTTGTTTGTTTGTTTGTTTGTTTGTTTGTTTGTCTGTCTGTCTGTCTGTATGTCTGTTCGTCTGTATGTCTGTTCGTCTGTTCGTCTGTTCGTCTGTTCGTCTGTCCGTCTGTCTGTCTGTCTGTCTGTCTGTTTGTCTGTTTGTCTGTTTGTTTGTTTGTTTGTTTGTTTGTTTGTTTGTTTGTTTGTTTGTTTGTTTGTTTGTGTATTTGTGTGTTTGTGTGTTCGTTCGTTCGTTCGTTCGTTCGTTCGTTCGTTCGTTCGTTCGTTCGTTCGTTCGTTCGTTCGTTCGTTCGTTCGTTCGTTCGTTCGTTCGTTCGTTCGTTCGTTCGTTCGTTCGTTCGTTCGTTCGTTCGTTCGTTCGTTCGTTCGTTCGTTCGTTCGTTCGTTCGTTCGTTCGTTCGTTCGTTCGTTCGTTCGTTCGTTCGTTCGTTCGTTCGTTCGTTCGTTCGTTCGTTCGTTCGTTCGTTCGTTCGTTCGTTCGTTCGTTCGTTCGTTCGTTCGTTCGTTCGTTCGTTCGTTCGTTCGTTCGTTCGTTCGTTCGTTCGTTCGTTCGTTCGTTTGTTTGTTTGTTTGTTTGTTTGTTTGTTTGTTTGTTTGTTTGTTTGTTTGTTTGTTTGTTTGTTTGTTTGTTTGTTTGTTTGTTTGTTTGTTTGTTTGTTTGTTTGTTTGTTTGTTTGTTTGTTTCTTTCTTTCTTTCTTTCTTTCTTTCTTTCATATGGGGTCCGGGGGATCACCACACCAGAAAAAAATTATATATGTAAATTTTGCAGATGATAATTTTTCATAAGTAGACATATTTTTCGTCCTTCGAAGCTGGAATTTGCGTCAACTGCTTCCTAAATAGTTATTATAATACTAATTATAATAAGAGTAATGGAGCACCCAGAGCACCATTGGCTATGCCATAGGTGTTGACTTCGTAGTTTGGACTCTTTTTATTATAAGGGTTTGTCAAAAAACAACCTTAGAACCTGTAATGTTGTTGCTACATTTATTGGTGTTGGCTGCATGTGAGACCAAAGGGTTTTCATAAATGTCTTAGTTAGCTCTTTCTGATTTATTTGTATACCTATGTTATCGGGTTACAACCATTAGAAATATTTTTAATCTTACAGTGCAGGGGGTCGACCTTAGACGTCAGAATCTGACGTCTACAGACGTCAGATTCTGACGACTAAAGTCGATCCCCGCGCTGTAAGAGTCAAATTATTTTTGCAGAAAAGAAAATACATATGGTGCTCGCCTAAAGGCTCACGCCATAGTTTAGGAACATGATGGTTTGCATGCCTAGAAAACGAATCTATCTAAATGTATACCATTACATTGTAATTAGGCCTACACATCAAAATATAATCTGAACAAAAGCAAATTATTGAAATAGTGTATTCTATACTAAACTCTCACAAAACACCACCGGTATATCTAAGAACTCACATTTTCGCAGTGTCGTTATACGGGGTAGCCAATAGAGTGAATGCAAATATGCAATTACTTTTTTATGTGTGCTATATGCATGATATGAGGTACACACATTAGAAGAGGTCCTGTAAAGTATAATATCAGAAAAAAATAGAAGTAGCTGTGTTATGCATCACAACGTTGTTTTGTGTAAATAGGCAAAATACTAAACTGGTTGAAATGATAATTTACGAGAGGTGATAAAAACAGCATACCCAGCAAACACAAGACGTTGAATCAATGTTGGTTTAATGTTGGCCCATCGTTTACAACTCTGGGCTAACATTAAACCAGCATTGGTTCAACGTTTTTGTGTTTGTTGGGTAACCCAGCATTCTTCATTGACAAAACGTATTCACTGATGCGTGAAAGGCGCATACCATAGGATACATTTCCCAAGGTAATAAGCTGCTTTCTCTTGAAAACATGCGCATGTTTCTCTATAACTACAGAACAATAATAGGTAAATAAGCCTTTTGTAAGGCATTACCATTGTCCAGCTGGCTTAACGACCTGGGTTTGTGACCTGCGTAGTTTACAGCCTATCACGCATGTTGACTATCTTACAGTAGTATTGTATATCAAGGTTCACCCCTGTCTTGTTCAACCCTTAGCCTTCTAACCGTCGGTGTCGCAAATATATATAAGTGACTAATAAGCCCTTGAGGGCTTGTACCAATTTATTATACTTTATTTTATGTTTGTACTATATGTTTGTACTATGTCACTATAATAAACAAATACAATATATACCAAGCAAGTTTCAGACCAAATCACTCAATCAAATAAGTTGGCCTACTCGTTCAAATGTGTTAACATTCTCTGTATTACTGTAAAGTGAACACTGCTTGCCTCTCTATAAAAAATAACAAATTATGTTCATTTTAGCAGTAGGGCTATTAAAAATGTGGCACTCGTCCAATGAATAAAGTGTTCGCTATAAACCTGGTCCATTGGACGAGTGCTGCATAAATGAACACCATTCACCTATGATATGGCATATGGGGATCCTCATGAGTACTCGCCTAAGGGCTCATATCAGTCGTAATGGCTTCGCTCTAGCTTGTTGTTCCGTTCCACCGTCTATGCAGTGATAGAGTTGTTGCGGATACCATCTGTTTGTCTTTGATTCTATCAGTGACGTCTTGATGGCTAGACTCGCCTTTTGAATGGTAATCTGGCACGTCATGTCTATCGCAGTGTGATATCTACAGATCATGCCAGTAGCTGCCCCCGGAAGGCCTGTAACGTACTCACAGCCAGGGTTTGAGCCATACAGAAAAGGCGAAATTCCCTATAGGTCACTTTTTAGTCAGCTAACGCGGGACATTAACACTTAACCCTTTAACCGCTGATGCCGCATATATTCGGGTTTTTATTTTTTATTTGCCCATTAAATACCACCTTTTAAATATGTTAAAGATAAAAGTGACATTAACCAACAAGATTTGAAAAGAGTTGACCTCCATTTTGTCAAATAGGAATAATTTTCACTCACTTCAAGTGGGTGAAAATTCAGATTGAATAATGTGGCGGTTATAGGGTTAAAGCGATGAAATATTTTCGTATAGCCCATGGAGACCAAAGGTTTTTTTTCAATTTTATTCATCATAAAAGTCTTAGTTAGCACTTTCTGCTTCAATACCTATGTTATGGGTCTAAGGCCATTATAAATATTGTTAGTGATACAGCGTGGGGATCGACTTCAGACGTCAGAATCTGACGTCTACAGACGTCGGATTCTGACATCTGAAGTCGATCCTCGCATTCTAAGGGTTACTCAGAGACCGCAAATCCCCACCGCGCGATCCGCATGCGGATCCGCATCGTTATCCTGATCATCCACAAAATCTCATGGATTGTTCCTAGAAAATTATTTTTCTCAACTTTTCAAAAAATTAAAGTTATCTTGACTCTCATTTTTAAAGATCTTTTTTACTTTTTCTAGTGGAAACTACATGAAGTTAAGCTGATCCTTAAATTTGTCGTGTTCCTCAGTAACAGAGATCAAGGTTATCTCAGTAAACACAAAACATTTGTATAACATATATACAACGTCGGCCGACGTTGGACCAACATTGTATAAATCTTAAAATGCTATACAAAAGTTTTGTGTTTGCTGGGATCTTAGTTTTCTCTCATTTCAAATAATTAAGATGTTCTTAACTTTTCCAGTGGGAAAGAGAGAAAGTTAAGAGAATGATAAACTTTATATTTGTATTGGGTTGCCCCCCCCCCCCCCTCCCCCCGGCCGGTGAGGTCTGCTAGTGATTCAGACCACGGGATGATAGTCTGACATCTCTACTGGAGTCAATCATACACTGATACACAACAGCATCCCGACAAACACGAGACAACGATCAAGACGTTAGATCAATGTTGTACCAGCGTCGCAGACGATGGATCAACATTGATCTAACGTTGGATTAAAGTCTTATGTTCGCTGGGACGAAATGTTACGTCAAACGCAAATGTAGGAAGTTGTTCTAGTTTGACGTTACGTTTTGTCTTCTGTCGTCTGCACCAGAAAATAATAAGAATCCAAGAAATTTACTTTTCCTTTCGAGCAACTTGGGAAGTCTCTTACATCCTCATGTATTAAAGATGCTGTATACACTATAATTGAAGTTCCACGTGACTATATACCTTTTGAACCAGTGAGTGAATATTGTTTTATGTGGATTTCTGCACAATCATGGCAGGGGTAGCCTGAAGAATTAAAATACGATACAATATGGTACAATAGCCCTACAAAGCAGCATATAAGATACGATACGACAAAAATACTATGCAATATAGGCTACAATGCGATAATATGCAAAACGATACGATAGTATGCAATACGATAAGATAAGTTTCGATACGATAGGATAGGATGCGATACGAAACGATACATGTAATACGATACAATGCAATACGATGCTATGCAATACGATATCATACGACACCATACGAGAATACGATACGCAGAAAAGAAACTGATCGAAAGAGAAAGTGTTTGTTATTCCCCTCAGCTAATCAGATTCTGACGTCGAAAGTGGATCCCCGCACTGAAAGATTAAAAATATTTCTACTGGCCGTAGAACCATAACCATGATAACATAGGTATTCAAATGAATCGGAAAGAGCTAACTAAGACAGCGCTTTAAGGGTTGATTTGGAGACCGACTACAAATGAATAAACATTCTACCATTGAAACTATAAGAGTCCCGTTGTGAGATTTGAGATGTATTTGTACACCTACAAATCAAATGAGTAACTATTACGCACCGATTAAAGATTAAGTTCTGTTTCTCGTGAATCAACTAAATCCTTGACCCACTTATAATCCAGAGTTCCACTGAGAAATGGTCGCCTCTGTTTTCCAGATCTGTTATGTTATGTGTGGCCTGAATATGTTATGTTATGTGTGGCCAGCCAGAGACTCATGTATTTGTTAACCATGCAGAACACGCCGGTGGCGGGCCCTGGTGGCATATTGTGGCAGTCTGGCGCTGACACGGGGCTACTTAACAATGCGAATACAAAAGACTGTAACTGATTGCTCCTAAAGTAAGCAGTTACTGCCGTTTGCATTTGTAGAGCAGCTCTGTACTTCCGTAAGCTCCAAAGTACCATCATCAGCATTATGTGCAAAGCATATACTGGATAGAACACCCTTTGCGTGTCAGCAGCTCCGTTTACCCATGTTAACCTTTAACAGCTTAAAGCGTTAAATTAAAAAAAAATACTTTTTCACACACGCGAATTTGTGTCTCTCTGCCGCGACCAACAAACATGACAAATGGGTGCAAATTACTCATATTCGTTGATATTGAGATCAAACATTTGCAAATTTTGATATTTAAACACTCATTTCGTCCCCAATAACAGCAGCTCTGTACTTCCAAGGTAATAAGCTGCTTTCTCTTGAAAACATGCGCATGTTTCTCTATAACTACAGAACAATAATAGGTAAATAAGCCTTTTGTAAGGCATTACCATTGTCCAGCTGGCTTAACGACCTGGGTTTGTGACCTGCGTAGTTTACAGCCTATCACGCATGTTGACTATCTTACAGTAGTATTGTATATCAAGGTTCACCCCTGTCTTGTTCAACCCTTAGCCTTCTAACCGTCGGTGTCGCAAATATATATAAGTGACTAATAAGCCCTTGAGGGCTGGGTACCAATTTATTATACTTTATTTTATGTTTGTACTATATGTTTGTACTATGTCACTATAATAAACAAATACAATATATACCAAGCAAGTTTCAGACCAAATCACTCAATCAAATAAGTTGGCCTACTCGTTCAAATGTGTTAACATTCTCTGTATTACTGTAAAGTGAACACTGCTTGCCTCTCTATAAAAAATAACAAATTATGTTCATTTTAGCAGTAGGGCTATTAAAAATGTGGCACTCGTCCAATGAATAAAGTGTTCGCTATAAACCTGGTCCATTGGACGAGTGCTGCATAAATGAACACCATTCACCTATGATATGGCATATGGGGATCCTCATGAGTACTCGCCTAAGGGCTCATATCAGTCGTAATGGCTTCGCTCTAGCTTGTTGTTCCGTTCCACCGTCTATGCAGTGATAGAGTTGTTGCGGATACCATCTGTTTGTCTTTGATTCTATCAGTGACGTCTTGATGGCTAGACTCGCCTTTTGAATGGTAATCTGGCACGTCATGTCTATCGCAGTGTGATATCTACAGATCATGCCAGTAGCTGCCCCCGGAAGGCCTGTAACGTACTCACAGCCAGGGTTTGAGCCATACAGAAAAGGCGAAATTCCCTATAGGTCACTTTTTAGTCAGCTAACGCGGGACATTAACACTTAACCCTTTAACCGCTGATGCCGCATATATTCGGGTTTTTATTTTTTATTTGCCCATTAAATACCACCTTTTAAATATGTTAAAGATAAAAGTGACATTAACCAACAAGATTTGAAAAGAGTTGACCTCCATTTTGTCAAATAGGAATAATTTTCACTCACTTCAAGTGGGTGAAAATTCAGATTGAATAATGTGGCGGTTATAGGGTTAAAGCGATGAAATATTTTCGTATAGCCCATGGAGACCAAAGGTTTTTTTTCAATTTTATTCATCATAAAAGTCTTAGTTAGCACTTTCTGCTTCAATACCTATGTTATGGGTCTAAGGCCATTATAAATATTGTTAGTGATACAGCGTGGGGATCGACTTCAGACGTCAGAATCTGACGTCTACAGACGTCGGATTCTGACATCTGAAGTCGATCCTCGCATTCTAAGGGTTACTCAGAGACCGCAAATCCCCACCGCGCGATCCGCATGCGGATCCGCATCGTTATCCTGATCATCCACAAAATCTCATGGATTGTTCCTAGAAAATTATTTTTCTCAACTTTTCAAAAAATTAAAGTTATCTTGACTCTCATTTTTAAAGATCTTTTTTACTTTTTCTAGTGGAAACTACATGAAGTTAAGCTGATCCTTAAATTTGTCGTGTTCCTCAGTAACAGAGATCAAGGTTATCTCAGTAAACACAAAACATTTGTATAACATATATACAACGTCGGCCGACGTTGGACCAACATTGTATAAATCTTAAAATGCTATACAAAAGTTTTGTGTTTGCTGGGATCTTAGTTTTCTCTCATTTCAAATAATTAAGATGTTCTTAACTTTTCCAGTGGGAAAGAGAGAAAGTTAAGAGAATGATAAACTTTATATTTGTATTGGGTTGCCCCCCCCCCCTCCCCCCGGCCGGTGAGGTCTGCTAGTGATTCAGACCACGGGATGATAGTCTGACATCTCTACTGGAGTCAATCATACACTGATACACAACAGCATCCCGACAAACACGAGACAACGATCAAGACGTTAGATCAATGTTGTACCAGCGTCGCAGACGATGGATCAACATTGATCTAACGTTGGATTAAAGTCTTATGTTCGCTGGGACGAAATGTTACGTCAAACGCAAATGTAGGAAGTTGTTCTAGTTTGACGTTACGTTTTGTCTTCTGTCGTCTGCACCAGAAAATAATAAGAATCCAAGAAATTTACTTTTCCTTTCGAGCAACTTGGGAAGTCTCTTACATCCTCATGTATTAAAGATGCTGTATACACTATAATTGAAGTTCCACGTGACTATATACCTTTTGAACCAGTGAGTGAATATTGTTTTATGTGGATTTCTGCACAATCATGGCAGGGGTAGCCTGAAGAATTAAAATACGATACAATATGGTACAATAGCCCTACAAAGCAGCATATAAGATACGATACGACAAAAATACTATGCAATATAGGCTACAATGCGATAATATGCAAAACGATACGATAGTATGCAATACGATAAGATAAGTTTCGATACGATAGGATAGGATGCGATACGAAACGATACATGTAATACGATACAATGCAATACGATGCTATGCAATACGATATCATACGACACCATACGAGAATACGATACGCAGAAAAGAAACTGATCGAAAGAGAAAGTGTTTGTTATTCCCCTCAGCTAATCAGATTCTGACGTCGAAAGTGGATCCCCGCACTGAAAGATTAAAAATATTTCTACTGGCCGTAGAACCATAACCATGATAACATAGGTATTCAAATGAATCGGAAAGAGCTAACTAAGACAGCGCTTTAAGGGTTGATTTGGAGACCGACTACAAATGAATAAACATTCTACCATTGAAACTATAAGAGTCCCGTTGTGAGATTTGAGATGTATTTGTACACCTACAAATCAAATGAGTAACTATTACGCACCGATTAAAGATTAAGTTCTGTTTCTCGTGAATCAACTAAATCCTTGACCCACTTATAATCCAGAGTTCCACTGAGAAATGGTCGCCTCTGTTTTCCAGATCTGTTATGTTATGTGTGGCCTGAATATGTTATGTTATGTGTGGCCAGCCAGAGACTCATGTATTTGTTAACCATGCAGAACACGCCGGTGGCGGGCCCTGGTGGCATATTGTGGCAGTCTGGCGCTGACACGGGGCTACTTAACAATGCGAATACAAAAGACTGTAACTGATTGCTCCTAAAGTAAGCAGTTACTGCCGTTTGCATTTGTAGAGCAGCTCTGTACTTCCGTAAGCTCCAAAGTACCATCATCAGCATTATGTGCAAAGCATATACTGGATAGAACACCCTTTGCGTGTCAGCAGCTCCGTTTACCCATGTTAACCTTTAACAGCTTAAAGCGTTAAATTAAAAAAAAATACTTTTTCACACACGCGAATTTGTGTCTCTCTGCCGCGACCAACAAACATGACAAATGGGTGCAAATTACTCATATTCGTTGATATTGAGATCAAACATTTGCAAATTTTGATATTTAAACACTCATTTCGTCCCCAATAACAGTCATTTGATCGGCTAATAAATTGATTAAAAACGACTATGATCTCGCCCAGCGATGAAATTCTTAATACTAAATAGAATGAATACATCGACATGTAGTGTTTGACCAATGTTTGTATAAAGTTGAGCCAGCGTCGCAGACGATGGGCCAACATTATACCAACATGTAGATCTAGCAAACGCGGGACTTTGACCAGTGCTTTCTTGCTGTTGGGCCAGCGTCGTAGGCGGTGGACCAACAGCAAGAAAGCGATAATCAAAGTACCTTGCTAGCATGGAAGACTACAGTAGATGTAAAACCCTTTGAGCTTCAGCAGTTCATTTAACCCTGTTAGCTAGTACTTAACCCTTTCAGCGCGGAGACTGACTTTAGACGTCAGAATGTAACGTCTTAAGTCGGTTCCTGCACTGAAAGAGAAAAATATAAATTCATAATGGTCGTAGACCCATAACATAGGTATATAAATGAAGCTAGCTGAGAAAAGTATGATGAATTCAAATTGAAAAACCCCTTTCGTCTCCATGGTTTATATTAAAATGTTTCAGCGCTTCAAGGGTTTAACGACTGTATAGGTCTTCAGTGCAAAAATCAGCGTCCTGAAATGACTATTTAATAATAGTGGGAGAGTCATAAAATGAGTATCCAAACATGGCCGAAAGAGCTATCAATGGCCTTTTCAACGTGAGTGTACACTCGGCTGATACGTAAAAGTCAATGTGAATGAATGAATGAATTTTTAATGGATGGATGGATGGATTAATGAATAAATGAATAAATGAATAAATGAATAAATGAATAAATGAATAAATGAATAAATGAATAAATGAATAAATGAATAAATGAATAAATGAATAAATGAGTAAATGAATAAAAGAAAAAAACGAATAAATGAATAAATGAATAAATGAATAAATGAATAAATGAATAAATGAATAAATGAATAAATGAATAAATGAATAAATGAATAAATGAATAAATGAATAAATGAATTAATAAATAAATGAATAAATAAATGAATGCATAAATAAAAAAATGAATTAATAAATAAATGAATACAAGAATAAATGAATAAATAAATGAATGAATGAATGAATGAATACATGAATGAATAAATACATAAATGAATGAATGAATAATTGAATAAATGAATGAATGAATAAATGAATGAATGAATAAATGAATGAATAAATGAATGAATGAATGAATGAATGAATGAATGAATGAATGAATGAATGAATGAATGAATGAATGAATGAATGAATGAATGAATGAATGAATGAATGGCCAGGGAGGCTTCCCATAATAATGAATCTTGATGCGCACCCGTTAAAACATACCGAAATAAACTGTTGATTTTGCGACAATTTTACATGTTTTGACAAAGACATAATTGTATGGACATCGAGTTTGACCATGTTGACAGATAGAGAACTTAATCAGCCAGCTTCCGCCACATATTGTAACGTAGTGAAGTACGTTTTTTTATCCAACAGCGATCGTTTTGTATATTCATTTATTACTTATAAATTTTTGAATTATCGGGGTTGTTATTGATTCAAATCTGACATTTAAATCTGACAATTATTAAGAAGCGAAATATCTAGGTCAAACCGCGTATTTACTATAACGTTGTCAGATGGAGGGGGGAATAGTACCTGGGATTAAATTACTTCTTGTTCACGGACACGGTGACAATTATGGCAGTATCATATAGAACATGAAATGAACATTAACCGATTAACACTTAGAGCGCGGAGTCATATAGTTGAATTTTAACCCACTTTAAGTTGTATTGTGTCTCACTACCACGACACACAACTTTAAGTGGGTGAAAAATCCTTATATGTGCAGTTTTATAGAACAAAAAAAGCCAGTCTTGTCGATAAATACTTCACAGTAACTTAATGGCGAATCACAAGGAAATAAAAATATTTTTTTTGTGATTGGGAGTAAAAGTGTTAATGCATCTGGGGTCGTAAAATGAATGTAGTCTTAATGAAGGCATTTATATACGGTGATAGACAATGGTCGACTCTGAATGGTATAGTGAGGCTGCACCCAGCAAACAAGGATGTACACCCAGTGCTGGGCCAATGCTGGTATCACGTCTGAATCGTTGGCCCAACATTGAGCCAGTATTGGGTATACATTTCTCGCCGGGAGACGCCCCTATATACTTATTTAAATTGTGATGGCAGACCCGGTAATTACGTTAACCCCTATGCTGCCGGGACCGTATATATGCGTTTTCTAGCAAATTTCACACCAAATAAATTCAACTCGAATTGCTAAAATATTTTGTGGTAGATGCTGAGTTAATCTAAGGATACAATTTTAAAGAGGTTTATTTCTTCATAAATATCATTGTTTTTCGTCATTTGGAGCTGGAAATTGCGTCAGCAATTCCAGCTTCAAATCAATGGGAAAAAGTCCGAAACAATTAGACAGCATAAGGGATAATGTATCTAGAAGCACTCAGCTATATTTCATCTCAGTTGTATTCAGCTTGAAATGAGAATTGCGGCAGCAATTCTCATTTCAAGCTGAATACAACTGGCGTGAATTGATCAAATATCCTTCTGTACTATAGCATGAAAACCCCAAACGTCTTTATTTATATATTTATTTATTTATTCGCTATACACAGTACATGTACATATGAATGCATTAGAGTTCATAAACAAATAGTACAATATGGCAGGTTAGCTGAGAGCAGGCAATATAATAGGGCGGGGGCCCTAGGGTAGTGGTTAGCACCGCTACCTTTCACGCCAGAGTTCGGGGTTCGGTTCCCGGTCTAGGCGGTTTGAAAGAAACAAAAAAATGTCTCTTCCCCATCCACGTGTGAAAGTCAGTATTGTGGGGAGCCTCCGTGACCGAGAGGTAGCGTGCTCGGCCTCAGACCGCCAGGGCTCGAATTTCGAATCCTGTGTCTGGAGGACAGTGTCATCCCAATCATCTCACCATCCTCAGGAGGTTCTCCTGGCCCAGTTTAGCCTATATGTGCACAAAGGTGGCCTAAAGCCCGATTCATTTCATTTCATTTTCATTTGCAATATAATAATCGTCATGAAATTGAAATTATGTTAAAAAGTAATAAAAAATAATAATAATAACGTTTTAACGTGGAGCACCACGATTACACACACATGCGATTACACGTCATATGAGTGACACCTACATGCCCCTAAATACAACAACTTTACCAATGTCAGCGGACACAAGACGTTGAATCAATGTTGGTTTAAAGTTGGTCCATCGTCGAAGACGGTGGACCAGCGTTAGACTGACATTGATTCAACGTCTTGTATCTGCTGGGATGGATAGAACCATGTTTACTCATCAATAAAATGTATTCACAATTTTCCATGTGTAATGAGTAATTTTCACCCACAACCAGCTGGATTGCAGTCACATGCCGTAACATAATCTGTATCATAATAATATTTATCACGTGTTCAGCTTCACAGAGCACTGTGTAGCCTGTTCCAACCTAACGGCGGGCAGTGTAGTATTCAGCGTTCATGTTGGTAGATTTGATTTAATCTGCGCAGTTACTGATGAAAATAAACCGTCAGAATATAAATTAATCATTAAAGCTTCTTTAATAAGCCTGATTTATTGCTCTGTGTATCGCCATAGCCTACATTTCGTAAAATCAATAATAGGATATGTGCCTTTGGTTGTCAAATCGTCTTTTGTGTAGAGTGACACCTTTTATACGAGATGTGATCTCAGGTATCAATACAGATATGGTGGCCTAGATATTCAAATGATGGGTAATTAGGCCGTCATAATTATATGGTTCGCCTTGAGAATAATAGATCTTAACCCTTTAACCCTTTCTAGCCTGAATTTACCATTGTCATCTTCATCCACTACAAGCAATTCTCAACTAGCAGTGGATGAAGATGACATGAAGTGGGTGGCAAATCAAAACAAGATAATATTATTATTAAAAAGTTTCATGGACGTTTCGTTCTAAAACCCATAGGTTTTAGAAAATTAGGTCATTATTCAGAAATGCAAAATGATGTCTTAATGCATCGTGAGGGCTTAATCGCGTCTATAGCATTTTTCAAACTATTTATTTCAACTTCAAACAAGAAAATTTGAGAGAGAAATCAACATTACATTGTCAAGATGAACATATATTTCGGTTAAAATTGTACAAGTCTATCTAATTTTACCCACATTCAGCTGTCAGTTTCGCCGTCGCAACTCACAACTTAAAATGACACAAATTTAAAGTATATACCTTTTAAGGCTTTAAGGGTTAATGCTATAATTTAAACGATGACAAGTGTAAGCGACCCCCAGCAAACACGAGACGTTGACGCAATGTTGTACTTGACATCTTTTGTTCGGTGACACAATTCTTAAATCACAATAAATATAGATAACATTTAACTCCCAAGTAGTCAACCTTTTACGAACGGATCTCGATTATATTCACTAAATGAGATAAACTTCGGTCAAGGAAGAGTGATTTAATTCATTAACCCTTTAACCGCCAAATTGTTCAATTTGAATTTTCACCCACTTGAAGTTGTGTCTCACTGACGCGATCCACAACTTCAAGTGAGTGAAAATTATTCAGATTTGATAAAATAAAGGGTAATGCTTTTGAAATCTTGCTGGTTGATGTCACATTTTATCTTTTACATATTCAAAATGTGGTACTTAATGTGCTAATAAAAAATGAAAACCCGAATATATGCGGCACCGGCGGTTAAAGGGTTAAGGTAAGAACGTTCTAGGCCTTTGTTTGATATATATTTTGCACTTGGTAGTTGCAGTAGCAATCTACATGTTGATGTGAATGGAAATGAGAATAAATATTTGGCTATTAACCCTTTAACCGCCGGTGCCGCATATATTCGGGTTCCCATTTTTTATTAGCACATTAAGTACCACCTTTTAAATATGTTAAAGATAAAATGTGACATCAACCAGCAAGATTTGAAAAGAGTTCACCTTCATTTTGTCAAATTTGAATAATTTCCACTCACTTGAAGTTGTGGATCGCGGCAGCGAGACACAACTGCAAGTGAGTGGAAATTCAAATTGAATAATTTGGCGGTTAAAGGGTTAAGAAGGGGGAAGTGTTGAGTCAACATACCCATGCCGCTCAACTATACAGACTGCATGTGTATCTAACAGGAAAAATACATTTCTTCATAATATAAGATAACAAAGCATATTACAAACTTACACAGGGCGATTCTTCATGTTCATATATTTCTTAAAAAAATAGAAAAGCTAGCTTGACTTCGTCGATATGTGACAAGCGACGAAATGTATTATCATAAATATTTCGAGAAAAGGACATAATAATTTTTCAATCGGATACAAATTTCTTACAAAATCTACGAAAATTCGCACTACATTTATTGACTCGGATAATGGAGAATACGCCCCCTTGATTGGTCTGAAAATACTGTGGTACCACAGCACAAAAGGAGCTCGTGCGTCTACACTCACCGCTGATTTCAGGATCAATGTTTTTATAGGAACAATGTTGGTCGACGCTATTTAAAACCCATTAGGATTACAGGTGCATTGTTCGGCGGTGTTGGTCTACCAAACCAGGGTAGTTTTACTCGCGCGCAGACAGACAAGGCGTGTTGCGCCACTTAGAAGGTGACGTAATAACTGATAACATAAGCCAACCCTTGAAGCGCGGAAATATTTGTATACAAACCATAAAGACCAAAGGTTTTTTTCAATTTGAAATCATCGCGAATGTCTTTAGTCAGCCCTTTCTGTTTCATTTGCATAGCTGTGTTATGGGTCTATTATAAATAATAAAATATTTATGTGCGGGGATCGAGTTTAGACATCAGAATCTGACGTCAATCGACGTCAGATTGTGACGTCTAATGTCGGTCCCCACGCTGAAAGGGTTAACACAGCAAAAACGAGACTTAGATCCAACGCTGACTTAATGTTGGCCAGCGCTGCAGATGGTGGCCCAACATTAAACCAAAGTTGGGTTGAAAGTTGTGTATTTTCTGGGCGCAGCATGCAGACCTATGCCGTTTCAACACTGTCAGCACTTGTGGAATATTTTGAAAAAAAAGTCTTAGAATGAAAAACGACTTATGCAATGTCACAAAGAGGTACAGTACTCTACTTCAGACCACTCCCACTCTGTGCTCCAAATATATTTATATCTCGTTATTGTTTTGTTTTGTCCCCATGTTGATACGTGCCTACATGTACCTGTGATACATAAATGCATCAATTCACATTTTCATGCAAAACATCAACTATTTAGCCATTCAATCATATGACTAATCCTTAGCTATTTGCCACATAACACGCCTATTGTTCGTGGAATATTACAACAGATTAGTGTGGCATTCGTTGACATAATGGTCGTCTAATATTGTCCACGTTGGCCCACCATCACATTAGCACACCGATAACATATATCTTTGTAATTGGTAGCCCTGCAAACTCGAGCCGTTTATCCAATGAGGGCTCACGACGTTTATGCGACGGTGGGCCAACTTTAAACCAGCATTGGGTCAACTGACAGGGAGGCGCAAGGTGATTTATGCCAGATTAATCGCTAGGTGTCGTGGTTAGCCACAGGATTGTGTTGGTGGGCGGGTTTATCAGTGAACACGAGACGTTGACCCAATGCTGTTTTAATGTTAGCCCATCGTCTGCAACGTCGGCCCAACATTAAGCCAGCATTGGGTCAACTCGTGATGGTGGTCGGTTTTTATCGTTATGTATGACGAGGCGTCACAGGGATACTAAGTGAGTACGATACACTGACCCAATGTTGGCTCAATGTTGGGCCAGCGTCTACGACGCTGGCCCAACATTAAACCAACATTGGTTTGATGTATGTTTTTTTATGGATAGCTTCCCCTGAGGGCCGCTATAAATATCAATGACTCCATGGCTCTATAGGGATTGTAGGCGGGAGATTCTCTACCAAACTCAACGTCAACCCCTAGCTGACATGACCGAGGACACCGATGACGTCAGTCTATTGTTAAAACAGTAGATTCAGATCTACGAATCTACTGGGTTTTTTTATAGGTCGGACACAATATACAGGTTTTACTATGCCACTGCATAACTGAATGGCTAATGTTTCACTTTTTGCCATGTTAACTATAAATTGTTTTCTAAATTTTGTCTATATTAAATCTTGAGATGTAACTATTTTGTGTATTTTAAGTTGAAGAAAGAACTCAATTGCAATAGATTCGTAGATCCGAATATACTCGTACATTCGGATCTACGAATCTATCGAATTTCGTTCTTTCTCTATGACCTATTCTATTCTTGCGCTGCATTTGGCGGCATAATCACAAATAACTGGCGCCCAATTAGGATTTTCTTAATTTTCTACAATTTTCATCAGAAAAAAATGCGATAAATCTTAACATTTCTAAAAAAAAAAAAAGTTAAGATAATCATAATTTTAAGATTCTTAATTGGATTGGCCCGTCTCGATACCTATATTTGGTAGCAGAAAAGATATAGATTATTTGTAAGCATAAATGAACACATGAATGAATGAATGAGTGAATGAATAAATGAATGAATAAATGAATGAATGAATGAATGAATGAATGAATGAATGAATGAATGAATGAATGAATGAGGCGGCTCGTAGCCGAGCACGTTAAAGCTACGGCCCCACCAAACGCTGCGCCGTGCCGCGCCGCGCTGAGCCGCCCCTGACGATCCTGTTTTTTTGGGATGCTAATTATGCATGAAGGTTTTTTTTACGACACGTGACTCTTCCGACTATTGTGATTGGCCACAGAGCAACGCCGAAAAAATGCGGCGCCGCGAAAGATAAACTTTTGCTAGCTTTTATTTCGCGGCTCGGCTCCCCACAATCCTGAATCACCCATGTAGCATATTTTCAATAAAATTATGTCAAGAAAAAATTGTATAATCCAACATGATAATATAAGTATTCGCCTAAAGGCTAATACCTTATTCATTGAATAGGCGTTGTAAAATATAGGCTTACAGCCGTCCAAGAACTAAGGTACAAAATATATTCCCTGGCCTGCTTACCAAATAACACATAACATTTTGTAACCTTTTGATAAATATCGTATTATATTTGACAAAATATCAGCATAACATTATTTTATAGGGTCTAGAAAATATCGAGAAAATATTGTTTTTTGTATTAGACAAAAACATTAAAAAAAACACATTTTAACGACGTTTTTAAAACGCTATAAATAACGTTGAAAAATATTTTGAAAACTATTGTATAACATTATGAAAGTGTTTTCAAGACGTTTTCACTGACATTTTTCGTCTGGCATAAAAAAATAATACAAATTAATGTTTTATAACATTTGCGTGTAACGTTTTCAAAATGTTTCCAAAATATTTTGTGTTTTCCGGGTTGTGGTGAAATAGACTGATTGTATCTCCTAGTAGCTGCTTCACTGATATTCTACACAGCGAGGCAAAGATTGATTTATGGCAGAACAAGCGAAGCCTCAGTTTGGTATTTGGGTCAGATTCTGACCACGTGACTGATTGGCAGGTTCAGAGATTGAGCCTGACACAATCTACAGCGATGATTGGTCTTCTTAGATAACACATCACAATGAGAATTAGGTCGATTGAAACTGACATTATGTGTGTAGTGTGTGTAAGAACAAATATTGTATAACATTTCTACAATGTTGGACAACGTCAACCCATACAAAATTAAATTGCGTCATTGGATGGCATCTCCATTTGATCGTTTTTTTCTCAATATTGACTTGTGGAGGCACCGGATCCGGTGGTAAACCTAGGCGAACACGATCTGTTTAGCATGTCAAAATATAAAGTGTTGTAGGCCCTATTAACTTTTCACTCTAACTCTCACGAAGCTATTTTTTATTATTTTTTTATGGCTATGGGGATATTCAATGGCTAAGAATAAAATTCGACTCCCGCGAGTTTATAGGGAGAGTCACTGGCTTAGAGTGAAATTTGGCTCTCACGAGTTTATGGTTAAATGTCTCAGTTTTATAGCTATTTCCGCTTCATTTGAAATTCAATGTTATGGGTCTGCGGCTGTTATAATTTTTTTTGAGGTTAACCGTCTATAAACGTCAGATTCTGACGTCTAGAGACGGTCCACGCGATGAAAGAGTTAAGGGCCGTCGTTTGAAATCCAGGATATGATGTTATCTTGGCCGACAATAGGAAATGACCTTGAAAAGGTCACCAGGATGATCGATCTCATCGATTACCCTCGGTTGATTAGTTCGCGTGTAAGATGGGCATTCCTCATCAGGTCACCTTGACCTTTCCCATTGTACATGCTATAAATAGATAGATGACTTTAAACACTGTTAAAGTCCACTCACAAGACAGCGAGCCAATAGCTGCTGACGCATAGAAGTCACTAAATGAGAATTTCATATGACTTCATTTTCATTCATGGTTGTGATATAGAGTGAAGTTATTTTCAATTCTATTTGGGAATGACTTAACACTAAAAGCGTTAATCACCACTATAGTCGTTTTAATCCGTTTTATCAGCCGTTTAAATCGCAATTATTGAGAAGAAAATGTGTGTTTAAACATCAATACTTGCAAATGTTTGGTCTTATATTAAACAAGTACACGTATGAGTAATTTTCACCCCTCGAAGTTGTGGGTCGCGGTAGCGAGACACAACTTCAGGTTGGTAATTTTTTTTTTTTATAATTTAACGCTTTAGGGACTAAATATGAAGGGAAATAACCTATTTCTTTTATAAAATACCAGAGTATAATTTATAAAATCAGTAAGTCCTTCCTCGTGATAGACAATGTTAGTTAGTATTGAATAAATTGTAATGAAAAATGTCATTCGTAATTGAAATAAGGTAGCTGATGGTGCTAAATCATTCAAAATTTCATCCAACAGAAGTTGTGTCTCGATTCCAGCAACAAAACGTGTGTGAAGCGTCTAAATAAAAAAATAAATGGCCTAACAATCCTACGTGTTTAAGATAATTTGCGGAGTGATAACAATAAAATCTGTCTTCATATTAGCCCTTAAATCGCTACATTATAAAATTAACTAAATAATTTATTTACTGTCATTGGGAATGAAATAGGTGTTGAAACCTAGAGATTTCTAGAGATGTTCAGTCTCAAATAGAGATCTCTATGTTTCAACACCCATTTCATTCCCAATGACAGTGATTTAACCTGCTACTAAAACAGATTAAACACGACTATGATCGTCCTCTGCGCTCCAAGGGTTACTGTCTACCAGCATTATAATATACACTGACCTTGATCCTCAGGGGTCTCTGTCATGTCATATAATGCTTGTCACAGACAGTAGTAGTGCCATCCTACAACATAGGAAAATGGGATACATTTAGGAAAATAGTAAATTGTACTACATTCCGGGGTCTCTGTCATGTCATATAATGCTTGTCATAGACTTTATTACTAACAGTGCCATCCTACAACATAGCAAGATTGATGAAAATAATAAAATTGTACTACATTGTTATACTACATTGCTGTACTACACTAGATAAAAATAATTATAAGCATGTATAATAAAAGGCATGATCCATTGGAACAATATAATACAGTAGGGGCGAGTAACCCTGATCTTAGTGGCGCGGGGATCGACTTAACCCTATAACCACCAAATTATTCAATTGGAATTTTTACCCACTCGAAGTTGTGTCTCGCTGCCGCGATCCACAACTTCAAGTGAGTGAAAATTATTCAGATTTGACAAAATGGAGGTCAACTGTTATCAAATAGTGCTGATTGATGTCACATTTTATATTAAAATTTTTTAAAAGGTGGTACGTAATGTGCTAATAAAATATGAAAACCCGAATATATGCGGCACCGGCGGTTAAAGGGTTTAGACGTCAGAATACGACGTATGCAGACGTGAGGTTCTGACGTCTAAAGTCGATCACCGCACTGTATGAATTAAAATATTTATAACGGCCGTAGACCCATAACACTTGTATTCAAATAAAGCGGAAATAGCTAATTACTAAGACATGTATGATGATTTCAAATTGAAAAAACCCTTCGGATATAAAAATATTGTATCGGGACAAATACACAAGTCATACTTGGCAATAACCATGATAACTGAATACTTACTGGCGGAACATGTCAGTCCACCTAATGTCGTGCACGAGAATGTGAAATGACCAGGAAACGGTTACTAGGGGCTGGCAAGGAGGTTATACATGTATAGATAACTTCCTTGCTAGGGGTCAATTTTTACCCTCACCCTGGTCACTTTGAATCACTCGAAACGCTACACGAGTATCAACAACTCCTTATCTCGCCTATACTGGGGCATTCCCATATTTTAAAGCAGTGTGTCGACGTTTTTTTAAAAGTTAACCCATCATTGCAGACGATGACCCGACAATAAAAAAAACCATTAAGAATATGAGCTCAGTGCCTGCATGTGTTCCATTCACCACCGAACTTTGTTTAGATATGCTAATTACTGTAATTCATGCTATTGTTCGCGATTCATTAATAATAATGACTAATTTTAGTCGGTGTTGTTTAATTGCCCCAGTTAGATTAACACTCATTTCGAATTCTATTCGAGAACGTGTAGTTTAATTAGCGCTGGCAGGACTGATGCAGCGGGATATTTTGCAAAATTAATAGCGAACTAGTCGTCCCAACGTATTCAATGTTGATTTTATGCGTACAATTCACTACTACTATCGTTATCCACAAAATACGATAATTCTTTCTTGTTGATTTCTAAAAATATAAGAAGTGTTAGCAAATATATTAAAAACGTCGATTGGCTCCTGTACAATTTGAGGTCATATTGAGGTTTTTTTTTCTTTAGCTTATCCAAGAAAATATACTCAGATGGTTTATCAAATACGTAAAAACTACATATCTTGACCAGCCACATAACAGAAACATATTCTTTGTCATAATAAGGGTCGTTTACATTAACCCTTAACCCTTAGAGCGCTGAATTAATTTGTAAAAAAACATCGCAACCAAAGAGTTTTTTCATCTTAAAATTATCATAAATGTCTTAGTTAGCTCTTTCCGATTTATTTGAATACCTATGTTATGGGTCTACGGCAATTAGAAATATGTCTACTCTTACAGGGCGGGGGTCGACTTTAGTCGTCAGAATCTG